>CM067306.1:16303296-16930244 GCA_034231615.1 Meghimatium bilineatum | reverse complement strand
ACCCCTTAGGTTATCAGAACATGACCCTAGGAATTTACACAAAAAAACAAATAACTCTTAAAAACTGTCCAAAAAAAATTCTCACCAAAAATGTAATTAAAACAAAAGAATTACATGCAAAAACAGCCCTTTTTTTATTTTTTAGCTGCCATTTTTTCTGGTAAACTCCCCTCTTACTGAAAACGTATATATGACGTAACAACTGCACAAGTAAATGGCATCTTCAATTTGAGGGTCTTACCAAGTTGTGGTAGCCAGTAACAGCCTCAACTTCTATCCTCATACTGGACGTAGTAATTCTGTATGTTTCACAATGACCTCACATGGAGATATTATTTTCTGTTATAAGCATTAGCTATAAGTATAATAACCAAATTTATAACATAGTCTGTATGAATTTTAATGACCATCAAATGTTATCTTTAACAAATTAAATATCACAACAATTCATTTTAACTGAAGCTGAAGGAATACCCTGATTTCCATTTCTAGCAAGTCTTCCTTTGAGGGGTTCTCAGGATCCTTCATTATTTCATCCAATAATACAGCCTTGATTTGCAGATTGTTAAACTGGCAGATGTAGCCTGAGCTTAGTATTGGCTCCTGCAAACAGAAGAATAGAACACTGACACTAAACAAAAATAAACAGGTAAATGCTACAACACTAAAAGCAGACTTTCAAAAGAATCCATTTTATGATAATAAATAATTACAGCAAATGTAAAGGTCGCCAATGTGCTGGCTAGGCCAGAAAGAGAAACAAATAATAAGTGACGCTGTTACAATTCAGGTATGTCTTAAGAAGTGACTAAAGAGATTTGGGGGTTGGATTTGGCTGTTAATCCCATAGAGGGTCAAGGTGGCACCATGCTGACATCAGATATGTTAGGTCAAAAGGCGCAGATATCATTGACAAGTTGTAAACCAAGAAACAACACATTCCGTTCTCTGGACAACATTCTAATCTGTAGAATTTTTGGGATGAAAGCAGAAGAAAAATAATGTAAAGGTAATTGAGTCATGAACCAGTGACATAACACGCAGTTCTCCTATAAACTGCCTAATCAGCAGCCTAACAAGTGGTTGACTAGATAGATACTACCTGTCTAGTGTTACCTTCAGCCCTGATCAGTAGTGATAGTGACATTTGTTGACCTTCCCAGAGCATAAATCCTGGTACCCGTTTCTTGATTTTTTTTCTTGCCAACCATGAGGGATAAGTGAATTTAAAACCTGAAGTCAGCAGGTGAAAGACTACACTATACAACACTGCTTCTGTGATCGTGCCATTGTTTTTACTCATTTTATTATGTTTTATTGTTTGTTCATTATTTGTTTTTTCTTGAAAAAGACTTTGAGGTTGAAATGTTGAAAATATCCTGTACATGGTTATTTTTATGGTTTTTTTTACTAATACCCCATAATATGATAGTGATAGTCTGTTAGTCATCATAAAAATCTGACAAAACTTGTGTTCTATGTAAGTACACCACATTACAGCATTCTCTTATATATATTATATATATATATATCTATATATATATATATATATATATTTAATATATATATATATATATATATATATATATATATATATATATATATTATATATATATATATATATATATATATATATATAATATATATATATATATATATATATATATAATATAATTATATACACCCCAGTATATATATATATATATATATATATATATATATATATTCACATATTGAGAATATATATATATATTCACAAATAATGATTTCAGAAAGCATTAGTTTAATGATTCATATTAAACAAACTTTTTTAGTTTTTGCTAACCTCTGCATCCAGATTTCGAAAAATGTACATTCTTGTTTTTTCCATGATTGCAAAAAGTTCAGGATTATCCTGTGTTAAAAAAATATCAATTTTATTATTATAAAATTATTTATAAGAAATAATACAAATAAGTACAGTTAAACAAGTACATCTTTTTTTCCATGTTTCAATCCTCAGAATTTATGAACATAAGTATGTAGAAGACATGTTCTACAATTGTGTATGCAGACCCTCTAATCACATGAAAGTTTATAACCATTATATGATTGCAATGAGTGGGCTAGTGAGTGAGTGAATGGGTGGGTGGTTTTTGGGTGAGTGGGGTTGTTTGTGAGTGTGCAAGTGAGTGGATTTTTCTGGGTAGGTGAGTAAGTGAGTGAGTGAGTGAGTGAGTGATTTTTGGAGTGGATAGATGAGTCAGTGGGTTCTGGGTGAGTGGATTTTTAATAAGTGAGTGGGTGGGTGGGTGGGATGATGAGTGAGTGAGTGAGTGAGTGAGTGAGTGAGTGAGTGAGTGAGTGAGTGAGTGAGTGAGTGAGTGAAGTGAGTGAGTGAGTGAGTGAGTTAGTTAGTTTTAGTGAGTGAGTGAGTGAGTGAGAGTGAGTGAGTGAGTGAGTGAGTGAGTGAGTGAGTGAGTGAGTGAGTGAGTGAGGAGAGTGAGTGAGTGAGTGAGTGAGTGAGTGAGTGAGAGAGTGAGATGAGTGAGTGAGTGAGTGAGTGAGTGAGTGAGTGAGTGAGTGAGTGAGTGAGTGAGTGAGTGAGTGAGTGAGTGAGTGAGTGAGTGAGTGAGTGAGTGAGTGAGTGAGCAAGCGAGTGAGCGAGGTTACAATTCATCCTCCTGACAATGATCTGTGAGCTAATTCCAGTCTCCAACATACCAATGGCTCATCATGCTGCCATTTTCAGATAGTCATGGCATTTCAAGCATATGTACTGGGTGTTTTGAACACCTCTCCAAAAGAGAGGTAAACTCATTCACTACTACTACATGCAACAACCACCACCAGATACAGGGAAGAAAGAGTGAAACCTCACACATTTTGGGAATTGGATAAGTAGTAAGTAAGTAACCCTGCATAAAGTATTTTACTAAAGATAAACATTGATGGTCAATATATTTTCAATGAAATCTGAGTATATTCTGCACAAAATATGAACAAGTTGAATCGTATGTCATAGTCAACTATATTATTAACTTACTTTCTGGTTTTACTATTACTTTATAAGAATCTTATTCTGTCCAAGTTGCACTACATATAAAAATACATGTGCCATCATCTTACCTCTGCCCATTTCATATCCCACACATCCTTGCGATCAAATTGCAAATGTTCACCTATGACCTCTCTGCCATCCTTGTCAGTGATCCTTGTGTCAAGGTCAAAGAAGCTCATTACACCAGCAACATCGATTATTGCTACACGACTGACAAAACATGGAGATATTATTTTCTGTTAATTTAAGGAGTTCAAAACATTTCATGATGGTGACAATGATGATAAGATTATGATAGAACTAGTGAAGTGTGCATCAACTGAAGTTTCTGTTTGTAAAGTTTTTATTTGAAATTTGTAGGTCTATTGTACAAGCCATGATGATGATGATGAAATAATCCCTTTAGCTGTGAGTAGGTAGCTCTTGACAGCCCACAACTTTATCAGTTGAGTAACAGGTCCATATCAGTTGTGCAAACGAGGTGGCACTGAAACTCACATAAAATTTGCTGTCTCAAAGGCATGGTTGTGTTAGGGGGTTGAATGTTTAGTCTTTGAAGCATGTTTAGTCCCCAAAGGAAAACATTATAGTGCAGCAGTATTCTAGTATAATCTTGTCTTGCCAGAAGAATAGCATATAATTCTGAGCCAATAAGTTCATCATTCTTCTGTTATATCTGTTGACCCATCTGCAGTGATCACATACCTAGCATTTAGTGCACACTATGAGTCTGCCATAAAAGGACAAAGGTGAAATGTCTGCTATCCTGCATCATCTTCTTGATTCTTCTTGATTCTTGATTAGAAACTGGCTTCACAGCACGTGGGACATTCCCATATGTGCTCTTCCCTCCGCTCCAGCAGCCATCCCAGTGTATGTAGACTCAGAGTTCCGATCAGGTGTTGATTGTGCATTTCTTCATCATCAATGGGGATTATTTGACAGAAAACAAAAGCATAAAATCGAGACAAGACATGCAGTGACAATGAATTTTTCACGCGTGACAGGTTGTCGGCCCATCCCAACATTCCTTAGTCACCTCTTATGACATACCTGGAAAGAAGGCAATTGTCCTATTCTTTGTACTCTCAACTAGAATTTGTCCATGTCTGGCTCCCACATGGGCATGTATAACCAACTATTTGACATGCATCATCCAAACTAGTCTAGTCTAAACAAATTTGTGAAAACTGTCATGAAAAATTCATACCTGGAAGAGCAATTCAAACTGAGCTGGTGTGGCCTGCATGACAAGGTGTACTTGTGTGTCAGAACAACCGTAGGGAGAGCATATCGGACCATGGTCCCTGACTCTCGACCCTAAATAAGTAATTATGGTGTATTTCACTTTAACTTAATTAAACAAACTGGTGTTTTTTTTATTACAAACACTTACTTAATTAATTTTTGATTTTATTTACTTGATTTTTATATAAATATTTTAAATAGATTCTTTTTAAATAGATAAAGACAAACTTTAATATCTGTAATACCTACTTGATTACCTAGGTATGCTGAATCAACCTTGCTTCTGTTTTTGTGTTATTTATATTACAAGTAGACCTAAAGCTCCTTGTGGTACTGATGCCTACTGATTGTGTGTGTCTTGTGACATATTCTCTCCAGAACGTTGTCTTCCCAATGAACTCCCTGAACCCTTCTCTGTCTTAGGTGATGCAGTTTGCATTCTCGAGTGACATATTCATGTTATCTTTAATGTTGTCAGTCCATCGTCTTCTTGGTCTGTCTTTCCATCTCCGCCCCGGTGCACTGCCCTTCATTATTTGTCTTTATAAACATCTGTCTCTTTATATGACCAAATAGGTGTAGTTTTCTTTTTGCTATTGGGTTTACTAACCAACACTCTGGAATCTACATTAGTTTTTCTGGCAGTCCATGGCAGTCTCAGCATTCTTCTGTAGAACCACATCTCTGTTGCCTCTAATTTCCTACTTTCCAGTTTGTTTATTGTCCAAGACAGTATTAAATGTGTTTAATAGTTATATTTTAATTATTATGCCTATATGTTTCTGTTGTGACAATGCATTTTATTTTTATTCTCATGTGAAAATATGAATATGGATCACAGCAGTTACATGCAATGTTTGAATTATTTGTGCAGAATTTGGCGGGACTGGTTATTATAGTATTAAGATCTCATCAGAACTAAGATTCATCATACTCATAAAAATAGAATATGTTGAGAACCAAGACGCATGGTGGAATGTTTTTGTTGATATTTCTAAAGAGACAATCCTGAAGGGTTTTGGGTTTGATGATGATAATACTTGCATATATTTCTAATTTCTAATGCATTTCTAATATTCAATATTAGATGATTAGGTTATAATTCTTTCTGAGATGTATCAGTCTCATTCAATTAACTTAAAGTTTCAATGTTTGCATCTACTTACCACCAACAATGTCTTGCCTTGCGCACAGATGCAGCATATTTGATCATCTGTGCCCTGAGGAGTACAAGCAAAACAATCCATAATTTCCTGCTTCTTTTAGCTACTTATTTTTTGCTGTCTCTAGTTATTATTATTCTTATTCTGCACTTGTTCTCAAACTCCCACAGTTTAACAGGATTTAGTCTGAAGAACAGAAAGTGTTGTGTCATGATGTGCAATTTTATTTTTCTGTGATATTTGAGCCTTTTGACCTGACACATCTGACTTTAGCATGGTTTTTGGGTCACTTTGATCATATATGAGATCCATCCCAAAACTTCTTTAGTTGCTTCCTACAACTTGCATAGAAAGTAAACATTGCTGCTATCCTTTGCTCTGCTTTCAGACCATAGCAACACACAGACAAGTCTTTAATCCTTGCAACACCAACTGAGTGTATAAAAACGCTTCTGGTTATACTCCGCTGAACACCATGGCAGCAGAATTGCAACAGTCACTAATCAATTTTGTAACAAAGATAAAAAGCTCAAATTTGACTTTTTCTTCTGGGAAAAAAAGAGTGACAATACTGCGAGCAAATATAGTTTCCTTTTCAACAAGGTCGTGTGCAAACAAGACCTGAAAATTAAGAAAATTTGAAAGTTTAACAATCAACAGACATCTAGTTGAAATGAGGTCATTTTTAGTGAAATTCTGATGGATTGTTTTTCTAATAATTAGGAATTGTTGAGAATTGCATTTATCAGCAAAGAAGATATGGAACATTTTAAATTGTTTATGAAATGAAATGCAACATTAGGCATTGCCTATACATCATGTTGTTTGTGAAGAGTTGAGAAATAGTCTTAGATCTACACTAGATTGGATCAAAGGTTAATGACATCTGAGTGTTTTATTTTGGTTAGTTTAGTGATGTTAGTTTGGTTATGAAATAGCTTTATAAATTGAATTAGAAATAAGATAGGTATATGAATTTATTGAAATAATAAATTGGTCAGACAAGAACACGTGAGTCAGTGATTAAAAAAAATATTTGTTGATGCATGTTTTCATCATTATGCAATTTAAAAGAAACAATTCGGCGTGCAGGGGGCATATTACGTAATTTGTATTGAGAATATCATCAACAAATTGGTTGTATCATCAACCAATTAAAATAATGTAAAAAGTTTGATATACCAAGATCTAAGTAGAATTGTTCTCCATGACGAAATCTTTCACCAGCTTCTCACAGTTGCCAGAAACAATAACAAAAGTATTCATTGGAGACTTGCATACATCTTTGTATCACAAACCTTAACCTGCCTCCTCTTCTAGCAACCTGTAAGTTTCCAATACAATATTAGTTTTGGAAAGCAGCTGTTGTTCACTCTCTGAATATGGCCAAACCACTTGTGTCTTCTGTGAGTGGGCATGATTTATTGTTGGAAGCTTGATCCAATAAAAGACAGGGTTAATAATCCTATCCTATCACTTAATATTCCCAATATTATGAACGCTAGTATGTTTACCTCCATAAAACTCAAATTCAGAAGAAAGTTACAGTATTTTGGACACTTAAAGCGACATGATGGTATCAAAAGGCTTATTCTAGAGAAGAAAAGGAAGACCAAGAAGACAATAGGCCAGCGACATTGAATAATGTAAGCCCATGTCTCTGGCCTGCATGTCCGGAACAGAGAGGTATTCAGAGTATCCATATATATATATATATATATACTCTAATAGTCTGAGCTGCTGCTGCAGACATTTTCACAAACTAGCTTAAATCATGCACACCCTACTCAGATAGCATAGTATTGTGATATCTTGGTCATGCATGTGACATGAAAAACAACCCCATTCCTACAAACATCCTTCACAAATCCCACTGCCTGGCACAGATAAATTAGTTAAACTTGTTATTTCTTGCGGATAATAAACATCAATAAACAGAAAAACTTCTTACTGCAAAAGCTTTTCTAAAGTCAATATCTTCCTGTCCAGTAGTAGATCCTGTTGGTGTATCATCAATATGAATCAGCCTGAGAAAAGTACCGGTACATCACTAATTAGACAAGACAATCTTCTACATGGTGACAAAAATAACCAATTGGGAAGAAATAACATAATTGATGTTCAATCATTCAAGATAAAATTTGTAAATATTAACTCTTTATTTGACACGTTGGAGCCGCAGTAGCGTAATGTTAAATAATTTGTTCACCAAGTTTCAAGTCCACTCCTTATTTGTGGTTTGAAATAAAAATTAATCCTGTGGGTCACCAAAGCACCAGGAAGTGTGGTACCAGGAAATGGATTATGCTCTGAAAAGGTTTGAGCAATGGTGCTATTGCTGCTGAGCAAGTGTGAAGATGATGCTAGTTAATGGTTTCTGGTCAACGACTGACTAGGCAGCTGGGCACTTATGTCAAACTATGTGCTAAGATGCTGGTTCATAACTCAGCTTACTTTTCTTTTTATTTGACTGGGGAAAATGTCATAAGATACAGGGTAATGAAATTTTGCAAGTCATTGGAAAAACACAAGAAAAACACAAATGAATGTTTTGACCAAAACACCTTTATCAAGAATGCAACATAGTAAACAATAAGTAAAGGATGGCACTGCTTATGATCACATCACAATGCTGAATGAAAACATGAATGCTGGAACAAGATGAATAATACACAGTAATACAAAAACTGAGGGGAATATCATCATAGAAATATATTACAAATTGGAGGAATGAAAATGAAACAAAACCAGAACTGCAAACAAATAGAATGTTATAAAACTAATCTAGATATAGTATTGAATTGTATTAAGGTCAAGTGGCTTTAAGTTACCATGATTCAATATATAACAATTCTCAAGGGTATAGCCTTATTGAAAGTAGAGCAAAATTTGATTGTGATGATTTGGATGTTGCTCTAATTCTCTTGCTTTTAAAATGGTATTATACAATGATATGCCACCTCTTCGGTCATCTTTCTGTTTTTTAAATGTCTGGAATTTAGTTAATTAACAATATTACTTCCATTGTTTGTTCTCCATTTGACCTACAACTGACTCCTGATATAAAACTTTGTTTAACAAAATAGATTTAAATATGTTTTGTAAGGAGTCAAATATATATTTTTGCGCTATTTAGTCTGTTTTGTGAACTGTAAAACTGTTTTATTTTATGTTCTCTGTTACTATCTATTAATTTACAAGAAAAATTCTTTACCTTTCTGAGCCAGCTTTTCTCTTGGAAACAATCTCTAATGTTGAAAGTTTCTTTGGGTTCTTAAACTGCCAACAATAAAATGCTTCTCTTGATGCACAGATTATCTGTGACTTGGTCATACATAGGTAAATGGGTTCCATTTCAATGTACTTGCTGTCCAAGGGTGTCCCAATTGAGTTGCAGAGAACTAGAACATACTAATAAAGCAAACAATAATAAATATTGTTTCACAGGTTAAAATTTAAAGATGTTTATATGTATATTGGTCTATCTATTGTCTATTGTCCTTCCCCAGGTGAATGATTGTTGATCGCATTCACACTTGCCGTTAAGCGTAGGGGTGGGAACTTAAGCTGTCATTCCAAGGTCAGATGTGTCGCCGTTGTTGCATTTAGTACATGTTTGTTCCAGGCTATCTTGATGTTTTCTATCCACCATTTTCTTGGTCTACCTTTGGCCTTATGCCCATATACTCTTGTATTATATGCTCTTATTGGTATTTGGTTTGGCTTCATTCTCATAAGGTGACCAAACCATTTTACTTGCTGTCTCTCAATATGTCCGATACATATATTATACCAACTCTTTTCCTAATTTCTTCATTTCTTATTTTATCTAGTTGTATATTGGTGTTGGTGTCTATATATAAAGTCACTGTGCACTGACATCACACAGATCTGATCTAAATACTCACAATTCATATGAGGTAGTGTCACCACACAAATTCAAACTAAATACTCAAAATTCATAGGAGGTACTGTCACCACACAGATCCACACTAAATACTCACAATTCATATGAGGTAGTGTCACCACACAAATTCAAACTAAATACTCAAAATTCATAGGAGGTACTGTCACCACACATATCCACACTAAATACTCACAATTCATTTGAGGTAGTGTCACCACACAAATTCAAACTAAATACTCAAAATTCATAGGAGGTACTGTCACCACACATATCCACACTAAATACTCACAATTCATATGAGGTAGTGTCACCACCAATGTGAATAACTACCCAGTGACATTCTAGACTTCCTGGTATATGTTCATTTTACTGGAGAATTTGGGTAAAATGAATCTGCAATATTTAATTACACTGGAGAAATTGAATCTGCATCATTTTCTTAAACTGAGGATTGATCTTCAACACACCCTTTTAGTGAAGAGATTTGACACCCTTTTAGTGAAGAGACTTGACACCCTTTTAGTGAAGAGACTTGACACCTTTTTAGTGAAGAGACTTGAAACCCTTTTAGTGAAGAGACTTGACACCCTTTTAGTGCAGAGACTTGACACCCTTTTAGTGAAGAGACTTGTAGTTAAATGGCACATGATGGAAGCGAACACCACAAAGTGAAATTCTTTACACTGAAATACAACCATACAGTTCAACAAATGCCTTTTCATGCTGTTTCAAATATGATCCATATTTATCCAGATCTTCTATGATCATGATGGGTTATATGTATTATTATTATTTCATTATTATTATTTCATTATTATTATTTCATTATTATTATTTCATTATTATTATTTCATTATTATTATTTCATTGAGTGCTGAGTTGATCTTCAACAGGTTTCTTCTCAAGAGACTTCAGGGATTAAATGCAATAGATTTACAAAATATTCTTTCATTAAGGAATGAGTTTAATGAATTGACAATACTTCTTTTCACTAATGGTTGGATATATTGCATAGGTGTCATCTTATTTTTGCATAGGTGTCATCTTATTTTTGCATAGGTGTCATCTTATTTTTGCATAGGTGTCATCTTATTTTTGCATAGGTGTCATCTTATTTTTGCATAGGTGTCATCTTATTTTTGCATAGGTGTCATCTTATTTTTGCATAAATCCATATTTTTAATAATTTATTACTGTATTTCAATAAAAACAATCGTATTTAGTAATATTTCTTTTTATTGAAGAAGGTTAACAAAACTGACTCAACTGTACAAACATTTTCCTCAATACAACAATGATTTTTTACAATCATATATTACAAGCATCTACAATGTACCTGATTAGCTTGCTCATTTCCTTTGGTTGCTAAGCAACAATAGTCTCCAAAGGATGATATAAGAATCAAATTCTTTACATATTTCACATATTTCTGTCAGAGAAAAGAAATTATCCATTTTTAATTCACATAATCAGGCATAGAATAAATATGAAATAAAAGTTACAATTGTATATATGAAACTCAGTACTAGATTCTTCATAGAAAACTATTTTTGATGTTTTTTTAAAATTTTCTTCAAGTAAGAAATGATGTGGTTTATAAACATTGTTTTAGCATTTATTTTAAAAATCTCACTGGTTCTCTCTTGTAGCAGGACAATTCTCAGCAGGATGCAGTCCAGAAGAGAATTAAGATGCACTGGGTCACCATTTTATTTGTGCCAAAGTGTCAACACATCTGACTTTAGCTGTGATATCTAATACATTCTGTGTTTGACAAAGTCCACTTGAAGATGCAAGTTCACAACCATATTACTAACAGGTCAGCAGTGTGCAAAAGCCTATCAGCATTGTTCATACTACAAGCTGGCCTCTTTCACAAAAAATAAATATATCTTATTTTTCAGCATTCATCCTCAAAAGCCTGCTGGATCTCTTGTAGCAGGACCATGGTCCTACTAGATTTTCCGCAGGATGTAGTCCAGGGAATGGAAATGCGAAGTGTCACATTTTATCTGTGCCAATGGCCCGACATATCCATCTTCAGCAGAAAATATTATATAAACAGGTAAGTATTTGTTACACAGAACCACTACTAATAATGATAATACAAATAATAAAAATAAAGAAGAATAAGAATGAAACTGACATTTTGGTATAAGATCTTCATTAGAACAATAACAATACCTGGTACATTAAAAGATAGAAAAAAACATAGTAATAATTGTTTATGTTATTGAAAATGTATGTAAACTATCAAATGACCAAAGGACAGATGGATCTCATCAATGTGAATGTTAACATTAGTTAATGTTACTTAAACTTTTGCAGCTATCTTGAGCTGCCATCGACCTGGCCACGGACACAAACATTTATAAACATATATTAATTGTCTTTTTTCTCAGCAGTCCCTTATTAATGACTATCTATACACCTTTTAGCCCCAAACAATGTATTGGTCCTCCATCTCTTCCTATCTTTTGCTATCATTTCCAGCTCTTACCATGTTCTAACAAGTCCAGGTGCCCCAGCATCTTGCTCTTTCCTCCACATATTTCTTGGTTTTTTCTTCTTTCTTTGTACGTTTCAAAATAATTCCTGTTTTACAATACTAATACCTTTCCATTGGGCCTTTTAAATAAGTCATATTCATCTCCAGCACCATTTTCTTAGTTTTTCATCCAGTGGAGTATGTTTAGGTCTTTGCATGAATTCCTCATTGGTAGCCTTATCATATCATTTCAACCTGCTTTTCAATGCAGACATCAATTGATGAAGGCTTATATTATTCATTACTATCTATCTGTGTTACATGTAATTTACAGAACATTGTCCATGCTGTCACTCTGTAAGCTTCTCGCTCTGTCTAAGTTGCCAAGCTTCTACCAGTGCCATGTTCAGAAGGTCTTCGATGTCATGTCCATTGGAGTCTTGATCTGCCTCTTGTTCTCTTTCCTGGAACTTTATCCACCATGATTAATCTTTATAAACCATTGTGTCTCTTTATATGTCTGAAATATATTAGCTTGTGTTTTTGATGGTTTTGAGAAGCCATTCTTCTTCTGTATTCTGATCTTTGCAAACATCTACGTTCGTTCATCTTTCTGTCCATGATAATCTTAAGACCTATCTATAACTTTTCATTTCGAATGCCAATATTCTCTTTTCCATTGCAAATGTTATTGCCCACATCTCACAACTGTATGTTGCATCTTGCCACTGGAAATATATAGCTTCTTAAAAGTCATAACTTTATTTTTCTGTTTCCTCTGTCATAGATTTTTCAAATATAAATAACCCAAATATCGGAGGATGACAGACAAAAAGGAAATGCTGCAGTAACCATACAAATAGAGGTGAATGCAAATAAAGTAAATAGGTTACTATATCAATATAAAATAATAAAATATAGAAAATAACAATAAATAAAAGGAACAAACACAACAGTCAACATGTCAGTCCAATTGGGACCTTTAAAGACAACAAAAACAGTTAAGAACAAAAGACCATAACAAATATATAACGAATATAAACAAAATGGATCTCTCCCATATCTTCGTTATGGTCTTTTGTTCTTAACTGTTTTTGTTGTCTTTAAAGGTCCCAATTGGACCGACACGTTGACTGTTGTGTTTGTTCCTTTTATTTATTGTTATTTTCTATATTTTATTATTTTATATTGATATAGTAACCTATTTACTTTATTTGCATTCACCCATAGATTTTTCATCTGTGATGTTTTTTTGTAGGGCTGTTGCTAATCTATTTCTAATCTCTACAATCTCCTGTAGTGTTGATGGTTGAAGCTAAATTTATCTCAACACTTTGCTGATTTATTAAAAATCTCTACACTAACATATTTATCATTTAGTGTTACATTTAAATAACAGAAAATATTTAATTACTAATCCGTTCAGCAAATTTATTATTTTTACTCATTAAATATTAAATGCAACAAAATATTTATAACAAAAGAATGAAACAACATTTCAATCAAAAATATTAACCATATCAAATTAATATTCTGCTAAATCCATCCATATAATTTCTTGTCATTTAAGCATAAGTTTGTGGTTTTTACAATGAAGCTCCATTACAAAAACTCTCTTCTTTTGCATTCATTCTCAAACTCCTGCAGATTAACAGAATGTAGTATGGAGAACAAAATTCATTGTGTTATGGGCTACAGCTTGTTTGTGAAATCTGAACCCTTTGGCTTGACACATCCGACTTCAGTAAGGTTTTTCAGTCACTTTGACCTTCTATGGGATGGGACAGCCAACTCCATCCCCAAATCAACATTATCATGTCATAAGACATGCTTGAAATCAAGCTTGTAGGTACATGACTTTTAGTACTAGTAACTTAGCCAAAAAGGGCTAAAAGTCAAACCCATGGGCAACAAGTATTTGTGCCATTAAATGTAACTACAAACTTCAATAATTGCAAACATTTTGTTTGGCTTTTGAATTTCATACACTGTAACATTCTACAATGTGTCTTCTTCTGCATCATTCTCTCTCAAAATTTGGAAGTTACAGGATGTAGTCCTGGAATTGGAATTCATTATATTGTGATTTACAACATAGAAATCTGCACCTTTTATTCTGACACATTTGACTTCAGCATGGCATTTTTGGTACATTTTTTTCTGTTACTTTAACATTTCATGGACATTCGTTAGCCCAGAGGTTCTTATTAAGGGCCATATGACAACCCTGGGTCAACAGTGCTTTACTCAGAAACCACAAAGAAAAATTTATAAATTGCGAAGTCACAGAAAGGAACCTATTTTGATGATATCATATCTAATGAGACAAAAATGGAAAAGTGTATCCTGTACAGGACATTGCTATTCAATTTTTATTGAATTTTTAGGCATCACAAGTACATCCAATTGTATTGCCAGTAAAATGTAGCTGATTGACTTTCAAACTTCAAGCTTATTTAGCTAAGTTTGAGAGGTGAGCTCACCAGCAAATCTACTACCAAATCTTATAAGCCTCGAATAAAGCTGACAATCTTTTTTTCAGTTAGATCCCATGGGACAATTAGAGATAATTTGTCTGAGTTAGACAACCCCATCCTAAATTCTCTTTAATCACTTCGTACAATATGCATGGCAGGTTTTTGAATCCTTTCAGATCCTGGTAACACAAGCATAATCTGCACTGTGCACTGACTCTGTAATAAAGCTGTACACTTCAACTATGTAGATCTAAGATATTGAATCCTCTTCTCAGTCTTTACTCCGTATATTAATTATTCTACATATGGAAGGTCTGACCAGAGGACCATCATGGATGGTCTTGAATATGAAAGGAATCAGGTACACTCTGCCACATGCAGAGAAAGGAAATTTAAAAAGGAAGTGGCAATTTACTGTACATACACTACAATCTAGAACATTGCTATAGAAAAAGAACTGTGTTGATCAATTATATCTTGCATAGAATCTTGTAGAAGCCCCACAGTACTTCATCTATACAATTATGTTTTCACCCCCTGTGAGCAGGAGGCTTCTTGTGTGTGAAAAAAAGCTCTAGAGAAACCTTTCCATTTCACAAAGGATAAAAGAGCTATATTTCTTATAATTCATTACGGTCAAAACAATAACGCAAATAAATTATATGAATCATTTTTCAATCACTTGGCAGCTCACAAAACACAACTGAAAGAAGCAGAATAACTAAAACACATCCAATTAAACTTCAACATGTTCATCAAATGTATAAAACCACATAAAGTTCAACAATGCAATAGAAGTATATGGCTGACACATTTTTTAATACCTTCCTAGCTGCAACAGTATCTTGAGATACCCAAAATGGAAGTGAATATTCTCTCTGATCCTGAAGTGTGAATATTTACCATACAACATACATATGAAATTTGTGATACATGAACATTCAAATAATGTTAAAAGAAAGACTTAAACAACCACAGTGAATTAAGAAACATAATGGAAACTGAAGCTAGTGCAAGAATTACATGAGTTACAACCCTAAATGGAGTCGAGTCTCAAAGGGTTTTCTGTAGGATTGTCAGCTGACAGTTTAAACTAAAAATATACTGATTTTAAAGCAAATTTCAATTGAATTTTACTCCCCTTTATTATTAGGGATTCTTACATATTTCTGTGAAAGAGGATTTTTAACAATTTTTCATTGAAATCAAAACAGAAACAGACTGAATATTGAAAATTACTAGAGGTTGGCATTCACAAAAACTCAACCACAAATTATGATGCTTATTAACGAGTAAAAATTTCAAGCATTGCTCTAAATGTCAGAACAAAAAATATAATAAAATAACATTATACTTAAAATTATATTTGTGCATGTTTCCAGCACTATTAAAAAGTCATTTTCAAATAATCAAGGTCCTCTGTGAATTTGATTCCATAAAATGAAGTTACTTTTTGAAAAAGTTGGGAACTGTGTTAGTTAATAATTTGTTCTACTTTTTAAGCGTGTTCACCATACAAGGTAAGATGATTCTTGATTATTGATCAGAAACTAGCTTCAAAGCACATGGGGCATTCCCATAAGTGCTCCACTCTGTTCCAGCAGCCATCTCAGTGTATGTAGATTCAGTGTCCTGGTCAGGTGTTGATTGCGTGATCTTCAGGGGCCTTCCAAAAGATTTCCTTTTTCTACCCTCCCCTCTAGATACTCCCATTTCTAACATTCTGTGTGTGTGTGTACGTTCTTAGCCTTATTGACATCATCTTCATCTTGAAATGAATTTATTACTGCCTTGATCAAGTCTGTTTTATCTCTTCTCAGCATTGTACAAGGTAAAGATGAAATGCTTATAATAATATTAAACAAAGATTTAATCGAAAGAAATACATTTAAACAACCACAGTTGATATATGTGATTATGTTGATAGCAATACCTACAGCGGCAAAAGGTCAAACATTTTGTGGTTAGTTCTCAAATTGGTGTCTAGTGTATAGTAAAGAAACTAGTTCTGTATGGCTAATATTTTGACACATTAAAAGACATGACACCTTGATAAAAACCTTACTTGAGGGTAAAGTCAAAGGGAAACGAGCAAGAGGTAGGCAGAGATACAAGTGGGAGAGTAACATCACCAGATGGACAGGTTACAGTCTAGCAGAGTGCACCACCAAAACAAGAACAGGGAACGTTGGAGATCTGTTGCAGCCAACCTTCATTGTGGAGATGGCACTTGATGATGATGATCAAAACTTGGAAAACACAAATTCTGCACACTGGCATGAACTGTCCATGAGTGAAAACTCCCAGTTTTGGTTTGAAAAATGTAATAGGTAATAGCTGCAGCAGAACTTTCATCCAACAGGAAAAACTTGAAAAAGAGTATTGAAGTTTTGCTAATCACATAACATACAAAATTCAACATTTTGACCAAAGGGTCTTTATCAAGAACACAGCATAAAAAATGACGAGTAAGAAACAGCACTATCCATGTTCACATATTAATCATTTCACGGGATCAGCAATTAATATATGAGCGTGGACAGTGCCATTTCTTACACATCATATGATGCTGTGATTTTGATAAAGGCCTTTTGGTAAAAACATTGATACTTTTTAAAATTACTACTGTATGTGTTTTACCAATGATTAGCAGATATTCAATACCTTTTTCCAAGTTTCACCTGTTGAATAGAAGCAGAAAATACATTGCAGAATTGCTATACATGAAAATACAATTACATACCTCATTGTTTTTTATGTCCCAGAAAATTACACAATGCTCAATTCTGTCTGGTTTGGTGAATGAGTAAACAACAGTATTGCTGCAGTAACCCCACTGTGAACAAAGTAAATCATAAATTGTTAGCATTATCATTATATTACTTAGAAGTCTGTCACTATTTATATATCAAATTCTCTCTCTATTTCTCTCTCTCTATTTCTCTTTCTCTCTATTTCTCTATTTTTATCTCCGTCTCTCATAGGATATCAAAAAGATGTACAAGTTATTACCTCAAGTAGCTTAGAATATAAATAGATCATTAAGTTATTGTCTCAAGTGGTATTATAATGTTGATATAGTGTAGTTATTTAAAGACAAGAGGTGAATCAATTCTTTGGCAGTTTTTATCAATTCTCCCTCGATTTTAGAATGGTGTGTATCACCTTTGTGCCTGCTGATCCTTGCTCCATCACACTGGGCAGAGATCAGCATTTACATACATTCATTTCTTAACTCATAACTCTCATTTCTTCTTCAGTGTTCATTCTCAAACTCCCGCTGGATCTTTCTTGTAGCAGGACAATGATCATACTAGATTTCCAACAGGATATATTCCAGAGAATGGAAATGTGTTGTGTTGGTGTTTTATTTGTGCCAATTGCCTGACACATCAGTCTTCAGTGGGTAAACTCTCATTTTATTGTCTACACGTATTTTATTGTCTTGTGTTTTCAGTGTCTTACAAATGTACAATGAATAGATAAGCTAGACACTGATAACAGTTTGTTGTCCCATAGAAAAGTCTAGGAGTCTGAATACACTAAAAGGTGGAAAATGGGTATCTTTGCCCCCATCTACCTTAAATATTAGAAAATCTCATCCTAAACATTTTAGTTTATGAAACTAATTCCAGTTACAACAATCTATATATGCTGATGTAGTTACAGCTGTCACCAGTAAAATTTTAAGATGATAATAGAACTCTGAGGGAGTATGAGTTTGAAACTCTTGTTCCCAATGACAGGCAGTGGAGTTTTACTTTCAACTCCAGGCTGGTGTTTATCTAGCATTATTTTTTACTGGGAGGTTTTTCAAATATTTTGTAAGTTGAACATGACCATTTCACTCAATGTGGTTGTATGGTGCAATGTCAAGAGCAGGGACAGTCTTACTCCAGGAAGGGAGGGAGAGAAACTTTGCTGTGACTTTCATTAAATATCAAGACATGATGCAGATAAAAGAATTCCCAGTTGCCCAGATAAATTTATCATGGCAGAGATCATAGGTTGGGGTAGTCAACCCTACCTCCAGACTTATTAGACATCTTTTACAACATGCATGGCAGGTGATATTGTTATGCCTACTCTTCCTTTCTCCATTTTTTGAGTCAGTAACAGATTGGCAAAAATGGTTCATATTTTCTTAGGGGGAGTACTTTTTTTTTGCAGAAAGCAAAATGAAATAAATAACAAGTGTGAGGCAAATCTTTGTGGTTTTTTTTATTGATTATTTCCTTTGGCTATAATTATCTATCAGTTGGTGAATGTAGAGATATTTAGTTAGACTGACTTTTGGGAGCGTTGTATGGGTATGGAAAAACTGATTTTTGGGAGGGTTGTATGGGTATGGAAAAACTGATTTTTGGAAAGATTATATGGGTATGGAAAGACTGATTTTTTGGAGGCATAAAAGCGTTCCACTGAACCACTACAATCTTGTCCATTAGCAATTCTCATGCACACCACACACCACCAACAGTCATCTGAAAAGTCCAACCATAGCAGAATAGGCATATTGTGACGATATTTTGATGAAATTTAAACATGTGTTAATTCAATACACTATTGGGGCTGCTTAATATTGCACTTCCAGTAAATTCTTCCCTTATTTTAGTAATATAACATCAAAGAATGGCCCTGTGCACATATCTTTGCATCCGGTAGCAGTCCTTGTGCCTGTAATATGCTTATTGCATTTCTATTGGTCATAGGTAAGCTTTAAAAAAACCTACAGTAGTAGCCATTTTTGTATCTAGAACTGAGCAGTCAATGACATCACAAAATTTAACAAACATTCAGATCGGCGCAAATATTATAAAATGTTGGAATAGTAGTCTTGTTAAACAAACATGAACCACAAAAACTTTAAGATGTAAAGTCATTTATAACAATATGCTTTTTTAATGTTCAGATGGCAGATTCACAAAAACGTCATTACAGACAACCCAAGATTAACACTAAAATTTATATACTTATATACCATACCTTATAATTCAGGCGGATATTGGCAAAGAAAATGAAACTGTCAACTGCAAGAGCAATCCGCAAGCTTCCACCTTCCCAAGAGCAGGAGGTAATTTGCTTACCTGGCACTTTAAGAGTTCGAAGATGCTTTAAAGAGAAGATAAAACAAACATCTAATAGTTGTGTTTTTTTAAATTATCAATTACTGCACTAACATACATGAACATACATGTATTTTACACCTGGATTATGATAACCAACATTCGTGTCCTACTTTTTTTGCATTAAAACTTAGCATCCAACTGACTTTTTAAAAACTAAGTTCTGACCAGCTTTCAGACAAAATTAAGAATTTGTATAGTCAGTAGATATTCTGCCACTTTCCTGCCATTTTGGTAGGCAACCACTATGAGAACACTGGAAATGAGAGAGCTGATGCACTGACACAAGCAGGTGAAAAACTTAAACAATAAGCTACCCTCTACCAAACAGTGAAGCTAAAAAATAATCTGTAACCATGTTAGGTGGTTGAATGCACTTGATGACAACACAATTCTGGTAGTATCTCTTTTTTTCCACATATGTACACACTTTAATAATTTTGGTAAGTAGAAATTGTAAAGAATGGTACATTACAGGCAGCAGTTGCCACTTTTTAACGCAACAAATATGTACATAATTTAACGAAACAAAATATTGATAAAGATGCATTTCACAGTAGCTAAAACTACTGGAGGATCCAGCGATCTGCCCATCACACACTGAGAGATCCCCCACCTGCTTGGAATACCCTGGAGAACTGGGGCTTTCAGTGCGTAGGACGCAGATTTTAATCTGAGTTCAGCAAAATCACGAAAGCTGAATGAAACTTAATATAAACTATCTTAATATGAACTAAACATAATATTAAAAAGTTGAAATATGACCACTGCTACCCATAAAGAACCTAAAGAAGTTTTCACAAAATTTTAGTACAATTTATTTACCTCACCAAATGGAGTATAAAACTGTACAACATTAACTTCACTCTCAAGGTCCAGTGCCTTCTGTGAGCCAGCAACTGCCAAGATAGAACCAGTGTGGTTCCAGGCAACTTGAACAACTTGCATTCCAGTATCAACCAGAATTGGATCTATATCAGCAACATCATAAAAAGACAATGACAGACCACAAATCTATTACATTTATGATATGAGTACAAAAGGGAAATAGTGATGGAGTTGATTTACATGGAGTTGATTTACATGGAGTTGATTTAGATGGAGTTGATTTGACCAAACTCCTCCTTATTTGTGTTTTCATACAAATGTAGCACATAGAGGAAACACAGTATGTCTCCTCTGTCTATAATCAGCAGTTTATTCAAAGATGCCCTTGGATCTAGTCTTTCAACACTTTCATTATACTGTATCCCAGCAAAACAATACGGGTAGACCCACATAATTTCCTGCAGGTATGAGGCTCCAATATGACTCTATCCAATCTTATCTCAACTATTCTGTCTTGGAAATCATACATTGCAAGAATATGAGAATCTGATTCAATAACAACCTCAACACTCTGTTTCTTAATGTACTCTAACACTGGTGCTGTTAACTTAGTTTCTGGTGTATAGACTGTCCACATGCACCTGGAAAAACTGAAAGCCAACAATAAAAATAAAGATACAGATCTATCAAACATTTTTATATGGCTCTAAAACTTGGACTGTCTACACAAAACATCAGATAGAGCTTAACACCTTTCACATGTCTTGAGAGACCTCATCCACTTTGTAGATTTTAAAAGTGTAAATCATGGTAACTTTAAAGACTGCACAAGATTGGTGTAAAAATCAGAACAGCCTGTTAAGAGGAACATAATAGATATATAAAGAGACTTCATAAATGAGCATCAAACTGGAGCTGTCAGATGCTAAACTCTGATGGGTTTATTGAGGGATTGGAACACCTATGAACTAATCCAGAGTGTTCTTATGTTAACCTGTAATTGTAACTCATGTAAGATGTCTCTGTGGAACTATGAACATTAAACAGCAAGCTAAAGTCACAAATAATGAAGTACTACATCTTGTTCTGTATTTAGCACCCTACAGTAGAAATACTAAAAATAGACTGCAATGGCTGAGTCTCATTAACAGAATGTTAAACGCTGCCTTCCAAAGCAAGTACTATTTGTTGAACTTTCTGAAGGGCAAAGGTTCATGGTTACAACTTTTGAGATGCAAAGATACCTGTAAATTCTCAATGAAATATTTCTCTACCAAATCTAAAAATGTGGAACTGCCAGACAATAATTTCACTGCTTGGAAACAAACGCTATGCACAGGGGCAGGGACAGGAGGGGGGGGGATTCAGATGTTTAGGAAAAATATGATAACCAAATTTTACAACAATAGAGAATTATGCAAACATAAATGTTACCTGGCTGTGACTTGATCATATAGAAGTTTCATTCATGAGAGATACTGCTCAACTATAATACTGCTCATGGTAATGACAGAGCATACAGGTTTGCATCCAAAGCATGAATAGATAAGGAGTTAATATGGGATAAGGGGGATGTGCTAAAATTCTTCAAAAGAGTCATGAATGCAGATTGATGAAATGTCAAAGCTGAGACTTGAAGAATTATGTATAAATGTGGAGCTAGTAGAACTGGTGGACGCATGCACAGCAGAATGAGAAGAGTTGTTAACCAGTGAGCCACTGGAACCATCAGTATATATACCCATCATTATCTGCTAGAGAAGACTGTGCATTAATGGGTCTGCCCAAAATGCAATGATGTCAGTTCATAACCAATAACCTCCACCAAAGATGGATATGTCGGGCCATTGGTGCAAATAAAATGGCAATAGAATGCATTTCCATTCTCTGCACTACATCCTGCTGGACATTTAGTAGAACTATGGTCCTGCTACAAGAGAGATCCAGCAGGAGTTTGAGAATGAACTCTGAAGAAGATAATCAATAACAACTGCTCAGCTAATTACTATTTTATGTTTAAAGACAAAAAGGTCATACAAATGTGTGGAAGTATTATTTATTCAACAAAATAAAGGTACATACATTCCAGTTAGGATAGAAGATTCCACAAGCAGAAGGAATATGAAAGTAAACATAAACATAAGTAATATGAGATAATACATAAGGAGATAAGAGAGAAATGCAAGGTAACAAAAGAAAACTAATTAAATCAGAAGTGTAAGAAATTTGAAACACAGCACAAAAAAGGAAACAAAATTATTGTATAAGTACAATTATCAAAACTGATGTGTAAATGTTCTGGTACTGGCACTCTAAATAAGCTGAGTTGGACACATGGAATATACTGAATAAATAATAAAGCATTGTTTTAAAAAAAGAAAAGGAATGTCCCATGGCAGCAACCTACAGTCGGGGATGAAGATAACTCTTCATGTACTAAGCCGTGGCAACTACTAGGTGGAGTGGCCAGTTATCTTTCTTTCTATGTTTACCTTCCCCAACTCATGCATCAGGTATTGATTTAACTTGCTGTAAATTATAGATTAAGCATCATAAACACTTTTTAATTCTGAGTGTGTATTTTTTGATCATACACAGAACTAATGCTTTCTAATCAAAATCATAATAAACATAACTTATAATCCTCGGCTGCACCAGGAACCATTGTGAAGATGACATATGTGGTTGGATACTTAGCAACACATTCCTATCACCCAAGTCATAGCATAGCCTATATTTTTATTTTATTTTGCACTCATTCTCAAACTCCCATGTACATATTGTGTAAATTTACCTTCATCATTTTCATTCTTCATGATCTGGCACCTTCCATTATCAAAACACAGTGCAAGTGTTGGGCAATTAGGCTCAACATGTCCAAACAGGCCATTGTACCACTCTAGACCAGCAATGTGTAGAACCCCTGTCACACTGGTCAGGCAGTAAACTTTCATCTTGCTCTGAAAGCATTAATGTGTTATACATTTGATCTTCCATTAGGTCTAACTATTTTCAACACATTAGGATAACACATGAAATGACTATGTATTTTTACTGACATCTTTCCATCTCTCCAGACAAGAGTATTATTATTGTGCTAAAGAGGGACTATAAGTTACAATCCATGACATTAGTGATGTGACTAGCAAAAGCAATTTAGAGTTAAAGTCTTCTTCAATATGTACAAGGAATCTCAGGATAACTTGTGCCATCTGCAATCACTTTCTCTTTAGTTTTTACACCATTCCTGATCCTTTCTTTCTATGCACAATGATCCATGGCATCATGTTCCATGTATACCATATATATCGTATCACAAGTTGTAATACCTGCTGTTGCCCGAGAGTATATATAAATTTATGAGTTTTATTATGTATGCCTTCAACTTTAGAATAAATTTTTAAAAAGGTGATAAAAATATTGTATTATCAATGACTGATATCAAGTGTAACAATTAGAGTCAAATTTGTGTTTGCTTAGTTTTAAGTAGCTTAATGGCTAAAAACTTGGTAATCAATAAAGTTGATGTCCAAAGGGCTATCAATCATTTATTTCAGAGGGAAGCACAGAATAGCAACACTATTTGCCTTCCATGCATGCCGTAAGAGGTAACTAAGAAGGGTATGGGATGGAGTTGGCTGTCACATCCCATATAGGGTCAAAGTGACCCAAAGCCATGCTTAAATCGAATGTGTCAGGCCGAAAGACACAGATATTGCAGCAATGCTGTAAACCATGACACAGCACATTTAATTCTTTGAAATACATCCTGCTAATCTTCAGGAGTTTGAGAACAGACACCGAAGAAGAAAAAGAGAAAGAATTTATTTCTGTAGATATAATATAAGTCTATATACATTTGTTCTATAAATAAAAGAAATTTTTTATAAAAATTATAATTTGATAACAACTGTATAATACTTATGCTGTTGTATCTCTAATGTCTGCAAAGATGACTATAAATCTAATTCTGGCATAGAATCCCATGCATTAATGGCTGAAACTGTAGCTTGTGCTATATTTGGATTCAAGCCCAGTACATACTAAAGCTAGAAAAGGTTGCACTAATCATCAACCTTGCTCTTGTCCAAGTCTATTTGACACCAGTAGCAAGAAAATTTCATGGCATCTGAAAATGGTACAGGGTGCAGTAGATAACCAGGGCATTTTGAGTGTCTCCACATGTTCTTTGCAGTCTGTGTTGCTGTGCTAAGAGCTGCACTTCTACCCGTTGTGCCATCTAGTAGTACTATCTGCATAGTCCACTAAGATGATTGTATATTTTACAAAATAGTTGTTAACCTTATGGATACCAAGGATGACTGGAAATTCCAACGACATTATGTTACCAGTGGCCCATCAGCATTTCGAGTCACTTCTGTTGATATGCCCCGATTCCTCACTACGGAATTACACAAAGTTAAGCTTACATGATGTAGCATTCCTGCTACACAAAGCTAGGAATATGTCACAGTTCAATTCTTTTACACACTATGATTGTAAGAAGGAGAATGATGGCTTATTTACTCACCGAAGTCTAGAACAAATTTATGTTGATTTTTGATGCCATATTTTATTATCAAATGTAGTACCATGTGGCACGGTACGTGATCATCATGGAAAGTAATATCTTTGTGTTTAAGTTGTTGTTATATTATAAGAATGTTCATTTATTAATTGAATAACACAAAAACAATATTTATCAGGGGTGCCATGTGTCAGCATGGAAAACAATTGCGTTATAATTCGGCCTAGGTCCAGTGCAAGAGCTGAACATGAAGAAATCAAATACATCCATTGAGGACGGACATTGTATGTGATTTCTTCATGTTTTATTAGTTTGTTCAGTCCATATTATAAAAAAAAGTATGGATATAAAAAAACATATATACAACAGGAATATATATTTTGGAGGATTTCATCAGTGTTTCCACACATTGCTACAGTATTTGGTGCATGATTTTATGCATTATTCACTACTTTATTTACATGTGAAAATATTATTTGTATATCTTTACAAACAAAAAGTTATTTTACCAAACAGTCACCAAAAATAATGCACATTGTCAAAAATTAATCCTGGCCTAGGGAAGAAATTGCATAATTTTAATCCGGGGTTCTAAAGGTTAACTGTAAGGCAAACCTCAAATGAAAGAGCAGGGCACTACTCTCAGTCTCCTACCTCACAAGTGACACATGAGAGTGACCCTATGAAGAACATTCATTCTTACAGCATAACTCAAAAATTATCTCTTCTGGAATCGTTCTCAAACTTCTGCATATTATCCGGATGTAGTCCAGAGAACAGAATGCATTGTGTTATGGTTTACAGCTTGGCTAAGATATATGCATCTTTTGGCCTGACACATCCAACTTCAACATAAGAACAGCAGTAATATAATGTATTATTCATAGAGCAAGTAAATATTCTTACAATAAAGTTTCCAACATTATCAAACACATGGACTTCTCCATTTGCAATTCCAAACAAGATCTTCTTGCCATCAGGAGACCACTGCAAAATATAAAAAATATATTTGTATTTTTTAAATTAATAAAAAATTACTTTTTAACCACAAATGAAAAATTCTATCCTTTATTATTAACCTTCACCGCGCCTATATCAACTCCGGCCGCCGAAAAACAAAATGGTGTCTAGCGCCATTGGCCACATACCCCATCCAATGAGATATCGTTATAATAGACGCCCCACAGCCTGATTGGTTATTCGGGAACATGCGCTATTGAAGCCGGTTCATTCCTACGTCCGACATGATCGTTGTAACAATGGCTAGCCAGAAAATACAAATTTTATAGCAATTAATCTGACCACATCTGCACACCGGTACGATGCCATGATGTGACCGGTTTTATAGACCTTTCTTTCATCGTATTTTGAATAAAATAACCCCGCCGAAGACGGATGTGTCGGGCCATTGGCGCAAATAAAACGGTGACACAACGCATTTCCATTTTCTGGACTACATCCTGCTGGAAATCTAGCAGGACCATGATCCAGCTAGATCCAGTTGGAGTTTGAGAATGAACGCAGAAGAAGAAGAAGAATAAAATAACATTGAATCGTGGCTTGAATCATGAATTATTGAGTTATTTAGTTTCACAGCAGTGAATATACAGAATGCCGTGTTGGTTTGGAGACATGTAGACGTTTGATATCGAATATGTTGAAGTAGCACCAAAAATCACTAGACCTAAGCTCAAAGAAGGATTTTACTGCAAATCTACATGTTTTATACAGTTCCTCCGGCTATATTTTGATAATTTCGCAGTGAAAGATCATAAATACAACAGATTTGCGTGATTTAGTTTACAGTGTTGCCAAGGAATTTGATAACTAAGGTAAGTTATTTTTTTATTTATTTTGTTCCTCTTTATTTGTTATAAAATATGTTTTTTTGTGAAAAACGTCTTTACCACTTTCTCATATGTCTGGTATCACACACACACGTACATAAATCACACCAATATATGCATAATTCAATTCTTTATTTATATGTGCAAATATTATTTAAATATCTCTAACAACCAAAAAATTATCACATTATCAAAACAGTCACCATCAATAACGCAAATTTTCAAAAAAGAATCTGGTGCAGGGAGACGTTTCGTATTTTTTAATCTGGCTTGCTATAGGTTAAGTGAAACTCTGAACATGGTAACCTGTTCCAAGTTTCACAGGTTGAATTAAAAAATGTTTTTGCTTCAGTTATTACCTATTAATGATATTCATTAATGTGTAATTTTAGTTAATTTTATTTTTTACCATCTTTTTTTAGAAGATCTTATTATGCTTTTAGGAAGTCTCTAGGAAGATTCAGTTTTTACTCTGTGTCTAATTTTGGACATATAAAAAGGCACAATTGGTTAGAAATGTTAATCATGGAAGGAAAGGTTCTAGGAAAGAGGAGATGAGGATTCCTGACATTGATGAACATAAGATATCAAAGACCTTATGAATATGAGACTGGATAAAGCAGGGCAGTTGGTGTGAAACCAAGAGGTTTACAGACTGGAATGAGGGCAAAGTCCTGTAAAGGACATGTTTCATAGAAAATTATATTATGAGCATATGACACAATTTGCTTTTTCTATAGATTCAAGGAAAGACCAAGACAACGATGGATATAAAGATATTTTGAACTGAATTCCGCTTTCTTCTTCTGCAATTAATTGTTAAACATCCAGTCCAATAATGGTCATGTATATAGCAATTTGTTTTAGGTCATCTTGAGTTCCCCACAACTTGTTTTGTAGAGTAGAGCTTGTGGGTCAGATTGTCGTTCTGTGAACAGCGAAACTAGGACAATTTTGTAGTATGTGTTCTGGTGTCTGTGCTGCTACTTTGCATTGCAGATGCAGGCCACAGAGTCGCTGATAAAAATTTGGTGTGTGTTTTTAGACAGCAATATTCCATTCTCAGTTGAAATATCATGACCTGTTCACTTCTCTTCAATTTGCTAATGTTCTCTTGCTCATAGCTATAGTTTAAATTTAGTTCTCTCCACTGAAGTTGCATAGATTGTTTTAGCATAGGTTTTACTTTCGTGAAGTTTTGAGTTACATGGGTCTGAGGGAAGGCATCTCCTGTTTATGCCAATTTGTCTACTTTTTTGTTACAGTGATGCCACAGTGAGCTGGTATCTATTGGTAAGCTGTAAACTATGAAACAATGTATTTCATTCTCCAGAATACATCATGCCAATCTGCAAGAGTTACAACAGACACACAAGAGGAAGCTGAATAAGAACTAAATTGTCATTTTCTATTTTCCTGTAGAGGAGGTTTAACCCCTCAAACATCCCCTAACATTACCCACAAGTCCCATTTCTGAGTTTTCACATTTATCAAGTTCTTTACAGTGTGATCAACAAAAACATCTTTCAACCACTATTTAATGAATACACTGACCTCTACACCAGATAGCAGCAGCCCCTTCAGCTCTTTACCCCAAATCCTATTACCATCCAATGATCCAACTATAACTGCACCTAATGAGATTAATAAATATAAAAAGCAGTTGCATGGATTTTAATACATAGGAAATGATTAAATTTCACTGTGTGTAAAAAAAGCATAATGGAGGTATCTTAAATGAAGTTACCTCAAACAGCGAGCTGCTTGTTCATATCAGAAGAGAACAATCCACATTTTTTGGAGACATCATGAGAAGAGGAAAGAAGAAGCACATCATGACAACAGATATGTTAACCTTTAGCAAGCCAGATTAAAAAATATGAAACGTCTCCCTGCCACCGGATTCTTTTTTGAAAATTTGCGTTATTGATGGTGACTGTTTTGAAAATGTGATAATTTTTTGGTTGTTAAAGATATTTAAATAATATTTGCACATATAAATAAAGAATTGAATTATGCATATATTGGTGTAATTTATGTACGTTTGTGTGTGATACCAGACGTATGAGAAAGTGGTAAAGACGTTTTTCACAAAAAAACATATATTTTATAACAAATAAAGAGGAAAAACTAGTAAAAAAATAACTTACCTTAGTTATCAAATTCCTTGGCAACACTGTACACTAAATCACATGCTAATCTGTTGTATTTATGATCTTTCATTGCGAAATTATCAAAATATTGCCGGGGGAACTGTATAAAACATGTAGATTTGCAGTAAAATCGCTCTTTGAGCTTAGGCCTAGAGTCATTTTTGGTACCACTTCAACATATTCGATATCACACATCTACAAGTCCCCAAACCAACACAGCATTCTGTATATTCACTGCTGTGAAACTAAATAACCTAATAATTCTTGATTCAAGCCACGATTCAATGTTATTCTATTCAAAATACGATGAAAGAAAGGTCTATACAACCGATCCACCATCACTGCATCGTATCGGTGTGCAGATGTGGTCAGATTAATTGCTCTTATACGTGTGTCTTCTAGTTAGCCATTTTCAACAACGATCATGTTGGATGTGGGGGATTTACCGGCTTCGATTGAGCATGTCTCCAGCTATGTGCACGGGCTGTGGTACATGTAAATATCATGTAATCTCGTCGGATGGGATGTGTCGCCAACGGCGTGCGCCGCCATTTTTTTTTGTCGACCGGTATTAATATAGGCGCGGTGAAGGTTAAAGAGCAAGAGGGGTAGGAAAAGACAAAGAAAGAAGATGTTGGGTAGCCTGGTATTGTGGCATGGGAGAACATCGGTATCAGAAATATTGGAAGCACATGAGACAAAAGGATGTGAACAGACAGATAATAATACACAACATGGACTATAAGAATGAGAGGCATGGAAATCTATGACATCCGCCCTATGTGCCGTCTTTGGCCCTAGAGGAATAACTAACTAACTAAATAACTAACTATAAGAATAAGAATACTGTATGAATGACAAGGTCTCGTATTGAAGACACAAGAATTCCTCCACTATATCTTACAAATCATCTTGTAAAAGTATCTAATAACCAAGAAGATAAAGAGTATCTGACAATAAGGTGAGGGCTATTGTAACAAAAATGGAAAGTACAATTATTAATGATAAGTTGTGTCTATCTTTTTAGATAAAGGTCCCATTTGCCAAAATGTAGAAGTTCTCCCCAATTGTTTATATTATATTTTACATTTTTATTATTATTTTCATTAAACTTCTTTTCTTCTAATAAGCCCTTATTGGGCCGCAAATATACTTGGACAGTTCGGCCATGTTATAACCCTTGTAGATGGTTTTTGGTCTACCCATGACATTTTAACTACTCTCCGATGTTGAACTGCTGCACTTTTCATCTTTTCATAGGTTGCTGCACCTTTTTTGACTGTAGAGAGCCATGTAGCTCTAATTTGTGCAACATCTTCCCATGTATCTTGGTCTCTTTCAAAGGTTTTCAGTGATGTCTTTAACGAATCCTTGTAGCACTTCTTTGGGCCACCTTGAGAACACTTGTCCTTCTGCAACTCACTACAGAGAAGTTATATTTCATGATAATGAAATGAAGGTCACTGCATTATTATTTGCACCCCCAGCTGAACCCAGGTGACACAAATAAGAACATGCATCCCTTTCACTTGTTTTTTTTTCAGCTTTAATTTAATACATAGGAAGCAGCTTTATCCTGTTCCTATATTTCAACTTTGACTAAAAAATACATATGGGGAACCTGAGTGCAATGAAGTCAATTCTCCATACCTTTAAAAACCTTTTTTAAACCTATAATACATGAGAAGACACTACTCAAAGCAGAGCTACGTGGTGCTCTGCATTAAAAAAAGGTGCAGTATCTTGTGAAAAAATGGAAAATGCAGCAGTTCAACAGCGGATACTGGCTAGAAAAATAAATGCAGTTTATTAAGAGAGGGAAACACTATCTAAAGTGATCATACCATGCACAACCTGCTTAAGGACCTTTGTGGCCAACATAGGCTTATCAGCCATCTACGAACCCATAGACAAGGACATAACTGTACCTGAATTTTAACAAATGGTCATTATCACTTGCGATGAAAAACAACAGAACAATAAATTGCCTACAACAAACTGTTGTAAAACAAAGTTAACAAATTTTCACTTTACTGTACCTTATCTTAAATCTTTCACTCACAGCCACAAATATGCTAGAGTCACATTTGTTTCCTTCACTTCCCTTGTTATTCTTACCATCTTCATACACAATGCATATCTTCTGTCCATCTGATGTCCACTTCATTCCTTTTACCACAGACTTATTTCTGTTGTTGATCATTTCTTCATACCAGGAGCCTGCTCACAAGACACAAAGATAAATATAAGGTATTTATTATTTTTAGAAACATAGATTTACTTTCATTCATTGCAAAGACATAATTTCAATCAAAGCGTTCATATTTCACATAAAAATACCTTTCATTTTTTTGGTCCTTTTCACCACCTGCAATTAGTGTGTGTGATATAAAAAAGCATGAGTAATAATTACTGAAATTGAACACCAGATAACCTGTTTTTTTTTTTTTTAATATTATTTTTTAGGGGGTTGGGGGTGGTTTCTTACCCGAAATCCATATTAATACGGAAAATCCATACTAGTTGACACCTATGCTATATTCTCATGTCATCTACTGGGAGTTTACTGTTGCATAATGATTAGTCTGGTAGAACACTGGTGAGACCATCAGACCTTCCACATGTAGTCCTAGGTTTGTTCTAGGAACTATTTCCTGAGGCTTGATGAATTACTGAGCTAATTGTGGTTGAAAACATCCTACCTCAACTGAATTCATGGGCTACTGGGCTAGGAAGTTAGCAAAAGTAAAATAATCACAAAAACAACTTACTGTGTTTATATTATTTACTGCTAAAGTAGAGGTATCTTCATATATAGTTTGTCTATAAAGTAGCTGTGAATACATTTACATTGTTGGAGACACTACGTAACACGAATTATGGGCATTTAATGTGGGTCTGCATGACGCCATTGACACAACAAGATTTATGAAAAACACTACTGCTCATGTCACTTGCATATTGGGTAAAGTGGCTCATAGCACAACAAAGTTATTTTATGGTCAGCAAATAAAGTTCACTCTGAAGGTAACAGCAATCTACTAAATAATGCTGCACACTGGGCCATGTAAATACAGCTTTCAATGATGTCATATCAGGCACATATATTTCATTTCAACTTCAGTGCACAGCAACTTTATAGACACCATATTATATAAAAGTTATATGTAACTATGAAAAATTTAACATGTACACAAATATGGAAACATGACTAGACAGATCTTATAGCAGAGTAGACGGTCAGTAACTGTTGTAACATTTGCTTTACCAACAACATGAAAGTGTGTGACATAGAATTCCTTTGTTTAGACTACTGGTAGTTCGTGTTTCCCGGACGCAAACAAGACTAGGCCTAGATGATAAACGTGTGTTACTGGTAGATCAGCTTAGGCTATTTCATTTGTTTTTTCACAGACCATTACCATATTTTGGTCAATAAATAACATTAGATACTGGTATATTATAGCCCTAGGCGTTTTATCCTGGCCTGAATTTATTGACAAAAATATGCAAGTCACAGGTATTTGGCTTTTTTGGGGTTTGTTTTTTTATCGGTAAGTTTTTTTCCCTCTGTTACCTTCATTTGACATTATTTTTTTTTAAATTTGACTGTACTTGTTTATAAGACGAAAAGCCTAAAGCAATCTCTGATTTTTTTCCAAATATTCTCGGCTTATACATGCAATTTCACGGTATATTCAAACTCATAATTCTACACAAAAATCGCTCATATCCTTCAATACTAGGTTTGGTGTCTGAAATCTAATAACATCAACACAATTTGTCCTCTTCCATAGAAATATCAGAAAGTTTCACCATCGCTATCAGAAACAATGAAGATCTAAAGCAAATTGAAATGAACCGAGAGACATGGAAATCTATGACATCCGCCCTATGCACAAAAACTAGGGTCTTTGGCCCTAGAGGAATAACTAATTAACTAACTGATAGTTAGTTAGCATACCATCATCATCATCCTCTATATCAGTGCTTACATCATCATAGCCACCTACTCAAAGATTAAACCATCCTCACTTCAGACCATTGCATTATTGATTGAGCACTTTTTGAACGATAGGACAATCATTTATGATGGAATGGTCCAGTTATGTTTTTTTACCCTCTCCATAATTGTGATGATGCCAACCATTATTATGTCAAATAAAAAGACAACAGATGACTTCTAATCACAGCATTATTTTTCCACTTCATCTGCGCCGTGTCCACATGTAAACTGTTAATGACTGCATAAACATATACTTCAATTGGTAAGAATTTACAAAGCGTAGCAAGTTTTCAATCTTTTTTATTGTTGATATTGTTATGTAATTTACATTCAGCTTACACTATATATATACATACTGTAATATTCTGAAATTGTGACTTAACTACGAGGCGTGTTCAAATGAAAACGGGACTTGTTACACCACGCGTGATAGAGCGCACTGATATTGATGACATTTTGCACTAGTAATGAGTATCCAATAATTTACATACGGTCACGTGTTCATCTTCCCAGCATGCATATGTGCTGCAGAAGACTGTTAACAATATGGCGGGTGTGATTCCGAACCCGTCCAAAGTGAATCAGCGTGCTGTGATCCAGTTTCTTTCATTTGAAGGATGTCAAGCAGTAGACATTCATCGGAGAATGAAGGCAGCATATGGTGACAAATGTTTGTCGAGGACCAGAGTGATGGAGTGGGTGCGTATGTTTAAAGACGGACGTGAGTTAACGGCAGATCTTGCACGGCCAGGTCAGGCGCATATTGTTGCAACAGAAGAAGCCATAGCCGTGCTTGATAAAGCAGTACTGACTGACCGTCGTCGGAGCATTCGTTCGCTTGCAGAAGAATTCCATATGTCAATTGGGACAGCCCACATGGTTGTTCGGAAGAAATTGAACTATCGGAAGGTGTGTTCACAGTGGGTCCCACGGATGTTGACTGACCACCATAAGGAAGAACGGATGGGGTGGAGTTTGATCCACCTGATGCGTTACAGGGCAGAGGGTGATGCATTTCTGTTGAGCATTGTGGCAGGTGATGAATCGTGGTGCCACCACTATGAACCGAGCAGCAAAATTGACAGCATGCAATGGAAACATCCAGGTTCACCAAAACCCAAAAAATTCAAGACACAGGTTTCTGCAGATTTCCATTTGTTCGGACCGTTGAAGAAAGCACTAAAGGGACAGCGATTCAACAGCGACGCAGACGTGAAGACAGCGGTGACCACATGGTTCAGAGAACAGCCACGCAACTTTTTCTCGGACGGCATTCGACGTCTACCTAAACAGTGGGATGCTTGCCTAAATGCATACGGAGATTTTTTCTGATGAACCCAGGTGCATTCTTATTCACAAGTGGTTGCTTTGTTCAATTCCGTTGAAAATATTAAATTGCGTATGATACTTTTTAAATAAATCCACAAGTCCCGTTTTCATTTGAACACGCCTCGTATATCTAAAATCTTATTATCCTCTTCTTCTTCTTCTTCTTCAGCACTGATTCTCAAACTTCAGCTGGATCTCCTTTGTAGAAGGACCATGGTCCTACTAGATTTCCAGCAGGATGTAGTCCAGAGAATGGAAAAGCATTGTGTTGCCGTTTTATTCGCCCTAATGGCCTGACACATCCGTCTTCTGTAAGATCTTATTATCTGACAATCTATAACAATTATCTGACTGATAGCAATTCATATACCAACCTTTATACAACATCCACACAATAATTAATCCATTCTGGTCACTGCTTGTCAGTTTTTGGTGCTGCTCATTCCATGAAACAACTTGAACAATTCCTAAATATTAAACATCATAAGTTAAAAAACTATCTCGATATAGATTTATAATTTCATTACGCTTTATTATTTCTTACTACAATTAAAATTATATATACAATCTGTAATGTTTCAGAATAGTAGCTGTTAATTTTGTGCTTAATATTAGATGTATCTCACTCATTTGTTGGAGGTGGCCTAAAAGAGGAGCAAAGAATAGTCAAACTGTTACCTGTCTTGCACATCATAAGGGTCACTAAAGAAGTTTTGGGAATGAAGTTGGCTGTTCCATCCCATATAGGTTCAAAGTGACCAAGAGGCTATGCTGAAGTCAGATGTATCCTGCCACTGATATTACATGTCAACAATGTAGCAATCAATCAATATGTAAACAATTACACACAGCATTATTGTCTGTAATATATACATCCTGCTAAACTGTGGAAGTTTAAGAACAAATGCAGAAGAACAAAGATTTATCTTAACTAAGAGTTTCCCTTGTGTAGATATAGGACATAATAAAGTGACTTCTTTATTATCTAGTACTGACAATCTTTTATTGGCTTACCATTGTGTCCATCTAAAGATTGATTCATGGACAAATTACTAGGAGCTGCCAGACCCTTAACTTGTGCATCCTTGCCTGAAATATAAATCAAATTAACATCTACATTCACTATAATACAAAAGTGTTGGTCTCTGTAAATAGGATTTTATAGTACTAGAGATATATTAGCAATTGTAAATATCAATCAATCAAGTGTCATGCCGAGTGGCATAGGCAATCATGCTTCTCCACAGCTGTCTGTCTGTCTCTTGTGGTGTTAATAAGTTCAGTTGGTGACTTCTTTTTGTGCCACAGTGACAACCCATCCAGAAATTTCTCTCTTTGTCTTTCTCTTCTCCCTTTGATCTTTCTGGTGGATACTAAATGTTCAAGTTTAACTTTTCTCATCACATGCCCTAAAAATCTTAGTTGTCTGTTTCTAATTTTTGCTATAATTTGTCATTCTACTCCAGCATCTCTGAGGACTTATACATTAGTTTTCTTGGCTGTCCATGGAATTTTCTTCATTCTTAAATAACACATCTCAGTTGCTTCCAGCTTATCTTGGGCACTTTTGTTTATGTCCATTCTATGCATCCATAAAGAAGGATTAGCTCAATAAAAACTCCTAGCACTTGAACTCGCCTACATTGTAAATATCATCATCATCATTTGGTGTCATGATTGCTGGCATAGGCGATCATGACTCTCCACAGCTCCAGTATTATATATCAAGATCATTGTTGTTTCCCTGTCGTACCAGGTTATTAAACTGTCTAATATTTTCTCTTGTTACCCTCTGTCATTGTTGCCCTCAATCTTGCCTGTTGTGACTATGTTCTCAAAATCACCTGGTCTCATAACATGGCCAAAAAATGAAGATTGTCTTTTTCTTGTCGTCATTGGCACAAGTAAAATAGTGTCACGGTACATTTCCGTTCTCTGATCTACATCCTGCTGAAAATCTTGTAGAAACATTGTCCTGCTTTAAGAGATCTTCGGAGGGAGTTTGAGAACACATGGAAAAATGTTTATATATGTGAATTACATGCAGATGATAGAAATGTTGAATGAATCATGTAAGGCAATTTAAAGTTTCCGAAAGCCATGGCAATCTACTATACATATTTATATTCCCTTAAAAAATCACTACAGCCAAAAAAATGTGGGCTGATCGCTATGTCCGGAATACAATACACTACCAATTTTTAACGGCATGTTCACATGAAGTATATACTAACCTGTCAGAGTATCCAACTTAACAACTTTCAGCAAGCCATCATCACCACCACATGCAATATAACCATGCTGTCGATTCCAAGATACACACTCAAGTCGTATATTATTGGGAATAGCAATCTGGAAGTGTGTCGAAAAGTAAGAGAGCCTAATAATCGTAACTAACATATCAATCTGTGACAATAAATAAATAAATCATGATGTCAAGTGACATAGACAATCATATTTCTCCACAGCTGTCTGTCTCATGTTATTAATAAGTTCTGTTGGTGACATTCTATTATGACACAAAGACAACCCATCCAGCAACTTCTCTCTTTGTCTTCCTCTGTCTTGTCTCTCCTTGATCTTTCTACTGGTTACTAAATGTTCAAGTTTTGCTCTTCTCATCACATGCCCTAAAGATTTTGACAGTCTGCTTCAAATTTTTGCTATAATTGGTTTTTTGACTCCAACTTGTGACAGATATTGCTAAATTATGATTGTGCTGATTTATACAGTCTATGTGGTGACTGGAAACTGGACTTTTAGCTCAGCATATAAGGAATAGGGTCACTATTTATTTCCAGGCATGTCAAAGGAGGCAACTAAGGAAAGTGGAGTGAGGGAATAAGATAATAACTGGTCACCTGTGCAAAATATCACCATAATTACAGAAACATGGATAATAGGTATGAACAGACCAAGATCAATTGAATACCAAGATAAAGGAGACAAAATTTGAGATGGGTTGAAAATATAGAAAACCAATACAAAATATAGCTAGAAGATCAATGACATGGAATCTGCAGGGGAAAGGGAAACAGGGAAATCCTAAAAGCACATGAAGAAGAAAAAATCATGAAGTACTTGACAGAGATGAGAATCACATGGAATGAGGCTGAGAACATATCCAATAGAGACAAATGGAATATGCTTTCCATAGTCTATACATAGAAGATGTATAAGCACCCTAGGTGTCCCAACAACTGAACAGATGATCTATACAGAAAAGAGAGATAGTTCAGACAAACTAAGTAGGAAAGTGGGCTAATTGCATCCAGAAGCGTATCTTCTTCTTCTTCTTTTGCGTTCGTTCTCAAACTCCTGCAGATTGGCAGGATGTAGTCTGGAGAATGGAATGCGCTGTGTCACGGTTTACAGCATTGCTGCGATATCTGCGCCTTTTGGCCTGACACATCCAACTTCAGCATGGCTTTTGGTCACTTGACCCTATATGGGATGGGACAGCCAACTCCATCCCATAACCTCCTTAGTTGCCTCTTACGACATGCATGGAAGATAAACAGTGCTGCTATTCTTTGCTCCCCTTTCGGGCCCTGGCAACACACGGGCGAGAAGCGTATCTAAAAGAACTAGGTCTAAGTCCTCAGCTGTTGGAAACACTTGTGAAACAGCCCAACTAATGACCATACTTTTTTTGATGTACTTAGTTTACACTATCACAGAGTATTCTTATAGTGAGGAGCTACAGCTAATATTTATGCAAAACTATGATTTTTATTATTCTTCTGTGTATTCTTCATTTCAAACCCATGGATGTGTGGAGGTTGGTGGGAGTTTAGGGTTTCAACAACTTCAAAGAAATTCCCCCTCATCCCATAGGAAATCATAACATGACATTTAGCACTGGGAAGCAAACTGGAAAATTGCTAAATTAAATTTTTTTTTCCAAATATAATTACTATTACCAACTGTCCAGAAGAGACCATATTATCTTGCTGCATCTCAGAACTGGTCAGAATAAAAATGAGCCATTACTTGTACACCAAATTCATAATATACCAGTAGGTAAAATATGTAAAAAATATCATGTACTTATTTATCATTGAAACCTGGTGAATATGACAGCTAAAAATATATAAATATTTTGCAGGCTGTCCCCAGTGTGCAGACATGAGGAGAAAGACATGGCCCATATAAATAAGTATTGAAGAGAAATTGTATGATAAAATGGTGACCCTGAAACAGACAGCAGACTATATCATTTATTTAAGAGTCCCAACTTGTGTGAGAGCATTTAACAAAAGACTATCCGGGTGTAAGGCCAAGGGTAGACTAAGAAAACGGTGGATAGAAAACATCAAGACAGCCTTGAACAAACATGGACTAATGCAGCCACGACAACACATCTGGCCCTGGAACGACAGCTTATCTCCCACCCCTACGCTTAACAGCAAGTGTAAGTGTGAGTGCGATCAACCATCATTCACCTAGGGATAGACAATAGTCTGGCTAAGTCTTAGTAAGTCTAAAAAATGTGAGACTGCTGTGAAACTAAACAAATTGGGAAATATACAAAAACAGTTACATAGCTTTATAAACCACAAATTTATATTTTGATATAATCTGTTTGTGATTAGTTTTGTATGAAACACCGTGCTGGTGCACAGCTGCTATGCAGAAGGCAGGGGCCTACACGTCACAACCACTGACCAGTACTCTACGCCGTGCAATTTTACTTCGTGGCTTTCGTGTTTGCATGTTCTTCTCGAGTGAAAAAAAAATGTTATATTTTACTATCTACAACAATGTGGGTATTTCTATTTGTTACATATTTGTGCAATTTACCTTTTTACTCAGATAAACAAACATTTTGAAAACGAACAAAGTAAAGTTTAACTGTTGTATTTCATGGTAGCGTAGGTAAACAATATCGATTTGCCGGGATCGGAATCTCTCGTTCACAACGAGAGTTGAGAAAGCTCGTAACGCGTTGAATTCGTGTTTGTGTTCATCGTTATTTTATTTATTTGTGCCGAGAAACAAAATAATAAATGCTCTTACAGGTCAACAAGAACATTTCATGGCAGTTTCGATACGTCGCAAGCGTGTGTGATATCGCCACGTGATAAGGCACGATTCCCTTTCCCAAAAAAAAACCCACAAGGAACAGTTGATGTCGCAGGAAGAAGATGTAGAAGAAAGTAAGGGATTGATGATAATAATATTAAAGGCTGGACGGGATTAAGATTCTGCATGCATTTAATACATGAACTCATACTTAAAATATTCACTGACAAAGAATAACTAGAAAATGTCAGCAACTTTTAATATCTTGAGTCAACCATCAACACCACATGATGTTGCTCTGCAGAGATGATAAATAGATTAGCAATCTCTCTCTCTATGTAACGTGTCCTTTACAGAACGGTGTCTTTAATATGTAAGCCTCTCGGCACTGTGAAAGATGGAGCAAAGATGTGAAAGCTTCCCAGCTTGTTCCAATGTCATGTTCAGAAGGTCTTCGATGTCATGTCTTAATTGTAGTCTTGATCTGTCTCTTGTTCTCTTTCCTGTAACATTTTCCTCCATGATTTCTCTTTCTAACCCATTGTGTCTCCTTATTTGTTCGAAATATATTATTTGCATTTTTAAACAAAATAGTTTTGAGGAGCCAGTATACTTATACTACCACGGGAACCGCGTAGCGCAGTGCTTAGCGCACTGGCTTCGCATATGAATGGTCCTGGGTTAATTCCCCAGTTGAGGCGGAAATACTTTTCAGATCGCAACGGCTCCCAGGTCGACCCAGCCTGAAATGGGTACCGGATTAATCCGGGAAGTAAAGACTGCGAGGGAGAAGAGATGGCTACGCCATCATTTGCAGAGCCTCTGAAATGTGAGATCGCTAACATTTCACACCCCTACGGCATTAATAAATGCTATGGGTTACTTTACTTTTTTTAATACTTATATGGTACAATCTTTATGGACATCTGCAACGTTGGTTCGTCTTTCTGTTAATAATATTCTTATGACCTCTCTACAACATTTCATTTCGCATGCCGAGATTTTCTTTTCCATTGCAGATGTCTTTGCCCACGTTTCACAACCATATGTTGCCAATGGAAAAGTATTGTTTCTTAATACTTGTAACTGTTTTTCTGTTTGCCTCCTGCCATATATTTTTCATCTGTGATGTTTCTGATTAAGCAATGACCCTACAAAAATCATCACAGATGAAAAATCTATGACAAGGGGGGAAACAAAAAAGCAAGTTACTGCCATTAAGAAGCTATATTTGTCAATGGTAAATCTCCCCATAACTATAAAAAATACGCATAGTTAGTTAGTTAGTTAGTTAGTTAGTTAGTTAGTTAGTTAGTTAGTTAGTTAGTTAGTTAGTTAGTTAGTTAGTTAGTTAGTTAGTTAGTTAGTTAGTCGTCGGATCATAATACTGCTTACTGGACACATCCATAGTTGCTCCGATCTCTCCTTGAGTGTATCCGCCATCATACTTCTGCTGACAGTACCGGTCCTATGCTGGTTGACCATCATTCTTCTGCGCCCTCCAAAATGTTCACCTCTAGCAACACCGCATTTCAATCCCTGATCTTTAATCCTAGCCATTGAAAAGGAATCATCATCCACATTAGTCTCACTCTCGCGTGTTATATCTCTTAAGGAGTCAAAACGTCATCGCGATCCATTGCCCTGTGCCACAATCGCACACGCTGCCAGTTGATCCGTTCTTTCATTGCCTCGAACGCCCACATGTCCCGGCACAAAAATAAATGTAACCACTTTCAAGCTCGCCTTTCTCAAGGCCTCAATCCACTGTTCGCGTACGAGACCCACTTGTACCTTCTTAATCATACTCCTATAGTCGCTCAAGATGCAGACCTGCGTTACCTTCTGTGTGCGTAGCCACTCAAATGCCTTGGTCACCGCCATAGTATCCATGGTCATACTACTCGTAGTGACCGCAAAGGCACCGTTTTCCTCCTTGATCGTTTTACCTGCGCACTGAGCTGTAAAGGCCCAAGTACTGCGAACATGCCTAATTACAGATCCATCAGTGTATATAATCACATCCCCCTCTTTGGTATTCTCACTGATTAAAGCCTGCACTTCTTTCTCCACAGTTGTGGGACACCATTCTCTGCATTCCCTGTTAGGTGATATTACTACTCTCAAACAAGTTTCGAAATCTGTGGGTAGACCTATCCATTCCGCACCTGCTGCCACATCCTGTAATCTGTACACGCTTTTTATAACATCCTCAGCACGTCCCATCCACGACCTTCCTCTCTTGAGTCTGCTGCCTTTAACTTTCTGTATTTCGGAATGCAACGGGTGTTCCTTAAAAAAAATACGCATATTAACATATTTCGGACATATATAGATACATAATGGTTTATAAAGACTAATCAAAGAGGGAAAGTTACAGGAGGGAGAACAATATGGAGACCAATACTACAATGGACACATGACATCGAAAACCTTCTGAACATGACACTAGCAGAACCTGGGCAACTTGCACAGAACCGAGATATTTACAGAGTGGCAGTGAAGACAACGTTCTGCAAATGGCACTTCACATAAGTAGATATAAATACGTAAACAGTGAATTGAAAACAGAGCTATGGAGTGTTCAATCTGGGCCCGAGAGAGGAGCAAGGAATAGTAGCCATATTATCTGTCAAGTAATAATAATAATAGCCGCCCATCGTAGGCGGCGATAACAACAATTTCAGACTTGTGGTGTTTGCATTTCTCTGGTATATGCGAGAGAACCGAAAAGTCAAATCCTGGCATAGAATATCCTCTTTTTCTTTGCTCTTTTGCATCTATTACTTTATTGAATTGTGTGATTAGAATCGGTATGCTCCCCCCCCCCCCCCGACATCTTATGTTCATAAATAATAATGTTTTTGTATAACACATGTTCTATCTTCTCTGTGGAGACGACACAGAATAGTGTTCTCATAATTATGTTAATCATCATCAAGTGCCGTCTCCACGATGAAGGTTGGCTGCAACAGACCTCCAACATTCCCTGTCTCTTGTTTGGTGGTGCACTCTGCTAGACTGAAATCTGTCCATTGTGTGATGTTACTCTCCCACTTGTATCTCTGCCTACCTCTTCCTCGCTTCCCTTCGACTTTACCCTCAAGTAAGGTATTCAATAAGGTGTCATGTCTTTTAATGTGTCAAAAATATTTTATTTATCTGATCTTTATTTCTCTTAGTAATTCTTTCTTCATATTAGGTATTTTTAGAACCTCTTTGTTTGTTGTCTTCTATTTCCGTGATCTTTTCCCTATTCTTCTATAAACTCACATCTCAAAGGCATCAATTATGTCTTCTAATTATTTGTTTAATGTCCATGTTTCTGAGCCATACAATAATATAGAATAGATGTAGCATTTTATAATTCTCATTTTTTTAACTTGTTTGTAATTTGTTTAGATGTTAATAAGTTAATAATTTCCTCATGTCATTGAAGATACTTTTAGCCATTCCTATTCTCCTTTTAATTCGGTTTCACGTCTGCTGTCATTTGTGACTATGTGTCCAAAATATTGATACTGTTTTACTTGTTGTAGTTTCTCTCCATGTATGTTTAGCTTTTGTTCTTCTGTATCTTTGCTGATTATCATGGTTTTGTTTTTTGAATGTTTATATCCAGTCCATATTCATTACTTGATTTATTGACTTGATCTAGTACTCTTTGTAGTTCGTGTTCACTTTCTACTAAAGGAACAGTGTCATCTGCACATCTACGGTTGTTTATTATTTTCCCATTGATCTTGAATCCTGGCATTTCTTTTATATTTGTAAATATATTCTCTGTGTAGATATTAAATAGGATGTGTGATAAAATGCATCCTTGTCTTACCCCTCTTCTTATTTCTATGTATGGTGAGTAACCGTTTCTACACCTTATTGATGCAATATGTTAAGTTAAACATTTATATAATTGTCTCAGCAACATAGATCTCATAGATTTACCAGAAACATCTCATTAGCATCGATCTCACAAGTAATAGCCGTCCATCGATGATAGATTTCATAGCTATGATAACAACAGTTTCAGACTTATGTTGTTGTGTCTCTCTGATGTGCCCAGAGATGACTGAAATGTTCAGTGCTAGTATATAATCCCCAGCAACATTTGGGAGACGTATGATCAAAATTGGGGGTTTGTGTATTTGTTGTTCTGTCTTTTCATGCAGAATGTTTTCTCCGCGCTTCTAAGATTTGATGCTTCTCGCCGATGCAAACACCTTTGCAGGAGTTGCTGCTCCATACTTGGCGACATACTATGAGCGACATACGCCCGGGATATGGCGTCGATGTTTGAGCTTTTTAAAGACACTTTGAGAGTAATTGCAGTGTTTCTTCTGTTAATTGGTCAATCATTTTCTTTGAGGAGCCCACCATACATCGACTGACACAACATGTCCAGTCCATCTCAGTTAGGACTACTTCAGCATTATATGAATGTTGGGAGAGAAAAGGGTATTGCATTGCTCTCGTGCTGTTCCAGGGTTAGCAGATAACCAAGAACCCGAAAGTACCTCCTCGTAGTGCACCATGGAAACAGAAATACAGCTGCTCGTGTTGAGTTTCTGGCCACAAACTTTTGGAGATCGCGTCCGTGTACATTGAGAGGGCAACACAGCGCCACGTATAAATAGAATAGGAAAACGTTACAAGGATACTGGAACTAAAGTTTTGTTCAGCTCAAGAACTACTTCTTTAGTCCCATGTGCTCCAAATATGTGCAGAGACTCAGACTTGGACGATGTTTGTGAATGGCACCTTGGCTAAGAGGGCGAATGATTCTTGATTAGAAACTGGCCTCACAGCACGTGGGGCATTCCCATAAGTGCTCCGCCCTTTGCTCCAACAGCCATCCGACTCGATGGTATTTCTAGTCTAATGCCGCCGAAACAGACGTCGACATCAGGGCACAACTCTGGCCCTTGCGACAGGTTTCTTTTTTTATATACCCCCACCCACGCCATGCCTGTAACTAATTTAAGCACAACGTGGGCCTGTCGGAACAACATGGTAACTGTTATCGAAGGTTACGACTACGGGGTTGCATAGATGACGTCACATGAAGATAACGTCATAAGAAGATAACCTCAATATAAAGGCATGTTATCTACTAAGGTTTTCTGTTACATGGGTGGTTTGTCTAGTGAGCCATTGGTGAGACACACCGACGCAACCGCATAGGGCGAACGAACTCGGACCCAAATCTACTGTTGAGATTTTCCTACAACAATACCATGCTCACGAATAGAAAAGGTTCAGTACCCGATGAACACAGTCACAATACGTCTTCATTCCGCGATGAAGGAACATAGATAGTTTAATATATTAACTTTTTTATATTTGTAGATGAATGTTGAAAAACAAAAAGACAGAAAACACAATTCTGCAGTAGGCCTTAAAAAATTTCCAAAAAAGTTCGTCCGAATAAGAGCTATATTAGTATCCTCTCCCCATTCCATTTTACAGCAAAGTTGTACGTACGGTCGGTCCTGCATGCATATCATTCACCAATTGCTGAAAGAAATTGAGTACTTATTTTCCCGAAATGTACTAACGGTGATAGTTCTTTTAATAGTCAAATTTCGTAGAACATCTAAAAAGTATTTCTAAAGAAAACAAGCAGACAACTAACCTATGTTACGTTATAAAAAATATCCGGATTAGGAGCAGCGCTAACGAAAATGAATTTATAGACGGCTAAAGTTCCGTGAAGTTGTGACCTCGATGCACCCCATTCCACCCTTTCTTTCAGTTACCTGTTGTGAGTTTTGCGACCTCTTTTTTCCCCGGTAAAGTGAAGAAGATGGAAAGTGCAAATGGCTGCAGTACAGATCAGTCGTAATCCGTGCTGCATGGTCAAGCAGAACGATGAGATAGTTATGTTAACACGGTTACATTAAAGTTTGATGTCACTGTGGGTTATTTACTTTTTGTGCTTCAATTAATTTAAGTTTTGTAACTTTATAAATTCGGTGATAATTAAATGTGGCCTAAATCAGATTTTCGAACTTTTGTTTCACCAGGGTTGGTAACTCTCTCTACTGAGCTACTCTATTGTAACAGTTAAAACTAACACAAATGCAGTGTTGACTGTTCATCATTGTACTGTTAGTAAATCACTTGCAGGTCTATATTAATATAGACAATGTTTAGTGATCAAAGAATGCATTTAGGCTTAGGCCTATGTTTTCTCTTGTTCTTGCTGTTGTTTTTTTAAAACGTTTCTGTATTTTTCTTTGCACATTATTTATTATTATATTATATAGCCCTACCTACATAACACAAGCTTAACCTTTAGCAAGCCAGATTAAAAAATACGAAACGTCTCCCTGCCACCGGATTCTTTTTTGAAAATTTGCGTTATTGATGGTGACTGATTTGAAAATGTGATAATTTTTTGGTTGTTGAAGATATTAATATTTAAATAATATTTGCACATATAAATAAAGAATTGAATTATGCATATTATATTGGTGTAATTTATGTACGTGTGTGTGATACCAGACATATGAGAAAGTGGTAAAGACATTTTTCACAAAAAACATATATAACAAATAAATAGGTTAAAAATAACTTACCTTAGTTATCGAATTCCTTGGCAACACTGTAAACTAAATCACGCAAATCTGTTGTATTTATGTTCTTTCACTGTGAAATTATCAAAATATAGCCGGGGGAACTGTATAAAACATGTAGATTTGCAGTAAAATCATTCTTTGAGCTTAGGTCTAAAGTCATTATTGGTGCCACTTCAACATATTCGATATCAAACATCTACAAGTCTCCAAACCAACGCGGCATTCTGTATATTCACTGCTGTGAAACTAAATAACTCAATAATTCATGATTCAAGCCACGATTCAATGTTATTCTATTCAAAATACGATGAAAGAAAGGTCTATAAAACCGGTTCACCATCATGGCATCGTACCGGTGTGCAGATGTGGTCAGATTAATTGCTATACAATTTGTATCTTCTGGCTAGCCATTGTTACAACGATCATGTCGGACGTAGGAATGAACCGGCTTCAATAGCGCATGTTCCCGAGTAACCAATCAGGCTGTTGGGAGTCTATTATAACGATATCTCATTGGATGGAGTATGTCGCCAACGCCGCTAGTCGCCATTTTGTTTTTCGGCGACCGGTGTTAATATAGGCGCGGTGAAGGTTAAGTTAATTTTAAGTTAAAATTTAAAAAATCATGTCATTATTGTCATTGTCTACCATGATGATATTTTTAATTTTAATAATAGGGCCTATTCTATTTTTTATTAATTAATACTATAAAAATAATATCACATACATAGTAGATTAAGTAGAATGAGTATGAATCTGTGATTGTGAAAATGTCGCGGCAACTACGGATCAACTCTTCACTGTGACCTTTGTTCTTGTTTCAAGGTATTACTTAACCTTTCCAGTGTGATTGCAGAAGTTGTAATTAAAATTAAAGTATGTTATTTTAAATGGAATACTAATATGGCATTAGCATTTAGATTAGAGAGGGGGTAAGGGTTAGGATCAGTTATAAATAAAAAATTAATTAGTTATGAAAGTTATAATTATAAATGTGGTTGATATTGTTTGCGTCGGGAGATGTGATGTCACAGCATCCATTAATTTTATATGATAGCACAGTGAAGAGTTGATCCATAGTTTTATCAAAATGTCACATGCATATTTGTGATGTAGTAGAGTATGAATCTATTCTTCTTCAGCGTTCATTCTCAAGCTCCTACTGGATCTTTCTTGTAGCAGGGCAATGGTCCTACTAGATTTCCAGCAGGATGTAGTCCAGAGAATGGGAATGTGTTGTGTCGCCATGTGTAAATGTGTTATTTGCGCCAATGTCCTGACACATCCGTCTTCGGCGGGTATGAATCTATGATTGTGATGTGTCCACAATATTATTCTTCTTCAGCATTATTTCTCGAACTTCCACTGGATCTCTTGTAGCAAGACCATTGTCCTACAAAATTTCCAGAAGACTGTAGTCCAGAGAATGGAAATGCGTTGTGTTGTCTTTTTATTTGCGCCAATGCCCTGACACATCCATCTTCAGTGATGATATTGACGGTGATAATGCCACCTGCATATTCATTGACAGGAGAAGACGAGCCTCATATAGGATTACGAGCTGTGAATGTTTAGTGTCAGCTGCTACTATCACTCAAAGCTGAAAGACCGTTGCAATAACATGATCAACATGTTTCCGAAAGCACAAACTACTTTAAAATCACACACCCAGATATTGTAGGGATGAAACCTTGATTACATTGTATCCTCTGACATCAACAGGTGTCACGGGCTTTACCTGTTCCTATAGTATTTCAGGAGGCATTCAAGACAGTCATTACACTCAATAGAGAGAGAGCAGGGAATGTAGTCCTGTGAATGTAGATGCTGATGTCAAGGCACTTATCTGCGAACATGCTGATGATACAGATGTGATTTACTCGGATTGTTTGGTCATCCATCACCAGCAGTGTGCATATGCCTTTACTGCCAGATCCACACGGAAGAACAGTATACGGAGCTGGTAGGCCATTTACCACACCAAGCAGTTGAACAATGGAAGTTTTTGCTACAATGCAGGAACTAAACTGACTGAACTAGCAAGTCTATTCCCATGCATGCATACAGACTCAATGAATATGATTCAGAAAGTCAAAACAGGTGATGTGCATAAGTGATGGGTAGAATCATTAGTAAGAGTTAAATTGTGGACCGTACTGTAGAAAAATGGCTTCCATTTCAACATATTTCTTTTGATCGAAACAGTGAATAAATTAAATTAAATTCTTGCTCTGATGCACTACCTCCTTCCAAATGAAAGTAGAAAAAGGAAGTTGAATAAAGGCTACAATAAGTCGCTCTGGTTACTGGTCACGTGAAGATTCAACGTCATGCAGTTCCTCATTTTTAAATGAGTGCATAACAATGGAAGTCTGGATGTTGCCTTCATAAGCGTGATTCTTGTATCATTAGTTTTATCTCCCTTGGAGATCTCCCTGGCATAGTGTGTAAGCCATTTCTTGTGCTCAAGAGGTAGTGGGTTGACCCAGTGTTTTGATGCCTTCACAAGTGCATTTTTTATGAGATTCCTAAAGATTATCATTTGAACCTACAGAGTTAGATGCTGTGAGTGGTACTCTTGGCAGGCAGTCTGCCACATCATTTATAGGTAATTACGGTGAAATCTGATTACAGAAAGTAAATCCTCTATACCTGTTGAGTTTTTATATCTTGATCAGTACTGCTCATTGATTGTTGGTTGTTGCGGTCCATGGACCAATATTATTGTATGCTATATAAGTTCCGGTAAAGTGGCAGCTGTGTTATTTTTTGTGACCGCAAATGGAAGTCCAGTTCAATGTTTCAGGACTATTCACATGGAATATGTGGTTTCTTTCTGTATGTATTAGTTATAGATCACAGTGTAGCCATGTTCTTCTTCTTCTTCTTTCGTTCACTTGAAACATGTCTATATCTGTAATTCTGTCTCCTTAATAAAACTCACTGTCTTTTGTAGTTCATACAGTGTCCCATAGAGTTTTGATTCCAGTGTTGTTTCCTCTGGCCAATATGTCTGCCTCAGCGTTTCATGCTCAGAACACTCTTGAAGTATATGTTTGGCACTCTGTGCTGCTTGTCCACATGTACACATGGCCGTGTTGCCAATCTTGAACTTTGTATACATGTGACTGCGGAGTCGGTTGTGTCCTGTTCTGAGACGTAGAATTACAACTTGTTCTGATCTGTTCATAATGTGATAGTCATCTTGTGTTGGTGTTTGTGGCTTTCTTATTGACTTGATCATCTGTTTCTTCTGATGGTAGGTGATTGGTATATCTGGTTGGTCTTCGGCAGCACCTTCCTTAGCCAGTTGGTCTGCTTTTTCATTTCCTGGTATTCCACAGTGAGAGGGTATCCACTGCATGGTTACCCTATACTGGTAAGACAATTCGCTAAGTAGTTTTTTTAAGTCTGTTAGTTTTCCAGACTGGAGAGCTTGAAGCACTGACCTTGCATCTGTCAGGAATACCACAGGCTGTAGGCCAGAGTTGGAGTTCAGCAATTTTTTAGCTGCCACACTAATTGCCTGGATTTCTGCATCATAATTATTGCAGAATTTTCCTGTCGGTGTTCTGATTGTATCTCTAGGCTTGTGTGGATATTCTATATATACACCTGCACCTCCATTCCTCACAGCATTCTGTGCTGACCCATCTGTGTACACTCTGACCCATATATCTTGTGGATATTCCTCATCCAGGAAACTGAGTGTGACTGTCATTCGCTGCACACTGTTCTGTTCGTCCTCGCTTAGTATTCCTTTCACATGGGTCTGAATATATATTGGCATTCCATGTCTTTCACTCCACGGGGTTTGTTCCGGTACAGACGTTAAGGGGCTGTCAACTTCAGGTAGGTCTGTAAGTTGTCTACGGAGCCGTTTAGCTTGGTGGATAAAGCTGCTCCTTTTCAGTCGCCCCATTGCTAGATTTTGGAATCTTTCCTTCATTGGATGACTTGGCATACACTGAAACTTTTCTGCTTGAGTTAGTACTTTTGTGTCTCTGCGTTCGCCAAGTGTTTGCATTCTTCCCATTTTCTGCATCTCTGCTATTGGTGTTGATTTCATTGCTCCCAACATTATTCTAAGTGCCTGGTTTTGCACTTTATCTAGATCTTGTAATGTGGTGTTTGATGCAGGACACCACGCAGCTGAACCATATTCCAGGTGTGGTCTTATGCCTTGCTGGTAAACTTTACTGAGTATATTTCCACTGGCTCCCCATGTGGTTCCACTTAGTTTTCTCAGGATAGCTAGCTTCCTCCTGGCTTTTGTTGTTGCTTTGTTTATGTGCTGCTTCCATGTCAGCTTATCATCAAAAGTAACTCCGAGGTATGTGGGTTGTTTGTCTTCTTTCAAGAGCTCTCCATCTATCTTGATATGACCAGCTTTTTGTTTTGGTGAGAGGGTAAAGAGTGTAGTGCTGCACTTTTCTGTGTTAATGCTGACGCACCATCTATTTGCCCATAAGGTTAGGGCATCGATAGCTCTTTGTATTTGTTTAGTGGCCACTGTTGCATGTTCTTCCGTACACCAGATCACCAGGTCATCAGCATACATTGCCACTTTGATCCCGTGTGGTAGTTCAGCAACTAGGTCATTGATGTAAACCAAGAAAAGTGTGGGTGACAGGACTCCTCCCTGGGGGACTCCATGACGCAGTAGAACTTTCTTGCTCTTGCGACCATCTAATTGTACCCTGGCTCTTCTATTATGCAGGTATGCTTTTACCCATTTGTACATTCTTGAGCTAACCCTGCAATTTCGCAATTTCTTTAGGAGCCCTTCTTTCCAGACCTTATCAAATGCTTTCCTGAGGTCTATCCATGCTGCTAGTACCAGTTTCTTTTCTTGGAAGGCATCCTCAATCTCTTGGGAGAGGTAGGTTGCCTGATCTTCAGTAGAGTAGCACTGTCTGAAACCTGCTTGCTGTGATACCAGAAGATTTTCACTTTCAAGGTACCACTGCATCCTAAGATTGATAATGCGTTCCATTGTTTTACATAGACAGCTTGTGAGGCTGATGGGCCTGTAGTTGGAGACTGTGTTGCCATCTTTTCCTGATTTGAGGAGTGGTATCATTATTGCTTCTCTCCACGCCTGTGGTACATTACCTGTGGACCAGCTTGTGTTGAAGATCTGCAGTAGCTTTGCTCTTGCTGCAATTCCCAGGTTTCTAATCATTTCATTGGACACTCCATCAGCTCCAGGGGACTTTTTCATTTTCAATTTGGATATTGCATGCTCCAGTTCTCTCATTGTGATTGGTGCCTCCATGACTTCAGGTATAGGTTCGCCTTGTCCAATGTTTTGCTGGTTCTCTCGAACCTCCTGTTGTTTGTCTGGGCTGACTTTGACGTTATTGTCTTCTGCAAAGGAATCTGCAAAGTAATCAGCTGCATGTTTACCTGTTACAATGTTTCTATCTTTATAAAGTGTGATCCTGGTATTTCTCCCTGTACCTTCATCATTTAGTTGTTTTACAAGTTTCCATAATTTCCTAGTATCTCTTTCTAGGTTCAGCGACTCTGTTTTTTCTTTCCAGCTGCTCCGTCTGGCTTGTAACTTGGCTCTTTGAAATTTAGCCTTTGTTTGCTGATATTTGTTGTGATGTTCTTGGCTAGGTCTGTTCTCAGCCTGCTGTCTAGATGTTTCCATCTCATTTTGCAGCTTTTCCAGTTCATCATTCCAGTAGGGTTTGTAGTTTTTGCGTGCCCCCCTGGGTATGGTTTTACTAGCAGCATGTAGTATACATCTATTAAATTCACTCACTGCTCTATTGATGTCTTTGTCCAAGTTCATGTCCTTCGCTAGAACACTGGTTAAATGCTGGTACATTTTCCAGTCTGCCCTTTTATAGTTCCACCTAGTGAGCGTGCTGCTGTCCTTGGTAAATTCATTGTGGATTTCCAGAAATACTGGTCTGTGGTCACTACCTCCAAGCTGCTTTCCAACAACACGTGTGATGTTCCATTCCAAGCCTGGTGAGTGGAATGCCAGGTCTGGTGTAGAGGTGGTGTGCCATGCTCTCGAGTAGAAGGTTGGCGAGTCTGCTGGCTGGTTAATAAGGATGAGATTATTTTCATCCTGCCAGCTCTCAAGTTCCTCACCTCTCTTGTCGATATGATCGTAGCCCCAGCTCTGAGAGTGGCTGTTGAAGTCACCACACACCATAAGTCTCTCTTTGTCTGGAATTGTGTCTAGTGCCAATGGTTTATCATTTGGGCAGTAGTAGTTCAGGAGATGGAATTCTGCACTGTCTGTTTTTAGGTGGAGCATCTGGTATTCTGCCCCTTCCATATATACTTCCAGCTGACATGCGCTGATATTGTTTTTAACAAGTGTCAGAATTCCACCCTTTCGCCTGTCCTTTCGGTCAGATCGGTAGCACTGGTAGCCTCTGATTTTGAAGGCTATGTCGCTGCTGAGGTGTGTTTCTTGGATACAGCATATGTTAACTTGTTCTTCACTGAGGACATTTTCAAGTTCCAATTTTTTGCTGTATCCATCTCTTTTACTGTTGACACCCTCAGCATTCCAGTGCATTATTTTTATTGGTCGTTTGTTTGTTTGGCCAGTAGCTCTATTCCCTTGCCTCCTGGCTCCTCGGGGCAATTGAGAAGGACTTCCAGTAACTGAGGTTGGGCCCTTTCGAGGTATAGGGCCCGGCACCGTCCCTGCCTGAACGTCCGCCACAGGGCAGGCACCATAACTATTTATAGATGTAGACATGTTTCCATTGTGTTTTTTGCGTGGCATCCTGATTATCTGTGCGCCTTTTGGCTGGATGCCTCCGTCTTCAGCACTCTGCTTACTAGGGCAGGACTATGGTCCTGCTCGAGTGGGACAGCCCGACCAGTCTTAGTTTCCAGCCCCTGATGGCTGAACTAAGCCCCATCACCTCTGCACGGTGCTGGTCTCGATGGAGAGTGTAGCCATGTGAATTTCTTGATACAACACTGAGACAGGATTAGCAAACCGTCAGTGAGAACACAATGGCTCTTAGTAAAATGGAGAATTTTCTGAAGATAGGCAGACCATGAAAACGATGGACCAACGAAATAAACGAGGTGACAGATTTCACAGTATACTCAGGACACATGAGGACCATATCCAGAAAACTTGTCTACCCCTGACGCTGAAAGGCAACAAAGAGTTTGTTTGTGTTCGTTCGTCCATCACAAGTGATGATGACCATTTGTTACATCCACTTTTGAAAATTCACTTAGAGTTATGTCCTCGATTATGAGTTCGTAGATGGCTAATGAGCCCTACTCTAACTGTAAATGTTCTTGGACAGTTCGGACATGGAATGACGACTGTAGACGGATCTTGGTCTATCCGTGACTTCCTAGCTGCTCTCCGCTGTTGAGCTGCTGCATTTCTCCTCTTTTCACAAGATGATGCACTCTTATTGATTTTAGAATGCCATGTAGATCTATTTTGTACGTTCTTCCCATGTATCATGGTCTATTTCAAAGGCTTTTAGTGAGTTCTTTAACAAGTCTTTGTAGCGCTTCTTTTGGCCATCTTCAGATCGTGTACCCTTCTCCAGCTAACCATAGAGAATTATCTTTGGCAGACGATGGTCTGGCATACGCACCAAATGACCTGACCAACAAATCTGTATGCATCAGGATCGTGTCAATGCTGGGGATACCAGCTCTATCAAGGACAGTGGTATCTGGAATCTTGTCTTGCCATCTGATGTTCATAACGTTTCTGCGGCAAGTGGTGTGAAAATGATTGAGTTTTTTCACATGACGTCTATACATAGTCCATGTTTCACTAGCGTTGTGGATGTGAAAATGACTTGCACTTGGGATTTTGATTTAAGTGAGGAGGAGTTGTGCAATGCATCGCCCTCACTCTCTTGTCGGACCTCATTTGAAACCAGTGGCAAGACGAATGGAAATGAAGTACGATGCAGTGGATGACCATGGTTTTTTTCGTGTATCACCATGCCCGATGCGGTCCACACCGCGTTGCTGACATTCGCCTACATTACCCGGTGGGCCGAACAAAGGGTTTAGTGAATAGATGGATAGATAGATAGATAGATAGAATGTACTGCTCATTGATTGTTAATTGTTGCTGAACTAGCGGTCCATGGACCAATGATATTGTTTGCTATATGCACTTCCTATTGATAATACTTTAATATTTCAGGAACCCATTATCAGAAGTGTATTACAATCAAGGAGCACTTGTGTAATGAATTTACATATTTAAAACATAACTTTTGATGTGCATTGTAAGACAAGAATATTATGATGGACATGTTAAAAAACTTGGTGAATGGATGGTGAAGAATACACCAGGAAGAGGAGGGGATTTCCCTTGTATCAACTGCAGAGCCTAAGTCATTATGTGACCCTCATCACAATATCCATATTCATTCCAAACTCATCCACACATGTTAAGGCGCAACTGCCTACCAGCTTCTCAAACATACGATGCTACAGGTCAACCAATATCACAGGTCCCTGTGTTCCACTATCATCCAGATTCTGTATGGGCACAACTTTACCATTCACCCATACTTCTACAAGCTTGGCCGATGACTCACAGACTTTAGATGATGCCTATGAGAAGCTTAAGTTATGGAGTGCCTTGCAGAATGTCCCTCAGTGTTGGGCAGTTGTGCAGCCATTTCTGTGCTCAGTTTATCTACCAAGGTTTGTAGATATTACTAATTATTAGACAGTTTGTATCATTTTCTTCTTCAATGTGAGTGTCCTTTGCAGAATGTTGTCCTCACTGCCACTCTGTACACCTCCAAATTCTGTGCAAGGTGTCCAGCCTTTTGGAGTATCATATTCAAAAGGCCTTTCTCATGTCCATTTCAATCTTGGTCTGCCTCTTGTTCTCTTACCTGGAATCCATGATTAATCTTTCTAACCAATCATATCTTTTTATGTCAGGTTTTTATATGTCAAAATATATTAGCTTGAGAGTTTTATTTAGCCATTCTTTCTATGTTTATGCTTTTATAGACATCTGTGTTAGAGATTATCTTTCCCGCTGAAGACGGATGTATTGGGCCATTGGTGTAAATAAAATGGCAACAATGCATTTCCATTCTCTGGACTACATCCTACTCAAAATCTAGTAGGACCAAGGTCCTGCTACAAAGGAGATCAGCGGGAGTTTGAGAATAAACGCTGAAGAAGATAAAAAAGATTATCTTTCTATCAATGATACTCTTAGAACTTTCTATAGCATTCTATTTTAAATATATATAATATATTCTTTTCCACTGTGCATATCATTGTCCAAGCCTTACAACCAAACAGTGCCACCAGAAACAAATATAGATTGTTAATAGTTGTAACTTTGTTTTTCTGTTTGTCCCTTGACTAAGATTTTTCATCTGTGATGTCTTTTGCAGGACCACTACTAATCTGTTTCTGATCTCTGCTGAACAATCTCCTGTGATGCTAATGGCTGACCTGAGATCTTCTTCTTCTTCAGCGTACATTCTCAAACTCCTGCTGAATTCTCTTGTAGCAGGACATGTCCTACTAGATTTCCAGCAGAATGTAGTCCAGAGAATTGAAATGCGCTGTGTCGTCGTTTTATTTGCGCCAATGGCCCAATGCATCCGTCTTCAGCTTATCTGAGATATTAAAAGCTGTTATTTTCTAGTTGTGTATCATTTGGTCTTGTATAACTCTATACCTTGGTTTAATATCATCATCACCTTGGTTTACCGTACACCTTATTTTGTATAACCATAAACTTTACCCATATTGGCTAGATAACAAAATACTGTTTTGCTTATTTGATTTATTGGTTCTATTAATTAATCAATTTCATAGCTTTCCATGTACACTCATAGGTGCTCACTTCTTCAGCAAATATCAGAGTGCATGTATGCTGATGATGTTTGCAGTTTAGTTTAAGCAGACTTATTTTTGTTTTCCAAGTATTCATTCTCAAACTCTTGCTTAATCTTTCATGACTGGATTTTGCTAGACTTTTAACAGGATGTAGTCCAGAAAACAGCTACATTTTGTTGTATTTTATTTGCACCAATAGCCTGACACATCAGATTTCAGCAGTAACATAATTTTAATTGTGATGTTCAGTCCTAACTTTTTGAAGCATTGGATTCCAAATTTCTTTATTTGCAGTATAAATGTTTCATTCATTTAAGAAATATTTTTCAAACTTTACTGAACTAGTGCCCCTGTTCAAAAAATACTTTTATCTTGCCACTGGAATAGATTGATGAATGGTGAAACTCTTCTCACTTTAAACAAAGTTAAATGCTAACAATATCTAAACTATCATCATTCTTCATCAGATACACTTAGGATATCACTAACAATGTAGACATGTTTGTTTGTTGGCATTAAAGTGACCCAGAAGCCTTGCTGAAATTGGATGTGTTATGCCAAAAGGTGCAGATATCACAAGCTGTAAACTAGTACACAATACATTTTCCAGAGATATTTGACTAATCTGCAGGAATTTGAGAACGAATCAAAAGAAAATTTTGAAGAAATGATGGATATAATTGCAACATACATTCAAAACAAAGAACATTGAATATCAAAAACACTGAAGCAATGGTGATAGCAGAAGTATAAATTTTCCAGAGAGGGCTACAGCAAAGTAGATGAGACCAGCTTTAAGCAAGTCAACATGTATTTACAATTAGTTACAATGGTTCAGCAGCTGGTTCATTAGTTACAATGATAATAACAATGGAAGATGTATTAAATAAGCTAAATTTACATTAGCTCAAAAATAGACAGTATTTTCAAAAAGCACTGAGAAACATAAGAAATTATGTAAAGGCAGTAGAGATGTGATTTTATAGAATAATTTTGAGAATGTCTGGACAGATTAAAAAGTGTAACAAAAATATGTCAATTCTTAATGAGAGCTGTTCATTCGCATCAGAAGTCAACCAATATTCTTTGGACACATAAGAAAAGGAAACATGAAGAACATTGTGACAATAGGCAATTTGAAGGGAAAGAGATATAGAAGTCCTGGAGAGAAAATGCTGGACAGTTTGACATTGGAAAAATATTAGTATCAGAAATGATTGGCTGCACACAGGACAGAATATTGTGGATAGACAAGATAACCAAAACCATGTGGCATGGACTATGGAAAGAAGAATGAGATATCACAGAAGTAAAGGATGCGGACTATGTTACTTTCTAAATCTATGGTAAATAAAAATTGCCCTATCAGTTATAATGAGAATTCGGTGAAATAAATCTTGGTTGTTCTTAATTGTAACTTGTAGATCTGATTTCTCTCAAATGTGTTGATGTCTTTATTACTGCTAAAAGAAATATACCTAATATTTTACAGGTGTAATGATACTCAAGGATTAGAACTACCTAGTAAAGAAGTTTGTGAGCGGACACGGAAGCCATGCCAGATTGTTCAAGAAATCAACAATGGGTGGCCAGAGTTTCTTCAGTGCAGTCACTCCAACTTTGTTTCTGGATGTGGGGTATGCTTTGTTATATGAAAAAAGTTACGTTAAAACATATACAAATATAAGCAGAGAATTATTGGTTTTTCTTTCAGCTATTGATGTATGGCTTATATACGAACACAATAAAATTTGTAAGCATACAGTCAAATAGACCTAGGGGTTACAGGAAAATACCTTACAGGTACCAAAAATCATTAAAATTCTGGATGGATCCACTGATTCATCCACTGTCTACTGGTACATTGTTTTCATCAGCATTGTTCTGAAAGATGATGTCCTGGCTTCCATCCATTGCATTACTGATAAAGCAATATTTGAAAGATAGGATTATCACTTTGGACAGAATATCTGACCACGATTCTTTGACCAACTTAGCAATTGTAGTGATGTCAGCTTTTTTGATGTTGCCACCTTTCATCACAGTTAAATCGAATGACAGTATTAATTCATTTTTACTCAAAGTCTGTCCATTAATGGAGACATCTAGTGGCTGCAGGAGGAAGGTAAAGACCCATGGAAATACATACAGACAGCACCATGTCACTGCATAATTTTTCTATGAGATGTGCCCGAAAAGAGTCCCAGTTACATGTGAGTACGCACAAACATTTAACTTGGGAATTTCATCTGCTTAGGCAGATTCTTGCATTAAAAAAATTCGAGGTGGGATAGTAGGAGCAAATGTTTCCCACCTGCAATACAATATAAGACAACAGTGAAGTGCATCTTCTCATGTCCAATTGTCTTTACAAAAAGCTGTCATCACACCTTTTCGTTCCACTGTGCAATTTGGAGAGAAATCTAAAAACCATGCTAAAAGTTGACCTGATCCATTCGTTGACTAGGCTTTGAATTCAGACCGCACTGAATAAATCCGATATCTCAGAGAACTCAGGTGCTTGGTGGTCAAGAGATTAAACTCTGGTGTTGGGAAACAACCCAATACTAGAAATGTTTACATTATATCTGGTACTTTCAGGTTTTATGAGGCTGGCAATGCCTCCGGGGAAAGGTCGTTCTGTATTATCTGTCATATTTTATGTGAGTACGGGTAGAGTACAAATGGAAGAAATGACCTTGCAACTTAATGTTGCTAAAGTTTGTGTTATTGTCCTTTTAGCAATATTTAGCAATATAGCTAGGCAACTGAGATGTAGTTTTTTAGAAGAATGATGAGAATTCCATGGACAGTCAAGAAAACTAATGTAGAGATGCTGGAGTAAAACTGCAAATTATAGCAAAAATTAGAAACAATCAAGATTTTTACAGCATGTGATGAGAAAAGTAAAACTTGAACATTTAGTGACCACCAGAAAGATCAAGGGAAGAAGAGACAGAGGAAGATAACGAGAGAAATTTTTGGCTGGGTTGCCACTGACACAAAAAGAAGCCACCAACTGAACTTATCAACAACACAGACAGAGAGTTGTGGAGAAACATGATCGCATACGCCACTTTGCATGGCACTTGAATGATTGAATATTTTGCTTGTCCCTTCATTAATAACAGAATTCCACAGTATTATTACCAGTATTATTTTTTAGATCTCTGCCTATATATAGGTTTCAATTTTGTCACATTTTGGACATTAAAGTTATATCCTCTGCTTATAAACGGATTTGCTTATATTTGGAAATATATGGTAAATCAACAATACAATTTAACTCTTCTTCTGTGATAAGCCACTAAAATAGAAGTTCACACACAATTTCCATGTCGGAAGCCAATAAATCATTCATTTTTATGACGTCTATATTTATACATGGACATCATACCCAGGCATGACAGAAGGCTTAATATATTTCACCTTCACTGTCTTCGCAATGTATGAACATAATATGACAGGACAAAATCACAAACGTAAAGGTATTTTTCTGCACCTACAATTATAATCAATAATGGAGATACCAGTACTCAGCAATAGATAATTAAGATGGTGTAAAGAATGATTGTTCCAAAATAAAAATTTGGTAGAAAATTGCTGATGTACTGTAATTTTTGGACAGTCCCTTTGAAGTAGAAAACATTCCATCTCAATGCACCCTACGTTGTCAATCATCTGGGGCTTGCAAAACCATCTCAATGCGCCCTATACCCACGTTAAATAGTCATCTGGGGCTTGCAAAACCATCTCAATGCACCCTATACCCACGTTAAATAGTCATCTGGGGCTTGCAAAACCATCTCAATGTGCCCTATACCCATGTTAAATAGTCATCTGGGGCTTGCAAAAACTTTGGAAAACCTTCCCATAAAAAAGGAATGATCAAAGAAACACTAATCTGGAGCTTGGAAAAAAACTTCCACCGGCTGGTATAGGGAGCAAGAATGACAGACATCTACTTCCTTGTGATTATATCATCTTTATTCAACCTTCACTGGAATCTGTGACATTCTTCTAAGTTTTCTGTGTTCTCTCTTAGATAATCAGCTCGAATATCCGTGTGATTTGAGCCGAAGATCGTGAAGTATGTTGTGCTGATAGTTTTACAGCAAAGCTGCATTATTTGCGCCTTGCGGCCCAGTATATCCTTTTTTGGCACATTCTTCTATAATTTCAGATTGTTATCACCAGTGTATAGTCACTGTTTAAAAGGGGAGCAGAGAATAGCAACATGGTTTACCTTCCATGCATGATGTAAGAGGCAACTAAAAGAAGTTATGGGGCGGAGTTGTCACATAATCACATAATGCATTCCGTTCTCTAGACTGCTAATTTGCAGTGTTTGAGAATGAATGCAGAAGGGAAAAATGAAGATTGGTATGACTTGTAGTGAACTAACATAGGGATAAGGGGAAAAATCTAGTATTCTGTATATTTGTTTTCCACAGCAAGAGACGTATGATAAGCTGACATTCAACACAACTGGTCGATGCGAACCTCCACTTATTCGGACAGATGACCCAGGAAGCTGGTATAATGGTGTGGATGGTTGTGGTGTGCCGTGCGACAACCCACTGTTTTCTCCTGAACAGCACAGGGAGGTGCACATCTTTGTGGCAGTGTTCGGTACTCTGTGTTTAGTCTGCACTCTCTTTACAGTGGTAAGCTGTCATAAAAACATGTTTCTTCTTTTTCAGTGTTCATTCTCAAACTCCCACTGGATCAAAATCCTTTTGTAGCAGGACAATGGTCGAACTAGATTTCCAGCAGGAAGTAATCAAGAGAATCAAACTGCATCGTGTCAGTTTTATTTGTGCCAATTAAGTTGAATAGCTTAACCACTACTCTCTCTCGACAGATCTTATACAGTGAAGTCTCTGGTAGTGAAAAATCTGATAATTTAATGGGATAAAATTTATCATGGTAAAGAATAAGCAGCAATCACCTCTTAAGGCTTGGTTGGTTGGTTGCTGATCCAGCTGTATGGACTCATGTCCTTGACTCAATCTCTTAATACTTATATCTGGTTATTATGTTTTCTGTGCATAAGAAAGTTCTATGGTTCCTGCATGCAGAAGGGAGGTTGTCATAGAAAAAACAATGATCTTCTCGTCTCCTAATACTAAGGTACTGTGGAATCTCTGGCAATAAAATGACCTGAATTATGTAATGGAAGTTGTCAGGGAAAAAAAATGCTTAGATTTAGTAGTATGAGATCTCTATTAATAAGAGGTCTGTGGTACATGAGTCATCAGGTTATTACCAATAGTAGCTTTCATGAATGATGCACCATATAATGAAATTAAAAAGGATATTTTGTTACTTTATGATTATAATTATTTTGTGAGTGTACGATTATGAAAAGCAGATGATTGAATTCAAGATGCACACATCTTAATTATAATGCATCATTGTCTCATCATATATTTTTTTATGAATTAGACTTGCTGATTTTGTAGCATTATTACTATATTCCCGCTGCATCTCTTTTGTAGAAGGATAATGATCCTACTAGATTTCAAGCAGGATGTAGTCCAGAGAAAAAAGATGTCACAGTTTTATTTAGAGTAATGATCAAACACATCCAACTTTTGTAGACTAGCTATTAATATTACAGAAAGGTGCAAAATATCCTGCACGATGTAGCGAAGTCATATGTCCTGCCATTGGTGCAAATAAAATGCTACACAAGACATTTCTGTTCTCTGGAGTACATCATACTGGAAATCTAGTAGGACCGTTGTCCTTCCACAAGAGAGATCCAGTGGGAGGAGAAACAAAATAAAGTCCTACAAGATGTAATATTAGATGCTGAAAAAATGCAGTGGCGTGTAATATCTTCAGACGTCAGGTTAAAAGTTATGGACAAAAGAATTTGGTGCTTTCTCTGTGAAATCCTAGCAGGTGGATAGATTGTTTGTCTCGGAGCCTTAATCGCATACTCTGTGTTACTCTACAGAGAACATAGCAAATATGACCTGCCGGGGCCTGAAGGGGAGCAAAGAATAGCAACACTGTTTACCTTCCACACATGTCGTAAAAGGCGACTAAGGAGGTTATGGGATGGAGTTGGCTGTCCCATCCCATATAGGGTCAGTGACCCAAAAGCTGTGCTGAAGTCGGATGTGTCAGGCCGAAAGGCGCTGATATCGCAGCAATGCTGTAAACCATGACACAATGCATTCCGTTCTTTGGACTACATCCTGCTAATCTGCAGCAGTTTGAGAACGAACGCAGAAGAAGATGACCTGCCGAAAAAGTGCTACTTCTGAAACTGGAAAGAGTCCATCTCGATGCCTCACCTGAGTTATGAAATGGTAGTTATTAATAAAAAGAATTAACAAAAGTATTGGCGAAAAAATTGGCAATCTCACCTCTGAATATTTAGTTATTACTTTGAAATAAAGGGAAAAACGACTGGTCGAATGCAGCAATGACCCTCTCAAAATGTCTCTAAAGAGCTTCAACATCGACACCACATCCTGGGAGTCTGTAGCTCAGAATTGCACAGTATGGCACAAAACCAACAAATGTGCTTGCATCATCAAGCATAAAATCTCAGAGGCACGGAGAAAACATGCTGCCCAAAAAGAAAGAACAACCAACACACAGACACCCAATTTTGATCATACTTGCCCCAAATGTTACTGGGGATTCTATGCCAGGATTGGACATTTCAGTCATCCCTGCACCCATCAGATAGATGCAATAATACGTGTCTGAAATTGATGTCATCATCGCCTACGATGGATGGCTATTACTGTGAGATCTATGCTAATAAGATGTCTCTGGTAGCTGAGTTCTATGAGGTCTCTGAGGCAATTTGATGTTTAACTAAATTATGAACACACTCTTCCGTGTCAACTCTACAGAGCAGATAGAAAATGTGTCCTACTATAACAGTTCTTCTGAACCTTGGGGGGGGGGGGGGGGGGGGGGGGGGGACATCCAGATGCTAATCACACAGTTCAATGAAGCAATTGAAGAAGAAGAATGTTGACATAACTTTATAGGTTCTGTTTGATCAGTATTTCTTTAAGTATTTAAATCTCTGCATTAATTTTTAAACACATTTCTTAACAGTTTGTCTCTTCCAATGGTTATCGTGCATGACATAAGCTGTCTCTTTCTGAGCTTTGGCATCATATTTTTTGCTGAAAAAAAACCAACTAATCATTATTGTACTCAGAAGCAACTACGATTGTACTCACAAGCAACTATTATTGTACTCACAAACAACTAACACTGATTGTACTCATAATAAACAACTAATTGTACTCACAAGCAACTAACCATGATTGTACTCAGAAACAGCTAACCATGATTTCACATGAAAACAACTATTGGTTCAATACAGGGATCAGTGACCAAATCACGTGGCAACAGTACAACTTTTAAAATGTATATATTATTGCACTGAGCTTCCATAACTCAGAGATTTAAATAAAAAGTTGTAACTAAAGGTACCAATCTAGTGATTTGCGTGCAACGCACTGGTCATCCACCCCCACCCGTTGTGTAGAGTGCATATCGAGTGATCAGGGGCTCTCATCGCCAAACGCGTAGAACGTTGGCTGGGTCGGTATATGCGTCTTTATTGGATTTTCGTTCCGTTTTATTATGTTAGCTTCTTGTTCCATAGAAACCTGGTCACTGATCCTTGTAGAGTACCCAACTGTTGTAGAACTCAGAAACAACTAACAATAATTGTTCTTAGGGTTCATTACGGGAACCAGTGGCCACATTACGTGTCTACATTGTAACTTTTTAATATTATTCGTAATGTCATATAGCTTCTGTGACTCAGAGATTAAAAAGATGCAACTTCTGTAGTCAATGAACTGATCTGCATGCAATGCACTGAGAGCTCAACCCCCCCTCCCCCAGGGTCATCCAGAGGAAGGGTTTGGGGAATCTCAGTGGGTTGTGTGCAGAATAATGGATGCAGCAGTTTATATATCTTTAGTGAAAGTTTTTTGCTAAATATATGATTTGTTCCATTAAAATGTGGCCACTGATTTCCGTAATGAACAATTCTTAGTAATAGCTCATTGTTTTTGCCTGTTATCAAATGACTGTTATGGCATTCAGATGATTACAGAAGCAATCGAACTAATAATGACTACAAATGCAGCTGTAAAGTAATGAACACAACTTCAGCTAACATGGGGTGCAAATGGGAAAATACTTGGAAAAGTTTATCAGCATAGGACCACGCCTAAAATATATGTCAACTACATGGTTCCATCATCAAATACTGCATTACATGAGCTAGATAAGGTGAAAAACCAGTCACTTAGAATCATCAGAGGGGCAATAAAATCAACGCCCATAGTAGAGGTGGCGAAAATGGGGAGGATACAAATATTGAGCGAGCGCAGTGACATAAAGATGGTAATAATGCAGAAAAATTCCACTGTATGCCAAGTCATCTAATGAAAGACATTTCAAAATTGTGCAATGCGATGACTGGTGATTGATGAATTGATCTACTGATGATTAATGAATGGGGTGTCTGTGGATTATCTATTCTTACCCAGTTGAGATGAGAGGAATTTTCAGTGAGACTGAACAGAATAGTGTACAACGTAAGACAGTTACTCTGTCTCCTGGATTATGTATATCTACAAGACACATGCATCAGAGTATATACAGATGGGTCAGCAGAAAATGCAGTAAAAAATCGTGGAGCAGGAATATATATACAGTACTCAAACAATGTTAGAGATACAATAAAAGTACCAACAGGGAAATTCTGCAATAATTACAATGCAGAAATTCAGGCAATCAAGGTGGCAACCGAAAAACAAACAGATCACAATCTTGGCTCACAGCCAGTAGTATTCCTGACAGATGCAAGATCAGCACTCAAAGCGCTCTAGTCCAGAAAACTATTGGATCTGCAAATGTTACTGACTGACTAATCAATCAGTGTAAAGTATCTATGCAAGGGATACCATTACATTGTGAAGTACCTGGAAATGAGAAACTAGATCGTCTGACTAAGGAGGGAGCTGCTGATCATCAGCTAGATGTGCCGATAACTTACCATAAAAAAGAAACAGATTATCAAAGCAATTAGAAAGCCAATACCAACACAAGATGACTACTACATTATGAACAAACCAGAACAAGATGTCATTCTATGCCTCAGAGAAGGACAAAACCGACTCGACAACCATATTTCAAAGATCAAGATTAGCAACACGGCCATGTGTATATATGGACAAGTAACTCAGACAACAGAGCATATTCTTCACGAATGCCATCATATGAAAAAATTGCTACAGCAAATACACTTGCCCAGAAAAACAACAGTGGAAGTGGTAATTAATTATTTCGGAAAGTTCAAGATACAATAGATGGAAGTGAGACTAATGTAATATTTGCAGTGAGGTGCCGATCTTTTGAAGTGAATGGTGATGATATGTACCCTTATATTTCTATGACGACGTATATAATTCCATGAATGGTATTTGGAAATCAGACACTGATTCTAGTTTTAAAGGATTTTAAATAATTTTTTTGTAGAATTATGAATTTGAATATAGGAGCAGCAGAAATGTACCACTAAGTCCCTCTCTATTATTTTTGTATATCTTTTTAGTATACTAATTTATATTTCAAAATTGCATATTATACTTGTATAAATATACTTACTTCTGGAAATCACTAAAAATAACACCGTGTTATGCTGTGTTTTCACTTTTCACAAATTGGATTGCAGTTTTACTTTAATAATTCCACCTTTTTAGAAAGTAATTAAACATTATTGCTTAAAGACACAACTAATCCTTGTCTAGAAAATGCAGTCTTGTATATTGCATGTAGAAGCAAACTAATCTCTGCTTATAGAAAAAAACTAACCTATAATTACAGCCGCTACTAACCATTTCTCTTTCAGCTCAGATAGCTGTACAGAACAACTTTATTTGTCAACAGCTGACCTTCATAATTGACTGGAAGAATGCCAATCGCTACCCATCTCTGATTCTTTTTTTTATCAATGCCTGCTTTTTTCTTGGAAGTATTGGTTGGATGTCTCAGTTTGCTGGAAATGCAAGGAAAGACATTGTGTGCCGAAAGGATGGGACAGTTAGAAAAGGCGAGCCACAGTTAGGGTATGTGTAAATTTGCTTGTCATAGGTCATCTGATTGAGATGTCAGTTGAAATAAAATGAATACTAACTACCATAAAATTAATGCATACATTAATTGTTTTTGTAATGTATACTTTAGGTGGAAAAATTTGATTCGTTTCCACCTATATTTACTTTTTTTATGTGCTCCTGTCCTTCTGACATCTCACTTCCATATTTTGGTTGGACACGTTTGTGTGTTGTGTTCATTTCTATTTGTTTTATTTAATGTTTTGTGCATATCTTGATAAATGCCTTTTGGTTGAAACGTAGAAAAGGTTTCGTGTATTGTAATTTGTATGTTTTCTTGTTTGCACATCATAACCACCTAGTTTTAGTGATAGTCCATCATGTCTGAGTGGAAATTTCTAAAAACCTGTGTTTTATGTAAATACTATTGCAACTCCGAAACGGGCAAAAAGCAGTATTGACAGTGACAGTTTTATATTTGTTTTTAAATACAGAAAATCTACACTAGTTAACAAGTATGGTATTGTTTTGGATTCACCCATGTGTTACTGAGGCCCAAAAGAAAATAATAGTAAAACTGCCATAATGTCATGCATGTCATAAGGTATGACGAAGGAAGTTGTTAGTGGTGGTGTCTATCTGTCCCCGTAGTTAATTTGTTCTGAGGGGCAATCTGAAAATAGCATAAGTTTATAGTTTAAAATTGTATAGTTTTATTTTTTGAGGAATATAGATTTAGTATGTTCTTATTAGATTAGATGTTAGTAGATTTTATGTTTGCCTCATGTGTAACATGGGCCTAAAAGGGAAGCAAAGAATAATAATACTGTCAATGTCCATGCATATCATAGGAGGTGACTAAGGAGGTTGGATATTTGGTTGGCTTTCGGCAATAGGCAATGTAAAAAATCATCAGCAAACTATTGATACTGCCCAAAAAACATCGTAGAGCAATAAAAGGGACAATCATAAAACTATAAACTTTCATGAACAGAAACCTGTGTAGAAATAAAAGATTTGGCACCCATATGTTGGGGGGGGGGGGTGTGGCAGAAAGGAGCTCACAGAATAGCAACACTGTTTACCTCCCATACATGTCATAAGAGGTGACTAAGTAGGTTACAGCTGGCGTTGAATGTCCCATCCCATATAGGGTCAAAGTGACAAAGAGGTCATGCTGAAGTCTTATGTGTCACGCCATAAGGTGCAGTTATCGCTGAAAAGCTGTAAACCATAACACAATTGAAGAAGAAGACAGTTTGAAATTGGCCAGTGTATTGCATGCAAATCGATAGATCGGTATCCCTATTTACAACTTGTAAAATCTCTGAGTCACAGAAGCTCAGTGCAATAACATATGAAATTAAAATGTGGAACTGTTGTCACATGAATTGGTCACTGCTTCCTGTATTGAACCATCGAATTACCAAAAAAAGTCAAGAGATCAGATGAGCAGGTTTGGACTGTAGTAACACAATACGAAAGTAGATAAGTAAATATGCTACAAAAACCTACTACTAATAATAAAAGAATAGCTAGAAAAATAATTGACTTTTCAAAGATCTTCTTTCAGTATATTGTAATCACTACATATATTTTAAACATTAACATTTTAAAAATATATATTGTAGTTTTTTATTTATATGTTTCTCTGATGATCTTAGATCGAGATGTCAATCTTTTTCGTCATTATCTTTTTATTATAATGGATTCTATTATCTTTTTATTATTAGCATTAGATTTTTGTATCACGTATTTACTCATATACAATAATTATTTAAAACTGTTGGTAACTTTGAATATCTTAAAGTCAGCCATTCACAACACAGGAGGTCATTCTGCAGATATCAGAAAGAAATTAATAATGCCCATATAGAAACATCGCAGAGGAAATATTTATGACAAAGGACAAACAGGAAAACAAATTTATAACTATTAAGTAGTTACATTTTTCTAGTTGGCTGCATATGGATGTTGTGAGATGTGCTCAAAGACATCGTCAATGGAAAAGAATAGAACATTTCAGCATTTGAAATGCAGTAGAAAGTTCCTAATAATATCATCGAAGAGAGGTGACACAATGAAGATGTCTGCTAAGATCTAAAGATAGATGAAGTTTGCTCATGAAAACCATTAAAAGCGCAAGCTAGCATATTTTGGACATATTAAAATTTTAAAAACACAGAATTAGAATGATTAATCATAGAGGGTGAGTAAGGTTTCAGGAAAAAGAAAAAAGAGCCTTCCCAAAACATAATCGACTCAAGATATTGAGAATCTTTTGAACAATGACACTGGAGACAACAGGATAACTTGTACAGAATTGATATTCTTACAGTGTGACAGTGGGGGCAACATTCTACAGAGGAAATATCTCATAGAAGAAGGATGCAGTATGAACTGGATGCAATAGTTAAAGAGACAAAATGGAAGAGGCTTGTTAAGGACCAATTCTTTGCAGGGAGCGAAAGGTTGATAAGATGTAATGTATCCTGATATGTTCATATTTGTGTATATTGTGTTATCTGTAAAGTTGACGTAGCCATTATATTGTTTTACTTTCTGATCTTTTTCACCAGGTCCAATGAAAGCATCTCTTGTACAGTTGTATTTGTTATAGTGTATTATTTCTTGGTTGCTGGCGTGTCCTGGTTTGTTATGCTTGCATTTTCTTGGTATTTGACATTCACTGCGCTTGGAACTCCCAGAGATGCTCTGATGTCCAAAACAGCATATTTTCATCTTATCAGCTGGTGTCTACCCCTTGTACTTACCATTGTTTGTTTGGCTATATCAGAGGTAAGTAAAGCCTCATTTTCCTGAATTACATATTATACTCCCACTGTTTTATTATGCTCCAAAAGTATTCTTCTGCATTCAGTCTCAAACTCCTGCAGATTAGCAAAATGTTTTGGATTCACCCATGTGGACATATTAAAAGAATGTGTTACATTTTATGGCAGACTGCTGTGTTGCAGGGAATTCTAGGTGTGCCATTACTGCAGATGGGGTCAACAGATCTGACCGAAGAAGCTGCACTCCTGCAGGACATGATGATCCTGAGATATTATCACACTGCAATCCCCCCTCTCATCGAGGACTAAACATTCATCCATAAACCCTTCCCAAACACAAGCTAACAAACAGGAAAGTGGAAAATTAGAGGCAACAGAGATGTGGTTCTACAGAAGAATGCTGAGAATACCATGGACTGCCAGGAAAACTAATGTGGAGGTGTTGAAAGAGTCAAATGTGAAACAGACCTTAATCAATAATATAAGAAAAAAACAATCTTCATTTTTTGGCCATGTTATGAGACAAGAAGGTTTTGAAAACATGGTCACTACAGGCAAGATTGAAGGCAACATTGACAGAGGGCGACAGTAGGAAAAAATATTAGACACTTAACAACCTGGCACAGCAGGGAAGCAACAACAATCTTGATACATAATACTTAGAGATAGAGAGCTGTGGAGAGCCATGATCGCCTACGCCAGCCGACATGACACCTAATAAATGAATGTATACAATCAAGCCTTTAAGACAGTAAACCTTATACGAGTTTGAGTGTCCCCTCAGTTACTCAACTGAGGAGGTCCTATGCTTTTTGTTAAAACAGCTATGGGTTGTCAAGAGCTATCTGCTGACAGCTAACGGGATGATTTCATCATCCCTATCCCTATGTGTGTTATTTGTTAATGAAAAATACAATCGTACCACCATATTCCACATATCAATGGTATGAAAAAGAGACCACTACTTTACACTGTACGGCAAAAGTTCATACCAAAAAAAAAGTACTGTAATGAAAACCAATTTCCTTTTCTTTTGTGTTCATTCTCAAACTTAGCAGATTATCAGGATGTGGTCCGAAGAACGGAATGCATTGTGCAGCCAAGTTTATTTGTGTGAGTTCACTGAGTTTATTTTGTGTACTAACATTACAGTATTTTAACATTAAAATTGTATGTTTGTACTTTTAAATTAGATTGATGGTGATTCTGTGAGTGGCATCTGTTTTGTTGGTGTCTTCAACCATGGTATTAGAGGCCTTTTTGTGCTTGTTCCTGTCGGCTTGGTGATCATTGTTGGAACATTCTTCTTATTAAAAGGTGAGTCTGTGATATGTTAAATCTGTCAAATCAGGGAGTTTATTAAATGCTGGGACATTAGGAAGAGTGATAGGCTAAATATATATTGAATATGGTGAATTGGGGAGGAAGGAATATAAAAATATGACATTTGTAGTATGTTTTTAGTATATAGATGGACTTCTGGTTGCACTAATATCAAAAATATTTTGATATTGCAATACATTCTCAGTATTCTTCAGACCAAAGTAAATCTGCGGAAAGTCCCCTGAAAACCAGCTATCACAAGATGCTACTGTACCGTTAAAGTTGGAAAATGCTGGCCACAGTGACATTGAACTTGAGACATAGTGTTTATGCTATGCAATAAAATCTATGCATCAAATGCCTGAGAAGGTAAACTATCAAAATGTCGTTCAAGAGTACTGCCAAAAAACATAGGGAACAATAATACAGACCAGAACATCAGATACTACAGAACTGCCCCAGATTCGCTGATCACAGAGTGGCAGTCTTTCTCATAGGAGCCGTTTCTGTAAACCAAATTTTGTGAAACTCACAGCGACCTAAAACAAACAGCTCTAAACATGACTAATATAAAACTGGATAAATAATAATTGATTGCAGAAAAAGAAGTATATAGATAATTGAGTATGCAACCCCACGAGTGGAAGGTTGCCTACTTCATGGCACTGCACTTTACAACCTCATTGAAAAAATATAGTTATAGGACTTGTAAAAGTATTGAGAAACCTTCCCGTAAAATTGGGGAAAACATTGATGTGGAGCTATGTGTTTTTCAAAACGAGACTATCATCTCCATGGAAGGAGTAGAGCAGAGATGTGACCAACCTGAAGGAAAAAATTTTATGGCAATGTGATACACCTTAGAGATAGCCACCTTCATATAAGAAAGATCTATGTGATCGTATGAGCAAACAAAGGAGAAATGGTGTTGAAATTAAAATATCACTTCCTGGTGTAGAAAATGAGGGATAAACGCATATTTCCTTGAAGTTCTATCATCATCCATCGATACCTGAAAATCACATGCATGCACCCATTTGTAAACACACAAAAAACATTTGTATGTTTTTGGAGCCGTGGTTCTATATAATTGTGCATCCTTCTCTCTAGTATCTTGCTAAAGATTTTTCCTATGTGACTTAAGAGTGATATATGCCTATATACTTAGTGCAGTCCCTCTTACGATCTAACATAAGATTGATTGGTTGGTTGCTGATCCAGCGGTCCATGGGCTCATGCCCTTTGACCTAATGCCATTGTGTGATATATGCATGTGTTTGTGAGTTGTTGTTTCGTTCCATATAATGTATCTAAAGTAAGCAACATAAAGCTCTGAAATTGTATGATAGCCTATGCTAATTAATGTGACTTTTATCATTGTAGGTGTGAACACCCTTATCAAAATCAAGAAGGAAGCACCAGTATTTATACCCGAGAAGACATTCTCTAAGATTAGGGACACCATTCTTCGTTTAGGTTTGACTTTTATGTTCCAAGTACCCAAATACTTACTTGTTTATGTTACATTTGTATGTATTGAGTACCCAAATACTTACTTGTTTATGTTACATTTGTATGTATTGAGTACCCAAATAATATATATATATATATCCAGGGACATATTCTTTCCAGAAAATAGTCTTCTTTATGGATTTGAATTTCTCATGATTATAGACGAGTTGACCTGTCGCAGCCAGGGGCATATTTAAACAATCCTAGCCATAATATTTATTTATTTATATTATGTTTTTGTGTTTCCAGAACCTATCTCTATCTATTCGTTAAACATTTTGTTGCCTTTCAGCATCAGGGGTAGAAAAGTTTTGTGGAGAAGGCCTTCATGTGTGCTAAGTAAATTGTGGAAATTGACGCCTCTTTTATATCAGTGGTCCATCGTTTTCATGGTCGGCCTATAGGTCTGCCTTCATTGTATCTGTGTAGCATAGCTTGCTGTGATATGCTGTCTGATGGTAGTCTACTGATGTGTGCAAATCATTTGATCTGTTGACTTTTAATATATTCCAAGATGGGGTGGTGCCAGTTTTTTTGTCGAATGTCCTCATTCCTGATCGTCTCTTAGTGATATTTCTAGGATTCTCCGTAACCATGTCATTTCAGCTGTCACAAATTTTCGTTTGTCTTGTATTGTGGTTGTCCATGTTTGGCATTGGTAGCATAGTGCTGGCATAATAATAATTTTGAATAGTGTTATTTTGGTGTTTAAATCTACATTTTTGTTTCTGAAGATTGGCGTCATTTGCCCTAGGGCTTGGTATGCTTTACTACATTTATTGTGTATTTCTACGCTGCTCTTGCCGTCTGTTGTTATATTACTTCTTAGGTATATGAATTCTTTCACATGATTAAGTCTGTTGTTATATATATATATATAGGTGTTTCTTTATGTTCTTCCTATCTTAATTACTTCAGTATTTTCTATATTTATCTAGATGTTAAAGGTATGGCATGTTTGATGTAATCTATCTATTTGTCTTTGTTGTTGGTCATCTGCAAATAGTAGTTCGTTTAAATTATCTTTCAGATTGTTTCTTCCATTGTCTTTGCTACTTTGCAGATGTGATCTATGTATGTTATGAACAATAGGGGGGGATATTATACATCTCTGTCTCACACCCGAATGAATTTGGAAATTATCAGATGTACCTGTGCTTGTTCTTACTGAACATTGACTATTGGCGTATATGCTCTGACATAGACTTATCAGATGTTGGGGAACTCCATATGTCTAGTGTTATCCATAGTTGTGCTCTATCCACTCTGTCAAAAGCTTTATCTAGGTCCAAGAAAGCTAAATATTAGTTTTGGATATGTTCTATCACTCTTTCTGCAAGTTGTTTGAGGACGAAGATTTCATATGTACAGCTTTTATGTTTTCGAAAGCCCATTTGTATGTTTTTGAGCCGTGGGTCTATATATGCGTGCATCCTTCTCTCTAGTATCTTGCTAAAGAATTTTCCTATGTGGCTTAAGAGTGATATGCCTATATACTTAGTGCAGTCCCTCTTACTGCCTTTTTTTCTACCAGATGGCACAATCACCGCTGCATTCCACTCCTGTGGTGTCTTTTGTATCTTCTATATCACATTGAACAGTCTGTGTAGATACTTTATACTTGTCATTGTCAGCATTTTTATTAGATATATAAGTATGCCATCTATTCCTGGTGCTTTGTTATTTGGTGCATGTCTAACTGTGTCTTCAATTTCAGATTTCAGGATGTATGGTACTAGATCTTCTTCTATTGTATTTATTGTTGTAATCACTTCTCATTCCTTTAAGGACCAAAATATTTGTATTAGATTTGTATGCATCCAATATCTCTTTTCCAGTACTAAAATATTTACTTCTTTAGATTGGACTATTATGTATACAGTACCTAAGTGTGTACTTGTTTAGATTTTAGATTGTATGTATCCAATACTTAAATATCTCTCATTATACCAACGATATAATTGGATGTATTAGTGGAGCTTCAAAATTCAACAATAGTTAAATAGTAATATCCCGTACAAGATTATACTTCAATTATTGAATATTTACCTTAAATCTGAAATGAAGTGCCTGAGAAAGCTGCAATGGTTACTAAACTAGACAAAATAAGAAATGAAGAACTTAGGAAAATACTAGGTATAATATCATGTTTTGAACATATCGAAAGACAGTAGGTAAAATGGTTCAGTCACTTTATGAGAATGAACTCAAACCAAATACCAATTAGAATATAGAACAAAAAAATACCTAGACATAAAGCTAAAGGTAGACCAAGAAAACTGGATAGAAAAAAAATTAAGATAACCTTGAACAAACATGGACTTAATGCAACCAAAGCAACACATCTGTCCTTGGAACGACACCCGAAGCTCCCACACCAACGCTTAATAGCAAATGTGGATACTAACATCCATTATTCATTTATAGAATAGTCTATAAACCTAAATGTCTCCTTATTTAGATACAAGTTTTAGTAAATGATAATGTGTACAACATGCATCCCTGTGGGGTTTTTTTGTGTGTGCTGTATATCAAATATTTGTCTTGTCTGCTTCCACTTTAGGCATCTTCACAGCTGTGGCCTTGTTATTTGTCTTCATAACCTTTGCAGTACATGTCTACATATTTGCTAATGAGAACAGATGGAGAGACAGCTTCAGGAAATATATGTAGTAAGTTTGTTGGTGTTGAGAGACAGATGTATTATGCCAACCATGGATGCGCTAGGTCTATATACCAATCTTAAACAACATTGCAACATATATCATGCTTCCTGGTGGAATTCACATGTAAATTCATGCTAGTTGTTTGAGAGTCAACTCCAGCAAACGAGCAACAATGATTTATTACATATATTAAGTTGAGAGACTGATGTATTACATATAGTGAGTTGAGAGACTGATATATTACATGTTACAACACTAGTTGTACCTAGTTACCTTGTGCCTAGTTACCTTATGCCTAGTTACCTTATTACAACTATTCTGGTCAATCTACAGTACACATGACCCTGTGAACGTCTATAATTCTTACTGTTTTCTGTTGTATGTTGAAATTTTGTTTAAATTTTTGTCTTGATAAAGGCCTTTTGGTCGAAATGTTGATTTGTGTGTTATTATGTGTGTCTTGAGTGATTAGCAAAACTTCATCATCCTGTTCCTGGATTTACCTGTTATATTAACATATAGTGAGTTGAGCAGGTCATTTGGTGCGTATGCCAGACCATCGTCTGCCAAAGATACTTCTCTATGGTGAGCTAGAGAAGGGTATACAATCTCAAGTTGGCCAAAGGAAGTGCTACAAGGACTCGTTAAAAAACTCACTGAAAGCCTTTGAAATAGACCACGATACATGGGAAGAACTTGCACAAAATAGATCTACATGGCGTTCTAGAATAAAAAAGAGCGCATCATCTTGTGAAAAGAAAAGAAATGCAGCAGCTCAACAGCAGAGAGCAGCTAGAAAGTCATGGATAGATCAAGATCCATCTACAGTTGTCATTCCATGTCCAAACTGTCCAAGGAATTTTACAGCTCGAATAGGGCTCATTAGCCATCTACGAACTCATAATCAAGGACATAACTAAAATTGAATTTTCAAAAGTGGATGTAACAAATGGTCATCATCACTTGTGATGGATGAACAACAGTGAGTTGAGAGGCTGATGTATAACATGAAAGTTGAGAGGCTGGTGTATTACATGTAGTGAGTTGAGAGGCTGATGTATTGTATGTGAAAACCTCAAATTCATTCTAACAGAAGGGCCACAATATATCTCTATAAAAACCTACAACTAATGATAATAACATGTCACAATAGACATCAGTGCAAACCAATAGTTCATACAAACAGTATATTGCCACAATATATCTTAGATATCCCACAATATATCTCTAGAATCCTAGAATTCATGCTAACAGCATATTGCCACAAATTTACAGGTTATCAATAACCATTTTTGGCAGTGGTGAAACAGCATAAACTTGTTTGGTTTGGACATGTGTAATGAGACATAAATGTCTTTTTCTACACTCCGAATGGCTGAGAATAGAGTGGTTTGGAGAGCTTTTTGTACTATGCACTTGATGTATCCAGTGTGGCACTCCTATGACACTAGCGGGTTATGGGTCTTATTATTATTATTATTAGTACAATATTGCCACAATACATCTCTATACAAATGTAGAATTCATTCTAACAGCACTCATAATAAAACTCTTATTATACAAATCTAGAATTCAAGTCAGTGTTGACACAGTAGATCCCTATATAGGGCAATTAATTTTCAACAATGACACAAAAGAGTATAGTGTTTCACATTTTCCACAGCTGTTTGGCTAATGTCACTGTTTCTGCACCTGGTGCTAATGCTCATTCTGCTTGCATAATTGAGGAAGGTCCTAGTTTGATTGCTATGGAGATACACATCTTTGCTTTCTTTGGAGCTGGCATAGCAATGAGTTCGTGGTCATGGACAAAAGCTTCTCTTTCTGCATGGGAGAGGTTCTTTAGATGGTGAGTGCTTAATTATGCTCTTTTTGAAAACTTTTACCTTCATGCATTTACTCAGTATTCTTATCTTCTTGCCCCTACATGCAGATAAACCTATCACATAAATGAACAAGACACTGACAACAACAGATGTGCTGTTTCTAACCTGAATCTGAATATCGTCTACTCATTCCAGCAACAGGGTATATAAGACCTCCATTGCAGCATACTAACTTTGGCATTGTCATAGCAAAATAGAATAAAACATGACAGAATCTATCTTGTTTGATGAATATTTTCTGGAGCAAGTCAACCATTTTAAATACCTTTTACCACCAAAGATGGATGTATCTGGCCATTGGCGCAAATAAAACGGTGACACAACGCATTTCCATTCTCTGGACTACATCCTGCTGGAAGTCTAGTAGGACCACGGTCGTGCTACAAGGGAGATCCAGCAGGAGTTTGAAAATGAACTCTGAAGAAGAAGAGGAAGAAATACCGTAGAGTTGTTAAGCTAAAGTGAGGTATCAAATACGGGATGACCACCTGAAAAAGAGAACAGAGAGATTGTTTCAGGCCAATGTATGCTGACGACCTGGTGATCTGGTGCACGGAAGAACATGCAACAGTGGCCACTAAACAAATACAAAGAGCTATCGATGCCCTAACATTATGGGCAAATAGATGGTGCGTCAGCATTAACACAGATAAGTGCAGCACTACACTCTTTACCCTCTCACCAAAACAAAAAGCTGGTCATATCAAGATAGATGGAGAGCTCTTGAAAGAAGACAAACAACCCACATACCTCGGAGTTACTTTTGATGATAAGCTGACATGGAAGCAGCACATAAACAAAGCAACAACAAAAGCCAGGAGGAAGCTAGCTATCCTGAGAAAACTAAGTGGAACCACATGGGGAGCCAGTGGAAATATACTCAGTAAAGTTTACCAGCAAGGCATAAGACCACACCTGGAATATGGTTCAGCTGCGTGGTGTCCTGTATCAAACACCACATTACAAGATCTAGATAAAGTGCAAAACCAGGCACTTAGAATAATGTTGGGAGCAATGAAATCAACACCCATAGCAGAGATGCAGAAAATGGGAAGAATGCAAACACTTGGCGAACGCAGAGACACAAAAGTACTAATTCAGGCAGAAAAGTTTCAGTTTCAAATTTCCCTGGCGTTAAATATCAAACACCAATATTTACTTATATAGTAAAAATGAAAGCCACCAAAAGGTTGTAATGATTTAGTTTTGAGTAAATTCAACTATGCCACTGCAACAGCTTCAAAGCTAATTTTATTCTGTCATATTTAGGATTTTTCATAAACCGTCTAATAAACCAGTCAAGTTAAAGCGACATAGGATGATTGCGCAAGCTTTTGAGAAGAGGAAGGAAATAAATCAAGGCAGGGTCTCAATCAGTTACTGCAGCTCCCATGATGATCCCCTAGGTAAGTCTGTTTGCTGTGTTATAGTTACATGGCCCACCAATTTCTTCATTATGTACCTAAGCACAAAATTTGTCACTTTATTTGCTAATGGCCCGATACAGCGGCTTCAGAGGTCAAAATGTTTTTCACAAAATCTCTTTTAAGCTCCAGATTTGTTCAAAAAGACAGAATCTTATTGCATAGTTAACATCCTGCCACAGGCAATTGGAAACAGGACCACCCAGAAAGTAATTCATTTTATTTATTTTCCTTTTGCGCTGAAGTTAGCGCATAGGGCAGAGGTCAGATCTCTCCAATTCTGTCTGTTCAAAGCTATTCTGTGCAGTTCTTGAATAGTATGAATATTGGTTGTTTTACTTTCTCTAAGTATTGTTCTTCTGAGTGTTTCTTTTGGTCTACCCCTTGCTCTTTTGCCTGTAGGTATCCATTCAAGAGATTGGTGGTGTATTCTGTTGGTGTCTGCGCATAGGACATGCCTGATGTAGGACCAACAGCGTTTTCTGATAACATCTGTGATGAAAATCTCTGATTTTATCATTCGATTTGAATTCACTCTAATGGGTGTTAGTTATCCTACGAAGACATTTGTTCTCGAAACTCAGTAATTTCTTTTCTGAAGATAGAGCTTTTCCAGCTCTCACATCTATATGATAGCACCGGAATAACGCAGGAATTAAATAAGCGCATTTTCGTGCGTGTGCTGATTGACTTTGACTTCCAGATATTAGACAGTCTGTTAAATGCACTTGATGCTAGGGCAATGCGAGTTGTAATTTCTGGCATGACATCACCGTCAAGTGTTAATTTGCTTCCTAGATAGGAGAATTTCTGTACTTTTTCAAGTTGTTGTCCATTTAAAGTAATTTCGTTAGGTGAATTGGTGAAGTCCATAATTTTTGTTTTTGCTGAATTGATTTGGAGACCTATTTGTCCTGCAATGAGTTTTAATCTATCAGTTTTTGTTTGTGCATCTTGATGGTTTTCACTCAATAGTGCAAGAACATCGGCAAAATCCAGGTCTTCTAATGGTGTTTTATTTATCATTTGATTCCTAAATTTGTGTTGGATGTGCTTTTTCTCATAGCCCATTCAATTGCGATATTGAATAGTAATGGAAAGTAATTGCTAACTACTAAATGTATTTGTATTGTATAGAAAATCCATATTGAGGTGAGAAAGAGAGTTCTTTGAAATTATATAGAACCAATTCTAAAGTATGGAAGTGAATCTTGGAAATTCAGCAGAACAGTGAAAAAAGTATATTGAGCCACAGTAGAGTTGTGGTTTTATAGAAGAATGTTAAGAACACCATGGACAGATAAAAGCATAATTAAGATATCTTGAATAAAGGTTAATTCAAAAATAGTGCTGCTTACCTGTATCAGAATGAGACATATCACATTTTTTGGACATATGAGATGAAGCGCATTGTAACAGCAGGCAAGTTGAACAAGAGGGGTAGGGGAAGACCAAGAGAGAAGATGCTTGACAACCTGGCATTGTGGCATGTGTGAATATTGATATTGGAAATAATTGACAGCACACAAAATAGAAGGCTGTAGAAAGACATGATAACCAATGCCACACGCATTAACCATAATAAGAAAATCAATAAAGCCAAAAATGCTGTGTTGATGGCTGGCTACATCCTATGCTACCATTTTTTCTTTTATTTGCCAGGTTGGCTGCTATCACTTGGAATTATAAGCAACATGTTCTAATGTGCCTTGGGGAGATTTCTCCAGATCTTTCTTAAAGATCTTAAGAAGTCAAGTCTTCTGGGTAGTATTTGATGGTATATTAACTAGAAGGCTACAACTAAGCAACTAAGAGGGTCTATGTCCTGAGACATGTTTGGTACTTTGCTTGAATCACCCTTGTGCATCTGTCTTCAGATGAGGTACTTTGCTACTGGCAAAACAGTTTTCACCTGTGAAGATGACTTCACTGCCTACTGTGCCCTAAGGATACTGTACCTAATTTGATCTATATGGCTGTGTTGAGTAACAGATGTCAGTCAAATTTCACATGGCCCTATTCGCTGACAGTGTTGTCTGGTTCTCAATCTGTGCATTTCCCTTGCACTTGTCTCGGCTGAGTATGATGGTCTTCCAATCCATCACCAAGTGTGGTATGTATTTTGACACTCTGTTATTGATGGTTCAACTGAATCCTCTTATTTCTTATAAATCTGGTCTCTGGCGATCATCCGGTCGATGGCGGTTTGCTATCTCTGCTTGCCAAAAAGGAAGTAAAGTGTCTGTGTTTCAGTGTTTTCTAGATGGACTATGTTATTTCTTTTCTGAATGAGAAAGATTAGAACACGGTTTAACCATTGGAGTCACTGAAACGACACTGTGACTGGCTTAGCGAACCGATAGTGTAGAAACTAGGTAATACTGCTCATAGGAAACAATGGAGATTTCTCAGAAGTCTGTAAATATCATAACAGCTATAATGCCAGAGTCAACCATGTAAAAGATGGGCCACAGAAATCAAAGAAACCACAGGAACAAGTTTACAAACAGCACATAGAAAGGCCATCTCCAGAGAACTCTTCTACTCATGAAAAAGGCAAGGCAAACAGGGGCCACAGCATATAGATAGATAGATGGATAGATATAAATGGTATATGATATGATCAGCATTGAATTTGGTTGGCAAAGTGTTAAATAATTTGTAATCAGCACTTGTACATCATTTAGTTGGTATGCAAAAATAAAAGTACAGCACCTAAGCATATGTTATTTGTCAATTGGATAAGAACTTCAGTTAGTAAAAGTAATGTTAGTAGTCAGTAGTTGTAGCTAGTAAGCCTGCATGGTAACAATCGATAGACAGTATTTTTATAAGAACTCTGTGTTACAAGTGTCAACCATGGTCATTGACAGAGACACTAGTGAGAAAGATCTATCTATCTATCTATACGCTGTGTCCCTTGTTTGCCTTGCGGTGTCAGGAGTGGAAGAGTTCTCCGGAGATGGAGGTAAAAAGATCACAGCATGAAATGGAATGTTTGAGGATGTCACCAGAAGAATATGATGCAGAAATGAAGATATCAGGAAAGAAATAAATACCATATCAAGTCTGGAATACAGCAAGAGACAACAAACCAGATGGTTTGGCTACATCATGAGAATGGAATCAAATCAACCATCTCTTCATGCATACAACAGCAGAAGATTAATTACAAGGCACAAGGAAGACCAAGAACTAAATGGATGGAGACAATCAAAGAAACTTTAAAGAGACAAGGGCTGACCATGGTCAATATGACCCAAATGGTCAAAGATAGACAGCTCCCGCTGCACAACACTGAATGACTCAAGTGGAAATGGTGATCGATAAGATAGTCAGTAGTAGATCCAAGAAACCCGTTAGTGTCATAGAGTTTTTGCTGAGGATGTGCCAAGACATGGGAGATCTCCATTTTCTCCTGTCCTCTGTGTTGTGGATGAGTCTGTAGAATTCAAGTCCTGTCCATTCCTTGATGTTGCCAATCCATTATTTTCTCTGTCCCCTTCCTCTCTCCACCATTCTGATGCAAGATTGTTTTATGCAGGAAGTTGCGTCAGGGGGAATCAATTAGCATTGATACCTATCAATTTTCCTGTTACACTGATACCTATCAATTTTCCTGTTACACTGACACCTATCAATTTTCTTATTTCAGGCATGAAATTTGATCTAAACAGTGGCAGCGATGATGAGCTGTCATCTAATTTTGCTATGGCAATGCCAAAGTTAGTATGTCGCAGAGGAGGTCTTATATACCCTGTTGCTGGAATGAGTAGACGATATTCAGATTCAGGTTAGAAACAGCACATCTGTTGTTGTCAGTGTCTTGTTCATTTATGTGATAGGTTAATCTGCATATAGGAGGGGGCGGGGAAGAAGTCATTGTCATGTTCATTGATAGGTTTGTCTGCATGTAGAGGGGAAGAAATCAGTGTCTTGTTCATTTATGTGATAAGTTTATCTGCATGTAGAGGGAAAGAATTCATTGCCTTGTTCATTTATGTGATAGGTTTATCTGCATTTAGAGGGAAAGAATTCATTGCCTTGTTCATTTATGTGAGTGTAATAGGTTTATTTGCATGTAGGGGGAAAGAATTCATTGCCTTGTTCATTTATGTGAGTGTAATAGGTTTATTTGCATGTAGGGGGAAAGAAAATAAGAATACTGAGTAAATGTATGAAGTTTTTTTATCTTAATCTATAATAGGTAGTACTGCAGTAAAACTGTCTACCAACAATAGGCGAACATTTGGGGATCTCCATGGCATGGGGTTAATCAATTCAGTCTTTATTTTTTTTATTAAAAAGTATTAAAGGTACAGTCATTGTTTTTTTCTCATACTAATGTATTTTATTACTCAGATATTGCATCGGTCATCTCTACTAGAAGAGTGTCTTGTGAGTCTCACCTCATGGAGTTCCAGGAGCAGGAGTTCTTTTTCATCGACCGCAATAATCTGCCCATTGAAGCAGGAAGACATGGCAAAAAGAAGATAAAGAAAAAGAAAAGAGGCAGGCTGAGTAGAATTAGACCACTTACTGGTCCAGCATTCTCTGGGTTGAGATTTGGCAGTGGTAGATTTGGTAAGCCACGTAAAGGAAGTGATTCCTCAGCGATGAGTCAGATGTCAGCGCAGAGTTTTAGGGTGTCAGTGGAAAGAAATAGTATTGAGACAACATCTTTGGCTTCAATTATTCCTCCAGACACTGTTCTTCCAGCTGTAACCAGGAAAGGCACCAGAGAGATGACACCACTGAAAATGCCATCCAGAGTAGTACCTTTCCTAGACTTCAGTCCCAGCAAGAAAGCAACTGATTTTTCAATGTTCAGTGCTAAAAGCAGCAGTGTTCATTCAGGATCAGGTGTTGTTGGTGCTCAAGGTGGTACAGGAGAAGCAAGTGTTGGCTTAGAGTCAAATCCTAGCTTGCCTGGGACAGCTGATGAAGTTGTGCCACAGCAAAAGCATCAGCACAATCAGCTGCAGAAACAGCAGCAGCATTTTCCAGTACAGTCTCAGAAGAAGGAATCTCATATTCAGCCACATGATCATCCAGAGTCATCCCTTCATCAACAGCAGAAAAGAGTATCAAAGAGCAAGCAGCGAACTCATAAAATTACAGTGGAAACTCAATTAGAAGAAAGAATTATACCACTGCATGCCTTAATGGCTGACATATCAGGAGGCAACTGGGGTGTCTTGTTAGGGAAAAGTGGATCAAGTTCAGGGTCTGAAACTGGTGGTGGAGGTCATAGTGGCTACATGGGTGGTGGAAGAGGACTTGGTGGCTACATGGGTGGTGGTGGTGGACTTGGTGGTTACGTGGGTGGACTTGGTGGCAACATGAGTGGTGGAGCTTCATATATAGGAGCTGCTAGTCCATACATAAACACACCACAGTTGTCTCACATGGGTGGTTACAACCCATATTTGGTCGGGAGACAGGATGGGGTTTATCCATATTATAATAATACGGGTGGAACCAGTCCATATATGGGAGTTGCCAGCATGCAAATGGCAGATGCAAGGTCAAAGGTTAAAGATCAGTGGGGGCATTTTCCCTATTATCCATCAAATCAAAACAGGTCTGGTTATGTTGAAAGAAACCAGGAAAGAAGATTGGACAGAGAGAGAAGAAGAGAGAGGGAGTTAAGAAGGCCAAATCAGACATTCTTTAATTCAGCATTTAATGTGAAAGACGATGATATTGAATCTATTTCAGCTTAAGCGTTTCTTCCTCAATAAACATTTCTATATACCTGTACTGCATATGGGAGCCATGGTAACAGTGATTTGTGTACTGGCATCCTTTATGGGATCTCTGGGAGAATAGTTATGTCATTTGTCTTGTGTTCGCAAGGTCACAAATTTAATATCCGGTCATTATGTTTTGTTAGCAAGTGCATAATTTTTAGAGGTTGATTCACTTAAAGCTACACGGTTACAAGCTATGTGGCGTACTCATGATAAATTAAGTACTGCTCTATTGAGAGGGATAGAATATATATGAGAAAATCCAAGTATAATGAAGTAAATCCTCTATTATTTTAACACTTATCTGGCTTTCTAGCAGTGCAGTTCAGAGTACCATTTTCAGCTGATGTGAAATTCTTTTGACCAGAAAGTTCTCTCAGGTCAACCCAGACTTTGAAATTGATACCAGATTAAATCTAGAAAGTAAAAGAGTCTGAAGTGATGTTGACCACATCATCCTTAGCTTCTCCTTTTTTCTCCGTTCGTTCGCAAACTCCAGCAGATTAACAGGATATAGTCCGGAGAACGGAATGCATTGTGTCATGGTTTACAGCATTGCTGTGATATCTGCGTCTTTCGGCCTGACACATCTGACTTCAGCATGGCTTTGGGTCACTGACCCCATATGGGATGGGACAGCCAACTCCATCCCATAACCTCCTTAGTCGCCTTTTACAACATGCGTGGAAGGTAAACAGTGTTACTATTCTTTTCTCCCCTTTCGGGCCCCGGCAACACACGGGCGATCCTTAGCTTGTTTGTTAAAAGAAAAATACAAATCAAATACTTATCTGGCCCATTTGCATCTACAATGTGAACATGAACTTTATTTACTTATGTATATCATCTAAAATAGTGTATGGCAGGGTTACCAGGTAATAGAGATTTATTATATTCAGATTTCAAATAAAATATGGCCAGAGTTATGAGAATACCTTGAACAGCGAAGAAAACAAAACAGGTGGTGCTAAGCACAATTAGCGTCCAAGAGGGATAGTTTCTGAACACCATTTTAAAAAAAAGGCTAGGTTTTTTTTGGTCATGTTAAGAGACATGACGGTATGGGGAGAGTGATTTTGGAGGGGATAATAGAGGGTAACAGAGGTAAAGGTCAACCAAGACGCAGGCGGACAGAAGACATACAGGAATCTCTGCACATGTTCCTAAAGGAGACGGGACAACTTGGTCAAGACCGAGGAGAATTCAGTAGATCCATAAGGAAGACTATGTTCTGGAAAGAATTTGTCACATGATGATGATTATCTATCTATGTTCCTTCAGTCCCAAACACAGTGCATTGGGCAGAAACCACAGTGCATTGGGCAGAAACCACAGTGCATTGGGCAGAAACCAGTATTACTATCAATGATGCAAAATTAATTCAGGTGGATAAAGTCAAGTATCTTGGCACCATTTTAACATCAGATGACAGGTGCTACAATGAGATCAAGACAGGATAGCACAGGCCAAATCAACATTTCAAAAAATGAAAAACATTCTATGCAATGGAGTAATATCAATGCATACACAAGTTTGAATGCTAGGATGTTATAATGAGCCAATCCTTCTTTATGGAAGTGATGCATGGATGGTAAACAAAAGTGCCTAAGATAAGCTGGAGACAACTGAAATGTGGATTTTAAGAAGAATGATGAAACATCCATGGATAGCAAAGAAAACTAATGTAGAAGTTCTCGGAGATGCTGGAGTAAAATGACAAATTATAGCAAAAATTAGAAACAGACAATCAAATTTTGTAGGACATGTGACGAGGAAAGTCGAATTTAAGTATTTAGTAACCACCAGAAAGATCAAGGGGAGAAGAGACAGAGGAAGACAAAGAGAAATTTCTGGAATGGTTGTCAATGGTGGCACAAAAATAAGTCACCAACTATCTTATTAACAACACAAGAGACAGAGAGTTGTGGAGAATCATGATTGTCTACGCCACTTGGCATGGCATTTGATTGATTGATTCACCAGCAATCAAGATCGTACTTATCCACCATTACCAAGGCTGTAAGCAAATATTTTATACATCAACATCACAGTCTTTAAAAATCTGTATAAAATCAATCTCGCACGAGAGCCTTGAAACATTCTATATGTCGTAACAACTGTTTGCACTTTCTGAATGAAATTGAAAGCCCCAGAGTTATTTCATGTGCAAAATATTACTTATTATAATGTTAGGCCTAGATTTACATTACTTTCTATATATCATGCAATCTGTCTTTCGAACACTCTTGATATCTTCATGATTAAATCTTGTGAACCATTTCTATAGACCTATTTCATGTTTTCCGCCATTTTAGAACAGTTACTTTCTTGACAAGCTATTTTTAGTAACAGTATTGCGGCGGTTGCTGTATTTCTGATGTATCATAACGTTTTTGACGATTGTCGAAATTGGCCACCAGTTTTGTAACAGAAATTGGTTTCTCAAAATGTAAATACATTTTCAAAATTGACCAAAAATACAAAAAGGAATGAAACAAATTTCATTGGCCAGTGACATATAAAAATGACAAAATTTGGTCATGAAATGTTTAAACACTGGCAACCCTGGTGTAAGGATGAATGAACAAACAGTGATAAAGATGAAAGGAGAGAGGTTCAGATAATCAATGTATTCTCTGTATGATAGACTGCAGTAAAACTGAATCTTTATATTTTTTCAGTTAAATTACTGCATGGAACAGAAATGAGTTTCTTCAGTTTCAGTGTGTAATTCTTGCTTATTGTTTACACTCATGGCCATGCCCTCTTTAATGGATGTTTCGTGAAAAGTCACTCCTGGTCGTCTTTCTTTTAGCATAAGTACCCATTTTAGTGCTTTTAGGGACAGTCTATTGTCATTCATTCTTAATATATGTCCATTATTTTTCTTCCATTATTAAAACATGCTTATAGTTCTTGTCTGACTCACTGCTTATTGTGCCCTTCAGGCATTCAAGCCCTGCTCATGCAATGTTTCATTTAGACATTTTTGTTGCTAAACCTTTTTAATCCAAGCCTTTCACACAATGTTTTAGTTAGACAAGTTTTGTGAATGATAATTTTAAATCATCACTAAAAATCTAATCAACCAATAATATTAGGGCTTTTAAACTTTTGGATGATGTTCAGACAAGGAGTAAACTTTACAAAAACATTTATCTTAAGTTTTTATATAAAAAATATGCTTCATTTCCATTCATTTTATGAATGATTTTGTCTAGCAATGGCTATATCATACTTCCATTTTTGAAGTGAGTGTCCATCACTTGTCGTGGACCTTCAGAACTATCTTGTATCAACTGTCAAGTAATTACTTGAATCATAGTTAAATTCTGTATCTGATTAAGTCCTCTTTATCTCAGTTACTTGCTTAATAAAAGTCAGACTAAGAGTAACTTTTTACTGGATTTTTTCATCTACATCGTCCGTTTTTATATCATTCATTGAAAAAAGGCAATAAAATAATGAAATCTACAATTGTAGGTGTTGAAGTGATCCAATAACATTTGTAGTAAATGAGAATTCCTGCACTGTATAAAAGTGGTGTAGAGTCCGCAAAATTCCCCACAAAAAAAGTCACATTCACAGATGACAAGACAAATATCTACAGAAAGCAGTATGGGAGAACTGAGAAGCTTACAAATACAGCAGCATTTATTAAGAAAACTGGATTTGCTGTGTAGACATGTTAAACTGCGAGCGAGAAGAAGACATGATAAAAAGGGACTTTGTGTTGTGCCTTTTTTTTATCGACCATATCAGCAAAACTGTTAATTGCAGTAAAGATGTGTCATCAATTACAGACATGATGTCTTTGCCAAGCTGGCAGTTCATCCAACTTATCCTACACAAACTACCTTTGATGCACACCCAGTTAATATGTTAACTCCTAATTGATTTTTGGATGATATGTTCCTTTTTATGAATGTAAACTTTGCAAAATTGCCAATCTTATTTCATGTATTGTTTATTCTTCTTATAGTACATCCAGTATTGCATTGGTTATCATGTCTGTCTACAACTTTCTGTTCTGTTTGCTATTCTCATTTGCAGTACCAATGTTCTCATGTCAAAATTCCAAACTGTTTAGCATCTCCTAAATGAATGTCTTGGTCCCCCCTGCTCATCTTGTCCTTAAACTTGCCTATTGTAATGCTGTGTTTCATCTTTCCTCTTCTCATGTGTGAAAAAAAAATACTTGGATTGTCTTCTGATGCAAATGAGTAGTTCTCTTTTGAATTTAACTTTTTTTTTTGCACATATCACTTACTTTTTATCTGTCCATGGTGTTTTCAACATTCTTCTTTAAAACCACTTCTCTACTGCCTCAACATATTCTACTGATTGTTCAAAATTCACTTCTATTATTTATTCTGTTGTAATTTTTTTAATTGAAGAGTTTTGTATGTCTTATGTAGACATTTGTTGTATGTCACCATGATTTGCTTGTCATGTTGGCCAGATTTCTTAGGGATCTTGAGTCATGTGATGTACAAAATTTAATCTCCAATTTCACTATAACTGAATTTTATTGGTAAAGATTTGGTCAAGTCAATTTTATTGACTTCCAGTAGTGATGTCTGTTGATGGAAGGTGTTTCTCGAATCAAGTCTGGGTTATTCCGTCGATCATTGGATTAGTCAACTAACATGGTAACGCCCAGACCGATTTGTGTAACAGAGGTCAGTTCATTCCAATTCCTTTTCCTTCAAAAATTAGAGAAAGTAAAACAATCAATATCCATACTATTCAAGAACAGACAGAATTGGAGAGATCTGACCTCTGCGCTAACTTCAGTGCAAAAGCAAAAAAAGGAATGAATTTTATTGCTTGTTTTCAGATGAACAATTTTAAAAAGGCATATGTATATATATATTTTTTTTTACTCCATTTTTGATGGAATTCAATTAATGTTTATGAATGAATATGTTAGCTGTTGAATAAGCTATATACATTTCAATCCAACAAGGAAATATCACTACCATAATTTCTGACTTAATGAGATGCCTCTTTTTGGTTGTTAGACCCTCCACGCCGCATGGGGTGAATATCGGACAGGTCCCCGCCCGCTTTGATCAGCGGGACGGCAGAGACCTCTTCTGCCTTTGTGTGTTAGCATTTGATTTCCAGCAGAATGTAGTACTGAGAATGGAGATGTATTGTGTTACCATTTTGTAACAGTGACCTGATACATCCGACTTTGGTGATACAAATACATGATACATGCTATTCTGTTTGGAATAAATATCAAAGTTGAAAAAAAATTGAAAGTTATCAGCAAGTATGGAATGGAAATCAACATAAGTGCAAGACTTTTGTTAACAGCAGACACACTGGTACAGATTAACATCCAGAAAAATCGGGATAAACATGAAGAAGTGACAACTTTCATATCCCTGGTAGTGAGTCTGCATAAGCAACAATAGAAATTCCAAAACATAATTAAAGATAAGGCTGGAGATGGCCGTAACTGCTTTGTCAAAGCTAATATAGAAAAGCATCTGTGTTAGAATGAAAATTAACAACTTGTTGGTACGTTTGTCTCTTTACCTACTTACACAGCTATTTGTTTCTCTTGGTCTAGTTATATCTTTTGCATTTGTTCTAAAACTACTGGTGGTTAGCAGGATTTAGCCCAGAGAAAGGATTGTGCTGTATTATGGTTTACAGATTAGCTGTAGTATGAGCACCTTTTAGGCTGACACATTCTTTTTTAAGCATGGCTTTTGCATCACTTTGACCTATGGTTTATAGAATTTACCCCAAATCTCCTTAGCTAGATCTTACATGTATGGTAGGTCAGTATTGTTATTCTAGTTCCTAATCTTCATCCTGTCCAATGTGGAAGTTGCTGCTGGTAACTTAGCTGCTGCTAGAATACCTCTTAAGATAGTGGAACATCGTTGGTGATTTACCACACCAAAATAGGAGACAATAAAAAAGAAACAAAGTATTTGATCACTCCTACTACTTTCACTTTTTCATATTTCTTGGTGCAGTTCTTCCTTTCATTATGTCAATGAAAACTACATGATTTGCTTACCATGTATTATTGAGATTGTGCTTTTGTTAGAAAGGCTATGGGCTGTCAAGAGCGACTTGCTCACAGCTAAAGAGATTACTTTATTTTCATTATTATTGATTTATCAACAATTTAGATAATTGTTTTTGATATTACATTTTGCATTTCATTAAATTTTGTATCTCTAAATTTTCAGCATGAATATTGAACAATCTGAAGAGTAGAGCATATCAATGGCAGCATTTCTATTTCAGTTTTTTAATACATTTTTTCATTTGTATGTTTGTTATACATTGTGAAGACATAATTAGTGTACATTTTTATGTTTGTTATACGTTGTTTGTGAAGACATAAAGGTGTACATTTTTGGACAATTTTTTATAAATGTATTTGCATAAATAAAAATAATACAATACAAGCAGTTGATTTACCCTGGCAGGTATATTAACAGTAGTGAAAATGAGGTAGCTTCCAAATATTAAGTTTCAACTGACTTCAGTTAGTTTCATACTTGTCAAATGAATGGAGCAGAGCAGGATGGGATGGTGCAACAGGTGCTGCTGTTTTCAAAATGTGTGCAGAATACTTTATTTGTAGTTTTCTGTTTTAGCTCTTTCAATATTTTTTATTGCATCTTTCCTTGTTGAAGACCTTACTTGAGGGTAAAGTGAAAGGGAGGTGAGCAATAGGTAGACAGAGATACAAGTGGGAGAGCAGCATCACAAGATGGGCAGGTTACAGTCTAGCAGAGTGCACCACTAAAACAAAAGATGAAATATTGGAGGTCTGTTGTCATCAACCATCGTTGTGGAGACAGCACTTGATGATGATTGCATTCTTCTCAGTTTCACTTTTTGATTAAATGATGAATATCAAATTCTTAGACATCTTAAAATCAGCAACTGCACCATTTTTGTTCATGTTTTCATTGTTCTTGACATTAGTGGACTATGATTAAAAACAGATTCTTTAATGAGCCATCACACTTTATACTTATATATAGTCAAATCCCATTATAACAACTTCCAAATGAATTGGGACCAATGAAATATGATTAGTTTCCTCTAGGGCCAAAGACGGTATATAGGGCGGATGTCACAGATTTCCATGACTCAAGTTTTATTGCAATTTGTGTTAGGTCTTCATTTTTTCTGATACCGTTGGTGAAATGCTCTCTTGTAATAGTTGTACGTAAGGTCTCTCTTGGTCTTCCTTGTTTTCTCTTGCCCCTTGGTGACCACATCAAAGCTTGACAGGGGAGTCTTTTGGTATACATTCGCAGCAAGTGTCTGATGTAATTCCAGCGACATCTTTTAAAATAGGTGGATACATATACTTGTTTTGCTTCTTGCCTGATGACTGTGTTTGATTTAAAGTCTAACCAATGGATGTTCGATAATCATCTAAGACATTTGTTTTCAAAGGTGTTTGGTCTTTTGTCATCTTGTTTGTTGGGGCATAGCATTGTATGGTAGTGAGTTTGAAGTGTTTTTTCTGGAAGTGTGCTGTTATTAATCGTTCATTGATTGCTTCCCAGATTATAAGTGATCTTTCTGCTCTGTGTGACATTATTATAGATACTCCTTCTGTACGTTTATCTGGTTTCCTGAGTAAAGGATGTGCTTTAGATCGTTATACAGAAATAGTTTACCTTGACCAGTCCACCAGCTTTCACTAATACCAATAATATCTAAGTTGTAATCACACATTACACAACACATTTGACTTATATGAATGTAATAGGCATAAATTAACTGTATACAGTACAAACAATGAAGAGTAAATATAATTGGGAATTTTGAAAAAAGTCATTAAATATAGAAATCTGTTATAAAAGGATGTTCTATAGGATTCCACTCTCTCTCTCTCTGTGTGTGTGTGTGGGTGCGTGCGTGCAGTGAAATTCTGTTACAATGACATAGGTGTCAACTAGGACGAATTTTCCGTATTACATATATCTATTGCAGTCAGTCATATATTCTGCCAGGTAAACTTGCTTATATAAAGTGAATAATATTCGTAGAACCCCATTGAGGACAACTCCTTGAAGTGGAGATATTGGCTTGGTCCAGCATATAGTGGCTGGAAACTAAGATTGGTAGGGTGAACACAATATCGAGTAGGACCACAGTCCTTACAAAGAAAGCACATATGCTGAGGTTCGAGATACCAGGCAGAGAGGCGTATCAGCAATCGTGGTATGCAAACCATTTGACAGAGCTGAGCAGGTTATCTTCCATACCAGAACAGGACAACAGACTAAACAGTCACTTAAATAGACTAAGACTGGTTCCATCACCTCTGTCCATGTGGGCAGACAGTGGAACATATCCATCCTGCAAGACTGCATTATAATAAACCAGTTAATGGAAGAAACTGGCCCACAGAGATGGATATCCACAAAAAACTGTTATGGGAGCACTGAGGAGTTTTCAACTAAAGCAGCATTCAATAAGAAAACTGGACTTGCTGTGTAAACATGTCAATCTGTGAACGAGAGGACGGAAGGATATTCACAGAACCACTAGATTTGATCTGAACCACCATTGTTGACAGCTACAAAAAAAAGAATAAACACTTTTGTAAATAATAAACATTCTTTTTTATTAGTGGTTCATAATTTTACTTTTACAAATGAAAGAAACAAATATACTTTTACAAAGTGATATTTTGTGTAAAAATTAAAAAAAAAAAATCTTCAGTGTTCATTCTCAAACTCCCACTGGATCTCTCTTGTAGCAGGATCATGGTCCTATTAGATTTCCAGTAGGATGTAGTCCAGAGAATGAAAATGTGCTGTGTCGCCTTTTTGTTTGTTTGTGCCAATGGCTGGACACATCAATCTTCAGCGACACCAATAAAATATTCAAAATAGCACAACTATGAATGGAAGCTGTGGTGGTTTAGTGCATTGGCTTCCTAGTCTGGGCATTAAATGTTTGATTTTCTAATTCAACTGGACAAAGATGTGGAACACTAATTGCTTTAAGGCTGATCTAGCTTAAGGAAATGGTACCAGATATTCTGGGAAAGTTAAGGCAGAGTGTGGTGCTGAAATATACCTAAGTAGGCTGTTGGTCATGAAAAATATGAGCATAACATTGTATCCCTTCTTCTCCCACTCCACAATTCAATGACATGGAAAAGAAATATATTACAATAGTTAATGACTTTGTAACCCTTTCCTTCCCTAACCGCACATATCCACTCACTATATATACACTTCCTACCTGCCCAACGTACACATGGTGGTATAGATTGAGATTCCTTACATTATCCATGGTTAATTTAGCGCTGACGTGATTACCAGTAATGGCAGCTTCAGTGTAATTTTCCAAACATTGAAAACAGAGGGCGTATAGGCTTTGTGAATATAACCAGTTTTCTTCAAAACTTGGTACGAATGGACCACTTATGATTCAGATGATGTTGATATGCAATTTTTTTAATGGAATTTTAGATAATGTGAATGAATCAAATGTTGAAGGAGGAATTAATGCAGTATCTGAGAGTTGAATGTAGCAACAATTGTCCATCTGTAGCGTAGGCCTAATTGATGATGTGCATCATAGACCTAGCAATGATTGAGAAGAGTAAACACGATTGATTTATGTTAATATTGATCAATTTCAAGAGAAATCTGGCCCAAAAGCATTGAACCAGATTACTCTGCTTTTGAACAAGACTAGGCCTATTTTTCACAATTTCTACATGAGTCGTTCATGCACAGAATGACCTGCTTCACCAGATATCTAGGGCTTGCGTTAAGTGAACTAGGCCAATAAGTTTGGAGTAGTTAACAGTTACAGAATGTTGTATGTTGTTATCTTGCTGTGTGAGACTGCTTTGCAGTTTTTCATTTGAATATTTATCAGCAAACAATTTGACATAAGTAAATGAAGACAGCATGAAACTGGTGCTCATTTTTTCCTCTTGCATGTTACATGACAAGTAAACTTGTCTTATATAACATTCACAAAGATATGTTCACAGATCAGTACCTCCTCCTTTTATCTGTTAATTGGACTTTGAATCATAAAAATTGATTGCAAATTGTATTTTTTAAATTAATTTTCTTGCACAATCATCTCTTTTTTTTGTTGCAGCATTATTCCTCTTGCCCTGGGCATGAAGCCCAGAGTTTTCCCTGATTGTCCGGGTTTGAACTAAAACTGTAAGAATTGGATAGCAATATTTCATGAGAAGTAAAATTGAAGTTGATCATAGCAAATTACGTGTTTAAAAATTATTTGTTTGTCTAACATCCCTGTTTGTGGTGTAATTTTATTGTTACAATTCTTATATTGTGTATACATTCCACATTCAATTCCCTTTCTTTTGGTATTTTATATGACCTTCTACAGCTACTACTTTGTCCTCAGAAAGCTTTTAACTAAGTCACTATATTAATATAGTATTTATCACTTCTTAGTTTTGTTACTGCACCACTCTCCACCTTGTTGGATATACTCTTTATAATTTATTTATATTTTAACTAAATCATGTTGCGGTCCAAAAATTCAGACAAAAATTAATTCCATCCAAACATTGGGATAATTTCGTCTAGAAAGAGTTAAGAGGTTAAAAACTGTTCATAATCTAAATCTCATGTATTTCACATGATTTTTCTGTGTATATTTGTACAATAGACTCTCCAAAGATAGACATCTAGTCCTCAGAGTTCATTTTCATTATACTTCTCACATATTAGCTAAACTAGTCAAAATGATCAAAATTGCCCGAATGCCACAAACATATTATATTAAATAGTTCAAAGGTTAATGTTAATAAGGTGCTAATGTTAGTTTATCCTTTAATGTTAGAATATCAACTTGTGAAATCTTAACTTTGTTATCAAGTGTAATTATTCTATAAATCATACAAAAATCCTATTTTTATTCAAGTCTCTCAGAGTTTATTGACCATTACAAAATATATGGTATAGTCCTAAACTCTTGATTGTAGCTAAAGCACAGTTATCTATGAGAATGACTGATAACTTTGTTATGTAAATCTTTTTGTGAAATTCATAAAACATATTTGATTTCACGGTGTAAATCTTAGATATAATATGTATATATTGTACTTCACAAAGTTTAAACCTCTTTCTTTCCAGCATCCGCCGTAGTCTCTTCTTGTTGGTTTGTTGGAGCTGGCAAATCTACAGTTTCCGCATAAGTTGGTGGTAGAACAATATATGGCAGCTTGCGAGCTGTCATCCATTCTTGAAGATAGTTGTGTAACTTTGAAGATTTAAGGATGTTTTGTAGTATGAACTGAAAAAAAAAAAAGAGATGCGTTCTTTTTGAAAATAAGTCCAAATTGATTGTGTTGATATTATATTTTATGCCTTTACATAGATGGTCAGGAATCAGGTTAGTGTAAAAGTTACATGTGGACTACACAGCACTCAAATTGCAGCTTTTCTTTGGAACGAGTGTGGAAAATTTTGCAAAATTTTTTATCTGCATGTGCAAGGGAGGTATAAACACAACAAATTTTATTACAAGGATGCAGATATCTTATGTTTACCAGCTTTCCTCTCAGATGATTGAATGCATGTATGTAACACTTATTCTACCTGTGTAGAAAAAAAACTTATTCTACCTGTGTAGAAAAAAATGGGACAGGTGCTTCTAGTTCAAGGTGCAAAGAATATGGCAGCTGTCTTTTTTACAGGGATGTCGTAGTAGGCGACTAAGAAAAGTTGGGGGATAAGCTGACAACCTGTCATCTCCGGAAAGATTGTCATTGTCACTGCCTTGTCTCGATTTCTTATTTTTGCCTACTGTAAAATGGTACCATAGATGACGAAGAGATACAGTCCAGCTGATATTACACTTTTGTGCTGATGACACTGAACACTGACTCCTAGATGGCAGGGAATGCTAAATGTGCCATAACTGTAGATAGGTCAACAGATCTGACAGAAGAATGATAAACTATTTGACCCAGATGTATATTCTGTGCTCCTGGCAGGACGTGATTATCTTTGGAAACTTGCACTGGAATTCCTTCAGGGACTAGACATTCATCAATCAATAAACACACCTCTTTCTTTCTCTCCCCCCCCCCCTCGCAACACAACTATGCCTTTGAGACAACAAAACTTATATAAGTTCAAGTGTCACCTTGGTTACATAACTGAGTTTTTTTTATAAAAAAAGACTGGGCTGTCAAGAGCTACTTGCTCACAGCTAAAGTGATTATTTAATCATCACGTGGCACCTATCTCCATGCAGTACAATCATCTGCCAATCTGGATCATGCGTAAAACCATTCAAGATGAAAAAGCCGGTATACAATGGCTCAAAAACATCACTTTAACTGACCTTGTTTTTTGCAGATGACATTGAATTATTAAACTCTACTCATCAACAGACACAAGATATAACCAACAAACTATGCACACTCGCAGAGAAAATTGGCCTTCAGATCAACACGTCCAAATCAAATATCATGGAACTTAACAGCTCAACAAACATCTTAGTAAATAACCAAATGCTGGAAAAAGTCTCCAGCTTTAACTACTGGGGCAGCCAAATGTTTGTTGACTGAGACTCAATGAAAGAAATGAACACGTATAGCAGTGGCAGCTAGCACATTTGCTAAATTAACTAATATCTGGAAATCAAAAGATCTAGGGACAAACACCAAACTAAAGCTATTTAACTCATGTATTGTCTCAGTGTTAACGTATGGTAGTGAAAGCTGGAAAGCAACAGACAACAAACTAAACAGTTTTGAAAACAAATGTCTTTGCAAACTGATGCACATAAAATGGAGCGATTTTGTCACAAATAGTGATCTAAGAGACAAAACACACCAAGAGTATGTTTCAAACATCATAAGAAAGCGAAGATGGAAATACCTTCGTCAAGTTTTACGACTAGATGCAAACAGAATAAACCAACAATCCCTTATGTGGTCACCTGAGGGTAAAAGAAAAAGAGTAAGACCTAAAACAACCCTTAAAAACACTATTCTTAAAGAAGGGGAATTAATAGGATGTAAGACCATCCAGGAACTAAAGCTGCAGGCAGCGGGCCGCATCATATGGAGAACCAAAACCTCTGCCCTATGTGTCGCTTGCGGCATGAAAGGAACAAACTAACTAAAAAGTTGGATTAATCATAAAATGTATAATATTCTGGTAGACAGCAAATAGCAGTTTGGTCCGCAACTGCTTATTCATCCAAAGAAAATTCTGGCTTATATTCTCCCAGTTTATTGTGAGGAATGTCACAGCTTTTCTATAAACTAACAGTTTAACATATTTTGGACAAAAAGAAAGTCATAATGCGTTGGAATAATTAATCTTTGAAAAATAGGTTCTAGGTAAGAGAAAAAGAGCCCAAATGTCAATTGACACAGAATATTTAAAACCTTGTAAATAAGACACTGAAGGAAGCAAGACAGCTTATACAGAACTGAGATGTTTGCAGAAAGGTTCTGCAAAAAACATGTCACATACATAAAGCACACAATGGATATCCCATTGGTTAAAACACCAGTCTCACTATCATGGCAGCATATGTTGAAATCACACAGTAAGGAGTGCATTCTTATTTTGTGAGTGTAAAATAAAAAAATTCATCATTTCTTAATTAGAACCAGCATCATTGCACAACAGGACATTTCCATAAGTGTTCTATAAGTATTCCATATAAGTATTCTAGCAACCATCCATGAGTATGCACTCAAACATCTCAGTTTTATCTTGATCACATGATCAGATCTTTCCAAGTAAATTTAAGTAGGAAGCCAGAGGACAATTTTTAAAAATTCTTGAGACTAACGGGAATTGAACCAGTCTGTTCAACGGCACCAAATCGCCTAGCAACTATTGAACACGCGTTCTTCCGTACTTGACTAACCGCATCTCCAAAAAAAGATGCGATTTCATCAAGCCATTCAAACCGTGCACACAAAGTCACCAGAACGGACAGATCGAGACAAGGACTATTACAACAACAAACATCCCGTACAGGTTTGAAATATCCTCAGTAACAACAAACATATAACATTAGGGCATTATAATTTCAGAAGACTTTCAGACAAGAATAAGCTTTCCAAAAACATTTATCTCAAGCTTTTATGAAAAAGGTTTCATTTCCAATTATTTTTTATGATTTTGTTCAGTAATGGCAGTGTCATGTTCTTGTTTTCAAGTGAGTGTCCATGACTAGTTCCTGAATCAGTAGATCTATCTCATATCAACCTATGACCGTTATTACTTGAATGATGGTCCGATTCTGTATCTGATTTAAAGTCTGATTTTTATCACTATTGCGTGCTAAAAAGTCTGAATAAGAATCATGACCGAGTATCATCAGCTAAACTGTCAATTTTGAAGTGCGCGCTGAAAATAATATGATTACCATATTTACAATTATAGGTGTTAAATCGATCCAATAACTGACTTTATCATTTTGAAGTGATATTTGTAATAAATGAGGAGTCCCGCACTGAATAAGCCTGATGAGTCAGTAAAATTCCCCATGAAAAAAGGCATCTTTCACTGACGATTGTTGTCGTACATGGCAGTGATAGGAAAGCCCGTGTGCTGCTGGGGCCTGAAAGAGGAGCAAAGAATAGCAACAGTTTACCTTCCATGCATGTAATAAAAGGTGACTAAGGCGGTTATGGGATGGAGTTGGCTGTCCCATCCCATACAGGGTCAGTGACCCAAAGCCGTGCTGAAGTCGGATGTGCCAGGCCGAAAAGCGCAGATATCGCAGCAAAGCTGTAAACCATGACAACGCATTCCGTTCTCCGGACTACATCCTGCTAATCTTCAGGAGTTTTGAGAACGAATGCAGAAGAAGAAGTGATAGGAACCTTGTGTTTTGATGAATTGACCCATGGCAGTGAAATTGTTAAGAGAAATCAAAGTGGTTATACTAGGACAATGAAAATGTCATATATCTTCCAAATGATCTAGAAATAATCCTGATGCATAATCTGTCAAGGTCATATTGGTGCCACAATCAGCCATTCGAACAAGTGTAGAAAAATCATTCCTGGACTATTCCTAAATGTTATCAATGCAGGATTTTCTCTTTGCATTGTCTTTTCCTTCTTCTTCAACTGTTCCTTGCAAATTAGTTTTAGAAAGTGAGTAGTGTTCTCGTTACATGTCCAAACAAAGAAAATGTATGCCATTTCACAATGCCAAAAAGTGGTACTTTATAGAACAAGTACAAGTTGTTTATTTTCTGCTTAACTCATTTTTAACAGACATATGTAAAGCTCTAGAGCACCTCATCAAAAAATGCCAGAGAAATTCATTGAAAGCTGAAAGTAAAAATCCACTTCCTGAAACAGAGAATATGCTTGTGGTTGCGTCTGTGGGTATCACCAATATCCCACTAGACATACCACCCATGCAACAGAAAACCTTAGTGGATGACATGCCGTTATATTGAGGTTATCTTCTTAGAGAAGCTTCATGGCACGTCATCTATACAATTATTATTTTGTTGTTGAAATGTGTTTCATGTTTACCTGAATATATTTGTATGCACCCTCTGTGGTTGAGAGGAAGCCAGAGATGTACTGTGCAGCACTGGGGAGGAGGAAACTGACAGCACTGTTTTTCCTATGGCTGAAACCCATCATGGAGGCACAGTGACTCAGGACGTGACAATCCTTGTGACTTGAACATTTGGTTGCATATCTGGAGCAATAGAGAAATTCGGCATAACCAGTAGTCAACTGGTGGCGGGGAATGAGCACAGTGAACCATATCTTGGCTACAATGGCTAGGAGCAGTGCATTGGTTGAAACCTACCTTCCTGGAAGTGTGATAGTTATTCTCTGGCTCTGTCCCGGGGTGGGCCGAAAATCCACAGACTTCCCAGCAATATAATGCCATTTAATGGCATTAGGTCAAAGGGCATGAGCCCATGGATCGCTGGATCAACAACCAACCAAACAGAATAAAGCGACCAATTTATACTCTATTTGGTTACTCATCATTTCTTGTTCCAAAATCTGGAGGGAAAGAACTATAATTATATATGAAATAAACAATATGATGATGCACTGCTTGTGATTATTTCTAACATTTCTTTCTCTCTTTCCTGCATGAGAACAAGACATGACCAGGACTTACATTGACTGCCATTTGCATGGGCATCCGGGCAATGTCCCAAAGTGGCATGGACATCACAATGAAACATAATTTTGGCTAAAAAAGAACAGGAAGAGAAATGTGTTAACATTGACATTTAGTTATTTGGTGTGAAAACAATAAATATGTTTGCAGGAAAACTTTAGTGAAACATTGCAAACTTATTTGTTTTGGTACATAGTGAGACATCAATCCCTTTCCAAGACTGTACTGCAGGGGACAGCTGATGGTTGGAGAAGAGGAAAACAAAGAAACTTATAGATTGATAATATTAAGGACTGGTCATGGTTAAGTATCTCCACTCATACAAATGGTTAAGAAGATTGTATAGCAGGATTTTATGTCTCTCCAAAGAGGCACCTCTACGACCCTAACTAGTTATGATGATGACATGTTACAGAACAGACTCATGATAGTCCTAAAAGATCCATAGTTTTGACATGATATGCCACGCCAGATAGACCTATATACCTACTCATGATACTCCAAGCAGTCTTGTAAGCTTGGTTCATGATAATACTAGCAGACTCATAGGTTAAAATCATATTACTCCAGACAGACATAGGTGCCCAGTTTTAGCATATGAAAAAATGGTATACATTCTGATATTATTCAACACTTTTATTAAATCTCTCAGGTTACTTCAGTCACTTCCTATACCCAGTACCAAATTCTCACAATTCTAAGGAATGAAGCCTCATGTAAAGCCATGTCATCAACCAAGTTTTGGTCTTTCAGCTATTGACACCAGGTGTGTCCACAGGTGACGGATAGTGGAACAGCCTCCAGATATAGTGGTCAGCTGTAATATAAGCCAGAATTTTCTTTGGATGAATAAGCAGTTACGGACCAAACCGCCATTGCAGTCTAGATATCAGACGGTGCCGATATCCATACTTAAATATCCCATGTGTCTAGTGACTTTAGCATCAAGCAAGTTTGAGGCAGGCAGTGTGCTGCTTCATTAAGTACATAGTTCCTATGGGAAACTCTAGTATAGTAAATCCTCTATGATTTTTCAACTTTAATTTTTGTTCAAATGCACTACTTATTAATGAGAATTGAATCAATTTATTGGGACTAATGTGTTCAAGATACTGGTAGTCTTGTGTGTTTCTCACAATTTCTCCTTAGGTAAATGTATATTTTTAATAATTTCCTATAGCTTGTCTTGATTGCGTTCAAAATGAAGCCAGATTTCTTACCTTTGCCAAGTTAATTGATGTACTATTCATATCATAATAGTGACCAAGTGCTTCCAGTGCCTCTATGACATTTATTGATGAAATAATTCCAACTTTGGCAGCATCTCTGACCAGATCTTTGAACCTTTCAAATTTAATGTGAGGGAATATAATAGCAGTTGAGAGATATACATTCTGTGCAAATATAAAAATTAATTTTAACATATTCTGGTATTGTGCATTTACTTTTTAACTAGTATTGTATCATTAGGCACCATTATCCAATTGATCACAATCTGTGCTGCGTAAATTCTCTACATGACAAACCTCAAGCTATTTTATGTGAGTTGGGATCGTGAGACCATCTCATTAACCCTTCTATCACAAAAGCCAGAACTTCTGCATTCAGTATTCTAACACATAAATCCGTACTTATCATTGCTTCTTCTGGAGTTTAGAGAATAATATTACCTGGACTAGAGAATAATATTATATAGCTATATTATTCTCTTTAGCATTTTACGGGTTCTTTCCCAGTTGTAGGGTTCTATACAGTGGTAGAAATAACTAAAAAAAATACAGATCAGTGCAGATTTATTAAAAAGTGTGAAATGTGGGCCCGACAACTGGGATAGGACCCTTTGCTGATCAAGTTTTCTGTAATCGTTGAATCTCCATTATATAGGGGCCTACCCTTGGTGACCAGTACAAGGAATGTGGAATCAATTATGATGCTTGTCAACTAGTATAAGTTCAGTAGACTTCAAGAAAGAAGTTGATAACATATTTTATTCAGGATGTAGCGATCAATCCAGCATTTTTTTGGCTGTATTGATTTTCTAGACCATATAAATATGTTAGTTTGCCATTGCTTTCTGAATGGTCCAAATGCAAATTCCTTATAGAGGGGTTCGAGCCTGGTAACTTGGCCATTTCAGATGCACACTGTACTACTCCGCCACAAAGCGAAGTAAAGGAAGAAGGGAAATTTAAAATATATAAAATAGAGTATATTGAAATATGTATACATGAATCTCTGCACTAGTAGATTTATTATTTTCTTAGTCCAATCCCACTATAACCACTTTCTCCAGACCAATTAAATATTTATGGAATAGCAGAAATTTGCTATATACAGTACAAACAATAAAGAATACATGTAATTGGACTTTTTTGATAAGTCTTTCATCGCTTACAAAATGTAATGATACATTATCAAAATAAGTTATTATCACTTCTTAGACCCACATTTACATCCCAGACGTCATGAAAAGTGAAGTTTTGATTCATCTGTAACACATTTCATGAATGGCCGAACTAGAAAGTCGCTCAAATATTTTGTATACAGTGCTAACTTGCAAATGCTCTGCAGATTTGGCGGCAACAAAATAAAAATGACTATTTGACGCGTAAACTATTTTTCTTTATAGCAAGTGAATAACAAGACTTCTAAACATGATGTGTACACAACCTTTCACAGTTCTGATCGGCTGTATACAAGCAAGACTATAAGTGTATTGTTGGCTTTCTATTGCAACTTCCACTAAAAATGGCATTGTTTGTTTTGTACTTGTCAATTTTGTGGCTAATTTTGAATTACGATAAATATATGTGCTCAGGTGTATATATATAGAATATCCACACAAGCCTAGAGATACAATCAGAACACCGACAGGAAAATTCTACAATAATTATGATGCAGAAATCCAGGCAATTAGTGTGGCAGCTAAAAAACTGCTGAACTCCAACTCTGACCTACAGCCTGTGGTATTCCTGACAGATGCAAGGTCAGTGCTTCAAGCTCTCCAGTCTGAAAAACTAACAGACTTGAAAAAATTACTTAGCGAATTGTCTTACCAGTATAGGGTAACCATGCAGTGGATACCCTCTCACTGTGGAATACCAGGAAATGAAAAAGCAGATCAACTGGCTAAGGAAGGTGCTGCCGAAGACCAACCAGATATACCAATCACCTACCATCAGAAAAAACAGATGATCAAGTCAATAAGAAAGCCACAAACACCAACACAAGATGACTATCATATTATGAACAGACCAGAACAAGTTATAATTCTACGTCTCAGAACAGGACACAACCGACTCCGCAGTCACATGTATACAAAGTTCAAGATTGGCAACACAGCCATGTGTACAGGCAGTACAGAGTGCCAAACATATACTTCAAGAGTGTTCTGAGTATGAAACGCTGAGGCGGACATATTGGCCAGAGGAAACAACACTGGAATCAAAACTCTATGGGACACTGTATGAACTACAAAAGACAGCGAGTTTTATTAAGGAGACAGAATTACAGATATAGACATGTTTCAAGTGAACGAAAGAAGAAGAAGAAGAATATATGTGCTGACATACTCAGGGAAAGTTTAGATACATTTAACAATGTTCTAGATGATCTACAGCACATGTCAAGTGCAAATAAGCCCAACCTAATAAATGAAATGTGGCTCATATTGACACAGACAAAAATGTTTGATGCATATGTTGGTAGGTCAGCAAAATGTTTTCTGTTCTGCAGGCTTGCAATGTGTCCTAAATATAGATAAGTGTAAGGAAATGGAAAATATGTCAAACGGGGTTAAATAGCAAAATTGTTTATAAATGTGTGTTAACACATTACTGACCAATTTTGACGACCATCGAATTTCCATTATAGAATGATCGTCAAAAATGCTATGATTGATCAGAAAAAACGTAATACCCATTGCAATAATGTTACTAAAAATAATGTAGGCTAACTCGTGCTAGATCAATTTTATACAGATTTTTAAATATGGCAATGTCAATGTATGAAATTTTGAGTGCACCCTCGGTAATGGCAGATAAGTACGCTCTGGATTGCTGGTGAGGAAAATGTTTAAGATGGATTCCGCTGTCTTGTCCATCCATGTTTCCCCAGTATCCAAACCTTGATTGTTGTTAACATTAATACGATCCTTGATCTGCATCCTTTTTAAAACTTCTGCTGATCAGAAGGATGTAGTCCAGATAATGGAATGTGTTATGTCATGGTTGTAGCTTTGATGACACATCTGACTTCTGCATAAATTTCGGGTCATTTTGACATGAGACGGGACTGCACTCAATCCACCTTAGTTGCCCTTTATGATATGCATGGAGGGTCATATTATTGTTATCCTTTGCTTCCCTTTCAGAGACAACACACACGCAGATGCTCAGATAACTTCCAATATATTTGTGTTCTACACATGATAATAAGCATTTTTCATTCTAAATGATAATGTAATTTGTACCAGTGAGGCTTAAGAGTATCCAGGTATGATTTGTATGCATCAACAGATTTAAAACCTGCACTTGAAGCAGCCAGCATATCCATTTGGTTCTGGAACCTCTTATCAGTAGTATGCACCTTGGTTTGTGTTAAGTACTTGATACTGGCAATAATTTCCTCAGAGTGTGTCCTTGGAGATGGAAAATATTTGTGTTATTGATGGAGGTACAAAATAATCTAAACTTATCTACATGCAGAAAGAATGGAAAACATAATAAAAAAGAGAAAGGTGATTGCAAATACGAGACTTAGAAAATTGATGTAGATGAGTTTCCGAAGTTCTGTGCCATGCTTAGTGACATGAATAAGCATAAAAAAGCAACGTGTATACATCATTGTTTTCTGTGCTAGTTCTGCTACTAGTTATAAACAGATCTATTACCTTTAAACATATTCACTGTTATAGATATGATTAGTTGTGTTTAGTGACTCAAGTTATTAACTATTTGACAACTAGTCACAGTGAATCACCTTTATTGGTAGAACACTAGAGTTGCAGGGAATCGCTTTAAAAAAAACTTGCTTCACTAAAATTAATATTCTATTTTAAGTCTGTCTATTGTCCGTGTGTTGCCGGGACCCGAAAGGGGAGAAAAGAATAGCAACACTGTTTACCTTCCACGCATATCGTAAAAGGCGACTAAGGATGAAGTTGGCTGTCCCATCCCATATAGGGTCAGTGACCCAAAGCCATGCTGAAGTCGGATGTGTCAGGCAGAAAGGCGCAGATATCGCAGCAATGCTGTAAACCATGACGCAAATAATTCCGTTCTCCGGACTACATCCTGCTAATCTGCAGGAGTTTGAGAACGAACGCAGAAGAAAAAGTCTGTCTATGGCTAATTTAAAACCGCGACCTTTGTGTCATTCAGATATCCTGTTTACATCGCGAGAATATCATGTTGGACTGATTTGTTATGAATTTTTAAAATGTGCAGTTTGAGGCAACATATTCACAATGGAGGATATATTTATATGTACAATGAAAATATGCACAAATAAGTGATTCTCATACCAAATATGATGTAGAAAGCTATGTTGAAGTTCTCATGTACATTGTTAGACAGGCCTAGTGTTTCAGACTACGAGTAGGAAATTCATGATATTGATTGTGGCATCATTAATTTCGCAGGAGTGATGTATTTTTTCCATTAAAAGTTGAGAAATTTGTAGAAAATGTTGACCCCGTATATAATTTTGATGAGATTGCTACTCCTTATGAACACTTTAGCCTCACTGTCAATGAGTTTGATCAATTTGGTCTATTCACAAAATTCTATTGACAGTGTTATGATGATTGGATTGCATTGGTTTTAAAAAAAAAATTAAATGTATTTCTTTACATTAATGAACGCAACATCTATTGAATAATTTGTGTTCTACAAACCCATGGAAAAATATTACATCACCTGCACTTAACAAGCATATTCTTCAGAAATCTGTGTTCACACATTTTCAAAACATATACCATAGATAAAACAATAATATATTAAAACTATTACTAAATATATATTATTATTGTATAATCACAAACAGATAACATGATAATCGTTAAAATTATTACTAAATATATTTGCATTTTTCATTACTATGTGTAGATATCCTGCTTAACCTACAGACTAAGCTGAAAGTTTACAAAGCAGTGGTACTTCCAGTCCTGTTATACGCTAGTGAAACATGGACTGTGTATAGACATTGTATGAGGAAACTCCATCACTTTCACAAAACTTGTCTCAGAAAAATTATGAACATCAGATGGCTAGACAAGATTCCAAATACTACTGTCCTTGACAGATCTGATATCCTTAACATTGACACTATCCTGATGCAGACAAAGATTCATTGTGCAGGTTATTTGGTACGTAGGCCAGACCATTGTCTGCCAAAGATATTTCTCTATGGTGAGCTGTGGAAGGGTACACGATCTCAAGGTGTCCAAAAGAAACACTACAAGGACTCGTTAAAGCCTTTGAAATAGAGCAAGATACATGGGAAGAACTTGCACAAAATAGATCTACATGGCGCTCTACAGTGAAAAAGAGCACATCATCCTGTGAAAAGAGGAGAAATGCAGCAGCTCAACAGCGAAGAGTAGCTAAAAAGTCATAGAAAGGATAGACCAAAATCAGTCTACAGTGGTCATTCCATGTCCAAACTGTCTAAGGACATTTACAGCTCGAATAGGGTTTATTAGCCATCTACAAACTATTAGGCATGGACATAATTCTAACTGAATTTTCAAAAGTGGATGTAACAAATGATTGTCATTATTTATAAAGGACACATACACAAATATCCTGCTACATTATGTCAATTTTATGTTCATTTTGTTTCTTCTATGTACCTTTATACAGTCGAATCCAATTATAATAAATTAGTAAGTACTGACAAAATGTATAATAACTGAAGTTTGCTTTATACAGTATAAGCAAAAAATATAATTGGGGATTTGAAAAAAAGTGTTGTTTAATATAGAAATTTGTTATAAAAGAATGCACTATAGTATAGAGCAGTATTTCCACACCTTTTTTTTTTAAAACCATGCACTACCTAAGTCTTTCTAAAAATCTGATACCCCCTATGTAACATATACCAGTACATATTTTTTAATATTCATAAATTGTATTATTTCCCTCTGAATTACCACCCTGAACAATCAAATTGCCTCCCCGTGGGGTGTGTTTCCCACATTGCGTAACACTGGTATAGAGGGATTCGACTGTATTATCATCCATCCACTTCTGGAATTTGTTCACATTTAGCATTGTGATCATTGGCAGTGTCATCCTTTACTCATCATGGGCTATGTATTCTTGATAAAGGCCTTTTGGGTAAAATGTTGATTTGTGTGTTTCAAGTTATTACTGAAACTTCGCTACAGTGTTTTCAATTTTTGCCAGAATTAATAAACAAGTAAATAAACATAAAGTATAAGGAAAAAGACCAAGAGGACATCGTGTTTATACCCAGTTCAAAGTTGACAATTTACCAACTACATAAAAATACTAGTAATCTGAAGGGTATACAGATCAGGATAATTAATACAGAGAAGGATAATTAATTCAGAAAAGTTCAGCCAAAGACGGATGTGTCGGGCCATTGGTGCAAATAAAACGGCGACACAGCGCATTTCCATTCTCTGGACTACATCCCGCTGGAAATCAAATGAGATCCAGCGGGAGTTTGAGAATGAAGGCTGAAGAAGAAGGTGAGAATTCAGAGAAGGATAAATAATACAAAGAAGGGTAATTAATACAGAACAAGATAATCAACCAATACATAACAGTCAGTTATCACATGCTGAAAGAAATACTGAATAGGATAACGGAACAGCCACGGATATCTCCAGAGTACCATGATGGTGATGATCTGATGTCTAAGCTGTACTCATAAATTTAAAATGAGAAATTGTCACAGCCCAGTAGACATGTTGCTGTGGCCTGTATGGAGCTGTATCCTAGCAATTGATTATTACTGCTTTAATACACAGATCACAAAATTGCTGGTAGAAAATTTGTTATTTCTATCTGGGAAAAAAACTGATTACAAACCTGTTTATTGCTAGTTATTTATTTTTAACATTGATAAATAGGCTTTAATAGTAACCTTTGTACTTTATGTAGTATTTATTACAAACCTGGACAGAGGCAGATCTTATTACAAACCTGGACAGAGGCAGATCCTTTTTCGCTAAAACCCTATCCGGTGGGTATGGAGGCTCTTCTTCACCTTCTTCTAGGCTATAAAAAGCAAATTTATTTTAACAATGTGCTATGGCAGAATATTTCATCTACAATGTTAATGTGTTAAAATATTATCAATATTTTTAAAATTTGTGTTATTATAGCCCTACACACTAAACTGTGCAGTCAAGGGATGGAGGAAGTTGCAGTTGTCTGTCTTTGGCCGTTTTAGTTGCATTGGTCATGGTTAGCCTGTCTGTTTACAGTTTCTTTGATTGTCTCCACCCATCTAGTTCTTGGTCTTCCTCGTGCCTTGTAGCCTGATCTTCTGTTGTTGTATGCACGAAGGGTGGTTGCACTGGTTCCATTCTCATGTGACCAAACCACCTGGTTTGCTGTCTCTTGATGTAGTCTTTATTGTGATCGTCTTTATTTCGTTCCTGCTATTTTCATTTCTCCATCTGCCTCTTCTGGTGATAGTTATAGCTTTAATCAAACATCTCATCTCACACTCTGTAACATTTTTCACTAGTGTCTTTGTCAAGTGATATGTTTGACATTCTTAACTGGATCAGCAACTAGAGAAGTGAAGAATGCAAGTGCTGGAGTTTACATAAAATATCCAGAAAAAGAAAATTCACCAACTGCAATCATCTGCTCCAACCACTCTGCAGATGTACAGGCCCTAAACATTGCTGCAGAAATAATTAAAATCACAAGTAATGTCAACAAGTGGTGTTTCTTACTTACAAGCCTGTGATAATTATAAACTGTTATACCTGAAGAAAGCCATATGAGAAGAGAGCCTAATATATGGGGGGGGGGGGCGCTTGGAGTGTTCAACCCCCCCCCCCCCCCCCCAATGCAAATCTTAATAATACCTTTAGTACCAGGAACTTAACCAAAACATTGGTTAAACACACCCCCCCCCCCATTGATATTTTACAGTAAGGTCTTCAAATTTGCTGTCAAATAGTGAAACTTGAACACAAAAATGGACAAATTCCTTTTTTAAATGTTTAGGTAAACCACCCCTTCCCCCCTTAGGTAATCATATCTACGACCCTGTATAAATGCATGAAAGGTTGTATAAATACCCAATGGATTTATTCATTAATCAGGAGTGAGAGAACAAAAGTGTTATGTAACTGTTTTTGTTTCCAATGGAATGCTGGATTGGTATTGTCACCTGTCCCAGATTTCTATTTGTGTGAAACAAATTATATACAGAAATGACAAGCTCAACTGGTTACTATGTTACATGCTAAACCAGTGGACATACCTTAGCAAGGGATCAAAATGTGGCTCTAAAGCACATGTATGCCAAAGTGGCTTTGTCTTTTTCCCAATTACTTCAATGATGTCGGCCTCCAGTGGTCTTTTCTTCACACCTTCCACTTTCTTTCTGAATTTGATTTAAAAAAAAGAAGATAGAAGAGTTATATCAACTTTACTAAATACAAATTTTCATGACTCCACTATCACATCTACTGCAGAGCAAAGTAAACAAAATAAATATGTGCTGTGCCATACCTATGACATTGGCAACAGGCAAGGTAAAATAAAAATGATGTATTTCACACAAACATGGAAACACTGGTCAATTTTATAATTTAATAGTTTTTTTTGTCTTTATAAAACTCCAATGTAACTGTAATCTTTTGGGCAGTGGTATAGGAAAATCCTACCAACAGGTGCATTTTTAAATTTTTTTGCTAACTTACGGAACACCTCAATGCAAAGAGGTGGAGTACTGGGTAATTGCTTAGGCCTATCAGTTTAAGTAAAGTTGCAGCAGGTAGGCAATGGATAGAAGTGGAGATATTGAAAAAGTTTTTTTAAACTGGATAACACATTAACTGTATAGGATGTCGCCATAGTAGGGTTACCTTATTTTCCACTTGTCAAAAGAGGACAGGAGGCATTTTTGACAGAAAAAAAGAGTAATCATTGAGTATGTGAAAGATAACGTTTGTTATACATATTATAACAAAATACAATATAAATATTATTTTCAAATGAAAATATGACATCACGACAGTACTTTTCCCTCCTAGGCCAGATTGATGAAACACAATATATAGAACAAGACAATATATATCATATAATGGCATTGGGTCAAAGAGCATGAGCCTATGGATTTTTCTTTTACCAATCAACCAACCATATTTATTATATATAAATAAATATAGATAGATAGATATAAAAATAAGGTCCAATCCTAGCAACTGGGCCCACATATTAAAGAAAAGGTGAAATGAGTTAAATGTTCCCAAAAAGGGGATTTCCCAAAGGGGGAGACAACACTGTTAATCTAATTTATGTTTTTGATTTTTTTCTCCCGCGGAAGACGGATGTGTCGGGCATTGGCGCAAATAAAAAGGCGGCACAATGCATTTAAATTCTCGGGACTACATCCTGCTGGAAATCTAGTAGGACTATTGTCTTGCTATAAGAGAGATCCAGTGGGAGTTTGAGAATGAACGCTGAAGAATAACTTCTTTCAAGATATCTTCATCTTTAACGGTCCTTGGTGTTCTTAACATTATTTATTTTATTAGACATAAATTTAATCAGCTAAGGAATAATTTTCTGTGGTTTTGTTTTAAGTGTTATAATATATTTTGTATTCTCCGAAGTATTAAATTTTCAATTTGCCCTACATCTACTTACAGCCCTCAATGATATAAAAATATGCCAAAGAACGATGCATAAGCCAAGACATGAACCAAAATAATAGTCAACACTCACAGAGCAGGTTTCATCCGTGAAGAAATGGTCACAGAACTCATTCCTCTTTTAAAGACATTATCCACAGATGGAGATAGACCAGCAACAAATCCTCCAACTTGTCTTAAAGATGGAAAAAAAATCACATTTTAATTTCAAATCCAAGGAATGATATAATTCATGAAAATTAAATGCCTCTAAATCGCTTCAACATCAACACTATTTCATGGGAATCACTCAAGAGTCGGCCATTGTGGCACTTCAGCACCAGAAAAGGTGCTTAAATTGTTGGGAAGCATAAAATCTCAGGGACAAAGATAACGTTCTGCCTGAAAAGACAGAACAAACAGATATAAAATTCTGATCATACATGTCCCAAATGTAGCAGGGAATTCTGTTCCAGAATTTGACTTTTCAGTAATCTTTGCACACAGCAGAGATGCAGCAATACCAGTCTGAAACTATTGTCATCATCACCAATGATAGACGGTATTATAAGAAATGAAAATAAAGGCAGAAGAAGAAAATAAACACGTTTGTTTAAAAGACATTATAACCGTCTATCGCAGGCAATGATGACAAATGTTTCAGACTTTTGTTGTTGCATCTCTGGTGTGAACAGAGAGGCCTAAAAAAATACAATTCTAGCATAGAATCCATCTGCTGCCATGTATAGTCAGTTGTACATATATGTTTGTTGTTCTGTCCTTTATTTTCTGTGTATTTGGTTCCCAGGTCCTTCAACAGGTTGGGGATGGAATTATCACTTTAGATCAGACCTTTAAATATTCAATCTTACTAAAGTAGATGCATGACTGTCCATTTCCTGGTCATAATTAGACACTTTAGATCAACCTGGTGCTCTCATATGTGCTAGCGTACTGCGAGTTAAAAAATGCTCACTAATCATTACATATGGGCAGTGCTGACCATCTGAAAAGGCTAAGAACCCCTGCTTTAGATCAAATATGAGAAAAATAAGACGTACAGACCTAATTTAGCCTATCAAGCGACTATTACATGCCTGCCAGATGATTTAAAATTACAAATATGCATTGGTCCTACAGCTCACAAAATATCACATCACAAACTATCCCATTCTTGTATGGTGTTAAATAGTGATAATAAGGAAATCTGTCTATCTACCCGGTACATCTTTTCTCTGTTTTTGCTGTTAAGACATCGAAGGATTGAACGACGATCGGTTTTCAAGATATGGTAAGTTTGATCGTCTGATATTGTAATACCACAAAATGTTGGTAACTCCTTCCATCCGCCTTCCTCCTGTGCCTCTTGTTTCCATTTTCATGTTGTATGCTCTCGCCACTGGTCAACATGGGTTCACTCTCACCAAGTGTCTGAAACATTTCATTTCTCATTTTTTCAATATATTTGACGACAGATGCTGTTTCAATAGTTCTTGTAATTTCTTCATCCCTCATTCTCTTATTGTTCTGTTGGCTGATTTTCTTAGACATCTCATTTCACACATAGTAAGCTTTTTCTCTTGTTCTTCAGTTAATAAGGAAATTATTATGTGAAATATGTGATATTGCAGGTGCAATACATGTTCAGAACAAACAAGAGACTTGGGGAGAGAGTGTCTTTCGATAGTCTTTAATAAATGACATGAAAGGTACAAAACTTTTTATTTTGTTCTCTGAGTAATACTTCTGCTCATGGGACTTCTAAAAATAAAAATGTGAATATTCCACCAGCTGCCAAATGTGGCCTCTGGCTGGTATGCTAACTAGAAACTGCTGAATTATTTTTTTTTAAAAGAATTCTGTCTCTTTTACTGTAGACTGCCATTTTCTATATATCATGTTTCATGATAAAGACTTTCATTCAGGTGTTTAAAAAAACGCTCGTATCACTCCTCTTGGCTATCATAAAAAGCATGCCTTTCTGCATCTCACCCTGAGCTCTTACACCAATAAGCACAGCATACAATACTTCCAATAAATGATGATGATAAACTAAAACTAAATACTTACTTATCAAATTTTCTAAACAACGGGCCTTTCCCTTGTAACAAGCGCATTTCTCTAAAAGTTGTCAAAGGTAAGGGAGCCTAGAACATTAGAATAACATCTGTTGATATGTTGAATAAATGTTTTTCTCGGAACTGTAGGCTTCCACAATAAATTTCTATGGGCTATGTGGCGCAAAATCAATAGGTAATATACTGCAGCAAAACTGTAATCCATAAGACAAAACTTGGAAAAGGGTTATAAAGTTTTACTAATCACTCACACAAATTGACGTTTTAATCAAAAGGTCTTTACTAAGAACACACATTAATAACACACAGCGAGTAAGAACGAGTGAGAGTAGGGTTTCTTACTCGTCATCTGTAATGTTGTTCTTTATAAAGGCCTTTTGGTCGAAACGTCAATTTCTGTGTCAACATATGTACCGCTGATTAGCAAAACTTCATTATTCTTTTCCAAGTTTTGCCTATTAGTTATGTGAGAAAGTAATGCTTATGCTGATCATATGTTAATGCAATTTTGTCTCATCTCATGTTCAAAATTGTACAACATATTCATGGAAAATACTTAGTATTATAATAAGGCCTTTAACATATTATATCTAGGAGACAAGAAATACAATGATTAACTTATTCAGCTCGTAAAAACAATATATTGTTGCAGATAGAACCCCTATTCTGGACGTATCCGTGGTATATTATTCTTGCAAATATGCCAAGAAAGTTTGTTTTGATCGCAAACGAATTAGTACTAACTTATTTAGCTGTTTAGCATTTGGAAATCTGACTAACAAAAGGAAACCATGATGATACTGTGTGATTAGACAATAAATATGTGTGACATATTTATTTCAAATTAAAATTTAAACAAGGTAGGTTCATCTTTTCTGAAATTACCAGACTGGCTTAATCTTCCAATAGTATGAGAGCTCAAAGACATAGCAAACATCGGGCGTTATTATTCTTTGAGTTTTATAATTGGAGATATTATTTCAAGCAATGTGTCAGAAAACAACAGTGTTTTCAATTTTGACAGTGGAGATTACTGACTTGTTGGAAATAGACCTAGATATTATTTGTCATGGAAAAATAACAGCTATAAAATTATAAAACTCTTCCCACCGGTATTGTTTCTGAAGAATCAGATAGGCCTAGTGACAGCAATGATAATCTTGCACTACTCTATGCAGAAAATAGAGTTAGACCTAATGATAATATTGAGTGGAATAAAGTTCAACTGTGAAATCCAATATTTGGGAATATTTCATAAAGTTTCACAATATTTTGTACAGTTCTGAAATTTGACATGAAACACACAAAAAGGCAAAGTCCCTGAGACAATAGGCAGTTGATAGATTTACTTAAAATAAACTAATTATGATCAGGAAATGGACAGTCATGCATATACTTTAGTCAGATTGAATATCAGCATTTCAAAACAAGTAAAATTGAGGGTGAGTAAATCAAAATATTTATAAAACAATTTTATGTTCATCTAACATTCCTGTTTGTGGTGTGATTTTTTCATTTCATTGTTACAATTCTGATATTTTTATATTGTACATGGATTCCACATTCAATTATCTTCCTTTTGATACCTTATAGGACCTTCCACAGCTAATACTTTGTCTTAGGAAGTTTGCGCCTAAATCATGTTGTGGTCCAAATATTTAGCCAAAAATTAATTACATCCAAATCCCGCAAATAATTCCGGTAAGAGTTAATAATTCTTATTTGTGATGGATTTTTCATAGAACCTTCACTGCCACTTTGTAAGCCTTTCAATTTTGTGCAAACTGCCCTACTTCTTCCAGTAATATTCAAAAGATCCTGGATAACCTGTGCCCATCGATGACATCCGCTGTCTTTTTCTATTTCCTGAAACCTTTTCCTCCCAAGATTAATCTTTTTAACCTATTGTATCTTTTTATGTGTCCAAAACGTCAGCTTGAATTTTGCTTTGGGTGGTTTTGAGAAGCTTTCGTATTGTTCATGTCTATGTGGTGATCCCTCTGTTCATGACATTCTTTGGACCTTTCTATAGCAGTTCCAGGAGTGCACCATGTACTTCTGGATAACTATTTTATCATTCTTCTATCAGATTTGTTGACTAATTTATAGTGATTATATATTTCCATCATCTAAGAGTCTGCCACAAGAGGATAAACATGCAATACCAACTGCATCTTTTTTTGATAGCAGGCAAAAATAAGATATCAAGACAAGACATAGGCCTACATTTAATCCATGAGTGAGGGACAACAGAATATACAACATGAAATATATAACTGTCGAGATGAATGCTGCAGGGATTTTCACTGCAAGAAAAACCGGGCTATATAGTCATATCATTTACTAGATGTATGAAGTAGCATACCGGTAATGGTTGTCTGACTGGTAACATGGGAGTAAAAATAAAATACCAGGGCACATATTTAAATATTTTAGTAGGCCTAGAGAGTTAGTACTCAACAACTGTAATCGCAGCCAATATTCCCTGCAAAATGTTTTATTTCCTATGCTGTAGTAAAGACAGTAGTCTGGGCAGTCTCATACCGCCAACTTATTTTTTCATAAATTCATATTTTGCTAAATGTAAATAAACCTACGAAGACGGATGTGTCGGGCCATTGGCGCAAATAAAACGGCGACACAACGCATTTCCATTCTCTGGACTACATCCTCCTGGAAATCTAATAGGACCATGGATCTGCTACAAGAGATATCCAGTGGGAGTTTGAGAATGAACGCTGAAGAAGAAGAAATGTAAATAAGTATTCTTATAAAAACACCAGTTTTAGTAATACTTAGTAAAATTTAGCACAAATTCCCCCCCCCCCCTTCAACTTAATTTATTTTTTCTGTAAATTCATACCTATATGGAAAATGAAACGGACCTTAATCAGCAATCTTCTTTTTTTGGCCACTTCATGAGACAGGCAGGTTTAGAGAACACAGTCACAACAGGCAAAATTGAAGGCAACAGAGACAGAGGGTGACAACGTGAGGAAATATTAGACAGTTTGACAGCCTGGCACAGCAAGGAAACAACAACGACCTTGATACATAATACTGTGGACAGAGAGCTGTGGAGAGCCATGACTGCCTATGCCAGCCGGCATGGCACCTGATGATATGGAAAATCCATACTAGTTGGCACCTATGCATGGCAGTCTCAAAACTTCCTGAACAAATCTTTCTTGGTGTGGTAGTTGTTCTAGAATTGGTGGGTGGAGTGGTAAATCTGTTGCACGAAACTTTCGAATAAGCTGCAGAGCCACAAATCTTTGAGGGCGTGTTGGTTACATCACATTATTAATTATGTTATTCTGTAGATGTTGAGGCTAAGGTATAAAGATCACTTCACAGGCAAAGTTCTGATGTGTTGGGCCAATGGTGCAAATATAAAGGATCCACGGACTAAATTCTCCGGACTACATCCTGCAGACAATCTAGTAGGACCATTATCTTGCTAAAAGAAAGATCCAGCAGGAGTTTGAGAACAAGCTCTAATAAAAAAAAAAGAATAATGCCACTGCTCCATATTGTTGACATTTAGTTTGCCAATCATCATCATCATGTGACATTCTCTCCAGAACTTGGTCTTCCTTATTGATTCTCTGAACACTGCGATTCTGGACAAGTTGACCTCCTATCGCAGCTAGAGACATGTTTAAACAATGTGGTATATCTATCACTGCACCATCATCATCTTGGCGTTCTCTTCCCCTGTTGCCATTAACTGTGCCTTCAGCTATTAATCTTTCCATGCTGTTATGTCTCTTTATATAACCAAAAACACAGCTTTCTTGTTAGGATGTTAAGGAGTCAGCCCTCTTGACATTTATTGATCTTAACACTTCTTGATTTGTCTTTTTAGCTGTCCATGGTATATGTAAAATTATTCAGTAGCACCTCATTTCGAAAGCAGCGATTCTCTTTGCTGTTTTATTTAATGTCCATGTCTCACAACCGTATTGTGCCACTTGAAATATGCATGTTCTGATCATACATAGTTTGGCTATGCTGCTAGTACCTTGCCAAATATTTTTCATTTGGGAAAGTTTCAATGTCGCCAATGCAATTCTTCTCTTGATTTCTACAACACATTCTCCTGAGATATCTATGTTTGTGCCCAAATAAACAAATAATGTTATATGTATATATAACTATAGGCCTATATCCTCTAGTTTGAAGTTTTCCAATTAGGTTTCTAATTGATTTTAACAAGGTTAATTTAAGGTATGTCGAGTTATACATCAGTGTCACAGAAAACTGTTGTACTCATAAGTACAGCTCAGCTGCCTAGCCCATGGTTGACTAGAAATATGACTACTGTTGCCTTAATCATGGACTCTGCATTCATTATTGCAATGCAGTGCTGTCAGCTCTTACGGATTTTCTTGTATTTCGTATAGGTATTTGTTTTTCTCAGACTCCTAGAGAAAAGAGTCTAGGTTTTAAGAGCCTACTAAAAGAGCCATTCTTACAGATTTCTGGAACCCTTATGAGTTTTATAGTCTCAATTTTTAAATTCCTGCTGGTAACGTTATTCGTGTCCTCTCATGAGTTTTGATACTATGTGATCTAACCAATCGTACACATATTTAAATCGCCAGAAATATTTTTGTCAATTATAAGTCCTGCTGGCTAATTGGAAATCATCCTTCTGAATTGACACATGAGTTTTCCTGTGATTTTCATTAGCTAATTGTGTATACCTTGTGTCGATAGCCAATGAAATTCATGGGAAAAGTCAAATTAGATATTAGAAGGATAGTTCCTAATTTAGACCACAGGCTATATATGTATATGCCTTGGTTTACAATTGGAAAATTCATTATGTTTCATTCTAATTAATACATCATCAGTGAAAGAAGATTGAGACTTGCATGTGCAAGATGCTATTTTGAATTTCATTAGGTCTACAAATTTTATCCAGTTGATTTCCAATTTTATAACTACCTATATTTATTTAATATAAATTTACTATTACTTTATAAGTGGGGCGTAATAGACTAATTCAACTAATATATTATATAATAATTTTACACATTTTGTATTTAAATGTAAAAATTACACAAATTCGCTCAAATAATTGATTCAGACCAACATTTTATTAATATTGCATGGTCTCTGCGAATTTTGTATCAAATTTAATTCTTTGAATGCCTATTGAAGTAGGAGGGCCAAACAAATATCATTGTGATGGCCGTGTGGTCAGAACGCCATTCCCAGACCCTTGAGGTCCCGGGTTCAAACTACGGCTCGGACAGGCTCAAAGATTTTTTATTTCGGACGTATACTAAAAATCCTTCCTGTGCATGTTGCTGCATCTGCTATGGCAAAGCAGCTGTTATTTCCACAACCCATAGAAAGCCTCCCTGCACTCCTTCACAGGAAAACATACAGTAATGAAAGTTTTATGAATTAGTTTCAATGTTTTCACCACCTTGACAGGAATTTTCAATGACTTGTCGTTTGTTAATTAATATGAATTTTTTGTGGAAAATTGTGTAGACCAGATACTAGTTCATATTATTATAATAATTGCGTGATGGATCGATTTATCAACTGTTTTTATCCTTTTTCTAATTTTTCATTTTCCAGCTGTTTTTATGTAGAAAAGTTTGGTGGTCTTTTGTACTTGTGTTAATTATAAATTTTCTTGAGTCGTAAGATCGCAGATGGGAGGGTGTCCCGCCTTCCCCCTAGCAAATCAGAATACGATGTAACACTAGAACCTTTGTCAAAAGACCAGTACTCCCTACCGCCAATCTTTCTCAGATAGGTTGGAGAAATTTGCTTAGGAATATGCAGAGTAATTTTTACATGTTTTTATTTGCGTGTGATACAGATTTTCACTTCAGATTTGACAGGTACAGCAATGTCTCAATTTTCATAGAGCTCTAGTCCAAGATCCTATATTCATTTAGCTGGATAAATCATATAAGTTTTTTTTAAATTTGCAAACCATAAGTAACCTCCACCATTTCAGTTAGAAATTGAAATATGGCTTCATGATGTGCAGATGATTTAATTAGAAATGAAACTGCTGCTTCTAAAAATTCAAAACCCTGACGAGCCCTTCTGAATAAGCATTGCATACCACTGAGAATTGAATCTTTTGGGTATAAAAGAAAACTCAGGGGAAAACCCTCTTGGCACATAGGAACAAAGTGGTTTATAGCTCATAATTCCTGGGGATCAAAACAAACACAAAGTTTAAATTAAATATAGTGGTCAGTATCTTACCATAGATCGCAAGTGTTTCACTTTTAGCAAGTGCATGACCGCGAGAAGCTCTGTGACACATGTTAGAAAATCTGTGAAGTCTGATTCTACTTTATGCAACAAATCTCTGATGAAAGAATAACAATGTACATTATATTGATATGCATGCTGATAGTTCATGTAACACACTGATTGTATATTTTTATAGTCTTGCCCATCAATCTCTCCCCCCCCCACTATCTCCTCAAGCAATTCCAAATTCCTTCAATCTCTTGATAACAGTCTTGTCCACTGTGATATCTTTGTCTAAAAGAAGCATATATATGTCCAATATAATCTGTGCTCTTTACGGCAGTCTGTTGGCTTTTTCATTACCCTCAACTCCAGTATGAACCAATCAAAATATCCAAGTAAATCCTTGGATAGAGCAAATCCCATATGCTAAATCCATTGATGACATGTCCGGCTCTGTGGTGACGGATTACAGAGTACACCTGTGACGGCCAAAGTACCGGGATCAAATCCGCTGCAGGAAAATGTACATCTGGACCATTCAGAAAACAATCCCAAACAATTGAACATATTTATATTGCCTAGAAAATCACTACAGCCAAAAAGTTATGGGTGATGGCTACGCCCTGAATATGATATACTACCAATTCATGACACATGCTATGGTTGGACCACTTTTATTGCAATAATCTTCTGCATTTGTTTTCAAACTCCTGCAGGTCAGTAGGATATAGTCCAGAGAACAAACTATGTTGTGTTATGGTTTACAGCTTAGCTGAGATATATGTGCCTTTCGGTCTGTCACATTTAACTTCAGCACAGCTTCAGGGTCACGCTCCCTCAGTGGGATGGAACAGCAAACTCCACCCCAAAAACCTCTTTAGTCACCTCTTACAACATGCATGAAAGTAACAGTGTCACTATTATTTGCTTCCCTTTCAGGTCGCGCAACAAATTGCAATCTAATTTTGTTCTCTCAAATGAACACAAATATGTAAGACAACATACGGCTGTTCTGCCACTTCAATTTTATCTGGAATATAAACAACACCAGGAATGAATATAGGCTCTGTGATCTTTTTCTGTGCCTGAAATAGAAAATGAAAATAAAAGCCAGATCATTATACATAAAGATTTGTGCTTACCGGTATATGTTTTGATCTTAAAAGAATTATGAGCAATACAGCTTATGCATCTTTGTGTGAACTAAGAGATTTCTCCAAAAATGTATTTAAAGCTAAGGTAAAGACAATATAAGTATGAACCAATGTCATAGCACACAGTTTCCCAAAGTGCTCAGTTGCCTGTCTGTGGTTGACCAAAAACTACCTACCGCACTTGCTCAGTACTGATGCCATAATTCCTCAAACTTCCCAGAGCATGAGATGTGGTACCCTTTTTTCCTGGTTGCTGAGCGAACCATGGGACTCATTTTTATTTCAAACCATGAATAACAAGTGTATTTAATACCCAGGTTTGCTGGTCAGTAGACCAATGACTTAACATTTCACCTCCGCAACTCCCAAACTGTATTAAAATGTATTCAATACTAAGAAGACACCAACTTTCAGCAGTGTGAAATGCTTTGAAAAGAATCTTCTTCCTCAGAAAATAATTGTATAGATAAAGTGTAGTAGAGCTTCCTACAAAAGGAAAGCCTTACTATATAGGCATGTTAATTGTTATCTACCGGTATTCGGTTTTTTCAGACGCACGGTAGTTGGTCTAGGCGTTTCTCATTCATTAATTTTCCTTTAGCGCTGAAGTTAGCACATAGAGCCGAGGTCAGATATCTCCAATTCTGTCTGTTCAAAGCTATTCTGTGCAGTTCTTTAATAGTATGAATATTGTTTGTTTTAATTTCTCTAAGTATTGTTCTTCAATTCTGTGAGTGTTTCCTTTGGTCTACCCCTGGCTCTTCTCCCTGTTGGTATTCATGCAAGAGATTGGTGATGTATTCTGTTAGAACCTAGAATTTTCCCACGCTGAGAAGACTTCTCAAAATCGACATTGCACTAAGTGCTGGTGTCTTCTGGGTATGAGATAAAGAGAACTGGTTTGGAATTAGTACCTGCCTATTTGATTATTTCTCTTGGCTATATTTATTAGTTTATGTGTATCATTTATTAGTATAAATATACATATATTTTGGGGTTAGAATTAGTTATGTAAAACATAACTACTCCTAACCCCTAACCATAGTAAATGAATATTTAAATTAATTATTTATATTATATTTAAATGCACTAATTGCAAACAAGAACAAAATAAAGCTCTGAAGAAGGCACCCCATTGTCTATAGGAAGTAGTACAAGATAATTGCTTGTAACTCTTGGGGATACAAACAACTAAATGTAAATGGTTTAATTACTATTTGATAAAAACAAAAATAAGTTTAAAAACTACAGTATAAGAAGTCCCCAGATATGCTATAATAAAAAGACAAATTATATAGGCCATCATCAGGTCGATCTTGGTCGATCAAGCCAGTCTTCCTGCTTCTGTTATTGTTATGTTCAGGTGTTCTTTGATGTCTTGCATCCATCTTCTTCTTGGTTTGCCTCTTGTTCATCTCCCTGGCTTCTTCCTCTCCATTATGGTATTCTCTAGGTTTTTATGTCGTTTGATATGGCCAAAATATTGTAGTTTTCTGGAAAGAACCATGCTGTTTAGCCAGTTTTCTTTTACATTCATTACTCTCATGATGACTACATTGGTGATATTTTTGGCAAATGATATCTATCTACTATTCTTTTTTTTCCCTCTGCTTATGCTGTGAGGCATCGCAAGATTTAATGATGATCGGTTTTCGGGCTATTGCACATTTAGCCGCTTGATATGCAGTAATACTATGCCATGTCAGAATGTTGGCAACTCCTTTAATCCACCTTCTTCTTGTTCTTCATCTATATCTTGTTGTTTCAATTTTAATGTTGTATGCTCTTGCTGCTGGCCAATAAAGGTACATTTTCATTAGGTGGCCGGACCATTTCAATCTCTGTTTTTCAGTATATTTGACCACTGATGTTGTTCTAACAGTTCTTGTAATCTCCTAATTTCTCACATGATCTCTTCTTGTTCTGTTTGCTGCTTTTCTTAAACATCTCATTTCACACGTAGTAAGAAATGTATTGAATTTATTGAATATTGAATTTATGATTTGCCTTTTGGTTTCCATCAGGATAGATATGTTTCAAAACTGGTTAAGTTCATAATTTACGCAGTTGGTTTTTTGAATTCTTATCTCGAGCTCTCTGTCCATACCCATTCTTCTATTCTTCCATCGGCCGTAAAAATGCTCCTTAGATATTTAAATTCCTGCACTTATTTCAGTGGTTGATCATTTATTTTCATGTTGATTGTATTGAGTTTTCTGCCAATAGACATTACTTCTGTTGGCAAATTATATTGAACCTAACAAAAATTATATCAGTCAAGATTTGTATGTATGCGATGAGAAGAGCAAAACTTTAACATTTTAACACCCACCGGAAAGATCAAGGGGGAGAAGAGACATAGTAAGACAAAAAAAGAGAAGTTTTCGGATGTGTTGTCACTTTAGCACTAGAGAATCATGTCACAAACTTTCAACTATTGTCTCATGTTAGGATTAGTTTGAAACTAATCCTAACAAGAGACTAGTTGTAAATTAAAATTATCGCATACGGCGGCATACGCCACACTTCAGCACTTATCGATTAAGCTAAAAACTACTGACCAAAGCATTGTTCACGGATCTAACATTATGGTATACATATAATTAAAAAGATGTCTACCATATCTGTGAGTAAATGAATCCCACAAACACTGATAACTGATAACAGTTCTGAAACGAATACAGATGATAGTGCTATGAACCATCAGACATGGAAGCCAAAACAACCAAATTAAGAATAAAAACCGCGGTTAGAAACCGCGCAGGGTTGCCAGATATAAATTCTCATAAAAGTTCAAACTGTACTATAAAAGAGCCAGAATAAAAAAATGTTTTCGAATATTGTTATGTAATTTCGTTGGTCACTATATACTTTGAATAGTCTTTATATTTTTGGCATGTGACTCCAATTATATAATTAGTGACCAACAAAAACACGACAATAATCAAAAACTTAAGGAATGAAGTTCTAATTAATGATGTGTAGAGATCTTATTTAGCAGCATGGATGAATGTATTATACAAGTTAGTTAGTTAGTTAGTTAGTCGTCGGATCATCATCACTGCAAACTGGACACATCCATAGTTGCTCCGATCTCTCCTTGTGTGTATCCGCCATCACACTTCTGCTGACAGTACCGGTCCTATGCTGGTTGACCATCATTCTTCTGCGCCCTCCAAAATGTTCACCTCTAGCAACACCGCATCTCAATCCCTGATCTTTAATCCTAGCCATTGAAAAGGAATCATCATCCACATTAGTCTCACTCTCGCGTGTTATATCTCTTAAGGAGTTCAAAACGTCAGCGCGATCCATTGCCCCATCGCCCTTTGCCACAATCGCACACGATGCCAGTTGATCCGCTCTTTCATTGCCTCGAACGCCCACATGTCCCGGCACGAAAATAAATGTAACCGCCTTCAAGCTCGCATTTCTCAAGGCCTCAATCCACTGTTCGCGAACGAGACCCACTTGTACCTTCTTAATCATACTCATAGAGTCACTCAAGATGCAGACCTGCGTTACTTTCTGTGTGCGTAGCCACTCAAATGCCTTGGTCACCGCCATAGTCTCCATGGTCATACTACTCGTAGTGACCGCAAAGGCACCACTTTCCTCCTTGATCGTTTTACCTGCGCACTGAGCTGTAAAGGCCCAAGCACTGCGAACATGCCTAATTACAGATCCATCAGTGTATATAATCACATCCCCCTCTTTGGTATTCTCACTGATTAAAGCCTGCACTTCTTTCTCCACAGCTGTGGGACACCATTCTCTGCATTCCCTGCTAAGTGATATTACTACTCTCAAACAAGTTTCGAAATTATACAAGTAAATTCAAGTAGGAAGCGAGAGGATAAATGAAAAACTCTTGAGACTAGCGGGAATTGAACCAGTCCGTTCTGATGGCACCAAATCGCCTGGCAACAAGAGTAAATGGGTTTTCCCGTGATTGACTAACTAATCTTGACTGATGGTGACTTTTTGGTGCGGTTAATCAAGCACGGAAAACCCCGTTTTTTGCAGTCAGAACGGACTGTTCAATTCCCGTTGGTCTCAAGAATGGATGAATGTTTGTTTTTTCTACTACGAGCAGGGCTGCAGATACGCCAGGATAGGTGTGGGTCATCATCATCATTATCAGGTGCTATGCCGGCTGGCGTAGGCGATCATGGCTCTCCACAGTTCTCTATCTCCAGCATTATGTATCAAGATTGTTGTTGTTTCCCTGTTGTGCCAGGTTGTCAATATGTCTGATATTTTCTCACCTCCCTCTATCTCTGTTGCCTTCAATCTTGCCTGTTCTGACTATGTTCTTCAAACCGCCCTGTCTCATGAAAAGGTGAGGGTAGCGACAAAAAATATAATGACCTTCCTTCTGATAATTTTAGGTACCGAAAAATTGTTTGCGAAAGTCATTTAAAAAATGGAAGTTGGGGGAGGGGGGAATTCACCCCCATTTTTGCTTGCTTCCTAATACTAAAAGATTATGTTCTAGTTTCCCAAGTTAGAGGGGTATTGGGTTTGAACCCATTTCGCTCGCATATCGGAGGTCAAGCCTCCAGAATGTAAGGGATAACCGAACAGAAACTTAATCTTATAATTGTCTTCTTCTTCAGCGTTCATTCTCAAACTCCTGCTGGATCTCTATTGCAGTAGGACAATGGCCCTATTAGATTTCCAGCAGGATATAGTCCAGAGAATGGAAATGCGTTGTGTCGCCGTTTTATTTGCGCCAATGGCCCGACACATCCGTCTTCGGCGGAAAAAAATATCTTATAATTGTTATAATGAAATGTTTGCAAATACAACATGTGTGAAAGTTATTTAACACAGTGTCTGATGTACACTGTCCAGGTTTCACAAGCGTATAGAAAGACTGAGAGCAATGTCGCTATATACTTTTAAAAAAAAATATTTATATTCCTATGCTGCCATCATGAATTACGATGAATTATTGACAGTGTTATCTCTTTTGGTTTTCTATTCCTTTTCTGTATGTTAATATCTTGATAAAGATGTTTTGATCTACCGTCGTTTCGTGTATTTGTCACTGCTTTTCAACCCACGTTATATATTTTTATATTGTTGTTTGTCCATCACAAGTGATGATGATCATTTGTTACATCCATGTTTGAAAATTAGAATTATGTCCTTTGTTATGCGTTCGTAAACGACTAATAAACCCATCTAGGGCCGCAAATATTTTTTAAAAATTCAGCATGGAATGACCAATTTAGACGGTTCTTTTGTCTACCGTGACTTTCTAGCAACTGTCCGCGTTTGAGCTGCTGCACTTCTCTATTAACAAGACGCTGCGCCGCTTTTGACAGTACTATTTTACTGTATTTACTCTATTTTACTGCTATTTTATTCTATGGCACACCCAGATCACTGCTGGCGTCACGAAATTTGAAAAGAAAGAACACTGCGGGCAATCCACAAGAGCAATAAGCGGAAGGACAAATCCGAAAATTCTTCTACCCCGAACCTTCAGCACTCCTGCATGCACTGCAATAGAACTTTCCGTGAACGAATCGAACTCATCAGGCATCTAGGAACTCACACACCACGTTAATTACCAATTTTAATTATTATTTATGTATTTTTTTCCCCATCGCATTTAATGTTTTTCATGCCATGCTCATCTTCGCTTGCGAAGGAGGAACATTATCATCACATCAATTTTGTGCAAGTTCTTCCCATCTATTTTTGTCTATTTCAAAGGCTTTAATTGAGGTTTTGAATGCGTCCTTGTAACTCTTCTTTTGGCCACATTGAAACGTATGCTTTCTGTAACACACCATTGAGAAGTATCTTTGCTAGGCGACGCTCTAGCATACGTTCAAGATTACTTGCCCAGCGAATCTGTGCCTGCATAAGAATAATGTCAATGCTAGGGATAGCAAATCTGTTAAGAACAGTGGTATCCGAGATCGTGTCTTGCCATCTGATGTTCATAACTTTTCTGAGACAAGTTGTGTGAAGTGATTGCGTTTCCTCATACTCGTCCAAACTCAGTCCATGTTTCACCAGCGTATTACACCACTGGATGTACCACTTATTCTGTAAACTTTCAGCGTAGTCTGTTGATTAATGTCATTTCTATGCCACACATTTGCGAACAATCTGCCAAAAGTGCTGCTTGCCTTGGAGATCATTGTATACACTTCATCATAAAAGTTGGCATTTTGTGATTGTGTGCTACCTAAGTATGTGAATCTATTCACAACTGTCAGTGCTACACCATTTACCTTTATGTAGAGCTCATCATAGCTTTTGCCAGGTGCTAGTTGTAACATAACGTCTGTTTTTTCTGTGTTAATAGTAAATTCAGAGTTGGTACAGGCGTTGGATAATTTGTTTATAATAATGTGTATGTCAACCTCAGAGTTTGAATTCGAGGCACAGCCATTAGCAAGTAGAAAATCCCTGATTGTGTGTGATTTGACCTTGGTCGAAGACGCCGAATGTTTTTACACGATAAAACGAAGTAATTATGCGATATATGTCTACTCCCAAGTCCAGATCTCTGAAAGCATCATCCAACATAGCAGAGAATATGATGCCAAACAGAGTGGGTGCTAGTACACTTCCTTGCATTTTACATTTACATGACTGTTGGAAAATTATACGAAGTTTCTCAGATTTTTACCAACATACTTACATATTACGACTGGTATTGAGTCGGAACCATGTGTTTTCCCACTAGAAAGCTGGTGAATTGCATCTATAGTTTCTTCTAGAGATTTTGTTTAGCACTTCATTGAGAGGAACCTGCGGAAGTCAATTGATAGACTCTTCATTTATTCTTCTTCTTTCTGTCCTCATGTACCTTTCGGTGTTGTGGGGAGAGTGAGTGTACGGTCTTTTGCCCTTCTATTTGCCTCTTCCGCTGTTATATTTCCGAGTGTCTCTAATACACTATCTATCCACCTTTTACGAGGGATCCAATAGGTCGACTGTTTTCGTATATCGTATGTTAAGTGTATTTTGGATAATACTTTGCTCTTTATGTCTGGTTATGTGGCCAGAAAGAATTAAATCATTTAAGCATGCTTTAAGAAGGTAGTGTTTTCAACCCACTTTATATATTTTTATATTAGGCCTATAGGAAAGTCTCAGACTTGACAGATAAATTGGTGAAACTTGATCATGTGTAATGAGGTTTTGCTAGTCACTGGCAACACAATATGATTTTTTTTGTGTTACTGTGTGTGTTACCAACGACTAGCAAAATGTTATTACTACTTTCCAAGTTTTGCCTATTGGATTACATTTTTGCTGTAGTTATTCTCTATTACAGATAAGCTGGTATTGTTAGTTTCTTAGTCAGGGGCTGAAACTGGAAATCGTATGTGTTTATTCTGTTTGCATGTCAATGTCTGATATTAATAGAGATTTATTTGAAACAACAACGCAGCGGAAATTTCCAATGCTCTTCTCTTGGCTTTATATCCTTTTATCCCGCCGAAGACGGATGTGTCGGGCCATTGGCGCAAATAAAACGGTGACACAACGCATTTCCATTCTCTGGACTACATCCTGCTGGAAATCTAGTAGGACCATGGTCCTGCTACAAGAGAATTCAGCAGGAGTTTGAGAATGAACGCCGAAGAAGAAGAAATATCCCTTTATGCTTTTCAGCGTCAGGGGTAGAAGAGTTATCTGGAGAAGGCCTTTTTGTGTTCTTCATGTTTTTTTAAAGTTTTAATTGACTCATTTATGTAATCCAACTTCTGCATGGTCTGTCTCTGACTTTGACATTCAACATAAAGTCTGCATAGCAATGATTTTGAGGGACACTATCTGATGGGAGTCTCGAAGCATGTGAAAACCACTTAATCTGTTGTGTTCTGATGTAATCCAGGATTGGCATTGTATTTGTTAGTCTTCTGATGTTTTCATTTCTGATTTTGTATCTTATTGTTACTCCGAAAATTCTACGTACAAGCAAATCTGTTGTAGCACGTTTTCTTTTGTTGTTAGTGTCCACATTTAACATTGGTACATAGTGATGGTATGATGATCGTTTTATATAGTGGAGTTCTGGTGTTTATGTTCACATGTTTGTTTTTTGAAAATAGAAGACATTTGCATTAAGATCTGGTATGCCATGTTGCATTTCATAGGTGTTTCCCCCTTTGATGATATGATCCTTCCAAGATAAGTGAATTCTTTCACCGGTTTATGTTGTTGGTCATCGATGAAAATAGTAATGTTTCTTTTTTCCAATGCCATTATATGTTAATTAGATAGTAATATCTTAATTGTGGAGCCTGTATTGCTTTACAGCTCTGAAACTTGGTATGGTATATACAACTCAGAAAGTCACATCAATTCTGCTGATGGTAGATTTATAAACTTTTGGAGACATATTGATTTAATGATATTCTAAGATGAGCTACATAGCAGAACACACTAGTGATTGGTGGAGGTAGCTACACAGTAGAAAATGGGGATGGATACGCACAAACTCAGAAAGAAACATGATAATATAACCAGACATGATCTGGACTGAAAGTCACAGGCAAAGCTGAGAGTTGAAAGACCGAGAAATACCCGGAGAAGAACAGTGGGAAAAGATACCAAAACTTTTGGAACCTTGTGGTTACAGTTGAAGAGGACAGTTGTAGTTACAGTTGAAGAGGACAGTTGTAGCCTTAAGTTATATAGGGAAATTAAAGGAAAAATATAGACTGATAATGGAATTAAAAACTATCACATGATAACAAATACGACAAACATATTTCTAATTAATAAGCTGAACACAATTATAACAATTACTAATTTGTAGCAAATAAGACATACAAAATGATAACAAATACGACAAACAAAAGTATATAACAAGAATCACGTTAAAATTTAATTTATATTTTATTGTTCTTAAAGATACCAAAAACATTGCAAACATGTGTTGAGCATTAATCACAGATTAAAACAAGCAGCAAAACCACATGGACAAACACTGGACAACTAATTGGACTAATCAATTATAAATAACATTGTAAATTTCGATATATACATAGAGAGTATTGAGAGAAGTGCTAATTAAACTGTACAAATTACATGAACGATTACTATCATAAAGTATCAAAAATATTTTTATAGGAGCTCCAGCTTTGGACTTGGATTAAAACATCAGCAATTGTTGGCCGTCTAGTCGGGTTTTTCTCTAATAGCTGTATTAGCATGTTCCTGTGGATGAAATAAACTTATTAGATATAATACACATATTTAATGTTTTAGAATTTAAAATACATACGTAAAACTAGAAAAAAATAGCAAAACAGATGACTTCTTGGAGAGACCTGGGAACGATGGAAAATTAAGACGTGCAGTCAGTGTATATCGTAAAAAGAAAGATATCGTAAGGCAGAGTAGAAATCATTTATTGATTGTTGTTTTATTATTCACAAATTATTTTCGCTTCCATCTTCCCTCTAGTCTGTCGTTATTATGATCAGTTGATATAATGTGTTACACTTCGTTTCTCTCAAATGTCGCAAATTGAAGATTCTATCTTTGTAATGTTTACAATGTGTAATGATCTCTTTCTGATGTTTACATTGTGAATTAATCGTTTGCGAACACTTGAACATGTACATTTTAAAAAGCTGATTCTTTTGTAAAACAACATTATTGTGATCTGCATATATTTGTAGCTTTTGAAATTGCCCATGATTCGCTTCCATATGTCAGTACTTTATCTATGAAGCAGCGAAGAACACTTGTTATAATTTTCGTAGATAACGACTTGTTACATTGTGCTTGTCCTTTTTGTTATGAATTGTTAGCTTTGGCAGATTGCGTTCTTTATTTCTAGCGTTTTTCTTTCATCTAATGTCATCAATGTTCCAATCAAGTCAGTAATAAATAAACGGAGTGCCCCCACCCCAACAGAAATCATAACATGACTTAAATTTTGCGAAAATGTTAACCTAGCAGACCATGATATTCTCAGCATTCTTCTGTAGAACCACATCTATACTGCCTCTAATTTCCTACTTTCCCGTTGTTGTTTTTTCCAAGAATCGCATCCATATGTTAGTAAAGGAGTTAATGTAGCACTGCACAACTCTCTTCCTTACCTCTAATGACTCGGTCATAATACACAATATATTTTTCATTGTAAGGGGATTTAAGAACAAGAACATTGTGATCTGCCATATGTTTAGTTAGAGGTCGAGGTGTAAACATGTAAATTTCTTGATAGAACACTGAGACAGGATTAGCAAACCGTCAGTGAGAACACAATGGCTCTTAGTAAAATGAAAAGTATTCTGGAGAGGACAATCTCCAGAAAACTCTTCTACCCTGACGCTGAAAGGTAACAAAGGATTTAGCTAGTAGATAGACAGATAGATCTGCCATTCGTATCGTTAGAGTCAACTAATGAAGTTTTTAGGGTTGTGTTTGACATGATAGATAACCGTGTTGCTATTGTTTTCTCAAGGTTCAATCCTCGTCAAAACACACGTTGTTTTTTTCTTTTCTTTCACTGAATTTTACATAGTAGATCCATGACTGTCTGTCTGCTGTTATATAAGACTTCTGTACGGAATTAATTAATACTTCAATGTTATGTATTCCATTATGAATTGTACTCACGCAGTAGAGGTGAGCTCTTCTACCCGTGATCATTAATACATGCAAGTGTTTTATGCCCGTGTGATATTGTTATTGTTTTTACATAGTTCGCTTCATCATATATTTCTTTCTCGCTTTTTGGCGGCTTAAAACTGTCGACACAACTCTGGTTATCAAAGGAATAGAGGATGTCTATAAAGAGGCGGCCGGTGGTGGGGAAGAGGGTATTTCTCATTAGAAAAATGTGAAACATTTCATGTAGTTTTTTTTCGTACTGCTGATTTTGCTAAAATGAGTTTTCTACAAAAATTGGCAAAATATTATTGATAAAACCTATGTGCAGTCCCTAGATGCTGTATTTGGAAATTCTTTAAGATTTCCATACAGTTTAACTACGTCTACACATCAAGTAGGGGCTTCTTGATAAATGCTGCTGTATTTGAAAGTTCTTTACGATTCTCATACAGCTTCTATTGATTTATGTCTCTGTGTGACAGTGCTCCGTCCACTGCTTATTTAGTGTACTGCAATCTTGTAGAATATTTTCCAGTCTATGCTGCCTAATCACATGGGAACAGAAGTGATAAAACCAAAGTCTATGTAATTGGCTGTTTAGTCTGTTGTCCTGTCGTTGTGTGGAACATATTAACAAGATAATTAATGCTATATTTTGGGTGGGCAACTTTACTAGTAATTATTATAAATTTCCTATTTTCCTGGTAAATTATTTCTCTATAATTTTGCTGCATCTTTTGCTAGCATATCTGATTTTTCATTTTCTGGTATGCTACAGTCTGATGTTGTCAACTGTAGCGCTACATTTCTGCGGATGCTCATTTATCGTGGGGCTTACTTTAAGTTGGGTAGTTTATAGTCGTCAATAGCGTGTACGACATTTGCATCGACTATTTAACTATTGTTATTTTGTTAACTTGCATTAGTCTAGTATATATAATTTGTGTATCTGTAAATACTATCTGAGAGATTGGCTGTGAAACAATATTATACTAGAAAGCTAAGGTTTGTGACCATATAAAAAGACATTATGAAAATAGTAGTAATGGGATGCATGGTTGCTGGTAGAAGGGAAAGGTCCACTCATGACGCTGGATACTTCAAAGTGTTTTTAAAATGTCCTTGTCTACATCAAGAATGCGAGAATTGTGAGTGTGAATAGGCGAGAGAACACATACCAACGATTTCATAAAGAATAGTGAACCGGAGTCATCAGCCGTTCTACCCTTAGTTACTGAAGCGGAGATCTGAGCACATATTGACATGTCTACACATAGAGCTATCTAGTATAAATCAATGGCCTTTCATTACTTCAATCATAGTCCAATTCTGGTTATCTCTTATAGCAGGACAATGGTGCTACAAGATTTCCAGCAGGATGTAGTCCAGAGAATGGAAATACACTGTCGCCGTTTTATTTACACCAATGACCCGACACATCTGTCTTCGGCAGAATTCTGTATATGATACTGTTTTATTGATATGTAATACCTTTGCTACAACAGGTCAACCCGCCCATAATTGTGATCTGTTGAGTGTCCGTAAAGAAGACTTCGTTATATAAAGACCACATAAAAACATAACTATGAAAGTAACAATAGCACACCTTATATTTTTGGATAGATCTGTCTTCTTTCTTGCTTCCAACTCATAATTAATGCCATTATCAGGATGTCTTTTCATTACTAAAGCCCACAAGACAACACCAAGACAGTAAGAGTCAATCTGAAAGTTATGAAAATGAAGATATATGTTATATAACTACCAATAGTTTCATCATATAATTTGTTATAGTATTTTATCATTAGTAAAATATAACTCGGAAAAAACATACGTAATCTTATGCTTATGAAATTATTTGCGATAAAGCAATAATGACTCCAATGCTTTGTAAAAATACCGCCGCACCTTCATCTTTATAGAATCAAAGCAGATGTAGACACGTCTATATTTAAGGAAAAGGTTTACGTAAAAATAACCGTTTAACTTCTTTTTGGAAGACTTTTCTCAAATATCATCTCCTCTCTTATTTACAAGCTTGAATTTTTCTTCATCTGTGTTCATGCTTAAATTTATTTTAGTTAGCACGATGTAGTCAGGAAAACGAAATGAGTTGCATCTTGGTTTATAACTTTGTTACAATATATGCGCCTTTCACCCTAACACATACCACTTCAACGTGATTTTTGTATCAATATGTTCACTAGAATAAGACTGTCAACTTCACTTACAAACCTCATTAGTCACATTTATACGACATGCATTGCAGGCTACATGACAAATATCCATAGCTTCAAGTGATAATCTTTTAAGGATTTCCCAAAACCAATGAACTTCTAAACTTCTAGTTTTCAGTTTAACATGTCTACAAAGCAAGTCCAGTTTTCTTGATAAATTTTGCCTTATTTGAAAGCTTTTCAAGGTCCCCATACAGCTTACCGTAGATATCTGTCTCTTTGGGTCAGTGTTCCTTCTTCAAGTTGTCACAGTATACACACAAGTAGATAATACATATTTAATATTAAAGAGCAATAATTATTTGTTTTTATATCATGAAATGACGAACGATGAAGTTCTTGTCTTCCCATGTGTATAATGGGGAGCTTATCTCCGTAACTTTCTTCAATCACACAAAATTTCAAATATCAGGGGCATGCAATGGTTTGAGAAGGGGCACCTTTCTCGGAAAGAGTATGTGTATATGTAGAAAGCATGTTTCACAATTTGGTGTGGGTTTATGTGTGCATGTAGAAATTTAGTACACAAATATCCAACCATATCAAAGACTATAAACAACTGGATTTATCTATGTTATCCGTCTAAACAGTCTATATAACCACATGACTTTGGTTCTGTCATATACATCAGTGGTTCTTAACAGTGAGCAATATGGTTTCCCCCTAGGGCCACGGAGACTTGCAATGTAGTCGCTTATTATTTTTCTATTATTATAATTTTATTAGTAGTAGAGTTATTTTTCTTTAATTGGAGACTGCAAACACGTGCAGGGGGAGGCATAGGAAGGCAATTGTTTGACTGACAAACAACAAGAATTATAGCAATATAAACAAGAATTACAGCGGTATAAGCAAGAATTATAGTGATAAAACTTAAAGACCGGCGACTTATAAAGAATGTCAATGATATAGTTGTTGTAAATATGAAAACAGAAAAAAGACTTACTTTATATGGATCAATTGCCTTCTTGATAGGTTTTTCGTTTCTTTCTGGAGCAAAATAACAAAGTGTACCCCCAGAGCTGACATTGCAAACAGTTTTCTGGTTTGGAAGTAACACTTGGGACAGACCAAAATCGCCGAGTACTGCATTGAAATTATTGTCCATAAAAATATTATCCAATTTTACGTCCATATGAACTACATTTCTATTGTGCATATAGCGCAGCGCGCATCCCACTTGTGTGATACAACGTTCTGTGATTTCAAAGTCTGGATTTTCTATGTATAAATCAAGTGTACCACGTTGATAATATTGCATGCAGAAAGCCTGATACTCAGGACACTCACCACTGAGAAGACATTTTATTAACGATGGGTGTTTGAATGATTTCATCAATTTGACCTCAGTGTAGAACGCTTTCTGATTGATAGACTTTTTATCTTTGTCTAAACGGTTGAACTTCTTCACCACAATGTTGGCGCATGCTTTGCCCTGAGACTTTGCTAAAACAATCTCTCCGCACATTCCAACATCAATAACTTTTTCCATGTGAAGTTTGAATTTTGTGAATAAATCCACTTCTGAAGTTAACACTTTTAAACTGCATAACATAGATTCAGCCATAATGAATGTTTAGAAAATGGAATTCCAAATACGAATATAGGAGCACAAATTGTAATCCAATGTGAATCGGAGAAAACTCAAATATAAATGTGTCTGAACTGACTGAAAAATATACTAAGTTATAAAACTCTGCTGGATATAAGCTGACCAATTTTTTAACACAACCAATCAGAATGGCTAATAACCATCTGGGTTCAATCGGACTGAACCGCCTATTGTCCAAAGTGTCAATAAAAACACTTGGTCCTCAGAAAGAATAGGCGACACAGAAAAACAAGTATGACGTAACAGCTTATCGCTCTGGAGCAAGCTGAAGGTTTCCTTTGATATCGCCGACGGTAAACGGGGACAGGTTGGCAAGAAACTTAATCACTTGTTAAAATATCGCCGACGGTAAACAGGGACTGGTTGGTGGGAAACTTAATCACTTATTAAAATATTGTGTAATGGTGACAAATATGTCCTCCAGTTTTTGAAGAACTGGACACCAATAAAGCTACTCATTGGTAGTTGTTTTGTTTTGGATTTAGTGAAGTTGGTTTATTGTTGATCTACTCAGAATATTCTTTAGGGTGAACAAAAAGTGTATGTTCTATCAATAGGTGTTTCCATCGTCAGAGACATATCAATACACAATGTAAGCATCAGAAGAAATCAATGCATATTGTAAACATCATAAAGAGACCATCAGAAATAGATGACCAGAAACAGATCAATACACGCATTGTAAGCATCAGTACTCATTTTTCATTTTGACAGTTTTCATTTTGCGACATTTGAGAGGAACGAAGGATAACACATTATAGCAACTGATCAAATCAACAATAGACTAGACCAGTGTTTCCCAACTTTTTTTTTTACCATGTCCCCACCTAAGTCTTTCTTAAATTCTGATGCCCTCGCCCCCCCCCCCCGCCCCATATAACATACACATATTCTTTAAAACATATTGAATAATTCCCTAAATAAAGTCAAATTACAACTTGTTCGAATCCCCCCCCCCCCGAATAGTCATTATTGTCCCCCTTGCCCTGTGGAACGTGGAGCCTACTTTCGGAAACAGTGGACTAGAGGGAAGATAAAAGTCAAAATAATTTATGGATAATAAAACAACAATCAATAAATGATTTCTACTCTTACTTTCCCTTTCTTTTTATACTCTGAATACAGATTGTGTCATTAAAAATTGTCATCGGTCCCAGATCTCTCCAAAACCTCACCTGTTTTGTTTATTATGTCTTGCTTTATGCATGTGTTTAAATACTAAAACATTAAAAGTATATTTATTATATCCAATACGTTTATTTCATCCACAGGAACATGCGAATGAAGCTACTAGAGAAAACCCGTCTAAACGGCTAACAGTCCAATAGTTGCTGATATCCTGACCGAAATTAAAAGCTGGAGCTGTCTTATTTATTATCATTTCGTCTGTCTTACCTGTTACTTGTTTGTTTGTCTTATTTGTTATTATTTTTCTTGTCTTATTTGTTACAAAGTAGTCGTAATTGATTTAATTTTGTTTGTCTTATTAGTTATCAATCTGTATGCCTTATTTGTTATCATTTGATAATTTTTAATAACACTATCTGTCTATAGGCCTATATTTCCCATCAGTGTCCTATGGAACATAGGGCTACAGGGTGTCCTTTTTTTATGTGTGCCCATGTGTTCCTCTACTGTTCTTCTCCGGATACTCATCTTTCTTTCAACTTTCCTCTTTCCCTGTGAGTTTAAACTCCCATTTGCAGGTGAAATTCAGTTCAGAGCAAGTCTGACTGTGTTATCAGGCTTCTTTCTAAGTTTGTGTCTATCCATCCCTACGTTTACTTTGTATCTCCCTGTACCATCACGGGGGTGTTCTCTTCTGTAACTTATCATATATCAACTACATCACTGGTGCCTTCTTAACTGTAACTTATCTCATGACATCAACTCTGGCACTGATGTGTCCTTTTCTGTAACTTATTATATGATATTAACTCTGCATTTTGAGTGACTCTATGAGTATGATTAAGAAGGTACAAGTGGGTCTCGTTCGCGAACAGTGGATTGAGGCCTTGAGAAAGGCGAGTTTGAAAGTGGTTACATTTATTTTCGTGCCTGGACATGTGGACGTTCGAGGCAATAAAAGAGCGGATCAACTGGCATCATGCGCGATTGTGGCACGGGGCAATGGATAGCGCTGACGTTTTGAACTCCTTAAGAGATATAACACGCGAGAGTGAGACTAATGTGGATGATGATTCCTTTTCAATGGCTAGAATTAAAGATAAGGGAATGAAATGTGTTGTTGCTAGAAGTGAACATTTTGGAGGGCGCAGAAGAATGATGGTCAACCAGCATAGGACCGGTACTGTCAGCAGAAGTGTAATGGTGGATACACTCAAGGAGAGATCGGAGCAACTATGGGCGTGTCCAGTTTGCAGTGATGATGATCCGACGACTAACCAACACTAGTAACTCTGTCACTAGGGTGTTATTTTCTGTAACTCATCATATGATATCAATTCTGGCTATCTAATGCGAAATAAACGACGAAGACATCTATTGATACATATCTGCAGTTCTCATGTGACTTACTGAGCTAGATATGCCACGCCAAGTTTCAGAGCTTATAAAATAAAGCAGATTACACATTTAAGTAATTACTTTCTAATTAACTTCTAATTACATTGGAGATTCCCGCTGTGTTTATGTCTCCAATAAATCTCTATTAATATCGGAAATTGGCATGCAAACAGAATAAGCACACAACTCTCATGCGATTTCTAGGGTTAGCCACTGACCAAGATATTAGCACAACCCGTTTATCTGTAACAGAGTATAACTGCAGCATAACTGTAGTCCAATGTACGAAACTTGAGAAAATGATAATGAAGTTTTACTAATCAACGATAACACACATAATAACACACAAACATCATATCGTGTGTTAATAGTTATAATTATTACCGTTTACCAAGTTTCACCAGCTTATCTGTCTAGTTTAGTTGTTTCCATGTCTGTCTCATTCCTACAAATCTGTTCACTCTTTCCACCTTCGGTACCTAAGAAACCGCATGGGAGTTCGTTGGCAGGATCGAGTACCAGACACGGAAATCCTTCTTCTTCTTCTGCGTTCGTTCTCAAACTCCTGCAGATTAGCAGGATTTAGTCCGGAGAACGGAATGCGTTGTGTCATGGTTTACAGCATTGCTGCGATATCTGCGCTTTTCGAACGGACACATCCGACTTCAGCATGACTTTGGGTCACTGACCCTATATGGGATGGGACAGCAAACTCCATCCCATAACCTCCTTAGTCGCCTTTTACAACATGCGTGGAAGGTAAACAGTGTTGCTATTCTTTGCTCCCCTTTCTAGCCCCTGCAACACACGGGCGGGAAATCCTTCAAAAGTCCCGTATGTAAAGCATCTACGCCCTGCTGACTAGGTTCCAACTCCGCTGGACTGGCCACATCGTCCAAATGCCAGACAAGCGCCTTCCAAAGAGATTATTCAATGGGGAGCTGTGCGATGGTAAACGTTCAAGCGGAGGACAGAAAAAAATGCTTCAAGGATCATATTAAAAAAAACTCAAGCACTGCAGCATCGATCCTAGCTCCTGTGAGACTACATCATTTGATCGCTCAGCTTGGTACACCCAGATCATTGCTGGCATCACTAAATTTGAAAGAAAGAACATAGCGGGCAATTTAAAAGCGACGGAAGGTGAAGGGCAAATCCGAAAACTCTCTACAAAAGTTCCTTCATGTCTCACAAATTGACAAACATAGTGAAAGTTTTGATTTGAAAACGAAGAATACTAACATAACTTCGTGTTTGGTACCTCCAAAAGAATCGACATTGCACGAAAATGTTGCGAATGCAACATTGCTGTTTACAGTAATTATGGCGGAGCATCACATGCCCTTTATACATGCTGATTAGGAATACCAAACTCCACCTCAACTAAAAGCATTGACACTGGAGATGATAGAAATAAAATACAATCCCAAGGATTGGACACATGTCTACACAGATGGATCGGCAGAAGGAGCAGTAAGGAATGGAGGAGGTGGAATTTTTATGACTCAAAGATGGGAAGACAATATCAAAAGCTTTTCCAACCGGGAAATACTCCTCTAATTTTAGAGAAGAAGCAGTTGCACTCCATCAAGCACTGAAAGCCTTCACTGAACCAGGACTGCCAAGACCAAAGAAGATAGCCATATTCACAGATTGCAGATACCTACTGGAATCAATCCAGAGCAACAGAAACGAAAGCCGTCTGTACAACATCAGACATGAGCTAAGACAGATCCAAAAATCAACAGCTATTGCCCTTCAGTGGATACCATCACACTGTGGAATCATGGGAAATGAGAAAGCGGATGCTCTGTCAAAGGCAGGAAGTGAAATGGAGCAACACAGACACCCACTGTCTTACGGAGAAGTAAAAACAATAATCCGCAACACATACTCAGCAAAGTGGAAGAAAGAAATGGAAGGGGAATAAGATCATGATGCAATACATCTCCTCCAAAGATATCAACAGACAACAATATTTCGCCTTAGAACAGGCCACTGCAGACTGTTGGGTCACCTTTATCGATTAAGGATCTCATACACAGATGAATGTCCACGTGGATCCAGAACCCAGACCACCTACTTCAGGACTGCCCAACATACAAAGAGCAAAGACAGCAGACCTGGCCAGAGGATACAGACTTGAGGCAAAAGCTATGGGGCAGCCGCTCTGACCTGGAGAAGACAGTGTACTTTGTCTTGATGACAGGTCTGATGGTATAGCATGACCACATGCTGAACGCAGAAGAAGAATACATGCTGATAATTTAGTGGAGTGTTTAAAAAAATCATTTTCAGATAGTGTCATAGCTAAATCCATATCACTGAAACGGACTAAAGCTTCTTACATAATGCAAGATGGTATTGCACACGAAGAGAGGAGTGATAGCACAAAGATATGTGAGTAGGAAAAAATTACTCTTATTATTGACGAAAGTACTGATATTTCAATAAGTCAAATTTTAGCCATTGTTGTTAGATCCTATGTCGACACAACGTGTAGAGTCATTGATGCACTTCTTGATTATGTAGAAGTTGAGGATGCAAGTGGTGCTGGTCTTTATAAAGAACTGAAACAATTGTTTGCAGAGAAAGCCATTCCATTAAGTAATATAATTGGGTTTATCAGTAACAACTGTTCAACCATGACAGGACTCAACAGTAGATTTATTGTTCATCTGAAAAAAGATGTACCATCTGTATTTACCACATGTTTGCATATGCTATTCTTTCGCCGTATGTGCTAATCGTGCATGCAACTGCTTGCCATCATGGCTTAAAATTTTCATTAAACACGTGTGCTGTTATTTTACTTGTAGCAGCAAGCGATTTCATACATTTCAGATGATACAAGATCTCGTGAAGACTCCTAATCACCGAATGATACAAATTTCTCAAACTCGCTAGCTGTCAAGGGGAAATATTACCGCCCGCATTCTTGAACAATGGGATGTTTTAAAACTATTTTTTATGAGTGAAGCTCTAACAGATAAAATTGATGGAGCAGCAGAGATGTTTAAACCTATGTCTACAACTGGAACCAAACATAGGCTATATATATATATATATATCCCCCATATGGATGTGGAAAGCAACGGGAAACTACCACATTATACTCCCAAGATGAAAGTCATGGCGACACACAGAGACAGAGGGGGCGACAACGTGAGAAAATATTAGACAGTTTGACAAGCTGGCACGGCAAGGAAACAACAAAGACTTTGATACATAATACTGTGGACAGAGAGCTGTGGAGAGTCATGACCGCCTACGCCAGCAGGCACGGCACCTGCTGGTGATATTCTTCTTCTTCTTCTTTCGTTCACTTGAAACATGTCTATATCTGTAATTCTGTCTCCTTAATAAAACTCACTGTCTTTTGTAGTTCATACAGTGTCCCATAGAGTTTTGATTCCAGTGTTGTTTCCTCTGGCCAATATGTCTGCCTCAGCGTTTCATGCTCAGAACACTCTTGAAGTATATGTTTGGCACTCTGTGCTGCCTGTCCACATGTACACATGGCCGTGTTGCCAATCTTGAACTTTGTATACATGTGACTGCGGAGTCGGTTGTGTCCTGTTCTGAGACGTAGAATTATAACTTGTTCTGGTCTGTTCATAATATGATAGTCATCTTGTGTTGGTGTTTGTGGCTTTCTTATTTACTTGATCATCTGTTTTTTCTGATGGTAGGTGATTGGTATATCTGGTTGGTCTTCGGCAGCACCTTCCTTAGCCAGTTGGTCTGCTTTTTCATTTCCTGGTATTCCACAGTGAGAGGGTATCCACTGCATGGTTACCCTATACTGGTAAGACAATTCGCTAAGTAGTTTTTTTAAGTCTGTTAGTTTTCCAGACTGGAGAGCTTGAAGCACTGACCTTGCATCTGTCAGGAATACCACAGGCTGTAGGTCAGAGTTGGAGTTCAGCAGTTTTTTAGCTGCCACACTAATTGCCTGGATTTCTGCATCATAATTATTGCAGAATTTTCCTGTCGGTGTTCTGATTGTATCTCTAGGCTTGTGTGGATATTCTATATATACACCTGCACCTCCATTCCTCACAGCATTCTGTGCTGACCCATCTGTGTACACTCTGACCCATATATCCTGTGGATATTCCTCATCCAGGAAACTGAGGGTGACTGTCATTCGCTGCACACTGTTCAGTTCGTCCTCGCTTAGTATTCCTTTCACATGGGTCTGAATGTATATTGGCATTCCATGGCTTTCACTCCACGGGGTTTGCTCTGGTACAGACCTTAAGGGGCTGTCAACTTCAGGTAGGTCTGTAAGTTGTCTACGGAGTCGTTTAGCTTGATGGATAAAGCTGCTCCTTTTCAGTCGTCCCATTGCTAGATTTTGGAATCTTTCCTTCATTGGATGACTTGGCATACACTGAAACTTTTCTGCTTGAATTAGTACTTTTGTGTCTCTGCGTTCGCCAAGTGTTTGCATTCTTCCCATTTTCTGCATCTCTGCTATGGGTGTTGATTTCATTGCTCCCAACATTATTCTAAGTGCCTGGTTTTGCACTTTATCTAGATCTTGTAATGTGGTGTTTGATGCAGGACACCACGCAGCTGAACCGTATTCCAGGTGTGGTCTTATGCCTTGCTGGTAAACTTTACTGAGTATATTTCCACTGGCTCCCCATGTGGTTCCACTTAGTTTTCTCAGGATAGCTAGCTTCCTCCTGGCTTTTGTTGTTGCTTTGTTTATGTGCTGCTTCCATGTCAGCTTATCATCAAAAGTAACTCCGAGGTATGTGGGTTGTTTGTCTTCTTTCAAGAGCTCTCCATCTATCTTGATATGACCAGCTTTTTGTTTTGGTGATAGGGTAAAGAGTGTAGTGCTGCACTTATCTGTGTTAATGCTGACGCACCATCTATTAGCCCATAAGGTTAGGGCATCGATAGCTCTTTGTATTTGTTTAGAGGCCACTGTTGCATGTTCTTCCGTGCACCAGATCACCAGGTCGTCAGCATACATTGCCACTTTGATCCCGTGTGGTAGTTCAGCAACTAGGTCATTGATGTAAACCAAGAAAAGTGTGGGTGACAGGACTCCTCCCTGGGGGACTCCATGACGCAGTAGAACCTTCTTGCTCTTGCGACCATCAAATTGTACCCTGGCTCTTCTATTATGCAGGTATGCTTTTACCCATTTGTACATTCTTGAGCTAACCCTGCAATTTCGCAATTTCTTTAGGAGCCCTTCTTTCCAGACCTTATCAAATGCTTTCCTGAGGTCTATCCATGCTGCTAGTACCAGTTTCTTTTCTTGGAAGGCATCCTCAATCTCTTGGGATAGGTAGGTTGCCTGATCTTCAGTAGAGTAGCACTGTCTGAAACCTGCTTGCTGTGATACCAGAAGGTTTTCACTTTCAAGGTACCACTGCATCCTAAGATTGATAATGCGTTCCATTGTTTTACATAGACAGCTTGTGAGGCTGATGGGCCTGTAGTTGGAGACTGTGTTGCCATCTTTTCCTGATTTGAGGAGTGGTATCATTATTGCTTCTCTCCACGCCTGTGGTACATTACCTGTGGACCAGCTTGTGTTAAAGATCTGCAGTAGCTTTGCTCTTGCTGCACTTCCCAGGTTTCTAATCATTTCATTGGACACTCCATCAGCTCCAGGGGACTTTTTCATTTTCAATTTGGATATTGCATGCTCCAGTTCTCTCATTGTGATTGGTGCCTCCATGACTTCAGGTATAGGTTCACCTTGTCCAATGTTTTGCTGGTTCTCTCGAACCTCCTGTTGTTTGTCTGGGCTGACTTTGACGTTATTGTCTTCTGCAAAGGAATCTGCAAAGTAATCAGCTGCATGTTTACCTGTTAAAATGTTTCTATCTTTATAAAGTGTGATCCTGGTATTTCTCCCTGTACCTTCATCATTTAGTTGTTTTACAAGTTTCCATAATTTCCTAGTATCTCTTTCTAGGTTCAGCGACTCTGTTTTTTCTTTCCAGCTGCTCCGTCTGGCTTGTAACTTGGCTCTTTGAAATTTAGCCTTTGTTTGCTGATATTTGTTGTGATGTTCTTGGCTAGGTCTGTTCTCAGCCTGCTGTCTAGATGTTTCCATCTCATTTTGCAGCTTTTCCAGTTCATCATTCCAGTAGGGTTTGTAGTTTTTGCGTGCCCCCCTGGGTATGGTTTTACTAGTAGCATGTAGTATACATCTATTAAATTCACTCACTGCTCTATTGATGTCTTTGTCCAAGTTCATGTCCTTAGCTAGAACACTGGTTAAATGCTGGTACATTTTCCAGTCTGCCCTTTTATAGTTCCACCTAGTGAGCGTGCTGCTGTCCGTGGTAAATTCATTGTGGATTTCCAGAAATACTGGTCTGTGGTCACTACCTCCAAGCTGCTTTCCAATGATGATGGTGATATGATATATATGAACTTAACTTATCTTGGCTTTTTTCCCCTCCGAACTTGGGACTTTTCAAAATGTTGCATGGTAACTATGAGTACATGCTAATCGATCTAAGTCGTAAATATGGAGAGTCTTCCGTATAGGCGTTAAATTTAACAGCTGTTATTTGTGCTAGAAAACATCGCAACAAACATACTGAGACTACATGTAAAATACTGATGTTCTGAATCGTCTTTGAATATATTCTTTCAATGGTAGTCTTCATTCGATTAATAAGTCACTTCTATAAAGTTAAAACCAGAAGTTAGATCTAAGATACTTTAAAGTTTAAAGTAAAAAAAGTAACTAACTAAAAAGAATACTTACTTAAAAAGTAACTTCTTAGGTTTGTAAGTTTCCCTGTGACGGCCAAGGTACCGAGTTCGGTCGCTGCCACAGGCAATTGTGCACCAGGATCTGGATCAGAAAGCAATGGCAAACTACTGAACGTATTTATATTGCCTAGAAAATCACCACAGCCAACAAATGCTGGGTTGATGGCTACGTCCTGAATAGGATATGCTACCAAAAAAAAAGTTTGAGTTTGTAATTTGTGAAAGTAGTGGAGTGGTTACTATACTATTTATGAATCGCTATGAATGTCGTTTTTAAGGTAGTAATGATTTTATTTTATGTGGAAAATAATATTTTCAGTAATTGCTGGTGTAGGCGTATCTTTCAAGTAAAAATGAAGTATTAATTTAGAATGTAATATTTTTCTTTCGTTGTATTGAGATTACATGCAATGTCAATGAGAAAAAATTAACAGTTAAACTACGTTTTTGAAATTGTAGTATTATTTACATTCTTGTTAATTTAAAATAAACGTAAACATACATTGTGCTTAACCATCATAGTCATTGTTGTCTTCAACCTAATATGGTGAACATTGTAAGTACTAGTGGTGGCATTCTGAAATCTTCGACCAACAAATTTTCTGAGGTCAGGTCATGTTAGAATGTGGAGAAATTAAAAAATGTCCAGCCTTTAACATTATCAGTCCAGATCTTATGTAGACCACATCTTCTCCTTACATCTTCTACTTTGCATGATTGTTTTAGAGAGAACTTCATTTCTCATCAAATGACTAAATCACAAAAGCCTGAAAGCTTACCATGTTTAATGATCGTCAATATGGTCTTCTTATAGATCTCATATCTCATCAATATATCTCATATATCTTTACTATGATAGATGTGTCACTTCGGCTGTGTTGTTTTCATTTGTTCACTATTATATTGATGTTTTGTAAATCCTTTTTCTTTTCGGTCTTCCCCTGGCTTTGTTTTTAATTCTTCTTATTTTTTCCATTCATAATCTGATGAATCGTAAAGATAGATAATTGTAGTTGGTTGAATGAAGCACAACCTATCTTTCTGCCAATATTCTTCTTCCACTTTCAATATATGATCTTCACATTTTATCTATAATTCTTTGTCAATGGCGGAGAGCATATTATATGCAGTTTTCAGAACATCATTAAGTTTGAAGGTTTTATTTTCCTTTGCCACTGTTCTCTTAATTTTATCACAAACAAATTCTATTGAATTTAACAGTGAATGGTACAGTGGTAATCTTAAACATCTATGGCCATGCTCCTCAACAGTTTTATCAATGTGGAAAGTCTTTGCTGTGTGTGCATTTTTTACCAACAACAGTAACTCTAGTTTTATGTGCATTTCAGTAAATGGAATATGTTCTTCTTTAAGCCATATTTTTATCTCCTCCTTAGTAGATGAATATCTAGAAATCTTATCTTCACATGCTACAACATTATGGTTGGAAGAATTTTCCATAACCAGACAGGAGAGTCTATCTGATGATGGATGTACAGTTTTCTCTGTCCACCCTCTAAATATATGACCAATCATCTCAGCATAGTAGTCTCGATTATCAGTAGATTTGTAAATGACACCTCAATAAAAACATGTTGAATATGAGATCTATAGTAGGGGTACCACATTGGATGCTTCAGCACACAGTCCTCTTGTGATTTCTATCTTCAATGGTGCTGGTGAGTGAGGAAAAATTTTATCTTGTCCATTCCTTGATGTTGTCTGTCCATGTCTTTATTTGCCCTCCTCTGCTTTTTTCCCCTTTGATGGTTCCCGGCAGTATTTTTTTTTTACAAGGAAACATGTGTGCATCTATGTCCAAAATATGAGATACACCTTTGAGGAATCTGAAGTTTAGCTATTATCTTAAGATATAACTATGAAATCTCTAAAGTAAATCCTTACTAAATGTTGCACTCATGAAACAATTAATTTCCGTTCTATGATTGAGCTATTTGGTGCACATGATAGGCATTTTATGACTATAATTCTATCACCAATAATATCTGCTTATTTTATCATGCTTTTAGTTGGCAAATATATTTATATACTTTGCCTAACAGCCAATGAAGAGTTAGAGAGGAAAACACCTGTGTTTTGCCGGGGCCCGAAAGGGGAGCAAAGAATAGCAACACTGTTTACCTTCCACGCATATCGTAAAAGGCGACTAAGGAGGTTATGGGATGGAGTTGGCTGTCCCATCCCATATAGGGTCAGTGACCCAAAGTCATGCTGAAGTCAGATGTGTCAGGCCAAAAAGCGCAGATATCGCAGCAATGCTGTAAACCATGGCAAACGCATTCCGTTCTCCGGACTACATCCTGCTAATCTGCAGGAGTTTGAGAACCAACGCAGGAGAAGAAGAAGAAGAAGAGAGGAAAAAAAAATAAACAAATAAAACGCATTTCACCTCATCGACAGAATATATGGTACTTTGTACCGTAAACCTGTCTACTTGTTATGGCTGTCAATAAACAAGTATTTCTGCCTTAAAAACGACATTCATAGCGACTACTGCAATAAATCTGTTCAGTCTCGATGATAATTAATCATAAAACTTTAACGTGGTTATAAAATAATACACTCATGCAAAATATTAAGCCCATATGCTCAGTAATTATGGAGATAGTAGACAAATATTGGTGATCAACTATTGATGGATGCATTATAGCTTTTTGTGTGTATACTGTGTTCAAGTTGAATAACTAACTGAGATTCAATGTAGTGTAATGTAATATTCAGCAACTTACTGAGTACTTACTAATCTGTTGCATTTAAAGCTGATGTTGCCAAAATGATTAGGGACGTCAAGCTGGAGATGATTCTAGACCAGTAGATTCCTGAAATTCTTATCACGTCTGTAAGTAGGTGGGGGTGGGGTGGGGGTGTGTCACAGAATATTTCTCACATCTTGTGATCTGTTTGGAGAAGAGGAAGGTTTTGAAAGTACATGATGAACAGTAGTACTATGGGGGTGGAAAGTCAGAATGAGTTTGACCCTATCTGAAGAGGAAAACCTCAGAGTATTAAAAGGGTGTCTTGGCGAGAGAGGCTGCATGCTCGAAACAGGGCAGACCAGACTCTGTCGGGGTATAGGCGACAGTGGAAGAAATCTGTCATATCATGGGCTTACTTAAAAAAGTCCTACTCACCACTGCACAGGCGCTGGAGATGAAGAAGTTGAGAAAATGGAAGGGAATCCCTACAGGCAGAGGGATGAGAGGAAATGTATAGGAGAAAACTACTTATTACATTTTATACTAAGACATTTCGTATAATTGTGCATTATCTTGGTCTTAATAGCAATTACTGATAATTGTGCATTATCTTGGGCTTAATAGCAATTACTGATAATTGTGCATTATCTTGGTCTTAATAGTAATTAATGATAATTGTGCATTATCTTGATATAAATAGCAATTATTGATAATTGCGCATTATCTTGTCACATAATAACAATTATTGATAATTGTGCATTATCTTGTCACATAATAACAATTATTGATAATTACGCATTATCTTGTCACATAATAACAATTACTGATAATACTCTTGTGTTTAACAGTGAGGATGGTGAAAGAGCCCTGATGGAGTATGAATTGTTTATCAATTTTGCTGCCTATGCCAATTGGTGGGGTTTTTTATTTTCAACTCCTGATTGGGTTTCTCTGGCTTTCTGATATAGAAATTTGTCGGATTTCTTGCGTCCCAGATGACTGTTTAATTCAATGTGACTCTAGGGTGCAATACCATGAGTTGAGCATTCTTCCGTTTTGTATTTTCTGTGACTTTCTTGCAATCTCCAAGCATACTGCAGATAAAAGGTTTATTGCCTCCCAGAAATAATGATCATTATCAGGCTTCAGCATGGGAAGAAGGGGGGGGGGGCTGACTGCCTTATTCCACAGGATGTTAAAGTGACCTAAAAATCATGCTGCAGTTGGATGTGCCGAAATGCAGAAATATCACTGCCAAGCTATAAGTCATGATACAACATACTATTTTCTCTAGACTATGAAGAATGTTGTCCTAACTGCCATTCTATAAGCCTCTCAGTTCTATGCAAACTTCCCAGCTTCTTCTAGTGTCATGTTAGTTGTCTTCGATGTCATGTGTCCATTGTAGTCTTGGCCTGGCTCTTGTTCTCTTTCATAGAACTCCCCTCCATGATTCATCTTTTGAAACCATTGTTTCCTTATATGTCTGAAATATGTTAGCTTGCTTTTTTTGATAGTTTTGAGGATCCAGTCTTCTTCTATGTTCAGGTCTTTGTGGACATCTGCGTTGATTTATCTTTCTGTCCATGATATTCTTAGGATCTTTCTATAACATTTCACTTTGAATGATATTTTCTTTTCCATTGCAGATGTCATTGCTCCACGTCTCATGACTACATCCGGATAATGTGCAAGAGTTTAAGAGTGAACACAGAATAATAAGCACATGATATGTATAAATTAGAATTGATTCTGAGAATAAAATGTTTATCTTTCTTTCTTATGATCAGTTTAAATCAGATTCTGTAGCAAGCAAAACTAAAGTTTGTCTTCATGTCTGAGAGAGAATGGCACAAAGTCAGAGAAAAGTTGTTTCTGGGTCTGATGATAGTCACCAGGCAGCCATGGCTAATTCTAGGAACAGCAGTCGTGACCGGATTTATATTCCTGGAAGTTTTAGTAGCTTGAGGTCAGGGGAATACAGTCCCATAAATAATAATCAGCAGTTTACACAAATTAATGATTGGTACAGGTGTGTAATGGTTGTATTATAATTCGGTTTTCTTTGTGTGAATTAATATGTTGCATCCCACTTGTTGCTTTGCAGTTAGGACCTGTAAGTCCAAAGGCTAACGGAGAGTCCGTACACAAACCAACTGAAGGCAACGGGAAATCACTGTTGTACTCCCCAAGGAAAATCATATTTCTGCATGTATATTTCTACATGTATAATCCATAAAAATGATTGGATGCAGCGGAAATGTGGTTTATTCGAAGAATGTTACACATTCCTTGGACAGCAAAGATTACTAATGAAGAATGTTTTAGAAGGATGGATGTGAAAATATGCATTATTGATAATATAATAAAAAGACATTCAACATTTATTTGGCACATAATGAGAAGAGGAGTCATTGACAATATAGTGACAACAGGAAAGATAGAAGGGAAAAGATCAAGGGGAAGACCCAGAGAAAAGATATTTGACAGTTTGACTAAATGGCTTCGATGGAGCCAACAGAGATGATGACATATATGAGAGATTGATGTACATGGAGAAATATGATCGCCATTCAGCACGGCACTTGATGATGATCCCACTATGGCATACCGAAATACCAAGAAAGAGCACATACATGTTGGGAAAAGAAGGAGTAATTCATAAATAAAAATAACAAACAATGGGCAGAATACAAAAATGACCCTCTTCAAATCCATCAAGAAAGTTGACCACTCAAAAGACATCTATTATTATCTCTATAGAGTAGATGAAATGTTGATCTTTCATAATAGGGCATAATTAAAAAAATCATTAACCGGGTAGATGAATGAGACTGCTTCCATCACTCTTGTGCTAATGTAAACGGGCACACAGATGGCGAAACATATCCTGCAAGAATTCTATCCACTAAGCCTTTTGTGGACTGGGCTTTTACCTACAGACACACATCCGCAGACAACTGGAGTTTCAGAGTTTCTAATAATATTTAATTACAGCAACATTTATCAATAGAATCAGACTTACTGTGTAGACCAGAGGTAAACAATCATTTCTGGGTTTGCATGCAGGATTGTGATTTGCTTTTTTTCATTTGGTATGATTTTTTTTTGTTGGTAAATCCTTTGGAGCTCCAAGTAGTGCTTTCTGAGCTCTATGACCAATACATATAGTATTTCTAAATCAGTCTGGTGGGCCATACAGTGCTTATAGTACTTCTAGATCAGCCTGGTGGACCTGGAATACTTCTAAATCAGCACGGCAGATGAATTTTGTCATCAAATAATTCAACATTATTTTCCCAATGCTTATTAACAGCTGTTACTTTTTCTTCTATTTTTGTTTTCAAAATCATTCTAATTAGCAGAATCAAAGAAGAACAAATGAATGCTAAACATAAAAGTACATTGAAGAGATATTGTAACAAGTAGACCATTACATTCAAATCCCATTAGAATATCTAGACATTCTTATCTATATATACATATATTTACGTACAAACAAAAATTCGCTTATAGGCATAGACAGTATAAACAATAATGAATAAATATAACAAAAAATGTTGTTGAATAGGGAAATCAGTGACACAACGCATTTCCATTCTCTGGACTACATCCTGCTGGAAATCTAGTAAGACCGTGGTCCTGCTACAAGAGAATTCAGCAGGAGTTTGAGAATGAACACTGAAGAAGAAGAAGAATAAGGAAATGTGTTTTATCTTCTTCTTCTGCATTCAGGATTCTTTTGGTCTTACTAGATCTCCAGGTCTGTTGCCAGGATGAAGCTCCTAGTCTTCTTCAGGTCAGAGCAGCTGTCCCTAAGTTTTTCTGTCTCAGTTCAGTCCAGTGTGGCCATGTTTTGTCTTGCAGTTCTTTGAAATCTGGACAGTCTTGGAGTATGTGTTCAGGGGTCTGTATGCCTGCTCTGTATGGACATTAATTTGTGTGGGCCACTCTGATCCAGTACAAAAATGATTGTCTATTGTTGCCTATGAAGTTGGTGTATGGGATTTAGCTTCTGATCAATATCCATGTCTTTCTTCAACTGTGATGTATAATGGTTGCGGATTAGTGTTTTGGCCTCACTGTATGGCGGAGGATGTCTGAATTGTTCTTTTTTTTACCTCCTGCTTTTTCCTGGGCATCAGCTCTCATTTTTCCATGTTGTATACATATGTGTTATGAAGGGATTCATTGTAACTTGGATACAATCACAAAAGGTGGCACAACAGAAGGTAAAAGGAGAGTAGGTATGGCTAAAAGTACTTTCAGTGACATGAGGAAACAATTAACACCTAAATAAATCACTAACTAAAAATGAGAATTATAAATTGTTACATCTACTCTCTATTAATGTATGGCTCAGAAATATGAATAATGAACAAACAGAAATGTATGGCTCAGAAATATGAATAATGAATAAACAGAATGCAGAATTGATGCATTTGTGATGTGGATGAACAGAAAAATTAGGAGAAATTCATGAAGAGAGAAGCAAACTAAGAGGTTCTGACAACACTGCGTATGAGAAAAGAACTAATAAAGGAAATAAAAATAAAACAAATAAAATATTGTATACATATTAAAGAACATGACAACTTGTTGAAGACCTTACGTAAAGGTAAAGCTGAGGTGAGGCTAACAAGAGATAGGCAGAGGTATAAGTGGAAGGAACCACTATGAGATGGTCAGGATCAAGAGACAGATGAAGTTGGAGATCCCTTGCAACCAACCTTCTGTTGTGGAGATGGCACTTGATTATGATGATGAGAATGGAATGCATTGCATAATGGTTTACAGCTTGGCTGCTATATGCTACCAGACATTTCATACTTTGTGTGTAACATTTTTTATTTACTATGAACTTCTATGAAATCAGGTATTTGTTTTGTCAGTTCTTTAGCTTTAATTTAAAAAAAACTGTCAAAACTGCATGTCTCCCCATTACGAAGTTAGTACGTGCAGATGTGTGATAAAGGACGCATACTCTTTCTGTCACCACATCAGTATAGGGTGAGTTTTTTAATTTACACTCTGACAGACACAAAAAAAAGCTCAGCCATTCACCTCCAGAAATTGTGAGCAATGAATCTCTTATGTACAATGGAAATGTGGAATATTTTTGTTCCTCCAGAGTTGTCTTTAATACCCATAAGATTGAAACTCACAGCAGCATGAAATGTTTGAGGGAAGGATCCTCCTATTCTTAGAGGTGGTCTCTGTGTGTATGTAGAAGCAACATTTCACCATTCTTTAAAATTCAGAAATCCAATCACATGAAAGCCTGCAACCATTTCATGGTATTAATGTCGATCACTTTTGACCACATAGTTTGTATAACAGCATGATTTCAATATGTCAGACGAGATGAGAGAACCAACTCCACATTCAGTGTTTATTGGTTGCCTTTTACATGTGACAGTGCTAATATTCTTTGCTTCAGTTTTGGGCTCTGATAATAAATGACCTCAGATGTTACTCACTTGATATTTTTTCATGTTCATTAAAGCTTATAGCAAATGACATTCTCTTTCTTAATGATTATAGCAAGTTTTACTCACTTTACACTCTTTCCTAGTAACTAAAGCTTGTAACAACTTTTTACTTGATGTTCATTCCTGTTAACTAAAGCTTGTAACAACTTTTTACTTGATGTTCATTCCTGTTAACTAAAGCTTATAACAACTTTTTACTTGATGTTCATTCCTGTTAACTAAAGCTTGTAACAACTTTTTACTTGATGTTCATTCCTGTTAACTAAAGCTTATAACAACTTTTTACTTACTTGATGTTCTTGCATGTTAACTAAAGCTTATAACAACTTTTTACTTGATGTTAATTCCTGTTAACTAAAGCTTGTAACAACTTTTTACTTGATGTTCATTCCTGTTAACTAAAGCTTGTAACAACTTTTTACTTGATGTTCATTCCTGTTAACTAAAGCTTATAACAACTTTTTACTTGATGTTCATTCCTGTTAACTAAAGCTTATAACAACTTTTTACTTACTTGATGTTCTTGCATGTTAACTAAAGCTTGTAACAACTTTTTACTTGATGTTCATTCCTGTTAACTAAAGCTTGTAACAACTTTTTACTTGATGTTCATTCCTGTTAACTAAAGCTTGTAACAACTTTTTACTTGATGTTCATTCCTGTTAACTAAAGCTTGTAACAACTTTTTACTTGATGTTCATTCCTGTTAACTAAAGCTTGTAACAACTTTTTACTTGATGTTCATTCCTGTTAACTAAAGCTTGTAACAACTTTTTACTTGATGTTCATTCCTGTTAACTAAAGCTTGTAACAACTTTTTACTTGATGTTCATTCCTGTTAACTAAAGCTTGTAACAACTTTTTACTTGATGTTCATTCCTGTTAACTAAAGCTTATAACAACTTTTTACTTGATGTTCATTCCTGTTAACTAAAGCTTGTAACAACTTTTTACTTGATGTTCATTCCTGTTAACTAAAGCTTATAACAACTTTTTACTTACATGATGTTCTTTTTGTTAACTAAAGCTTATACCAACTTTTTTCACTTGATCTTCTTGCCTGTTAATTAAAGCTTGTAATAACATTTACTAACTTGATGTGCATTCTTATTAAAAAGCTTGTAATAACTGTTTAAAAACAGCATTAGTTTTTTCCTCCCAATATTCCAGCATTTGTCTATACCTTACCGCCGAAGATGGATGTGTCGGGCCATTGGTAAAAATAAAACGGCGACACAACACATTTCCATTCTCTGGATTACATCCTGCTGGAAATCTATAGGACCATGGTCCTGCTACAAGAGAGATCCAGCGGGAGTTTGAGAACGAATGCTGAAGAAGAAGAAGAATTCCTTAAGATTAATTCTTAAAAATCTTTGACTAGTTATTAAAATGTATTTTTCACAAATTTGTGTTATTGACAAGGGAAACTGATTATAAAAATTCAGTAGAAATTTACTTCTAGCCCTATAGTTCTTTCCCATAGTCATCATCTATGTGTAGTGTACTTTGCAATATATTGTTCTCACTGCCATCCTGTAAGCCTCTCAGTTCTGTACTGGCTGCCTAGACTGTCGATATCATGTGTCTATTTCACATTGTAAAAATGGGAAATAAGTGAATGGACTAACAGATCAACAATTTTGCAAACATATTTTGTGATTTTACAATCATAAATTATGATGAAAGTAGGGTAGTGTGAACGCTGCAGCATAACATGCAATCGTGGTAGCCAGCGTGCTAAGGTTGTTGACCAATGTGCAGTACAGGCACCAGTTGCAACATACTTTTAGCTTACCAGTGATAGGGTACAAACATTCACCGTTCATTGCAGTTGTAAAAACATCAAACATATTCATTGCGGATATGTTGGGCTATTGGTGCAAATAAAATGGCGACACAACACATCTCCATTCTCTAGACTACATCTTGCTGGAAATCTTGTGGTACCATTGTCCTGCTAGAAGAGTGCTCCAGTGGGAGTTTCAGTGAATGCTAAAAAAAGGAATAAAAGCATCAGTTGTTTTGATTTTTCCAGTATCTACATATTTTTTAAGTAGATGAAATCATAAATTCTAGCAAATAGTAATGAAAACATTCATGTATTGTTTTTTCATTCTCTGTGTAGTTCTTAAACAGATGAAGGTATTGCTTGTTTCTTTAATATCTGATTTTTTTCTTTATTCTTGTCAAGAATGCAGAGACACAGTCCTGAAAAAACTTTGCCATCCGTAAATTTCAGAAGTCCACCACTAAATGCTGATGATGACCAGCAAAAATTAAATGTTAAAATGCCTCCCCCACTCCCACAGTGGATTTGGACACTTTTAGTGACAACTCTTGGTATAGGTCCTGAAGCAAGGTAGGCCAATGAAGTTCTTTCTATAGTGTCTTTCGAAATTTGTGTCCATCGGATGATGTCTAGATGTTTCCATCTCAATGTTGCAGCTTCTCCAGTTCATCATTTCAATAAAACTTCAAACGCTATTGAAATTATGAACTTGGAGAAGCTGCAAAATGAGATGGAAACATCTAGACAGCAGGCAGAGAACAGACCTAGCTAAAAACACCACAACAAAAATCAGCAAACAAAGGCTAAATTTCAAAGAGCCAAGTTACAAGCCAGATGGAACATCTGGAAAGAAAAAAAACAGTCTCTAAACTTTGAAAGACAATAGGAAATTATGGAAACTGATAAAACAACTAAATGATGAGGGTATAGGGAGAAATACAAGGATCACACTTTATAAAGGTACAAACATTTAACAGGTAAACATGTAGCTGATTAATTTTCAGACTCCTTGCAGAAGACAATAATGTCAAAGTTAGTCCAGACAAACAACAGGAGGTTTGAGAGAACCAGCAAAACATTGGACAAGATGAACTTATACCTGAAGTCATGGAGGCACCAATCACGTTGAAAGAACTGAAGAATGCAATATCCAAATTGAAAATTAAAAAGTCTCCAGGAGCTGATTGAGTGTCCAATGAAATGAATAAAAACCTGGGAACTGCAGCAAGAGCAGCTACTGCAGATCTTTAAAACACACTGGACCACAGGTAATGTTCCGCAAGTATGGAGGGAAGCAATAATGATACCACTCCTCAAATCAGAAAAAGATGGCAACAGTCTCTAATTACAGGCCCATCAGTCTCACAAGCTGTTTATGAAAAACAATGGAACACATTATCAATCTTAGGATGTAGTGGTACCTTGAAAGTGAAAACATTCTGGTATCACAGCAAGCAGGTTTCAGACAGTGCTACTCTACTGAAGATCAGGCAACCTAGGACACCTTCCAAGATAAGAAACTGGAACTATCAGCATGGATAGACCTCAGGAAAGCATTTGACAAGGTTTCGAAAGAAGGACTTAAATAAATTACAAAATTGCAGTGTTAGCTCAAGAATGTACAAATGGGTAAAAAGCATACCTGCATAATAGAAGAGCCAGGGTACAATTTGATGGTCGCAAAAAAAGTCCTACTGCATTATGGAGTTTCTCAGAGAGGAGTCCTGTCACTCACACTTTTCTTGGTTTACATGTTTACATAAGTGAACTAGTTGCAGATATCTCACATGGAATCAAAGTGACGACCTGGTGATCTGGTGTACAGAAGAACATGCAACAGTGGCCACTAAATAAATACAAAGAGCTATTGATGCCTTAACCCTATGGGCAAATAGATGGTGCGTCAGAATTAACACAGATGTGCAGCACTACACTCTTTACCCTCTCACCAAAACAAAATGCCAGTGTTATCAAGATAGATGGAGAACTTTTGAAAGAAGATAAACAGCCCACCTCAGAGTTACTTTTGATGATAAGCTGACATGAAAGCTAACAAGGCATCATTTTTTGGAGATGCGGTTAGTCAAGTACGGAAAAACCTATTGAAGTTGTCAGGTGATTCGGTGCCGTTAAAATGGACTGGTTCAATTCCTGTTAGTCTCAAGAATTTGCAATAGTTACAGTTAGTTTATCAGGGAAGTTAAACTTACTTCTTTGTTTCACTGTATTTCAACTACCTATATTCTAGGGAAGCTAAATTTGCTTTTCTGTTTCACATTATTTGCATGCATACTCTTCATAATCTGCAACAAAGATTGAACACCTATAGCTTTTCCAGGGTGTAATGATGTTAGCTTGTAACCAGCAACCAATCTAAAAAATATAAAATCAGTTAAATATCAGTTTTACATAGAGCAAATACAAGATAGAATAAATAGATGTTTTGACCAAAAGGTCTTTATCAGGATAGGGATAAACAAATAAAAAAAAAAGGAACAAGAATATAGATGAAGACTGCATTCATTGCAGTACACTAACCAATGTTCTGCCACAGCTCCCATTGGTATATAATTAATCTTTCATCACTCTTAGCATAGCCGTACAGTCTCCTCCACCAGATGCTTGTATGGGAGGGCATTTTTAAGGGAGTGTTGTGATGAATTTGTAATTAGAATTGACGCTTTCCCTGTTTTCTTTTTTTTCAGCCAGAAGAGATATGTAATTTCAACCGCACTGCATGTTCTGACATTACTGTCTGCATTTCTGTTTGGAGTCAGTGGGCTCTTTTTCAATGCATACGACACAGTCAGTGAGTTTACCAAGACCACAGTTCTTGTATGCGTTGCCAAATCAGTTTTGGGTCTGTACTGGATTGGACTAGGCATATATTCTAACATCCTTGCTGTTCGTCTGTTCAGCAACCAGAGAATTGTGGACTGTATTAGACTGCATTCAAAGACATTTCTCAAGGTTAAAGACTTTTCCTCACCATATATTTCATTAGAGTACATTCCTGTTAAGAGTTATTTTTATCAGTGTGTGAAATATAAAAATACTAAGTAATATTAAGTAATATTAAGTAATAGATACTAAGTCATGTAGTATAAGAAATCACAATACGAGACAGAACAGATGTGACCAAAAGTCCTTTATTAAGCAATTGGTACAAGACAAAAAATAGAAAATAATGCACACCATTAGTCAGGTACTAGAAAACAGGCAAAAACAGTTTTTCTTTAAATGATAAAAATCTAGTGCAACTAGTCTTTATCATTGTTATGTTATGTTATGTTCCTCCAGGGCCATAGGCGGCGCATAGGGCAGAAACCATAGCTTTCCATTTCTGTCTTTGTGTTGCCAGGTCTTTCAATTGTTGCGTGTTGTTTAGGTTCATTGACATGCCTTCTCTATTAATGGTTCTTCGTAGAGTTTCTCTAGGTCTCCCTCTTCTTCTTACTCCAGGTGGCACCCAATATAGTGATTGCTGGGGAATTCTTAGGCTGTTCATTCTGAGAACATGGCCGATGTAAGTCCAACGCCTTTGTCTAATGAAGGAAGATATATAGGTTTGTTTGCTTTCCTCTCTTATAGTAGTGTTAGATTTAAAGTCACTCCACTTAACGTTCAGAATGGTACGTAGGCATTTGTTTTCAAAGGAGTCGAGTCTTTATCATTAGAAGTGAGAAAAGTGTAGAATATGGAAATGCATCATGTGCAATAAAGAAACAAATGAGATTGAAACTAAGGAACACATAGGTTGAAAGCTGAAATTCCATGGACAGCTAGAGAAAGCAAATCAGATTGAGAGGGACGGGGATGTGGTTCAAACACCCCCCCCCCCCCAACCCCCTGATGACTTTCTAAAAATGTCATGAAAATGATGAAACTGCCCATGAAAATGAGAAAGAGACTTTTCTTTGGGTAAACAATACTCTCCGCCACTTTCTGCTCCTTGCTGATGACGTATCTATGGCCCTCCTGAGAAAAACTAATGAGCAGGTGCTGATGGAGATTAACACTAAAATTATGTTACCAAAGTCAGAAAAAAAACATGCCATATTTATTAACCACATTATTGGTGATGAAGTGTTTTGTTCAATGTGACATTAGACAAAAAATTGAGGTAAACGGAGACAGAGAAAATACTAGAAAGTTGACATATGGCGCTGTGAAGAGTAGCAAGTTGACATCCTGGCACTGTTGAGAGTTGGTAGAGCAGCTGAACACACTACACTGAAGATAAAATGTGGAGATCAGTGATTGTCTATGACATGTGACGCTGCACATGATGATGATGATGAAGATTATGAAATAGTAAAGTAAAACATTTGAGTTTAAAGCACAGGTGAGAAAAACATAGTCCAGGGACCAAATCCGACCTGCCAAGCCATTTTCTTCTAACCTGCCAGGTTTTGGTGATGTCATCCATCTCATGTTTTCCCTCCCACTTGTATCTCTACCTTGTGCTTTCCGCCCCTGGACACTACCTTCAATTAAGATCTTCAATAAAGTGTCATTTCTTTTAATATGTCCAAGTCTACTACTTAAAGCATTACAGATCACTGAAAGTCTTCCAAGTATGAAAGAAAGCTCTAGAAACCCCTCTCCCCAGTTGCACATAGGAAACAAGAGCTTCATTGCTGCTAATTCCTGGGGATGAAAACAAACAAGCAATGCTTGTGTAACAACAGTATTCCGTCATGTCCAGTTGGCAGTACTTTTACCACATCATTTGTCTATTGAATTATGTAATAATCCCAGGTGGTATGGTTGTGTAATGTTAAGTCATTCTCTCGTTGACTAGCAGATCTGGGATTCGAATCCACTCATTATTCGTTGTTTGAAATAAAAACTTCTCCTGTGGTTCACCCAGCCACCAGGAAGTAGGGTACTAGTGCTCATGCTCTGGGAAGGTTGAGGAATGGGCTATCCCTACTGAACAAGTGCGATAGGTGATGCTAATCAGGTGGTTTCTGGTCAATCACTGACTGGGCTGCTGAACACTTAAGGGAGACTGTGTACTAGATGGTGTACTCATATATTACCTTTACCTATGGACACACGTTACCGATCATGACAGGAGCACATAATAGTAACACTGCCACCTGGCATGTATGTTGAAAGAGGCACTAAGGAGGAAGGGTATGGAGTAGTTTGCCCTGCACCATGAGCCCTAAATATGTTGAAACCAGTGTTGCTGGGGAGGGGGATAAACCCTCAGCATGCTTTGAGATTACAAGAAAGTCCTGGCAAAATTCCCCCTGGAATAGAAGACTGTCAAGGACAGGGCATTGCACCCTACAGTCACATTGAATTAAACAATCATCTGGGAGTTGTAAGAATTCTGGAATATCTCCCCAAAGAAAGAAAGTCACAGAAATATTAATCCAGGGAAAAAAACTTAACCACAAACAGGTACTCCCATTATATTCTGTCATCATTATCATCAATTTCAACTGTAAATATTGATTATTTGATGAGAATGAAAAAAATGAAGTTGTTGATTCACGTTAATTGTTAAAAAATTAAGCTAAATTAAGCTGTACTCTCGTTAAAAACAAAATGATGTTGATTGATTGTGCAGGTGAACACAGCTTTAATTGTCATGATGCTGTCATTGTCAGTGGTTATCATTAACATATACTATAGCCAATACTTGCTATATAATGAGAACTCTGGGAATGCCACATCAATCACTGATGCCAACTGTGCTCATGTTGGAATCAATGTAAGTAGTTTCTCACAACATTGTTATTTTCTCTCACGCTAAAGTAGTGGTCTTTGAAGATTACCGGTTATATGGTTATACCCATGATACATGAGGAAGATGTTCATGTTGTTCGTCCATCATAAGTGATGATGACCATTTGTTACATCCACTTTTGAAAATTCAATTTTAGTTATGTCCTTGATTATGAGTTCGTAGATGGCTAATGAGCCCTATTCGAGCTGTAAATGTCCTTGGACAGTTTGGACATGGAATAACGACTGTAGACGGATCTTGGTCTATCCGTGACTTTCTAGCTGCTCTCCGCTGTTGAGCTGCTGCATTTCTCTTCTTTTCACAAGATGATGCACTCTTTTTTATTTTAGAACGCCATGTAGATCTATTTTGTGCAAGTTCTTCCCATGTATCGTGGTCTATTTCAAATATGTATGAGGAAGATACTGCATGAAGTAGAGCTACGTGGTCAATAAACTGTAGGAGTAGCATCTTGTGGGAAAAATGAGAAATGCGGCAAGCTAAATAACGGAGGGTGGGTAGGAAGGCAAGTGTAGATAAAAAACAATTTAAAGTGATCATCCCATACTCAACCTTTCCAATGACCTTTGGGCCACCACAGGGCTTATTAGCCACCTATAATAACTCATAGGTAAGACATAGACATATATCTAACTGAATTTCAAGAAGTGGATATATCAGTCAACATCTCTAGTGATGGGATGATCAACAGCAAAGATCATTGTCTCACAGGACATCTCCTGCACATATTCAGTTTGGAAGAACATTTTGGTAAGCATGGGATTTATTGTTTCATTTCCAGTTAAATTAAAAATATTTTAAAATCATCAATAGCTAAACTGGTCAACCCAGACTAAAGAAATGGCTACCAGGTTGTCATGGAAAGAAACTGTACCTATATACTGACTTCTATTTTATTTATTGCAATATATACAATTTTTTTTCTTGTTATATTTTATTGATTGCAATTTATATATTTTATAGTTTATTGCAATTGTCTTTTTTTCTATTTCATTTATTGCAATTTATATTTAGACATTTTACGGTTTATTGCAATTTTTATTTTTTTCCATTAGATGTAATATATTGCAATTTATACTCATTTTTTTATCATTAGATTTCCTTTATTGTAACATTATTACTTATTCTTATTCATATCACTTTCAAAATCCACATCTCAGTTGCCTCCAGCTTATCTTGAGCTCTTTGGTTTTTTATTTACCATTCAAGCTGTGCATCCATAAGGAAGGATTGGCTCAATATAACATCCTAGCACTCTAACTTGTATATGCATTGATACTACTCCATTGTATAGAATGTTTCTCATCTTTTGACCTTTAGGTATCAAAGAAAAATCTAGAAATCCTCCCTCACCAAACACAGAAAGCAACAACTTAACACTTTACCTTCCAACAATCCAGTGCACACTTAATTCCCATTACCAGGGGTGTTGTGTTTTTTGAGACAGGTTCTTTAAAAGTTAATATAAAATAGAACTCATGACATAGAGTTTTGAAATTTCTATATATCATAATGAATTTTTGTGTTTTCTGAATGATATTGAAAGCTTCAGAGTTATTTTAAGTGTTAAATTATATGTATTATAATGCTGAGATTGGATTTACATTATTTTCTATATATCGCAAAAACTTACCTGCAAGGAATTCCTAATTGTTAAAGAATGCACTCATAACCCATGCTTAGAGGCTATTTTGTGGGCTTAGACATTTTGGAATGACGTACTAAATCCTGGATGAGCTATTCTTAGTAATACTTTCACTACGGGTGCTGTACTTCTGAAATATTGTAAGAGTTTCTGTTATTTTTGTAGACTTCCGGTAAAATGGCACGAGATGACAGTTGTGTTGTTTCTCTGTCATCACAAATGGAAGTGTAGTTCGGTGTTTCGGGGCTCTTCATCTGGAATAAGTGCGCTCATTAATGTATGTGTTAATGAGAGATCACAGCGTAGCCAGGTGAGGTTTTCCTGATACGACACTGTGACAAGATTAGCAATCCGACAGTGAGAACTCAAAAGTGCTTGTAGTAAAATGGAGGATTATAAAAGACCGGCACCACCCCAGTCTTAGAATATATTAAGAGCCAACAGATCAAATAGTTCGCACACATCAGCAGACTACCTTCCTACAGCATACCACAGCAAGCTATGCTACACAGATACAGTGAAAGCAGACCTAGAGGCCGACCACAAAAACGATGGACCACCAAAATAAAAGAGGCGACAAATTCCACAATATACTTAGCACATGAGGGCTATCTCCAGAAAATTCTTCTACCCCTGACACTGAAAGGCAACAAAGGGTTTAGTGAATAGATAAATAGATTGTAGCTGGCCACCACCGGAACATAACAGAAATTCTACAACTGTAGAAATTGGCCAGTAAAGTATTAATTGCTCATAATTCCTTGGGATTGAAAACTATCATAATCATAATTGTCTCTTTATCTTAGATCAGCAGATAAAATTGTAATTTAAATACCTCTTCATGCCAGCAAGCAAATAAAACAATTTTTCAAGTGACTTCTAGATATATTATGGCAGGACTAGAAAACCCTTACAGAAATAAGGAGTTACAGGGAAATGGGGAGTAATTTAATTTTCTAACAAATTAAACAAAAACTGTTTCAGGTGGTTCTATGCAGGACATACTTTTTTTCCAAACTTGTTTACTCTTGCTTCTGCATGATGTGGAACCTGCTGGTTGTCGGAATCTTTATGTCAGTGTGCCGCACCCATACCATCAGTAAGTCTAGTTGTTCTGATATTAGGGCACCTGGGGCTTACATGTCTCTCTTGAAAATAAGATTTTACTACTGCTGAATTCTTCCATAAAGCACGAAATTTAACCCTTTGAGTCTTGGGTACCTAGTCCCTAAAACTTTTTTTTTCCACACTCCTGAACAGAAAACACTAGAAGAACACATAAGTTGAACTAGATATTTATCACATACAGAATACACATATTATTGCATATCTTAGTTGTATGTATCTGTAGTACGTGTTGGTCTAAATATGTTAGCAAAAGACCAATCTCTTAAATTTACTTGATATGTAGAACATACCACTTTTCAGTCCATCTGAGTCTGGCTTGATCGATTCTGAATGTGACCAGATTGTTTGGTTATAAATCCAATTCAGTAATTTCAACACTAAAAGATCTTATACAATTTCCATGTCATTTTTTAAGAAGAATATTCATGATTTAAATATAATTCATCATCCTCTGAATCATCTAGCATAAGTTAGCAGCTTGTTCTGTTAGCCATTTAGAATAAAATTATTACATATCATTTCATTGTGAAAACAATTAACAACCACAAAACATACAAAAATGTTATCCATTTGAGAAAACACTTTTCCACAATGCAGTGTGTACTTTGAGAGCAATTTTTGTAAATACAACAATTTATTTTATTGATATGGGGGTACCGGGGTATTGTTTTGCAATATCAAAGTCCCATAATGTCAGTCCTTTGGGGGTCACAACCATTTATATATAGTCAGTAATTTCAGGATCTCAAGTTCTAAGAATTAATAGATAAATGCCTTGGGACTTAAATAGGTTTCCGTATATCGTCTTGAGAAAATGTGTCATCATTATCCACTACATGTTAATCAGTAATAAATTTTTCTTGTCTGTAAATGATCACTATGAACTACCTAAAATCGGTTGCACAGACTTTGAAAAAGAACAGCGTTAAATTGTTTCACTTCAACCAAGTATTCTACAATTATGGAAGATAAATCTACTATAGACATTGGTGATCACATCTAACATTGTGACATACTCAATTACAAGAGCTTTTAGCTTTTGAGATAACAGCACTAGTCTTAGAACATTCTTCTTCTTCTTCAGCGTTCATTCTCAAACTCCCGCCAGATCTCTCTTGTAGCAGAACAATGGCCGTACTAGATTTCCAGCAGGATGTAGTCCAGAGAATGGAAATGCGTTGTGTCGCCGTTTTATTTGCGCTAATGGCCCGACACATCCGTCTTCGGCGGTAGAACATTCTAAACTACTAACCTTAAACTTAATCCTAATCCTAATCCTAATTGTAACCCTACACCTAAACCTAGCCCTAACTGTAAGCCATACCCTAACCCACCACACACCACTGCTAACACACAGCACATTAACAGCAACTCTCTTCTGCTACATAGCATGATTACTCACACATCTGTCTGACTTTAACCAAACTACAATGATGTATGACATATGAGATCCTACATAAAGCGCTGTTTAGAGCACAAAAGGGAGATAACAATTAAATTTCGTAGTTTACTATAGGGTAGTACTAACATTTTTATTATACTGGTAGTGTTTGCTTGTTGTTCATTTTACATTTTGATATTAAGAGTTCTTTTAATTTTCAGATAGTCATTTTATTGAATTCAGATACTCTGCCGAAGACGGATGTGTCGGGCCATTGGCGCAAATAAAACGGCGGCACAACGCATTTCCATTCTCTGGACTACATCCTGCTGGAAATCTAGAATGGATCATGGTCCTGCTACTAGAGAAATCCAGCAGGAGTTAGAGAATGAATGCTGAAGAAGAAGAATTCAGATATTATGAAAATGACTGCTAGTCATATATGCCTATATTTGTGTGAGACAGGGTAGGGTGGTCTGTAAACTGAATGTAACTGGAAGGCAAAGTTCAGAGAAGAGAGCATCTCCTACATCCCATATATATGATGGTTGGTTGGTTGGTTGGGGTTGGATGGTTGGTTGGTTGGTTGCTGATCCAGCGGTCCATGGGCTCATGCCCTTTGACCTAATGCCATTAAATGGCATTATATTGCTGGGAAGTCTGGATTTTCAGCCCACCCCGGGCCAGAGCCAGAGAATAACTATCACCTCCAGGAAGGTAAATTCAACCTATGTACTGCTCCGGGCCACTGCAGCCAAGATAGGGTTTACTGTGCTCATTCCCCGCCACCAATTGACTACTGGTTATGCCGAGCTTCTCTATTGCTCTAGGCATACAACTAAATGTTCAAGTCAAAAGGATTGTCACGTCCTGAGTCACTGTGCCTCTATGATGGGTCTCAGCCATAGGAAAAAACAGTGCTGTCAGTTTCCTCCTCCCCAATGCTGCACAGTACATCTCTGGCTCCCTCCCAACCACAGAGGGTGCATACATATATTCAAGTAAACATGAAATACATTTCAATAACAAAATAACATCATAATAAGCATAATTGTATATATGATGTGCCATGAAGCTTCTATAAGAAAATAACCTCAATATAACAGCATTTCATCTATTAAGGTTTTCTGTTGCATGGGTGGTTTGTCTAGTGGGCCATTGATGAGACCCACAGACGCAAGCACATGTGTATATATATGATATGGGATCTAGACTTATGCTGAGTTTCTTTTTCTTGTTCTGAGATGTTTAACTAAGTCTCTACAGCATGTCCAGTTTTCTTGATAAATGTTGCTGTTTTTGAAAGTTCTTCAAGACTTCCATACAGTATTCTATTGATCTCTGTAGGCCAGAGCTCAGTCTGCAACTGGTTTCTTCTTCAGCTTTCATTCTCAAAGTCCTGCTGGATCTCTCTTGTGGCAGGACCATGATCCATTCTAGATTTCCAGCAGGATGTAGTCCAGAGAATGGAAATGCGTTGTGTCGCCATTTTATTTGTGCCAATGGACAGACACATCCATCTTTGATGGTATTCTGCAACTGGTTTAATATACTGCAATCTTGCTGGATAAGCTCTGCCAGTTATCTGCCTGTCCATGTGAGTACAATGTGATGGAACCAGTCTCAATCTATGTAAGTGACTGTTTAGTCTCTATAGTGTCCTGTCCTCATATGGAACATGATAACATGTTATGTTCTATTGGAGATAGTGATGGTGTAGTTGCCTTTTGAGTGGCAAACTTTTTTAAGGGTCTTCTGTTCTTGGTAGGTGATTTCTTGACCTTTTTTATTCCTGTTGCTCCCTATTATCTAGCATATGTGCTTTTTCATTACCTGGTATGCCACAGTAGGATTGTATGAGACGTGTTGAAAAGAAACCCACCGGTGTTGCGCAACCTATGCCAGTCCGCGAAGAGCTTATTCTCTTTATAAGCTTAGTGTTCTGTACAGGCAGTTGATAACATAGCCGGTATGATAACGAATCCATCCAAATTTGACCAACGAGCAGTAATTCAGTTTCTTACAGACCTATTATTGTATTTATGTTGGTTCAGAACAAAACTAAACCAACATGAACTGTACAAACAAATAAAACATGTAGATGTTACTTACCATGTCAGGCGTGTCAATCCAGTCCGTTCAACATTAGAGCTAGTTATATTTCAATCGGACACAATCCTAATTATATCCAATGTCACAGGCCTATAAAATGTGATGAAATGTCTGGATCTATTATATATAAGTAAAGTATTAATAATATTTTCTTTGTAAATAACTAATATTCAAGAAATCGTCATTGGAACAGAATTAAAAAAACATTTCATGAAATATGGCGTCCAAATTCAACAGAATTCATCCCAGCGAATTGACAGTGAAAAATTAAGTAGAACTTCTCAATCTTACAACATAAGACAAAGGAAGAAACACAGAGAATGTGACATGCAAAGTATAGAATGGCGCAAATCGTTTGTCATGTGAGCCTAACATCGTGTAGTTCCGTACCGATAAATTAGACACATAGCAACAGGCTAATGGGTTCGCTGCCAGGACAACATTTACAGATATTCATCGGTGAGTGTGCTCACCAGTAGGGTATGAAAGTTTAAAACAAATTTGCAACATATGGCTGCAGCACTTTTGTTTAAAAATCCAAAGCTTCTTTCTGTATCTGTTGTTACAGCCATAGATACGGAAAAAGAAATACAACCGGCATCATCTAACTGGTCAAACTCCTTGATTACTTTCAAAATATCAGCAGTCTATTGAACTACCACTAGTCACTGGCCATGCTTGCAAGTTTGTCTGCTCTTTCATTTCCCTTAACACCCATATATACAGTGATGTTGTGTTCACTGTATCCCTTTTGATATTCACTGTATCCCTTTTGATATCTTTAGTTTCACTTCGATTAACTCTGTATGATAATGATATATATATATATATATATATATACCATTGCATCACTTTTAAAAAAAATCAATCTGTAGGTATAAGACGATTCATGGAAAAACTGTTGTATGATACAAAAATCTATGTGGAGTTCTGCCGGATTCAAGCTCTAGAGAAACAGGCTGAATACATACAGTCACTATCAGCGGAATATGACCAGCAGGAATTAACAGATTTTAATACTGGGTCAGGTATGAAATATGTAGCAAATAAAACAATGTACAGTCTCTTGTTCCAAGTATTGAAACTTTTTTTTTTTTTCAAGTGTCAAAATTATTTCTTTGCTGCAGAGTGTGGAACAATGTGTGAGGGAAGTTCACAAAGGTTCAGGTCCTTTTTTAATGAAAAACTAATACTTATCAGTGTGGTTTTAAAATAGTTCATGTGTGAATCATGAATCAATGTATGTATCAATCTAGAAGTTGGTGGCGTGTGCATGTACTATGTAGAAATTTATAAGTGAAGGTGACCTAGTAGTGCTTGTCACATTTAAATATTGGATTCAAATATTCAATAAAGTTTGTTTTGATTTTTTTTATCTCTCTTAAAAACTGGAAATTGTCGAAATACTGCAATCAGTTTTTGAGAGTCCTGTTTTATCTAAAACATTTCCCATTTCTAAAACATATCCCATTTCTAAAACATATCCCATTTCTAAAACATATCCCATTTCTAAAACATATCCCATTTTAAAATTGGAATACTAAGAGGATGCAGAACCTTTGAAGATGATCGGTGTCAAGGCGGACCACCTCCCACAGTGATGAGATCATGGCATCGGTACAATAAATCATACACTTTAACAGACAACTGACATATCACCCTGAGACATCACCCTGAGAAGTGGCACACAGACAATGCTTCTGTATATAGGTCTATCATCACAAACATATATATGATTTAACAGAACATTCCATAGTTCCCACAACCCCCCATATTCACCCAATCTTGCTCTGGTGACTTCATGTTTCTGCAACAAAAGAGAATAATGAAAGGTTGCCAAATCAATGAAATTCAAGCCAACTCAATGAGAAAAATGAGGCATATTTGAAAAGTGCCTACTAGAGATGCTTCCTTCAGTGGCAGGTGAGCTGGTTGGAATAAGTATACAATCACAAGTGAACTACTTTAACGAAGATAGAATCAACTAGTCAAAGTCTACTATTCACATCCCTTTCCTTAAAAAAATCTTCCCATAACTTAGCGAAGAGCCCTCATATTTATGCTTAAATGGCTCATATGCTGAAGATTGTTGGTTTGTTACTGATCAAACTCTCTGCTCATACTCTTTGACCCACTGCTGGGAAGTGTGTTGATTTTCTGCACACCAAGTTCCAGAGCTAGAAAACAACTGTCACACCAATTAGATGTTAGGTTTGTTCCTATGCTTTGCTTCAAATTTATGTAGGCATGATAGGGTTTAGTTAGTTTATTCCTTTGGTGCCAAGGGCTGCACATAGGGCATAAGTCATGTTTCTCCATGCATTACATTCACTGCAAGTTGTTGTAGTTCTTGGGTAGTGTTAGTACCCATTGTCAGTGCCTTGTTCTTAATTTTTCTTCGTAGTGCTGTCCTGGGTCTTCCACATTTTTGTTTTCCTGTTACAGACCATGACAATGCTTGGTGGGTATGTCTATTCTCGTTTGATCTAAGCACATGGCCTAAATACTGCCGTTTTCTTTTAATAATAGTTGAAAAATATTCTTGTTTGGATATGTCTCTTATTGATTCATTTGCAACTTTTTTCCAATTTATGTTCAGGATTTTTCATAGACATTTATTCTCAAAATTATCTAATCTTTTTTCTATGACTTGTGTGGATTTCTAGATTTTGCATCCGGAGGTTAGTACAGGGATCACATAGGAGTAGAAAGGTTTGATCTTGTTATAATAGGGTTTATAGTGCTAATTTCCTGCCACTCATTGCCTGTTGGTTATGCTGAAATTATCTATAGCTTCTGGAATTTAAGCATATGTTCAAGATAAAAGGATTTTCATATCTTGAATCATTGTGCCTTTATGATAAGTCTCAGCTATAGGAAACTGTCCTATTAGACTCCCCTCCCCAGTGCCGTGGAGTACATCTCTCTGGCTTCCTTTGAAATACAGAGTGCATGCATATTGACAAATAGGGTACAAAACTATTATGGTTTATAATATTTCATCAACTAAGTTATGTTGTTGCACACTGTCTGTCCTGATAGATCAATGAGACCACCAGGGTCATTCCCTTGTGGTTGGACATACAACATGAAACATAATTGTGTAAATGAAATACAGTGAGGCTTCACAAGACATACAACATGAAACATAATTGTGTAAATGAAATACAGTGAGGCTTCACAAGACATACAACATGAAACATAATTGTGTAAATGAAATACAGTGAGGTTTCACAAGACATACAACATGAAACATAATTGTGTAAATGAAATACAGTGAGGTTTCACAAGACATACAACATGAAACATAATTGTGTAAATGAAATACAGTGAGGCTTCACAAGACATACAACATGAAACATAATTGTGTAAATGAAATACAGTGAGGCTTCACAAGACATACAACATGAAACATAATTGTGTAAATGAAATACAGTGAGGTTTCACAAGACATACAACATGAAACATAATTGTGTAAATGAAATACAGTGAGGCTTCACAAGACATACAACATGAAACATAATTGTGTAAATGAAATACAGTGAGGTTTCACAAGACATACAACATGAAACATAATTGTGTAAATGAAATACAGTGAGGTTTCACAAGACATACAACATGAAACATAATTGTGTAAATGAAATACAGTGAGGCTTCACAAGACATACAACATGAAACATAATTGTGTAAATGAAATACAGTGAGGTTTCACAAGACATACAACATGAAACATAATTGTGTAAATGAAATACAGTGAGGTTTCACAAGACATACAACATGAAACATAATTGTGTAAATGAAATACAGTGAGGCTTCACAAGACATACAACATGAAACATAATTGTGTAAATGAAATACAGTGAGGTTTCACAAGACATACAACATGAAACATAATTGTGTAAATGAAATACAGTGAGGCTTCACAAGACATACAACATGAAACATAATTGTGTAAATGAAATACAGTGAGGTTTCACAAGACATACAACATGAAACATAATTGTGTAAATGAAATACAGTGAGGCTTCACAAGACATACAACATGAAACATAATTGTGTAAATGAAATACAGTGAGGCTTCACAAGACATACAACATGAAACATAATTGTGTAAATGAAATACAGTGAGGCTTCACAAGACATACAACATGAAACATAATTGTGTAAATGAAATACAGTGAGGCTTCACAAGACATACAACATGAAACATAATTGTGTAAATGAAATACAGTGAGGCTTCACAAGACATACAACATGAAACATAATTGTGTAAATGAAATACAGTGAGGCTTCACAAGACATACAACATGAAACATAATTGTGTAAATGAAATACAGTGAGGCTTCACAAGACATACAACATGAAACATAATTGTGTAAATGAAATACAGTGAGGCTTCACAAGACATACAACATGAAACATAATTGTGTAAATGAAATACAGTGAGGCTTCACAAGACATACAACATGAAACATAATTGTGTAAATGAAATACAGTGAGGCTTCACAAGACATACAACATGAAACATAATTGTGTAAATGAAATACAGTGAGGCTTCACAAGACATACAACATGAAACATAATTGTGTAAATGAAATACAGTGAGGCTTCACAAGACATACAACATGAAACATAATTGTGTAAATGAAATACAGTGAGGCTTCACAAGACATACAACATGAAACATAATTGTGTAAATGAAATACAGTGAGGCTTCACAAGACATACAACATGAAACATAATTGTGTAAATGAAATACAGTGAGGCTTCACAAGACATACAACATGAAACATAATTGTGTAAATGAAATACAGTGAGGCTTCACAAGACATACAACATGAAACATAATTGTGTAAATGAAATACAGTGAGGCTTCACAAGACATACAACATGAAACATAATTGTGTAAATGAAATACAGTGAGGCTTCACAAGACATACAACATGAAACATAATTGTGTAAATGAAATACAGTGAGGCTTCACAAGACATACAACATGAAACATAATTGTGTAAATGAAATACAGTGAGGTTTCAAAAGATAAAAGACTCAATATATAAGCATGTCATTTATTAGGTATTTGTTATTGCATGGTTTGTCACTGATGAGACCCTCATAGCTTCCATATGCAGATATAGGGAAGGTGAATATAGTGATAAGGCCAGAGTGAGCATTGAGAAAGAGCAACATAGAAGAATTTTTAATCTTTCACTTTTGGTATAAGCTTTATTTTATCTTTACTCTTTAATTTATGGTTCAACTGGAGATATTTTTAAATAAACAATGTCTTCTAGGTCGACCCAGTCTAAAGAAAATGGGTACCAGATATTCTTGGAAGTAAAGAGGACAAGCTTGATGCTGACCACATCATTTATAGGTATGATGATAGGTCATGAAAAACGATCTCTTCTTGTTCAGCATTCATTCTCAAACTCCCGCTGGATCTCTCTTGTAACACAACAGTGGTCCTACTAGATTTTCAGCAGGTTGTAGTCCAGAGAATAGAAATGTGTTACCGTTCAATTTGAGACAATGGCTCTACACATTGTCTTCGGCGAAAACACAAATCTAACACTGTATCTCCAATATGCCTCAATGGTATGAAAACGGGTAAACTTGTATCTTTTTACTGTAGCTGACCATATTTTTATCCATATGCTCACCCCAGTTCTTTCTTATCACTTTCTTTTGTGAGAGCATGCTGTTTATATGTATTACTCTGCTCTTGCAATCTCCACAGATACAAACATATGGGATGATGATATTGTTGGGTTTGACCTAAACAGTTCCACTGATCCCCCTTCCAATGCTGATCTACTAAATAGTCTGACAATCATACGGATACGAACAAGTGATCAGCTCGCAAGTGATATTGGTAAGTCTGGTATTTAAAAAAAGGAAAACTAAAAGAGGGAAGTGGGGAGAGTGATATTGAATAGAATGTTAAATAGATGTCAGATCATCATCATTGCAATCTTAGCATTTCCATAAGTGCTCTTATCTTCTATTCAGTATGTACTTCAGCATGTGGTAACTGTTCCCATCAGTGTTGCTTGATAGTTCTTCTTTTGATCCTTGTATGAGCTCATTTCTTGCTATCATTATAGTCAGATATAGAAGAAGAAATACAATTAGCATCATCCAACTGGTCAAACTCCTTGATTGTTTTCAAGATGTTAGCAGTCTATTAAACTACCACTAGTCACTGTGGCCACGCTGACAAGTTTGTCGACTCTTTCATTTCCCTGAACACCCACATGTCCAGGTAAAGAAATCTTTTCAGCACAGACTTCAACTCCATGCACTGATGGCAAAGATAGCCCCAGAGAATCCTGTGAAGCATACTCATAGAATCAGGTACAAAACACACACCTGTAGCACTATGAGACTCCAGCCATATCATTGTCATGGTAAATAAATGAAATAATTTGACTAATCTTCTTTTGCATTTTCTTTCAATAACCAACATGAAAGTTTGTGTGATTTCCACAGGGTGTAAGTACATTGTGCTGCTAGTTTCACAGCAGAGCTGCGTTATTTTGCGTCTTCCAGCCCAGCACATCCATTTTCTGCATTCTTTGAATTCATGTTAGCTTCCATGGCCTGTGACAGCCTTCCTATCTGTCACCAGGCAAACAAGTGAGTTTCTGCTCTATGCCACAATGCTTTATCACTCATTGTGCCTCTGGACTTTGCAGGCCAAAATGTACTATTGGGTGAAAGTTTCTGAGGATACACTGTGTATGGATTTAGACTTGGGTTTGCTACGTCTATCTTGCATGAGATATTCCACTGTTATTGAACTTGTCTCACATAATTAGATGTCATTGCTCCCTTTGTCTTCGGGTACTGACCTTATCTCGACTGCAAGCCTCTTCCTGTATAGGTAATTGCTCAAAACTAAAGTTGAACTAAGGTTGGTACACCCTCTTAGCCGAGATTTCATTAACTGACATTGTGAACACCTTGTCCAAGTCGGAGTTTCTATCCACATTTTCTTCTTACCAGTGTGGTATGGTATCCTTTCTTTCATCTTTAATTTAATCCGCTGAAGGCAGTTGTATCGGCCATTGGCACAAATAAAACAGCGACACAACACATTTCCATTCTCTGACTACATCCTGCTGGATATCTAGTAGGACCATTGTCCTGCTACAAGAAAGATTCAACCAAAGTTTGAGGATGAACACTGAAGAAGAAGAAGACTAGTGATAAATAAATGTGATCACATCCAGGATTGATCATGATGCACTCAAATTTGATACAAATCAGTCTGCTTCTAATGTATTTAGATCAACGTGTACACCTAAAACAACTAAGTTCATGTCTGCAATAATATTTTTATTGTGTATGCTATGAATTTAGCAACAACTTTGAGTTATGTGCACTTCTTGTGTGCTCTCTTCTTGTTTTGTTCTCAGGAGCCTAGGGAAATGGAGTTTTAGGAGCTAGATGACCAGGGCTCAAAGTTTTTGTTGTTGCTGATCTCTGCTGAACAGTTTTCTGTGTTGTTAATGATTGACCTAAGATAGTCATTGTTGTTGACATTTTCTTGTTCATCTTGCAACAGCTTCCAGTATTCAGGATCAAATTCTTAAATCCAAAGCTAAAGACATGAAGGCCGACTCGTTTACATCTTGGATGGATGAAGAAGAGGTAACTATAAATCTTTTTTGTTTATTATTGCATATCTTTATTTAGTTGTGACTTAGTAGGTGTCAACTAGCACACATTTTCTGTATTAATACAGATTTATCACTATGTGTATCTCACACGCATGTATTGATGAGAAAAAAAAGTGTGTTGGGTGTATGTATGTGTGTGTGTGTGTTTTAAATTTCAGCAATTATTACTAATACAGATTATCGATTAAGGATCTCATACACAGATGAATGTCCATGTGGATCCGGAACCCAGATTCCAGAACACATACTTCAGGACTGCCCAACATACAAAGAGCAAAGACAGTAGACCTGGCCAGAGGATACAGACTTGAGGCAAAAGCTAAGGGGCAGCCGCTTTGACTTGGAGAAGACAGTGGACTTCGTCTTGATGACAGGTCTGATGGTATAGCATGATCACATGCTGAACGCAGAAGAAGAAGAAGAACTAATACAGACATTCTTATCTCACATGAATGTATTGACGGGCAAAAAAGAAGGTAGTTTGGTGTTACATTTCAGTAATTACTACTAATGTGGACATTTTCTATAACAATATGCATATAAATATTACAAAATATGAAATTATGAAAAAATAAGATGACACCCTTGTGACTTCATGTAACTTTTTCGAAATATTATTGATATACTTTCCTTATATGTGAAAGGTCTGTGGGTCTTACCAGCTGTCTACCAGACAAACCCATCATGCTATGTTATATTTCTAGTAGATCAGTGGTTCCCAAACTTCTCCCACTGATGCCATTCCTGGATATTTGCAAAGGCCTTACTCCCCCACCCACATTTAGACCCCTGTTCAATGACTGCTGATATGTGTTGATAACATGTTAAGTATCACATTAATGTACTGCGCTGGACATGGGGTGGGATATTCTATGATAAGGAGAGAACACATACAGATAAACATTCCTGGATAATATCTGTGAATTGAAGCTAAAAGTGACTAAAGTTGCTTGATGAACACCTAACACCTGCTGGATGTGGACACTGCAGTAGGTCGGACATTTAGACTGCCATTGTGAGAATTTGGTGTAGCACAAGTAGGATTCGGCAGAGTAAGTTGCGTGTTTATCTATGTAGCCATGTAACCATCAGCATGCTTTTCAACATCTGCCGCAAGAGACTGAATGACTATGGGTTCATCTGAGGTGGAATAATATTGGTTCATAATGAATGACCAATTATTTTCCAGTATTCTAGCTGGACAGTGTATCCACTATCCTGGAAATGGTAATTCTTATAAGTAGGGTGTATTTCTTTCTTCTGTGTCTATGGCTGGAGTGCAGGACTTGGAAGTGAAGCGTAGTGTTGCAAGAAATGAGCGACATATAGGAATAAACAGAAGGGTTATTGACCAACACAGAACCAGAACAATCAGTTACCACATACTGAAGGACATACTTGATATGAGATTGGAGTGCTTATGGACATATCCGGGGTGCCATGATGATCTGATGACTAACTATTCTCTTAATGTTATTTTTGTGTATTAACTTACTGCTATGTGTATGTTTTGTTTAGCAACCCATCCATTCATTCACAAACCTATAACACATCAGAGTTGTGGGGGTACTGCATTGGATGCATCAACACAGTCCTCCAGCGATTTCTATCTTCAGCGATTTGGATGAGTGTGTACAAATCTTAACCTGATCAGTCTTTGATATTATCTGCCCATGATTTTCTTTGGATTCCACCTTCAACTGTAACTTGTAACAGTGTTTTGACAGGGATCCATGCCAATAGACATGTTTAAACCATGCACGTTTCCGTCATGTTACTAGTCAAATCCCATTTTACAATTTGGTTTGGGCCGACGAAATATATACATAATAATAGAAATTAGTTATTTACAGCACAAAAAGTAAATATAATTTGGGACTTTGAAAAGTGTTGTTAAATAGGGAAACTTGTTATAAAAGGATGCGCTTTAGAGGGAGTCCACTGTATTGAAAGTAGTGATTATTATGAACATGCAAGATTCTCTACTCTATGGACACATTTGTCTTGTGCTCTCTATTGAAAATGTGCAAAATTTGTCTAACACTTTTATTTGAAGGCTTGTATCCATTTCTCTGTATCTGCAGTGAGTGTCCAACTCTCACAGCCATACAGCATAAAAGATAGCACTAGCGAGTTACAAATTATAACAATGCAGACAATTGGAAAAAATTAAGTATCTGCAATCAAATTTGATAGTTGATATATTCTAAACTCATTTATTACAAATCAGTTTTAATGAACATAAGAAATTCATCCAGGAAAAAGTAGATAAAATAGCATTTTGTCAAAAATCACTTGTGGAGGCAGTGAAAATGTTTAAGCTTGATTGGTTTGGACATGTAATAATGATTTTTAGTATGATCACATATCCCGAGCCTACTGTCCTCACAGTTTTTTTTAAGTAATCTGCGTGAATCGTAATGTTTTAGTAGTTGTGTTGTCATCACTGACTGAAATTTTTTAGTAGATTGTGATGTCATTCTGCTGGTTCATTTATATTAGTGAAATGACTGCCGTATAAATGCTGAACTTGCTTTCAACTAATAAGGATGCAATACGCTTGTTGCAGTTTTGAAAGAACTTAGCTTCTGTTTCCCTTGAGACAGAAATATATAATGTATATAGTTTAGTTAGGGGTGGGTATTAGGGTTAGGATTAGATCTAACCCAATCCTTTTTCAATCCCAATCAAAACGTCCACGATCATCCCTTCTCCGATGCGCATTGATGGTATTTAATCTCTGCTAAAATTAGCCATTTTGTTTTTTTGACAACATGGTGTGCTAGTGACGTAACTTCATTATGTCATGAAAACTGACTGCACTATGACAACCTTGGAATGAAGCTGTGCATTCTTCTTCTTCTTCTGCATTCGTTCTCAAACTTCTGGAGATTAGCAGAATGTAGTCAGGAGAACGGAATGCGTTGTGTCATGGTTTACAGCATAGCTGCGATATCTGCGCCTTTTGGCCTGACACATCCAACTTCAGCATGACTTTTGGTCACTGACCAATGGGATGGGACAGCCAACTCCATCCCATAACTTCTTAGTCGCCTTTTACGACATGCGTGAAATGTAAACAGTGTTGCTATTCTTTGCTCCTCATGATATTTGATCGTACCTTTTTGTTTTTTTTTAAAACTTTGTGCAAGGTACTGTTGAGAATGAATGCTAAAGAAGAAGAAACAACAATTGTATATAAATAATGTTAATTCTGTCATACGTTGTAATGTATACACAACCTGGACTGTTTTATACGATATTTGTTCCTATTCCAACACTTTTTAGAGCGAAGAACATTCAGAAGACGAGCAAAAAACAACAGCACCTGACAATATTCCTTCTCAGATGAACTCAGATGAAGTTTCCACAAAGAAAACTCCAAATTTTGACATAGTAGATGGCATCCAACAAAAATTAGTACAGAAGATTGAATTCTTGAGGTCTGAATCAAGCACAAGTATAGCAACTGAGAGAAGGCAGAAGTTTGATCAACCATCTTTTATAACTGCGAAAAATTCTGTCAAGTCTACACTCAGTGGCTTGGCTCCTCCAATAATGACCAATGAGGAACTTCTCTTCACTTATTTTCAGTTGCTGGTAAACAAGCTTGAATTTAGTATTAATACATAGGCTTTAATCAATTTTTTAAAGGATAAGGCCATCAAGATGGTCATTGAATTAATACAATGTTAATATTATGCAGTTTGATCTCATGAGATGTAAACTATATCAGACATAATCATGTTTACAAACTATATCAGACATAATCATGTTTACAAACTATATCAGACATAATCATGTTTACAAACAATATCAGATATAATCATGTTTACAAACTATATCAGACATAATCATGTTTACAAACTATATCAGACATAATCATGTTTACAAACTATATCAGACATAATCTTGTTTACAAACTATATCAGACATAATCATGTTTACAAACTATATCAGACATAATCATGTTTACAAACTATATCAGACATAATCATGTTTACAAACTATATCAGACATAATCATGTTTACAAACTATATCAGACATAATCTTGTTTACAAACTATATCAGACATAATCATGTTTACAAACTATATCAGACATAATCTTGTTTACAAACTATATCAGACATAATCATGTTTACAAACTTCATGTCTGTTTTGGAGGCACTTAAATAGATCCTATGTAAAAATCAGAATATCTTTTAAATAGCACGAACAGTGCACAGTCCTATTTCTGCATATTTCCTTATTTTGAATCTGCAGTGGATCCCTGGATATACCAACTGGTAGGATTAAGCAACACACAGACTTGCAAAAAACTGTGCCTTAACCCTCTGACCGCATATTTATTTCTGGAAGTTCTGTTTAAAAAATGTATTGGCAGGCACATAAAGCATTGGCAGGCACGTAATTTCAGGCTCGTAAATCGCTATCATCATCAGATTCCCTTCAATTTCATTAGTCCTTCAAATACATATATAGCAACTCTGTTCTTACCTCAAAGCAAAATTCTGACTTATCAGTATTTTAAATTGCAGGATAGGAATGCAAAGAAACATAAATAATTGCGAGCACGTGGAAATTGCGGGATACCCGGTCGGAGAGTTAAAACAAGAGAATGAAAGACCCTACAGGATGAGAATAGTTAAACAGATTATCAGAAACAACATGGAAATCCGGCAGAACAGATGGGAAAATTTGTAGACTGATCAAAATATATTTAGTGAAAAGATTTGACCAAAAGACAAGGACAGCATAAATAGACTTTGCAGGAGAAATCAATCCCTTATCTTTCAGTTTCAAACAAGTCATGCTGAGTCATTAGCCCTGTATTTAAAAATCAACAAAAAACTTTGAACTTTTAAGCCCAGTAGTATCAACTTCTAGCAAATACCCATGTAATATGTGGTTAGGATATATGATCCCACGAAATACCTCCTTATAAACTTATGTAAATCTGTAATAATACCTATTATTTTGTACAGATGTGAGAGTTGGACAATTACAGCGGAAATGGAGAATACAAGCTTTTTAAAACAATGTTACAGATGAATATTGCACATCCATTATACAGAACAATAAACCAACATATACATGAGAAGCAAAATAAAAACTCTTGCAGGCCAACAAGAACATCTCACCTAATGGTGAGGAGCCACAAACTTGTGTTGTTTGTCTTGGCCATGTGACAGGCATGATTCTCTTTCCAAAAAGTGTCTTATATGGAACAGTTGATGGAAGAAGAAAAGAGGGGGTCAGAGGAAAGTATGGATTGATAATATTAAAGACTGGAAAATTCTCCTCAATCAAACAAAGAACTGATAACAGAGATGCAAGGCAAACTTTTTGTGTTGGTATTTCCAGAGTGGTACCCTCCTGTGACCCTGAAGGACTGGGTTTGATAATGATGAGGATTGTATGCTACCAAGTGAAGCCTCTTGAATATGAAAGAAAGCCCACATTGCACATAGGAAACAAGAGCTTCATCTCTTGTAACTCATGAAGATTAAAAAAAAAAATGAAAAATACATAAGATTAACTTTTCTCCTTTCCCTGTATTTATTGACTCAAAATAAACATTTATTTCATTCTGTAATACTTTTGTTATCCACCAAATTGTATTTTCAGCGTCGTTTGTCATCCACATCTCGACTTCTGCAACGTTGGATATCAAACTGGATTACATTTGTCATGTTATGGTGTGCCTTGCTAGTAGTCTACTGGACTAGTCACACAGCCCAGCTTTCTGAAATAAGCCAGTTTCTCATTCCACTTGTGGCACTTGGACTCCTGACCTCAGGCTATGCTGAAGTAAACTTTGAAGGAGAAAGGTTAATCAAGGTTTGTAGAATGTAGCAGAAAATTTCCATCCATTAATTTGCTTACACACGGTTACAATAATTTGCTTACACACGGTTACAATAATTTGCGTACACACGGTTACAATAATTTGCTTACACACGGTTACAATAATTTGCTTACACACGGTTACAATAATTTGCTTACACACAGTTACAATAATATGCTTACACACGGTTACAATAATTTGCTTACACACGGTTACAATAATTTGCTTACACACGGTTACAATAATTTGCTTACACACGGTTACATTAATTTGCTTACACACGGTTACAATAATTTGCTTACACACGGTTACAAGCAATGATGAATATAATTGTCAGAGAAAATCAAAATAAAGGGCTTAGCCTGAATAGCATAAAAACTGAAGTAATAGTAATTATTAAGAAATAAATAAATGCCATCCAGAAGGCAACATCAAAATGGATGGGAATCAGTCTTAAACAAGTCAAGATATTCTAAAATTTTGGTACATTAATAACATTAGATTAAAGATATATTTAAGAAGTCAAATATTAGGTAAAGGCAACATTTCACAAGATGGAGAATTTCCTATGTAATATATATTATGTAATATATATATATTTATTTTTTGTCAATGGAAGGGTCTCTCCCTTCCATTGACAAAAAATAAATATATATATATTCTTTAAATTATATAGAATCAATTCTGATGTATTGATCGGCTGCAAAGTGATAAAACTGCGTTGACAATGATAGTAAAGTATTCATAATGTTTAGCAATCTCATCAAGAAGCAATGTTTTCTACAAAATTCTCAACTTTTAGGCATACCTACTAGAAAATGTAAACTCCAGCAAAATTTGTGATGCTACAATTAGTACCATGAAGAATTTCCACCTTGTTGTCTGAAACACTAGGCCTATCTAAGAAACAGAAATGTCACTTTCCACATTATATTTGGTATGCAATTCACCTATATCATGCATATTTCCATCATAACTATGGCTGTGTCATGAGTGTAGATATAAATAATATCCTCTATTTATAACAAGTTGTGTCACGACTCCACAAATTTGAAACATTTCATAACAAATCAGTCCGACTTGATATTCTCAAGATGTAAACACAAAGAGGATGCGTGAACTGTGCAAAGATCATGGCCAGGGATTAATCCCGGGTAGAATCAGAATAGAATATGGATCAGTTCATGTTAAGCAGATGTGGCCTATTTTTTACGAAACTAATCTGATATATTATTTAATGAAATAAACTTTCACTAAATATCATACAACGCAGCATCCATTGATCTGTACGTAACGCACTGAGAAGTTCCCTATTCCCCCACTGGGGGAGAAAGCTCTCAGTGCATTACATGAAAATCGAATTAGAACTAGCAGACGCTTCACATGTTTTATCTTTGCGCCACGTTGGCTCAATGAAATCAAACTTACTATTAAAAACATGGACTGCTATCATGTGATGAGGCCAAATTTGCCTAACATGTACCTATGGATCTTAGCAAAACAAGTAAATAAAGCGACTCCCACTGACTCTAGTGTTGTACCAATAGTGGCGACATCTAGTGATCAAATGGTTAATTGTTACTCCCCTTTAGTGACCTCAGGTTTCAATAGATTGCCTTGACACACACTGCAGCGAGTCCCTAGTCAATGTAGTATAATTGGAAGTGAAAAGGCTGATTTCTTGGCAAGGGAATGAGGATCACTAGAATAAACAGAAAATGACATCTCATATCATAAATGTAAGTCTATGATTAAATCAGAATTCAACCAGCTGTAAAACAGGATGATTTTAACCACCAAATGTCACCCAGAGAACGAACCATTATCTCTGACTACAAAATGGTCACAAAAGACTGAGAAGTCTGTACAGAAAGTTAAAAGTTTGAGTCATATACCTGTGGACTGAGCCCAGAGACTACAAAACACATTCTTCATGCATGTCAACTCTACCAAGTAGAGAGAGAAAATATGGCCTACTGAAAATTTACTTCAGAATCTCAGGGTTCTGTGGATGACCTGAAACAAATACAGTTCATTGAAGCTATTGTTGCTGTAACCTGATGACTGAAGAATGGTGAAGGAAAACACAATGTACCCTAAACTGAAGCCTTCTAACCCTGTCATAATTGGAAACCCATTGAGATCACTAAAAGGAAGTAACAAGTAAATTGTTTTTGCTTTGTGGAAGTAATGAGGACAGGTAGCATCTGATTTATAAAAAAAAATTAGTTTCATAAAAACAAGAGTTTGTCAAATTCCTAAAATAATCAGTGATTCAGATTTATAAAAGTCTGAATAACTTATCAGTCTTGTTTTATTTTCATGATCTATTTATATGGGAACAGATATTTTAGTAATATTGTTTATTATTCTATCCACAGTGTGTTTTACCCAATGATGACAGAATGGCTGTAATCTATTACTTTCAAAATTCTAGATTAGAGCTTAAGGTTAGTAAGACAACTCCTTTCATAATTCTAGACTAGAGTTTAAGGTTAGTGTGAACATTTTCTGAATATTAGACTAGATTAGGTATTAGGTATGTTGATTATCTTCTTCGCACACCGGACATGTCCAAAGGTGCTTAGATCTCCGCATCAGTAGATTTCTCAGGGCATAATGGCTGATCGTTCCAGTTCTATGTTGGTTCGCTGCTTTTTTTGAAATCTTAAATGTTCTCTTTGGGTCACGGCTATGCTCACTTCCAATTCATGTATTCTCAATATTGACTCATGCTCATTTATCTCAAAATCATCTGATCGTGTGTACTCACAAAGAGTAATGACTATCTGCTCAGTCCATAGGCTGACCATCTATTATGGTCTAGACTAAAATTTAAAGCTCATAAGACAAGTCCTTTCAGAATTCTGGACTAGAGTTTAAGGTTAGTAAGATATATTTAATATTTTTAATACATCGAACTGAATTCATTTCATCATTTAAGTCATCTTAAAGAAAATGTATAGAAAAGATACTCCATTATGTTGCATAAATTTATAAGTTTTAAAAGAAAATTAAAAATAAACATATTCCATTTTGTGTTACAGATGCTTTGAAGAGAATATAAGAAATAGATGTTTTATTGTGTTCATAGTCAGTCACCAGGAATCTCTAGACAGATGAAATAAAAGAATCTTATTTTACACAATTCCACAGATCTTCAGCTTTACAATGACCTACAATACAATTGTCACAGTTGTGGCTGGTATAGCCTTGACCTTTGCCACCCGAATAATACTTGACCAGTTTAACATGAGCAAGGGAAATTTAGTCTAGCAGTGGATACACCATTCAAGTTTATTATAATCAAGCTGAAATATAGATTCAATACAAGAAGATGTGTCAACATTGTAACGAAACAAATCTTAAACTTGAATGAAACCAATTGTACATTATTTAGTGAAACGAATTATTGATAAAGACACATTTTTCAGTCGCCACACGCATTGATTTTCTTCCGGGTGCATTGATCTGCTCGCAACGTACATAAATTTACCCCTCTTTAGATGACCGTTGGGGCAGGGGCTCTCAATGCGTAGCACGCAGACCGATTTATCCGGCAGCAATGCTAGCCACTTATTAATATCTGATTAAACTAAACATTTTGACAACAATGTTTACTAGTGACTTATTACAGTGACATCACAAAAGCTGCACTTACTATACCAAAGTTGGAATGGAACTGTGCACACTATTAAAAAATTGGAATGTAGGCACTTGTTTTTGTACTGTACCAAAATATCAATAACTGTATTCTTCTATATTGACCCAACTTTGCAACCAAAGATATATTGAACCAAAGAATTAACTCCAGAGTTTATCCAGTAGACTTGTAGGATGGTGTGGACATCAAGCAGCATACATAATGAATAAAGAGATTTAATTTATATTATGATGGTGTTTTGTGATAGTTACTAGGACTGGAGTGAACCTAGTATTTATATTTAAGTGTCCTTTCATGTTAAGCCAATTATGCCTTGCAGAGTCAGGGGGTGAAAAATTCTCTTGAGACAGCCTTTTTGTGTGCTTCATATATGCTTGTTTTCATTGATTCTTTTATTTCTGTAATCCTTTTTTTGCATGGTCTGCCCCTGGCTGTGTATCCATGGTTTCTATCTGCAATGCTTTTTGAGGGAAACTGTCTGATAGTAGTCTGGAAGCATGTGAGAACCACTTAATCTGTTGTCTTCTGATGTAATCCAGAATTGGCATATTAAAGTGTATCAGTATTTAATAATAATAATTAATTGAAGCGTATCCTGTACAGGACATTGCTATTAAACTATTGTTGAATTTTGAGGTGTCACTAATACACATCCAATCGCATCGTCAGTAAAATGTAGATGTTCAGTGTTTGAACTGCTAGCTCATCATCAACTCTACTACCGAGCCGACCATATCAGCCTTTATAAAAGTTGAAATAGAGTGTTTATATTGACCAGAAATTGAGATTACTCTTCTTAAGGCATTTATCCATAATTTGTAATGAATATTAAAACTAGACTGGTTTTTTTAGTTTTTGTTTTATCTCCAGAGATTATGATTGATGAAGCTCTTGTTTTCTATATACAATGGGTGGAAGGACTTTAGAACTTTTATACCCAGATTCTTCAACTTTCAGAAGTATGGACTGCTTTGAATAGAAGTCACCTTCTCAAGGGGGAGGGGGATGTTTTACGTGTGTATGTAGAAGACATATTTTCCACTCTTATGTATGCAAACATCCAAGCGTATGAACGTTTGCAAAGATTGGGTGAAAGCAGTGGTGGTCACTTTTGACCCCACAGTCCGTCTAACTGCATAGCTTTAACCTATTGTCTTCTCCCCTCAGGTGAATGATGGATGTTAGTATCCACACTTGCCGTTAAGCATAGGGGTGAGAACTATGCTGTTGTTGTCGTTCCAAGGCCAGATACGCCACATTGGTTACATTGAGTCCATGTTTGTTCAAGGCTATCTTGATGTTTTCAATCCACCGTTTTCTTAGTCTACCTTTGGTTTTATATTTAGATATTCTTTTGTTATATGCTCTTATTGGTATTTGGTTTAGGTTCTTTCTCATATGGCTTCAGTATAATCATAATATTAGACTGTAAACAGTTAAATTTAAGTGGCATGGTTTGTTGCCAGTGCTTGTAATGAAGATTGAAGTTATATTGTAGTGTGTGCTCATCTAGAAGCAGTACTTGAGTCTCTCCTATACAAGAAATTGAGATTGAAGTTATTCTGTAGAAAGTGTTCTGAGGACAAGCACCCCAAATGAAATGTATCCAATTAAGATGATTTCAAATTAGAGAGTAAGAATAATAAGCCCCATAACATGGGGGGGGGGGGGCTTCAGCACAAAAGCAACAAAAATCATGCCCTGACCGGTACTCTACAAGGATCAGTTTCCAGGTTTCTACAGAACAAAATCATCATCATATCCTGAACAGGATGTAACAGTCATCACAGGCTTTTGAAACTTCTGTCTATCTTGAGCCAGTCTTCCTGCTTCTGTTATTGTTATGTTTAGGTTGTCTTTGATATTTTGCGTCCATCTTCGTCTTTGTCTTCCTTTGTTATGGAACAAAAAGCTAACAAAATTAAGCGGAATGAAATTCTGATAAAGACACATATACCAACACAGCTAACGTTCTACATGTTTGGCGATGAGAGCCCCCGATCACTCGATATGTGTGATACACACTGAGTGGAGGGTGGATGGCCAGTGCGATATACGCAAATCTCTAGATTGGTATCCTTAGTTATGACATTTTAAATCTCTGAGTCATGGAAGCTCAGTGCAATAACATATGAAACAAGTGGTCCTGCTACAAAAGAGATCCAGTGGGATAATGAACGCAGAAGAAGAAGAAATATGACTGCATGGCTTCAATACTGACATACTAGTCTTACTATTCTTTAAGATACACAAATATCCTGAAACTTTTAAAAAAGCATGTTGTTGGAGACTTAGGATGGTGCAAACATATAGAGACTTAGGATGGTGCAAGTATATAGAGACTTAGGATGGTGCAAGTATATAGAGACTTAGGATGGTGCAAGTATATAGAGACTTAGGATGGTGCAAGTATATAGAGACTTAGGATGGTGCAAGTATATAGAGACTTAGGATGGTGCAAGTATATAGAGACAGGATGGTGCAAACATATAGAGACTTTAAACGGTGCAAGTATATAGAGACTTAGGATGGTGCAAACATATAGAGACTTAAAATGATGCAAACATATAGAGACTTAAAATGGTGCAAGTATATAGAGACTTAGGATGGTGCAAACATATAGAGAATTAGGATGGTGCAAGTATATAGAGACTTAGGATGGTGCAAACATATAGAGAATTAGGATGGTGCAAGTATATAGAGACTTAGGATGGTGCAAACATATAGAGACTTAGGATGGTGCAAACATATAGAGACTTAAAATGGTGCAAGTATATAGGATGGTGCAAGCATATAAAGACTTATAATGGTGCAAACATATAAAGACTTAGGATGGTGCAAACATATAGATAACAAAACATAGGGCAATCTCTCCCAAAGGTAATGCAAAAAATAATATAATGAAGTGATTCATTTTTATAAACACTCCACCCCCCCACCCCCACCAAAGTTTGTATTTGTGGTGCCGAGATCATGGATGACTGCTGTTTTTTTATATTCATTGAAGAAGTGTACACAGAAAATTTAAAAAATGTTACAGAAACTTCAGCAGCAATAGCATACAAAACTTTGATTTGTTTTTCTTGCTGTGATTTCAGCAGCTACAGTACTGATTCTTGCTCCAAATAATCAAATATTGGGCTGAATATAATTTTCTCTTACTGCATGCATATATCTTGTGTCTTTCATCAGTCTGTAAATTGACTACACAGTCACTACCTGATATTACATAACTATTTACACTACAGCATTTAACTTTACTTTTACAGTATATACTTATACTTATATATATATATATATATAAAAAATTTACCTCTTAGAATGTACAGTTATCACTTGCTTTTTTGTGTGGTTTTTCCTCATGTTCATAACTGATATTTAAATTTACGCAATACACAGCAAGCTGCTCACGTGTAGACACTGCTCTAATTCCAATGAAACAGTAGATTCTTGATTCTCTTGATTCTTGATTAGAAAACTGGCCTCACAGCAAGTGGGGCATTCCCATAAGTGCTCCACCCTCTGTTCCAGCAGCCATTCGAATCAATGGTGTTTCGAGTCCATTGCCGCAGAACAGACGTCGACATCAAGGCACAACTCTGGCAGTTGCGACAGGTTTCTTTGTTGTTCCGCCCACCCACGCCGTGTCCGTAACTAGTTCAAGCACAACGTCGGCCTGTCAGAACAACATGGTAACTGTTATTGAAGGTTACGACTACAGGATTGTATAAGATGACGTGCCATGAAGCTTCTATAAGAAGATAACCTCAATATAAAGGCATGTCATCTACTGTTTTCTGTTGCACGGTTGGTTTGTCTAGTGAACCATTGGTGAGACCCACAGACACAACCGCATGTGTGAAACCAATGAAACAGTAGAAACCAATGAAACCTCCTTATGATTTTCATTTTATGTCTTTCCTTCTCAATTACCAAGAAATAACTTTTTTCGAAGATCATTAAAAGTTATTAATTCACTATATGGATCTTTATGCCAACTTCAGAATACTTACACATTTTTAAGAATGGCATTGAGTTGCCAAGAGTAGGTCAACTTAACATCAATTTGATATTGACAGCAGCGCAACAATACAATCTTCTGTTATATAATCACATAGTACACATGTCCATGTTATCAGTTGCTTTGAGAGGGGATGTCCTTGAGAGAACCAGCACAATAAAGCACTTAGGGGTTATGTTGGACTGAAGATATTTTTCAAAGATCATGTTGACCACATCATTGTAAAAGCTTATAAAGGTCTTGCGGCGATGAAAGTTATGGCTGCTGCTCAATGTGAACAGAGGCTGCTATTTTTTCTGTATCATGGATTGGTGGTAGAGTACGCATTGGCTATTCTGACACTGAGTCAGACACAAACATAAAGATTGGATAGAATCCAGAATGAGGCAATGCTAATAATTTTGGAGTGTACGAGAGATACGTCAGCACAGGCTATGTGATACTTACTTGATTGCCCAACTGCAGAGCAAAATATACGAGCGTGGGACTACCTACAAATCACTGCTTATAAAGAGTACCCTCTACACACTGAAATTCTCAAAGTGAAAGCAGTCGACTTAAGAGAGGAAAGTCGTGGATGTGGCACGCAGAGAATATTATACAGAGTGTGTGCAGATTGGGGGATGTGCTACCTGGTGCGGAATGGAGTCTGGCGCCCTTAGAGTGTCCGACAGCCTTCAAAGTAATAATAACACTCAATAGAGAATATAGGGAATGGTGTCTGACAGTAGTGGAGTCTGAGTTGCTCGCTCTGATCAGTGAGAATTCCAGGGACGGTGATATGATTATATATATATATATATACAGATGGGTCAGTTGAGAGACACATCAGGAGTGTCTGGGCCTTCATGGCTCAAACGTGGGGTACATCAGAGAGAAAAGTGGTGTATTCGCTCAGATGACAAGCAGCATGACAATGGAGATTTTAGCGGTAACCAAAGCTTTGAAATGGGTGTGCTCGCAGGCTGTCTGCGAGCATGCCTGTATACTCAGTGACCAATGAGCATGATTGTGAAAGTTCAGGCAGGGTACATTAGGGAACAGTGGCTGAATGTAGTGAAGAATTCCTGTGTGCATAAAGTGACTTTTATTTTTCTGCTGGGACATGCGGGAGTTTGGGGTAATGAGAGAGCAGATACGTTGGCCACACACGGCTGTTGGATTGATGGATCAGGCAGACATTTTGAACACCCTCAGGAAAACACACAAGTAAATGACTGTATAAGTGACAATGACTCTTGTTTCATGACTAGAATAAAGGAGCTTGGTTTGAAATGTGGTGTCGCTAGAAAGAAGCAGTTTCATGGGTGAGAAAGAATGATGATCTATAAACAGCATACTTGGACCGTCAGTCAACGTGTAATGGTGGATACACTCAAGGAGAGATCTGAGCACCTATGGACTTCTCGGGAGTGCAGTGACGATGATCCAACGACTAAATTACTAAAAACTAACTTCTGTTTTATAAAATATACAAAATACACCCTATTTGTATTTAAAATCTACTCAATACACTCTTCTGCTATTTTAAATCTACACAGTACACTCTTGTTATAATCTACACAATACAATCTTCTACTATAATCTGCACATACTCACTTCTAGTATAATCTACACAATACACTCTTGAATTGTAAGATTTTTCTTCAAATTATGCATGCATTTTATGTGTCACGTTGTTCATGGCACACATAACTCTTATGTTCCCTGAATTCATATATGTGTACATAAAAAAGCAGATTTCTATTTTACAGTTGCTTTATACTTGTACATTGATTCATTGATTGCAATATTTTATTTTAACTCCACATCAGTTTTTTAATATTTTACTTCTCAAGTAGTATTATATTTTGTCTATATTTACTGACTGACATCCATGATTCTTGATGAAGTGCCATCATCATGGAATTTGGAACATTCTCATAAGTTTTCACCTCGCCAGTTATCAGCCATACATGTCACAGTCAGTTGTTATATTTTTTTTGAGCTTTCCAGAAAGGACACTGGGAATACAAATGTAGCAAAAAATATAAAATTTGTAAGTTTCCATAACATAACGTGGGCTTAGGTTTACTTCAGGCATTCTGAACTCAGTGATCTTGTAATGCATTATGTGGTGTTTCTGCTGTGAGAGTTAAAAAGTGCTTGCAAGCACTAACAATCGCTAGTTCCCGTCACAATTCAAACTTTGTTGTACAAACCAAAACAGTCTTACTATCCACAATTATTGGGGAAAGGAACAGGGGAATGGGGTTTACATAGAGCATTAAAATTGTTTATATGGCCAGTTTTCCCATTCAGATTTACTTTGAATTTCCCTTTCATCCTATTATGGTGATTGCACATACAGTATTACATGTGGGTGTTATTGAAAATGTTGAGAACCTCTGGTCTACTTTTTTGTTCTGTTGTGAGTTTGTTCCCATCTTAATAAAGACCTATTTGGTAGAAACATTAATTTCGTGAATTTGTTCCATATAAAACTTACATTCAACCCATTTTATATTTTTTTCCTTACATTTCTTGAGCATATGGTGCTCATTTTTACTGCAGTCTCCATTTATTCAAATTTTATTATGGACTAATACAGTGGAATCCATCTATAAAGCATCCTTTTATAATTAATATATAAATTTATAATAACAAATTTTCAAATCCCCAATTATATTTATTCTTTGTACTGTGTATAGCGAATTATTACATACATAATTCGTTTGCACTGATAAAGTTGTTATGAGATTTGACTACTGTTTAGTGAAACTTTCATTGTCTATTATGGCTAAGCCGTTCACTTGTGATCAAGAGGTAACTAATGTTTACAAAGTGGGTTTTCTTTAGATATGTGAATCTATGGAATTTTGTGCTTTAGTGGTCTTCACTTCCAGGCAGCATGCTGCTTTGCTGAGAGGGATGGAGTACATATGGGAAAACTAAAGTACAATGAAGTCAATCCTCTTTTGATCCCTTTTATCTTTCCATATTTAATCTTAGTGGAAAAAACAAACATCACTGCATTGAAGGCAGACTGACAGGTGCTCAGTGTCTTCTATCATGTCTGTAAAACAGAATATGTAGGTAATTCTCATAGTTTTCTGGTTCCATGTTCTCCAATTTTTAAACTAATCATAAATTGAGTAAATGGAAAAGTGCAGTAAAACTGTACACCAATTGGTAAGTAAATGTGGTTGACCAGACGCTGTGTGTCTACCGTACTTGCTCAGTAGCTCAATATTTTTATATTGCTTTGTGCTGTATTGCATGAGATATACATTGACTATCATATTATATGCTATTAGACATTGACTATTTCATTTCATATTATGTACTTCTGTGACTATTTCGTACAGTGGAATTCCTCTATAGTGCATATGTTTCAAATAAATTTCCTTCTTTAATACAGTAACACTTTTCAAAATCACCAATTATATTTATCCTTTATACAGCAAATGTCTGTTAGTACATAAATATTTTGGCGGTTCAGACCAAGTTGATATAATGGGATTTTACTGTTATGTGTTTCATCTATTCCATTTCAGGTTCTCTCCCAGATCACGACACTACCATATATTTTGCACAGGTTCATTTAGTTTGTTATTGAGCGCACTTAAGTTGTGCCATCAATGAAATGATGTTATTAGCAGGCCGTGTTGCCAGAAAAAAAAGGCTTTTTTTAGTGGAGATAAAATTGTACCAAGATTTAATGGAAAGTGCGCTGTAGATGTGCACCAGAGGAGAAGGGATGATCCTGAGTTTAGGGGGTAGGTTTAAAACTAATTCTAGCCCTAGTACCTCCACCCCAACCCTCCCCCTCTAAACATAAATCTGTGTCTCAAGGGAGACAGAAGTTGTTGCTTCCTTATCAGCCAAAGGCATCGATACAGCAACAATTTCACTAATAAAAATGACCCCGCAGTATATGTAACAAAACTACTAAAAAATTTGGATTTAACAATTATTTAAAAACTGAACACTGGTAGACTCGTGATCTGGGAGAGAACCACATTTCATACTATGTAGTCAGTCTACTTTATTTTCTTATTCCACACAATGTACTTTATTGATTTTCTCATTTCATATTATATACTTTGATATTCTCATTTAAAATTACAGTACATACTTGTTTGACATTCTCACTTCACATTACTGTATATTTCCAAATATAGCTGAAAATTTTTGTATTTTTTTCAGTTATTGATATGGCATATTCATATATATATATGAGCACACTAAAATTTAACAAAAATAATTACGGTACTAGTAACAAAAAATCGGTAACCAGAATAGCCAATTAGACCTATCGGTAATAGGTAAAAACTTACAGGTATCAAAATCACCTATCGGTAATAGGTAAAAACTTACAGGTATCAAAAATCATTAAAATTCAGGGTGGATATCATCAGTCTCTGTCTCACAGCACATTATGTGCATCATGCTCAAAGATACTGTCATGCTTACTTCCATGCATTGCATTACTGATGGATCATTTTTTGAAAGATCTATCGATCATTTTTGATGCAATATCCGACCACTGTTGTTTGGTGCACTTAGCGATTGCAATGGTGTCAGCTTTTTGACATTGACAGACTTCATCACAGCTAAATCGGGTGACAGTATTAATTCTATTTTGCTTGAAGTCTGTCCTTTAATGGTTACATTAATGGAGACATCTAGTGGCTGCAGGAGTGAGGTAAGGTCCCCAGGAATTTGATACAGACAGCCCCATCTCATGGCATTTTTTTCCATTTTTTCGGTGAGATATGTCAGAAACGAGTGCCATACTTAGATGGTTTTAATTATAGTAGTCCACTTTCTGCCCCCACACTTTATCCAGTCATTCCAAAATGTAACTGTCATCCATCCATGCTTTCATGTATGTACAAACACGCCATTTGGGAATTTCGCTGTCTTAGGCAAAGTCTTGCGTTTGGACAACCCTGGACAAGTGAACAAATGTGCCCCATCTGCCTTGCAACCTAAAACAACAGTGAAACATCTACTCATGTCCAGTCATCTTTACAAAAACTGTCTTCACATCTTTTCATTCCACTGTGTGATTTTAAGGCAAATCTAAAAGCCAAGCTAAAAGTTGACCTGATCCATTCATTGACTAGGCTTTGAATTTACAGTAATGGCTGGTGCTAACCTTTGTTACTGAGACAGCACTGAATGAAGAATGATTCTGATATCTATGAGCACTCCGATACTTGGTAGTAAAGAGGTATAACTCTGGTGTAGGGAATCAGCTCAATACTTGTAATTTTTACATTATACATATTAGTGGCAGGTTTTATGAGGTTGACAACTCCTCCAGGGAAAGGTCACACTGTATTATCTGGATGTTGTATTTTATGTATGTACAGGTAGCGTGCGACAAATGGAAGAAATTACCTTGTTTGTCTTTCTGTTTCTAAAGTTTGTGTTCCCTTCACTTATAATAACAGGAGTCCACAGTATTATTTTTGTATACCTCGATTTACACAGGGGTTTCTGACTTTGGTCACATGTTGGACATTAAAGTTACATACTCTGCTTATAAACGGATTGGCTGTTATTCTGAAATATTATGTGTGTATCAATACTTTGATTTTCTCACTTTACATTGTATACTGTTACTTTGATTTCCACTTTTCATATTATGTACTTTGATTTTCTCACTTTATATTATGTAATTTGAATTTCTTATTTCATATTAGGGTATGTACTTTGATTTTCTCACTTTATATTATGTAATTTGATTTTCTTATTTCATAATATGTACTTCTGTGGCTTTCTCATTCCTGCATCAATAGGATATGCTTGTCCAAATATAACCATATCACAATGTATTCAGGTTTTGTGGTCCCGATCACATGAGAAGTCAATGTTATATAATAGTGAATGTGATATACTTATTGAAATGAAACAGGAAAGATAATATTGATAGTTTCCAATAGATAATTGTACAGAATCATCTGTGGACTTATCTTGTGTACGGTGATGATTACCTTCACTCATAAGTTATAGATATGGTATATTTTGTCTTGTCTTGATACAGAAGGTTTGATGAGTTCAATACCCAACAGGAAAATAGAACATAATGCAGTGGATTCCTTATATAACACATACATTTTTAACACATTTCTTTATTTAACACTTTTCACAATCCTCAATTGTATTTATTCTTTATTGTTTATTCTGTATAATGATTTTTTGTTATTGCATAAATATGTTTGTTGCTCGTCCATCACATGATGATGATGACCATTTGTTACATCCACTTTTGAAATTCTGTTAGGTTAGAATTATGTCTTTGACTATGAATTCGTAGATAACTAATAAGCCCTATTCTGGCTGCAAATGTACTTTTTTGAGTGGTTTTGATAGTTTGGGCATGGGATTATCACCGTAAATAGTTTTTGATCTACCCGTGATATTCTAGCTACTCTCTGCTGTTGAACTGTTGCATTTCTTCTCTTTTCACAAGTTGCTGTGGCCTTTTTTTTTTACTGTAGAGTGTAAATATATTGTTGGTCAGGAGCAAGGTGTTATAATGAGATTTGATTTATCTGTCAGCTATGAATTCCTAACCTAGTATATTTGCTGATCATCATCTTAATCCAAAGTAGTCATTCATTTCGGCAGTTAAGTTTTCAGTGACTCAATTAGCAAACTAAGAAAAGCGGAGTGTTTTTGGGTACACAGACAGTGGCTTGAGTCAGTGAAGCTACCTAAACACATAAAAATCAGCTTCCATATTTGTGCCAGGACATAGTGGTGTCAGAGGAAATGAATGTTAGGACTGGTTGGTAAGTATATATACTGATAAAATATATAAATGTTATTATTAATTTTTGTAAAGTAGTAAAATAAGGACAAATAGTAGTATTGATATACAGTGGAATCCCTCAATAGTGCATTTAAAAAATACGGTGACAAATTTCTCAATATATAACATCTTTAAAAATCCCCAATTATATTTATTCTATATTGTGTGTACTGTATGTAGTGAATTATTTCTGTTATTACATACATATTTTGTCAGTCCGAATCAAGTTGTTATAACGGGATTTCACTGTATCACTTTCAACATGTTACTGCGGCCCTCTCCTCTTTGTCAGATGTTCTCTGACATCTTGGTTATGAGATCATCATGTGTGTTTTTATAGGACAGAAATTTACAGTATGTTAATGTGTTTTAGAAGGAAGCATTTCATAATCAGAGTCTAGTTGTGGCAAATCCTGATTCCTTTTTGTAGTTTAAGAGGAAAACTTCACATCAGATACGAGCTCAAAAACAACCAAAAATCATCAGCTATTGCCCTTCAATGGATACCTTCGCACTGTGAATCATGGGAAATGAGAAAGTGGATGTTCTATCAAGAACAGGTAATGAAATTGAACAACACAGACTGTCCTACAGAGAAGCAAAAAAGATAATACATAACACATGTATGTCAAAGTGGAAGAAACAATTGGAAGTGGAAGACAATCCTGATGCAATATTATCACCTCCAAAGATACCTACAGACCACAATTTTTTTGCCATACAGGCTGTTGGGTCACCTTTACTGACTGAGAATCTCATACACAGATGAATGACCATGTAGATCCGGAACCCACACTCCTGAACACATACTTCAGGATTACGCAACATACGCAGAGCAGAGTCAGCAGACCTGACCAGATAATACAGATTTGAGGCTTCTTCTTCTTCTTCTTTCGTTCACTTGAAACATGTCTATATCTGTAATTCTGTCTCCTTAATAAAACTCACTGTCTTTTGTAGTTCATCCAGTGTCCCATAGAGTTTTGATTCCAGTGTTGTTTCCTCTGGCCAATATGTCTGCCTCAGCGTTTCATGCTCAGAACACTCTTGAAGTATATGTTTGGCACTCTGTGCTGCCTGTCCACATGTACACATGGCCGTGTTGCCAATCTTGAACTTTGTATACATGTGACTGCGGAGTCGGTTGTGTCCTGTTCTGAGGCATAGAATTATAACTTGCTCTGATCTGTTCATAATGTGATAGTCATCTTGTGTTGGCGTTTGTGGCTTTCTTATTAACTTGATCATCTGTTTTTTCTGATGGTAGGTGATTGGTATATCTGGTTGGTCTTCGGCAGCACCTTCTTTAGCAAGTTGGTCTGCTTTTTCATTTCCTGGTATTCCACAGTGAGAGGGTATCCACTGCATGGTTACCCTATACTGGTAAGACAATTCGCTAAGTAGTTTTTTCAAGTCTGTTAGTTTTCCAGACTGGAGAGCTTGAAGCACTGACCTTGCATCTGTCAGGAATACTACAGGCTGTAGGCCAGAGTTGGAGTTCAGCAGTTTTTTAGCTGCCACACTAATTGCCTGAATTTCTGCATCATAATTATTGCAGAATTTTCCCGTCGGTGTTCTGATTGTATCTCTAGGCTTGTGTGGATATTCTATATATACACCTGCACCTCCATTCCTCACAGCATTCTGTGCTGACCCATCTGTGTACACTCTGACCCATATATCTTGTGGATATTCCTCATCCAGGAAACTGAGGGTGACTGTCATTCGCTGCACACTGTTCTGTTCGTCCTCGCCTAGTATTCCTTTCACATGGGTCTGAATGTGTATTGGCATTCCATGGCTTTCACTCCACGGGGTTTGTTCTGGTACAGACCTTAAGGGGCTATCAACTTCAGGTAGGTCTGTAAGTTGTCTACGGAGTCGTTTAGCTTGATGGATAAAGCTGCTCCTTTTCAGTCGCCCCATTGCTAGATTTTGGAATCTTTCCTTCATTGGATGACTTGGCATACACTGGAACTTTTCTGCTTGAATTAGTACTTTTGTGTCTCTGCGTTCGCCAAGTGTTTGCATTCTTCCCATTTTCTGCATCTCTGCTATGGGTGTTGATTTCATTGCTCCCAACATTATTCTAAGTGCCTGGTTTTGCACTTTATCTAGATCTTGTAATGTGGTGTTTGATGCAGGACACCATGCAGCTGAACCATATTCCAGGTGTGGTCTTATGCCTTGCTGGTAAACTTTACTAAGTATATTTCCACTGGCTCCCCATGTGGTTCCACTTAGTTTTCTCAGGATAGCTAACTTCCTCCTGGCTTTTGTTGTTGCTTTGTTTATGTGCTGCTTCCATGTCAGCTTATCATCAAAAGTAACTCCGAGGTATGTGGGTTGTTTGTCTTCTTTCAAGAGCTCTCCGTCTATCTTGATATGACCAGCTTTTTGTTTTGGTGAGAGAGTAAAGAGTGTAGTGCTGCACTTATCTGTGTTAATGCTGACGCACCATCTATTAGCCCATAAGGTTAGGGCATCGATAGCTCTTTGTATTTGTTTAGTGGCCACTGTTGCATGTTCTTCCGTGCACCAGATCACCAGGTCGTCAGCATACATTGCCACTTTGATCCCGTGTGGTAGTTCAGCAACTAAGTCATTGATGTAAACCAAGAAAAGTGTGGGTGACAGGACTCCTCCTTGGGGGACTACATGACGCAATAGAACTTTCTTGCTCTTGCGACCATCTAATTGTACCCTGGCTCTTCTATTATGCAAGTATGCTTTTACCCATTTGTACATTCTTGAGCTAACCCTGCAATTTCGCAATTTCTTTAGGAGCCCTTCTTTCCAGACCTTATCAAATGCTTTCCTGAGGTCTATCCATGCTGCTAGTATCAGTTTCTTTTCTTGGAAGGCATCCTCAATCTCTTGGGAGAGGTAGGTTGCCTGATCTTCAGTAGAGTAGCACTGTCTGAAGCCTGCTTGCTGTGATACCAGAAGGTTTTCACTTTCAAGGTACCACTGCATCCTAAGATTGATAATGCGCTCCATTGTTTTACATAGACAGCTTGTGAGGCTGATGGGCCTGTAGTTGGAGACTGTGTTGCTATCTTTTCCTGATTTGAGGAGTGGTATCATTATTGCTTCTCTCCACGCCTGTGGTACATTACCTGTGGACCAGCTTGTGTTAAAGATCTGCAGTAGCTTTGCTCTTGCTGCAATTCCCAGGTTTCTAATCATTTCATTGGACACTCCATCAGCTCCAGGGGACTTTTTCATTTTTAATTTGGATATTGCATGCTCCAGTTCTCTCATTGTGATTGGTGCCCCCATGACTTCAGGTATAGGTTCGCCTTGTCCAATGTTTTGCTGGTTCTCTCGAACCTCCTGTTGTTTGTCTGGGCTGACTTTGACGTTATTGTCTTCTGCAAAGTAATCAGCTGCATGTTTACCTGTTAAAATGTCTCTATCTTTATAAAGTGTGATCCTGGTATTTCTCCCTGTACCTTCATCATTTAGTTGTTTTACAAGTTTCCATAATTTCCTAGTATCTCTTTCTAGGTTCAGCGACTCTGTTTTTTCTTTCCAGCTGCTCCGTCTGGCTTGTAACTTGGCTCTTTGAAATTTAGCCTTTGTTTGCTGATATTTGTTGTGATGTTCTTGGCTAGGTCTGTTCTCAGCCTGCAGTCTAGATGTTTCCATATCATTTTGCAGCTTTTCCAGTTCATCATTCCAGTAGGGTTTGTAGTTTTTGCGTGCCCCCCTGGGTATGGTTTTACTAGCAGCATGTAGTATACATCTATTAAATTCACTCACTGCTCTATTGATGTCTTTGTCCAAGTTCATGTCCTTAGCTAGAACACTGGTTAAATGCTGGTACATTTTCCAGTCTGCCCTTTTATAGTTCCACCTAGTGAGCGTGCTGCTGTCCTTGGTAAATTCATTGTGGATTTCCAGAAATACTGGTCTGTGGTCACTACCTCCAAGCTGCTTTCCAACGACACGTGTGATGTTCCATTCCAAGCCTGGTGAGTGGAATGCCAGGTCTGGTGTAGAGGTGGTGTGCCATGCTCTCGAGTAGAAGGTTGGTGAGTCTGCTGGCTGGTTAATAAGGATGAGATTATTTTCATCCTGCCAGCTCTCAAGTTCCTCACCTCTCTTGTCGATATGATCGTAGCCCCAGCTCTGAGAGTGGCTGTTGAAGTCACCACACACCATAAGTCTCTCTTTGTCTGGAATTGTGTCTAGTGCCAATGGTTTATCATTTGGGCAGTAGTAGTTCAGGAGATGGAATTCTGCACTGTCTGTTTTTAGGTGGAGTATCTGGTATTCTGCCCCTTCCATATATACTTCCAGCTGACATGCGCTGATATTGTTTTTAACAAGTGTCAGAATTCCACCCTTTCGCCTGTCCTTTCTGTCAGACCGGTAGCACTGGTAGCCTCTGATTTTGAAGGCTATGTCGCTGCTGAGATGTGTTTCTTGGATACAGCATATGCTAACTTGTTCTTCACTGAGGACATTTTCAAGTTCCAATTTTTTGCTGTATCCATCTCTTTTACTGTTGACACCCTCAGCATTCCAGTGCATTATTTTTATTTGTCGTTTGTTTGTTTGGCCAGTAGCTCTATTCCCTTGCCTCCTGGCTCCTCGAGGCAATTGAGAAGGACTTCCAGTAACTGAGGTTGGGCCCTTTCGAGGTATAGGGCCCGGCACCGTCCCTGCCTGAACGTCCGCCACAGGGCAGGCACCATAACTATTTATAGATGTAGACATGTTTCCATTGTGTTTTGTGCGTGGCATCCTGATTATCTGTGCGCCTTTTGGCTGGATGCCTCCGTCTTCAGCACTCTGCTTACTTGGGCAGGACTATGGTCCTGCTCGAGTGGGACTGCCCGACCAGTCTTAGTTTCCAGCCCCTGATGGCTGAACTAAGCCCCATCACCTCTGCACGGTGCTGGTCTCGATGGGGAGATTTGAGGCAAAAGCTATAGGACAGCCAATCTGGCCTCGAGAAGAGAGTGGGCCTTGTCCTGATGGCAGGCCTGACAATATAGCATGATCGCAGATGTCGAATGAAGAAGAGGAAAGCATTTAATAACTAGTGCCAGAGATAAGAAAAATATGGGTATATTTTATTTATGTCTAACAGAAATTTTATGTGTTTCAAAAGGAACCATTGAATTATTGTTTATTTAAAGTATTTCATTTTCAGTTAAAATAAACGAGTCACAAACAAGTTGGCATACTGTTTTTTATAAAATATTTGTAGATTACCATCAAATATTAAAAACTTTAAAACAATAAACAAAGGAATACAGACAAGTTCGACGACATTATAATATTCTGTGTACCTTTGTTTATTGTTATTTATTTTTTAATATAATATTCAATGGCATTATTATTTAATTACAACATTTATTGCTTTTTTGTTTTGCTAATGTGACACTCCATTTTGTCGGACATCCTCTGACATTCTGGTTATTTATATATTACCATCTTATGTTATGACCTCAATGGAAATAATCTAACACCAAGGAGCTATGGTAGTGTGGTGTCTCAAGTCACTAGACAACCAGGTTTCAAGTTTACCCATCACAATTATACCCTGGTCATGTTGGAGTTCAAGTAAATGAATGGGGGTCTACCTGGCATAGTGAAGTAGCTCACTTTGTGTTCGAGAAGTTGTGGGTTTGAATCCAGCTACGGAGTTACATGCTATGAGTGTCACCATTGCTACTGAGCAGGTGTTGAAGATGACACTAGGCAGGTAGTTTTTGGTCAACCGCTGTCTAAGCAGCTGAGCACTTATGGGAAAACTATGTGCTTTGATGCTTATTCATAACTCAATTACCTTTACCACAAAGGTAATTATCAAATACCACAAAAGCTGAGGATGATATAAAGCAAAGATAAATTTTAAAAAAAATAAGAGTACACCAGATTATGAGCTACCAGTACACAACAAAACAAGAGACGACCATATATACACAAGCAGTCTTGTGGAGTAACTTATTGTTCCTAGTATAGAACATGCGTGTTATAAAGGTAATACAAGTTTTGAACCAGCATCACAGCACATAGTTTCCCATATGGGCTCAGCTGTCTAGTCAATTATTAACCAGAAACCACATGACTAGCATCACCTACCATACTTTCTCAGTAGCAAGGGTGCATTTCCTCCACATTCCCAGAGCATGAGTCCTGGTACCCAACTTACTGGCAGCTGGGTGAACACCAGGAGTAATGTTTATTTCAAACCATGAATAACGAGTTGATTCTAAATCTTTGTTGGTCAACGGGTCATTTTTAGTGATATTCTTATGGATTCATTTTCTGATATTGAGAAATTTTTGGGAATTAGGTTTATTTTCAAAGATATTATGGGCATGTTAGTTTCGTTATGAAATGACATCGTAAACATCAGACCTGGGCAACATGCATTGAATATATCACGTTGTATGTGAAGTGTGTCTAAGATAAATTTGTATATCTACTAATCAAGATTAAATCTAGAAGGTTAGTGACATCTGTTTTATTTGGTTATGAAATAGCAAATGGGTTTAGGAATTTCTTCATGGAATATATCGATTGGACAAGAGCATGTGAGTCTGTCATTACCAATTTTTTTTAATGTTTTATTTTTCATTTTCATTATGCAATAGTCAAAAAACAATTTGGTGTGCAGCGGGGAAGTTACGTAATTTGTATTTAGCGCAGTAAAGGTTAACATTACACTATCGCAGCTCATTTGATGATGGCTTGTATCATGGTTAGCGATACACACATTGCTAGACTAAACACAGAATGAGACCAGAAGAGACCCAGTCACAAATGTATGGTAGCAGTTATTGCATATGAAGTTTATGAAAGTTTTCAGAATAAAGAGGAATCTGTAGTTGCAGTGATAGACCTAGATGATGCATATAATATAGTTAGTTACTCCCATCTTGTCGACATGTTAAGGGAACACGATATCCATCCCTGGATCATACGCTGGATAGCAAATCTATAGAAAAGTTGCTCTGAGGAGTGGATCCTGGACATCTGAGATCAAAACAATAGCACTTGGTCTGCCACAAGGATCTTCTCTATACCCCATGCTGATTAATGTGCATATGTTCAAAATTGCTCAATTGCAAATCTCCAGCAATCAATTGTAGAGTTCTAACATACGCTAATGATATCCTACTATACACTTTAGTGTACAGAGTGGACTAGATCAATTGTCGATATGGTGCAGATCATACAACGCTGTGATAAATCCCTGTGAGAAAGCACAGGTCATCTGGTACTCCTTGAATAATCTAGTCAATGACACACTGCCGGCTGTTAGTTGCATGGGCTCATTCATTGAAAGAGAACAGGACCTTAAATATCTTGGGATAACCTTTGATAGAAGTCTCTCATTAAACAAACACATCACAAATATAATTCAGAAAGCTAAAAGAGGGATCAGTGTTATTAAGGTTATTATTATTATATATAGCGACCATTGACATGCAACAATGGGTACTTTTTCTGCTTCTGCAAGTGATGTGCTATCTGTCATAGATTATGGCTTCTGCCTACTAACACTGTCACAGACACAAGTTGATTGATTGGAAAAAGTCCAACATGAGGCAATCAGAGTGGTTCTGGGGTGTACTATAGGTATCCCTATAGTGTACTGTAGGGATACACCAATCTCTGCAATGAGATTTCTGCTTGATCTCCCCAGTATTAGAGGGCAACATCAGGTAGGTTAGATTGTACCTTAAAGTAACAATACAACCACCACCCAAAGGGAAAACAAATCAAGCATGGCAGATCACGGATTGCAGAGGCTGAAGAATATGTGAATTTGAAGAAATAGGAAAGGGCAGTGAATGGGTGGAGGTAGACATTGAGAAGAAATCACTGACTAGAGTAATAATACAACTAGATAAAGCGTGCCGAAAATGGACGAGTGTCAGGGCTCAGGTTACAGTGCATGAGCTTGCCCAGAAACCACAAGACATAATTATATATACAGTTGGCTCAGTTAGCAGAAATACAAATAAAAGCGGTTGGGGTTTTGTTGCCTACAGAAATGGCATGAATTGGTTGAGAAATCTTCTGCACATCGAGCAGGAGGATGGAGTTACAGCAGCACTTGGTTGATAACCAATACATCAACACACTCGGTAATACAGACTTTCTGAGAAAGGAATGGTGGGACTTATTGAATAACTCAATTGTCCAGAGCATTACATGGATATACTGCCCTGGTCATGCTGGGGTCAGAGGAAACGAGAAAGCCGACTTATTGACAGGCAATGCGGCGATAGACAGCACAATGTTGAGAAGAAATAAAGCAGACTTGATCAGGGAATTAATAAATTAATTTCAAGATGAAGATGATGTCAATGTGGTTGAGAACGTACACTTACAGAGAATGTCAGAAATGGGAGTATATAGAGGGGAGGGAAGGAAAAGTAATTTTTTTGGAAAGTCCTGAAGATCACACAATCAACACCTGAAGACTCTGAGTTAACATACACTGGGATGATGGAGAGAAGAGTTTATGCGAGTGCCCCATGTGCTGTGATGCTAGTTTCTAATTAAGATTCAAGAAATAATCTGTACTTTGAGTATGCCAAGACTTAAATGTCTATTGTTTTCCCAGAAATGCTCCTTTTTGTCTGTACCTCTTCCACCTTAATTTTGGATGGATAACTACAATTTACCCTTCTTTTGTTTGTTCTCTGAGAAAACTTCATTTACAATGTTATATCTGTACTCTGGCCCTGACTGTTGAAAGAAACTGAAACAAAAAATGTATTGCTGCCTCTGTGCGTCTCGTCAAAGTAGTGTACATCGCAGAGAGTCTGAGTCTCCTGTGTGAGTTCTGGAGAAACCCACCTCCGCACTGCACAAAAAGATACAAGAGCTCTATTGCTCATAATTCATGGGTGTCGAAACAAAATTTTTTTTAAAGAATTTAGTAAATATTTTTGCTATAACAGTTATAGGAAACTTTACAGAAAACAAAATCAAGACCACAAATAATAAATCTGCATTCTTCTGAAATTTGAAGTATTCAAACTCTCACTCTGTCAGAATTTTGATTAAACTGTATTTCTGAAATTTCCACCACACTTTCAAACCTGAGGCTTGAAAAAATAAATTATTTAGCCTTTATACATCACTCAACAATTGTGTTGTAAAATTATAACAGAAAGAAAAATGCAAACATAACAAAACAACTACACACAATGAATTCTGAAGTTAACTACAACTGCATTAAAAATATAATCATTATCAGGATATGTAACATTTTTCTGTACAAACAGTAGACAAGAATACAGCATATTATTTTGCATGGGCAACCTTTCTAGGCAGTATTCCAAATCCTCCAGTGTTGTTCAACTGGGAGTTTCTGATCAATTATACAGTCCATCACAGAAAACCAAAATTGTTACTCTGCACAGGACTCAGTAGACTACAAGCACATCTCCACAAAATAAAGGCTGTCCAATGCCCATGTAAAAGGGTCCCCAGAATACATTTTGCAAACATGTCCATTCTTCGATGACTTGAGAACTAAAATATTGCCCCCAAAAGACAAGATATGAAGGTGAAGCTTTGAGGACCTCCAACTGACAACTGCATTCATGGAGGCATCCCTCCTTCCTATATAGTCATTTGAACATAGGAAACTGATTGCAGAAGAAAAAGAATTATACATTCCTGTAGACTAACTGGGAATCATCCTATAGAAATGACACTTTTCATGTGATTTCCACTGGTTGTGGACACAAAGTTTACACAGTGAACTATGAAACTGGAAAAATCAAATAGTGAAAACTAATTAACCACAACTGTACTGTTTTTTTAAAAACAAAACAACATTCAGATAATGTGTAGACATGTGTTCACAAAGAATATTGAACAGCAGTCGATCTCATATACAGTCATTGTCCTTATTCTTATGGCACACTCTGACATGCTGCTGTTTTCTTATCTTGATAAACTTATAAATAAGAGAGGGTTGGTTATTTTGAAGGGTTCACCTTCCCCTGGAAATTAAAACATGACAAGTAGTCTTAGGGAAAAAACCCAGCAAAAACGTAGTTTTCCCTTACCCACACTATGAGGCTTATTGGGAAATAGTTGGTTAGTTGCTGATCCAGTGGCCCATGGGCTCACTTATTAGGGAATAGGTGTTAGGCTTGCATTGTCCACACCATGAGGCTTATTGGGGAATAGGTGTTAAGCTCATGTTTTCCATGACCAGCATCATATCCTATGGATGTGGTCAGCATTAAGCCTGCCACTATACTCAGAAGATCTGGTACCCATTTCCCCAAGGCTGAGTTGACCTAGTAGTCATTTGTGATTTTAAAAAAATATGGTTCTGGTTTGGAACATGTGTCTCCCTGCTTCTTTAAGATTAATTAATCTAAATATTATATCAATTTAATTAATAAATAATTAATTTAAATATTAATGTTTAGGGCTAAAAAATTAAATTTAAGAATTAAAACCCTAAATAAATTTATATTATAATATACTTCTATACTTAGTATATATTACATAACACATATTTAATGTATTATGCTGTAAATTGATAATGTGTGTTCGTCCATCACAAGTGATGATGACCACTTGTTACATCCACTTTCAAAAATTCAATTAGAGCTATGACCATGCCTAATAGTTCATAGATGGCTAATGAGCACTATTAGAGCTATAAAAGTCCTTGGACAGTTCGGGCATGGAATGATTACTGTAGACGGATTTAAATTGATAATAGGCAATAACTGCAACAAAACTGTAATCCAACAGGTGAAACTTGGAACAGGATAATAAATCCTATTTAGTCATTACGTGAATGTGCACAGTGCAGTTTCTTACTCATCATGTGTTATGTTGTGTTCTTATGTTGTGTTGACCGACCTGCCAATATTCATAAATAAATTCAAGTAGGAAGCATGAGGATATATAAAAACATTCTTAACGCTTATGGGAATTGAACCAGATCTGTTAAAGCACCACTGAATCGCTGTGAAACTCAAGTAAACAGGTTTTCCGTAATTGACCAACCACATCCCCCAAAAATGATGTGATCACACCTTTTCATGGGATGTGGTTGGTCAAGTACGGAAAACCTATTATCATAGTAGTTTGAGAATACACCAGTTAGAAGTCTTGACTCAAGTGGCATATATTTTAGGGAAGTGATGTTGTCAAAGAAAAAAAAAAACATGTCAGCTCAAGTTGAGCCTATCTAAGTGGAACTGGTTCAAATTCCGTTTGCTGCATGATTTTTCTTGATTATCAAATCATGTTTCCTGCCAAAGATGGATGTGTTGGGCCATTGTCACAAATAAAATGGTGACACAATGCATTTTCATTCTCTGGACTACATCCTGCAAGATATCAAGCAGGACCATGTGCTGCTACAAGGGAGATCCAGCGAGAGTTTGAAAATGAACACTGAAGAAGAAAAATCCTGTTGATTTTATATCTCATTGTAATATAAATCTCAGTTTTTATATTATATTGTTCTTGATAAAGGCCTTTTGGCTGAAACGTTGATGTGCATGTTTTATTATGTGTGTTACCAGTGACTAGCAAAACTTCATTACCCTGTTCCAAGTTTCATATTCTGTGAATTGTAGTAATCTCAAGCACACTTTAAAAAAACCTTGTCTTTTATGATTCCAGGAAAAAAAGTATTTTATGATTCCAGGCAAAACAAACACAAATCTACATATTTGTAGAATATAATCATTATTGCATGTTACCTGACTACAGAACAAAATCCTAACACAATAATGTAGATTTCTCTTTTAAAACCTGTTATTGTGAGGCACATCGTTCAACTCTGGACGTAATTCGAATTTTGGTTACATCAAGGTCTATGAGTATCAAAAATAATGGAGGCTGCAGTTCAAGCAATCTTGCTACTAGGACCTCGGAGATTGATATAAGTTATTCTATACTAACAAAAACAAAGTAAATCTGTAATAAATAACAATAAAATGTATGCAGAGCATTACAAATGGAATTTGATCAAGTATTCCCATCATCTATTCACCTGCGTTCATTCTCCTGCAGATTAGCAGAATGTAGTCTGGATTGCTGGTTAGCAAAATGCAGTCCGGAGAACAGAATGAGTTGTGTCATGTTTTATTATATGATTTATCAACTGACTGTGAGATCTGCAGCTTTCAGCCTGACATAACTCAATGTCAGCATGGCTTTACGGTCAATTTAACATGAGATGGGATAGCCAACCGCCTCCAAACATCCTTGGTTATCTACCGGGGTATAATGACAAGGATGACAGGTCACAGTATTGCTCCCCCCACTCCCCTGACCGTGACAATACATGGGCAATTCCATCTTATTGAACAAGATAGGTGCTCCTCCGATAGAATCAGAAATCCCACATTATCTTAATTCTCTCCATAAGTCTTTTCTCTGTGTCTCATTGCTAGTATGTTGTGCTTATAATCATTGGTAACCGTGTATTACCAGGGCCCGAAAGGAGAGAAAAAAATAGCTATACTATTTAATGTTCATGCATGTCATAAGAGGCGACTAAGGAGGTTTTGGAATGGAGTTGGCTGTCCAATCCCATATGTCAAAATGACCTAGAAGCCATACTGAAGGCAGATGTGTCCGGCTGAAAGTTGCAAATATCATAGCTAAGCTGTAAACCATGACAGAACACATTTAAACTACATTCTGCTAATCTGGAGGAGTTTGAGAAGAAATGCAGATGAACAAGTAATCATTAGTAACACTAATACTTATCTCTGTTTATCTCCATTCCTTCTCTCCAGAATATGTGACCAAACCCACTACATACATTAGCAAGATTTGAGGCCTTATCAGATTTGTCACCTGGAGATGATCTTGAAACAATTAGGAACTCAACAATGAATACAGTGGAATCCCTCTATAGCACATCTCTTTATAACAAATTTCCCTATTAAACAACACTTTTCAACGACTGGGGGGGGATAAGCTGACAACTTGTCACGTGAAATAATCATGTTCTCAATTTCTTACTTTTATCTTCTATCAAATAATCTCCATTGCTTCAGATTCAGGCCAGAGGACATTGCATCTATGTCCATTTCAGACGGACTATGTCAATTTCAGACAGACTCCTGGGTAACGAGGAATGCTAGATGTGCCATCACTGTACATTGGTCAACAAATCTGATGGAAGAATGATGAGACAGTTAGCCCATAAATGTGTGCTGTGCATGCCCTCAGGCAGGATGTGGTAATCCTGGGATACCAGTGCACTAGAATGCCTCCCTTCGGGGACTAAACATGCATTCATAAACTCCCCATACACAACCATGTCACAACTTTTGAGACAACCTTATGTGAGTCATGCTGTCTCACTGTCACAACTGAGAAGGATCTGTACTTTTGTCGGAAAGACATAGGCTATCATCTATCTGCTCACCGATAAAGCAATTATTTCATCATCGATCCCATCATCATGAATTAGTCAAATGTTTAGATGATTTTGATTGTTGTTTTTTAATATTAAATGCATTTACAGTATCATATTTTTTAAAATTAAATGCATTTACAGTATTATGTTTGTTTATTTTTTTGGTAGTTTTATGTTGTTGTTAAATTCTTTTCTTTATATGAATAAACCCTGCATTTTGCATTCCACATTTTGTGTTGTACACAAAAACAAACAAAAACACCATGGAAACACATTTCAAAATCGGGTGTTATTTTCAGAACATATACAGTGGAATCCCATTATAACAAATTGGTTGGGTTTGACAGAATATGTGCGTTATAACCAAAATTCGTTATATACGGTTATGACATTTATTAACATAAATTATGCCCTTTCAGTTATTGTTTCCCTTTTGCAATGTTTTTCCATGATGTAATCACTGCCTGTCAACTAAGAATAAAATAATCAACTAGCACAGTCCTCGAGAGATTGATTCTGAAAAGTAATAACTAAACGTTTCATATTTTCATTCATTTAAATAAGAAAATATGTACAAATGAATACACAGTGAAAGCTACCAAAATACAACAATGGCCAAAACATAAATTTCATGGCGAGTGACATTTAAAAATGATCTTATGTGTTCGCTTTCTGATAACCAGCATGAAATAGTGTGGTTTTTGTTGGGCAGTGTGAAATATGTTATGCTGCTGGTTTTACACTGAAGCTGCATTATTTGTACATTCCAACCCAGAACATCCGATTTCAGTTATATTGTGCAGTTTTATCATGCCAAATGAATTGTTGGGCATTTAACTTTGTCTCCATACGGTTTTCCTGCTATGCCGAACACGATAGTAAATTCATATTAAAATGTAGATTTGAGCGGCTTTTCGGCATAGTTGGTCTCCAAAATGTTGATATTAGCGGCTCAGTGGACATAATGAGAAAATGATCAACATGGCAACCTAGATGCCATCCACTAGAGGTCTATTTTTGCTTTCGTGGGACAAATAAAATTACAAAAAAAAATGAATACAAGTTTTTACATCAGCTACAGACACAACAAAAACATATGATTAAATCGTGACTTATCAGGTACAAATGTTAAACACACAAAAATTAGTTGATTAAAACAAGTCAGAATCTACAAAGATACATGTTTTAACAATGAAAAGATTTAAAAAATGATCTTGTGTACCATTTAGAAAGTGACAAGCTTGGTTTGATGCCCATGGCTTATCAGTGATTAGCTTGTTTCGTATTTGAAATTTATGTGGTTTCTCTAGTTTTCTTTCACACCTAAAGATTCAGCAAACCACAACCTTCGAGGTATAGAAGTAGAATGGTGTAGGTTCTTAGTCAATTTATGTTTGTATTTTTGTTTGTCTGTAATGAACGACACTCAGATCTAACTGAAAAGTGTTCACCATAGTAGTAAAACAAATGATGATGCATCTGGGACACGATTGGGGGAATTTGATATTCAGTGTGGTTACAAGTTGGACTGGGCACCTGAGGGGTAGATTGAGGGAATGTGTTAAACCAGCGAGCCACAGGAACCACCGGTATGCATACATTTTGATATTTGCTTGAGAAGACTGAGTACCTATGCATTTTCCTGGAGTGTGGTGACATCTGCTAATGATCAATAATCAGAAAAGCCCAATAGAATTTATAACTAAATCAAGTCAGTGCACATGTACAAGGAATAAGAGATGTACACTGAAATGACAAGAATAGTATAATGCAAAGCATAATTATACACAGTGGAATCCCGTTATAACAACTTGGTCCAGACTGACAAAATATGTATGTAATAACAGAACAATAAACAATAAATATAATTGGGGGTTTTGAAAAGTGTTGTTATATAGGGAAATGTGTTATATAAGGATGCGCTATAGAGGGATCCCACTGTAGTATGTACACGTGAAATATTAAACAATGAACAAATGTGAACAATGACAATTACCAAGTGTTGATTACAATAATCAAAACACAATAAATGATATAATAACTATAGGCTAGTCTACGTATAATCACAAAGAGTTTCTGTCAAGAAAAGTCATACTAGAATTGAAATAATTTTAAAATTAAGAATAAGATATGTTACAGAATGGAGAAGAGAATGCAGGAAGTGATAACTTACATCTATAGAGAATGACAGAAATGGAAGTGAATGCAGGAGGTGTTAACTTACATCTATAGAGAATGACAGAAATGGAAGTGAATACAGGAGGTGATAACGTACATCTATAGAGAATGACAGAAATGGTAGTGAATGCAGGAGGTGATAACTTACATCTATAGAGAATGACAGAAATGGTAGTGAATGCAGGAGGTGATAACTTACATCTATAGAGAATGACAGAAATGGTAGTGAATGCAGGAGGTGATAACTTACATCTATAGAGAATGACAGAAATGGTAGTGAATGCAGGAGGTGATAACTTACATCTATAGAGAATGACTGAAATGGAAGTGAATACAGGAGGTGATAACTTACATCTATAGAGAATGACAGAAATGGAAGTGAATGCAGGAGGTGTTAACTTACATCTATAGAAAATGACAGAAATGGTAGTGACCTGAGGTGAGAAAGTGTGCCATCTCTCGCAAGAACCAACACCACATAATCAACATCCGACTAGGACTGAATCTGCATACATATGGGAATGTTACGTGTATTATGATGCTGCATTCTAATCAAGAATTGAAATAAACTTATTAAAATTTACGTCAAGTTATGAAAGAAATACATTAAAATACAAATGATCAAGAGAAAAAATAGCTTAAAGAAATACATGTTTTATTATATATAACACTTCAAATCACATTTGGATAATGAAATAGTTCAAGGCATTATAGGTCTGTAATGTTTACAAAAATATGAAGTGTTATTTAAACTCTTAATGCACGCATTGTGAAATCATGCTTATTACAGCAGATATAACACAATGTTCTCATCAGTAGATCTGCAGTAAAACATGAATACTATTCTGTCTCATGAGGAGAACTGCTGTACAGCAAGTGTTAATCCACTGATTAAGTGCTGGCATTTTATGATGACAGCACTGGTGTAATAATAATTATCTATTCATTTTTCAGCTCCCTATTGACCACAGATCTTTCACATTCCATCTTTTCCTGTCTTCAGTTGTTCCCCCTTATTGGTTACTATTTCCTGTATACAACAGTTATTATATACAGCTTATATAAACTCTATTATATATGCTTTTAAATTCACTTCCAGTGTTTGTTAATCTGCCTTCTTTAACCCATTCTGTGTTGGATCCAGGACAAAGTCGATGTTGCAATACTTTTTAGCAGAATCCCGCTATAGTGCATTATTTAAACACAAGACTTTTCAAAATCGCCAATTATATTTATTATTTTTAACAAACATAATGCCAATCCTCGATTACATCAGTAGACAACAGATTAAGTGGTTTTCCCATGCTTCCAGACCACTATCAGACAGTACCCCTAAAAAAGTATTACTATACAGACACGATTGATACAAAGCCAGGGGGAGACCTTGCAAACAATGGATTACAGAAATAAAGGAGTCAATGAAAACAAACATATATGAATCACACAAACAAGCCATCTCTAGATATCTTCTACCCCTGAAAATGCAAAGCACATTGGGGTATAAAGTGAAAAGAAGAAGAAAGATATAGTGAGTTTCTATTATAACATACATATTCTGTCAGTCTAGACTTAGTTGTGATAATAGGATTTGACTGTATAGATGAGATGTCAATCCATGATTGACAGCACATGAAATAGAAGCTGTGGAAAAAAACATGATAACCAATGCTACATGACACTGGATATAACAAGAAGATAAGTATCTAGTCTGCGATTGAGAGAATTTTAAGTGTGGCAAGAGCAGTACCAGAAATCTGTAGCGCAGAGTTAGGTGTATGTTCAACCAATGAGTGACACGAACCATCAGCATGCATACTCTTCAATATCTGCTAGGAAAGACTGAGCACCTATGGGTTTACTACAATGAAATGACATTGATTCCTAACAATAACCAACAATATGATAAAAAATTTGTACAAACAGTTAGGGAAACAAAATTCAGATATACTGCTTTGGTAATGGGATGCAAGAAAGAAAAGCTGGATATAAAGCTATTATAGAATAACAACATTTCAGCCTGTAAGAGCAATGGTTCTCAGCCTGTAAGAGCAATGGTTCTCAATCTTCTTTTCTCCAATGGCTCCTTTTGGAACACATTTTAGTCTGTGCCCCCCCCCCCGATATAAAAACAAAGCATGTCAACTTTCTTCAAGCTTATTATTATACATTTGATGAACTCTCAAATTGGTCTCTTTCCCATCAATTTCCAATTCGTGGACTCCAAGTAAAATGCTGTGAAAGCCATGTTGAAAACTACTGGTTTAAAGCAACAGGTGTGGAGAAACCTTGACTTCCTTGGTTTGGTAAACTTGGCTGCCATGCAAAACAATAAAAGGCACGCTGACATGCACATTAAAAAATACATTCATCTACATTTAAATCTTAACCCGTCAGGCTCATAGGGGTACCACATTGGATGTATCAACACACAGAGCCCTCCAGCAAATTTTTAATGATGAGGATGAGTGAGGAAAAATATTGACCTGTCCAGTCTTTGACATTGTCTGTTCATGATTTTCTTTGTCCCTCTCTGCTTCTTCCACTCTTTACTGTTCCTGTAGTATCATTTTTGACAAGAAATAATTTCAGCATACATGTCCAAACCATCATTGTTTCACTGTCAAAATTAGTGATTCATGTGGACCTGTATGCATCTCTATTTTATTTCTTACATACACATTTGACCTATGCTTTCTATAGAAGATGAGCAGAATTCGTCAGTTACACTTGTATATCCTACACACTCTGAGATACAAGCATTCTGAATATGAGTACTAATATTCCATTATGCATGAACATTACAATTATAGATAATTTGAAATATATAATTTAAAATGAACATTATTGTCACTGGGATGAACATTTACAAATTTAACATATGCACTCATAACCACAATAAAACTAACCAAACTAACTAGAGTTTGCTTCTGAAACTATATATAAAAAAGAAACACCTCAAATTCAAAATTTACGCAAGTGGTTCCGTTGATGCAGATGTATAACTTCTCACACGTGAGAAGATCAGTGACGGAAACGTACGCTTGTTCAATTCAAAATGGTTGATAATTTCCTCACCTGTTGACCTGTGTGATATAGGATTTTTTAGAAATGACTCAATAAATTCATAGTTATCGCATCAATAATTTGATATATTTCTTTCATTAGTGAAATTAAACATCCACCTTGTACATGTGGTGGGGACAGTTATAGCAAAGTGGTCTATTACCACAGCCTATAAAGTCCTCCCAGCACTCCATATACTAATATCTTTGGTCTGATTTTAGCAGTGTCTTACTCATGTAAGGGAACTGGCCAGCCCACCTAATTAATAGTTGCTGTGGCTTAGTACATGTAGAGTTATCTTCATTCCTGACAGCAGGTTGCTACCATGAGATTTACCTTACCTTACCATAGATGTCAACTAGTACAGATTTCTGTATTTATACAAATTTCAGGTCCAAAACATAAATTTATTTGGTGCTAATTTCAGTAATTATTACTAATGCTGACATATTTATCTCAAATGTACGTATTGATAGACCAAAAGAAAGACAAAATGTTTTTTGTAAAAAAGGTCATTTTATGTCAAATACAGATGGAAGAAGTTCAACAGAAATAAGATGCAGAATAGGACAGGCAAAAACAACATTCAGAAAATTTAAAAATATACTGTGTAATATGACCTTGTCATTAGAGGTGAGAAAGAGAGTTCTGCAGTGCTATATAACTCCTATACTAACATATGGGTGTGAGTCTTGGACAATAAACAAACTGGAAAGTGGGAAATTAGAGGCAACAGAGATGTGGTTCTACAGAAGGATGCTGAGAATACCATGGACTGTCAGAAAAACTAATGTAGAAGTGTTGAAAGAGTCAAATGCGAATCGGACCTTAATCAACAATATAAGAAAAAGGCAATCTTCTTTTTTAGGCCACTTCATGAGACAGGCAGGTTTAGAGAACAGTCATAACAGGCAAAATTGAAGGCAACAGAGGGCAACAACGTGAGAAAATATTAGACAGTTTGACAGCCTGGCACAGCAAGGAAACAACAACGACCTTGATATATAATACTGTGGACAGAGAGCTGTGGAGAGCCATGACAGCCTACGCCTTCCGGCATGGCACCTGATGATGATGACAGATGTTTTTATAAGAATACGCATAACAATTGTAAAAAATACAAATTTATGGAAAATCAGTTGACAGTTATGCCTTACTCATGTGTGTTTGTCTAAATATATTCTTTGTGTAATTTTGAGCACAGTACCATGTCTCTTTATGTGTCAAAAATAAAAACAAAATCTGTTTTACCTCAATGAGCAGGAAACTACAGTAAAAATGTGCAGCATATCTTGTGCTCTCTTCATAAAAACCATTTGGTAAATAAAATGTAGATTCTTTGTATTGTTCGACATAAAAACTGCTATTTGACCTTTTTTATATTTTTTGTATGTTTACAAACCAATTGTATTCAAATGTAGTTTTACCTCAACTGTAATCAAATACAACTCGACCGTGATGTCATGACAGAAATTACAACTCGCATTGCATTAGTTTCAAATGCCTTTAACAGACTATCTAATACCTGAAGGTCAAAGACAATCAGCACACACACGAAAATATGTTTATTTAATTCCTGCGTTATTTCGGTGCTATCGTATGGATGTGAGAGCGGAAAAGTTCTTTATCTTCAGAAAAGAAACTATACTGAGTTTCAAAAATAAATGTCTTCATAGGATAACTAACACCCATTGCAATGAATTCAAATCGAATGATAAAATCAGAGAAGAGACAAATCAAACCTTCATCACAGATGTTATCAGAAAACGCTGTTTGTCCTACATCGGGCATGTCCTACGCACAGACATCAACAGAATACACCACCAATCTCTTGAATGGGCACCTCCAGGCAAAACAGACAGGGGTAGACCAAAAGAAACTCAGAAGAACAATACTTAGAGAAAGTAAAACAATCAATATACATACTATTCAAGAACTGCACAGAATAGCTTTGAACAGACAGAATTGGAGAGATCTGACCTCTGCGCTTACTTTAGCACCAAAGGAAAAATAATAAATGAATTTATCAAATATAGCAGCTTTACCTGAATTGTAATCAAAAGTAGTCCTAATTAATTCTGCAGAAAGGTCTACACATGACCGTCGTGCACAAACACGCGACCTCTGGAATTTCGCCCACTAAGATAGTCTTGCATTTTTGTTTTTTTTTAAAACCCATATTGTAGGAAGGTGGAGCAACTGAAATCAACAGTGAAAGGCATCTTCTCTGTCCGATCGCTTTTGAAAGGTGATTCCAAATCCAAACATATCATTCTACTGTAATTGATACCCGTAGGTTAATTTCACAATCTTCTCATATTTATTACCATATTTTCCCTAAAAGGTGAACATATGGTAACGAAGCTCAAAGTCTTCTGTATCCAATAAAAACAAATGGTGTCTTTTTTGCACAATTTTTTCATTGTATCATTTCCCGCTTAGACTTTACTACTATCTGCTGAAGTCTGCTGTAATGTCGCAGCAAAGTAATTAGTAATTACTATTCACTACCCCGTAGGACATAAAACACAAACAATTTTTCCGGGAAAATAAGGTCTGGTCTGTATATAAGATATATAAGAAAATATCAGAGTTTACGCACCCTAGTTAACACTGTAGTGGCCAACATTCGGGACTGAATAGGAAGAATAGCTAGGAACAATACCTGGTGGTTAGGGAAGGCCAGCTGTATTATCTCTGATGTATTGTTCCCAGAATACAGTGGCCCTATTCATTCCTTCATTCATTCAGGTAATGTGAGTGGGCAAATGAAAGGAATGCCCTTGCATCTTACGGTTGCTAAAGTTTGTGTTAATTTCCATTTACCATATCCATTGATTCTTATTATAATGGGATTCCACAGTATCATCTTCTTCTTCTTCGTCCGTTCTCAAACTCCTGCAGATTAGCAGGATGTAGTCCGGAGAACGGAATGCATTGTGTCATGGTTTACAGCATTGCTGCGATATCTGGGCCTTTCGGCCTGACACATCCGACGTCAGCATGGCTTTGGGTCACTGACCCTATATGGGATGGGACAGCCAACTCCATCCCATGGATTCCACAGTATTATTACTAACATTTATTTTTTTTGTAGCTCTGTCTATAAACGGATTTTAAACCTTGGACACTTGTGAGATGCTGAAATCACCTCCTATGCTTATTATCGGATGGGCTTATATTTGGATAACTACCGTAACAAAATATAACAGCATTAACTGAATTGTAATCTGAAGTGAAAATTTTCTTTCCTCTATTGTTCTTTGTTAATTGTTCTTTGACCACCTTATTCTTCCTTAAAAAGATGTGATTTTAACTAAGATATTCAACATAGTTATCTATCTTTTATGCTGGGAGATAACTATTTCCATTGCCTGTGTTGCCAGGGCCTGAATAGGGAGCAGAGAATAGCAACACATTTACATTTCATGCATGTTGTAAGATGCGAATAAAGAAGTTATGGGGGTGGAGCTGATTGTCCCATTCCATATAGGGTTAAAGTGACTTGGAAGCCATGCTGAAGTCTAATGTGTCAGGCTGAAAAGTACAGATATGACAGCAAAGCTGTAAACCATGGCACAACGCATTAGGCTTCCCGGACTACATCCTGCTAATATGCAGAAGTTTGAGAACTAACGCAGAAGAAGAAGAAAAACTACAGCCAAAAAAATTCTGGTTGATTGCTATATCTTGAATAGGATATGCTATGGCTATCCTTCTGATTAAATCACAGGAAAAGTGTTCTTATGATTGTCCATGAAGAGAAAGTTTTTGCATGGTCCAAACTTAGCATGATTCTGAGAAAGTTTTTGCATGGTCCAAACTACCAGTAAGCATAATTCTGAGAAAGTCTTTGCATGGTCCAAACTACTGGTAAGCATAATGCTGAGAAAGTTTTTGCATGGTCCAAACTTAGCATGATGCTGAGAAAGTCTTTGCATGGTCCAAACTTAGCATGATGCTGAGAAAGTCTTTGCATGGTCCAAACTTAGCATGATTCTGAGAAAGTCTTTGCATGGTCCAAACTACTGGTAAGCATGATGCTGAGAAAGTTTTTGCATGGTCCAAACTTAGCATGATGCTGAGAAAGTCTTTGCATGGTCCAAACTTAGCATGATGCTGAGAAAGTCTTTGCATGGTCCAAACTTAGCATGACGCTGAGAAAGTCTTTGCATGGTCCAAACTTAGCATGATTCTGAGAAAGTCTTTGCATGGTCCAAACTTAGCATGATTCTGAGAAAGTCTTTGCATGGTCCAAACTTAGCATGATGCTGAGAAAGTCTTTGCATGGTCCAAACTTAGCCCGATTCTGAGAAAGTCTTTGTAATTGCTGCCTCAAAATTCCACTTTATGCTGAAGGATAATGATTTCCTCCAACCAAATACTTAGTCATCACATCATTATCTATGTTCTCATGCCAGTTATATGTGCTACAATCTTTTATTCAGCATGTCCATCAGCGTATGGAATCCAACTGTTGGTGTTCAAAGTTAGTTAGCCATCAGATTATCATCATGGTACTCCAATGTCATATTCAGAATATCCTTCAGCATGTGGCAGCTGACTTTTCCTGTTCTGTATTGACTAATAACTCTTCTGATTTCTATATGCCGCTCATTTCTTGCAACACCACACTTCACTCTGTAGTCCTGAATTCTTTCACAGACATGGAAGAAGAAATACATCCTACATCTTCTAACTCGCCTTTGATTGCATTAAAAATGGCACTGTTCATTGAACAACCACTAGCCCAAGTGGTCACGCTGGCAAGTCTGTCTGATCTTTAATTTCCCCTAACATCCACATGTCCAGGTACAAAAATGAAGTAACAGACTTCACCAATGTATCCAACCACTGATGCGTTAATACCCTGACTGAATCTTCTGAAGCATACCCATAAAATCAGTAAGAAAAGAAACGGTTCTTTAGTAAACATAAGGGTCTAACTTTTTTGTGGAAAGCAAAATGAAATTTAGACAATTGTTTTTCCTTGTCTAATCGGTCTATAATTACCGATGACTGGTTCAGGATATTTATTTTCAGGGGGTTGTATGAGTGGTTCTCTCAGTGGATGGCGAGCAGATTGGGGGAAGGGAGAGCTTCACAGTGAGCGATGCAAAAATCATCAAATCTAGCAGCAGTTCTAATGATTTTAACAGAAGTGTAATTTCTAACAAACAATGCATTATGTCAGCCATTCTGTATCTAGGACTAAACAGGCAGCAAATGACATCACAAACAATGCAGAATTTATAAAAAGTGTGAAGGTTATACCCTGATTTTAAGAAAGGATCAAACAGACACCTGTAGCACTCTGATACTCCAGCCATATCATTGCAGTAGTCACCTCCATCACCAAACTAGTGGTTGTACAGAAAGCACAACTTTCTTCCCTAATGCACATCTCTCTGCATTGAGCTGTGAATGTCCAAGCACTATACTTGACCCACAAGAGCATTAATTTTGTTTCTCATGTATATATATGTTGGTTTTATGTTCTGTATAATGGATGCACAATGTTTGTCTGTAACATGTTTTCAAAAGCAAGTATTCTTCTCTCCATATCTGCTGCAAGTGTCTGAAACTTATATCCACACAAAAGAATGAGTACTACTTACCTTTGCAGGGAACTAACTGAATAGGAGCACCACACCAGTTGAGTGTTGGACCGTTTCCCATTGGACACAACATCAAATTCCTAAGGATTACAAACAATTTACTCAATAATAGGACACACTGGTATCTAAAACAACATACATATGTCCATAAATAAAATTAAACTACTTAATACTTTTGATTAGCAATAAACAAGTGAAATCTATAGAATGGTAATGGCAAATGTTTGACAGCATTAAAAATAGCACTGTCCATTGAACCACTAGTCACTCTAACAAGTCTGTCTGTCTTTCATTTCCTCTAACACCCATGTGTCCAGGTACAAAAATGAAGGTAAATCTATTCAGCACAGACATTATAGTGACCAATTCTTAGACCATGCTTTGAAACATTCAAAATGGTCAGTATGTGTGGATGGACTCTATAGCATGGTACTTTCATGGAGCAGTATTTCAAACATGTTGAACATATTCAGGCAGAGTGCATGTTGATATAATTCAGCTATCTGTGACACAGGGGACAACAGACTGTCTAATTACATAAGATGACACAAAACAGTGCAACACCTCGCATGGGGTCGCTATTCTTTGCTCCCCTTTCAGATCCAGGCACCACAAGGGCGACTGGATGTTTATTGTGCTGTATATATAATACCGGTAATATAAAGTAATCTTCCAAGAACACACCCATATTGATTGAGCTTTGTCACCATAATACACAATTTTCTAGGTCATATAATAAATGAAGTCACAAAATCAATTAACAAAGAGTAGCATGGTAGCTTAGTTGATAATGAGCTTGCTTACTATGATCAGGTTACAGTGTGCCAGGTTTGAAACCACATTTAAATTTCTTTTATCTGAGTCATGATTTCTCGCTTGACATTACTGCTCCTCCACTATATCCAGCTGTAAATAGGTATCTGATGCATACGTTAGGGAAGGTGAAAACAGCAAAGAAGGGAACAGGCAACTCCACCTAATAGTTTCTGCGGTTTAGTATATTAAGAGTTATTTTCATTCCCGACAGCAGGTTGCTACCATGGGACCTACCTGTACCTTTACCCTTAATCAAAATGTCTCATGATAAATGTAAAACTGCTTCAGGACAACATTCTCTTCAGTATGCTCACAAACACAGCATTATTCTTATTCATTGTCAATTTTTGTTGCTGTGGGTCTTTTCTTTTCTGTCAGATAATATCTGACTTTGTGGTCTATGATCTATTTTTTGATCTGTTGCTAAATCTGCACGTTTGAAAGACTGACTCATACAGTATCTCTACATTTGTTATTATCATACTATGAAATTTCAATTTATTCATTGATAATAGAAAGTACCAAGTACGGGTAGTTTAATCCATATTAGAAATGGTAATGTACATTTTTATAGAAAGTTTTAGTTGAGCATAGTACTAAAATATATATGACACAGTCTTTTACTTTTGTGCCTTGTGTATATATTTCTTGAAACATTGAGTTGCTCTAGTTAGTTAATGTGTAAACATGGACTGATAGCAGGTAATCCATGAGAGGATGACATCAGTGTTCACAGATATATCTTCCGTCGTGGTGATGAAATAAGTGTCGGAGAAAAGCTGCAATGGTTACTAAACTAGATAAAGTAAGAAATGAAGAAATTAGTAATAGAGTAGGTATAATATCATGAATGTAACATATTGAAAGACAGCAAGTAAAATGGTTTGTCCCCTTGAATGAACCCAAACCAAATACCAATAAGAGCATATAACACAAAAGTATCCTGACATAAAGCCAAAAGTAGACCAAGACAATGGTACATACACACAGTTCTTGGTAGAACAGTCTCTTTAGAGAGAGATGCTAGTGGAAACTTTAATACTAGGACAACCCCTAGATACATTAAAAAATAGATTAAAATAAAATAACACCAACATTCGGATAGTAAAAGAAATAATGAACAACTCCTAAAATCATATTATATATATATATATATATATATATATATATATATATATATATATATATATATATATATATATATATATACGAGGCGTGTTCAAATGAAAACGGGACTTGTTACACCACGCGTGATAGAGCGCACTGATATTGATGACATTTTGCACTAGTAATGAGTATCCAATAATTTACATACGGTCACGTGTTCATCTTCCCAGCATGCATATGTGCTGCAGAAGACTGTTAACAATATGGCGGGTGTGATTCCGAACCCGTCCAAAGTGAATCAGCGTGCTGTGATCCAGTTTCTTTCATTTGAAGGATGTCAAGCAGTAGACATTCATCGGAGAATGAAGGCAGCATATGGTGACAAATGTTTGTCGAGGACCAGAGTGATGGAGTGGGTGCGTATGTTTAAAGACGGACGTGAGTTAACGGCAGATCTTGCACGGCCAGGTCAGGCGCATATTGTTGCAACAGAAGAAGCCATAGCCGTGCTTGATAAAGCAGTACTGACTGACCGTCGTCGGAGCATTCGTTCGCTTGCAGAAGAATTCCATATGTCAATTGGGACAGCCCACATGGTTGTTCGGAAGAAATTGAACTATCGGAAGGTGTGTTCACAGTGGGTCCCACGGATGTTGACTGACCACCATAAGGAAGAACGGATGGGGTGGAGTTTGAACCACCTGATGCGTTACAGGGCAGAGGGTGATGCATTTCTGTTGAGCATTGTGGCAGGTGATGAATCGTGGTGCCACCACTATCAACCGAGCAGCAAAATTGACAGCATGCAATGGAAACATCCAGGTTCACCAAAACCCAAAAAATTCAAGACACAGGTTTCTGCTGGGAAGGTTATGGTGACTGCATTTTTTGACCATGAAGGGCTTTTGCTGACTGATTTTAAGGAACCTGGTGTCAACATCAATGCCGCCCATTATAAAGACACTTTAGACAAGCTGCATAAGGCCATCAAGGCTAAGCGACCAGGCAGACTTTCTCAAGGTGTGATTCTTCTCCACGACAGCGCTCGTCCGCACGTCGCAAAAATTGTGCAGGAAACATTGGCAAAGAAGAATTGGGAAGTTCTTCATCACCCAGCCTATAGTCCCGATTTATCCCCGTGTGATTTCCATTTGTTCGGACCGTTGAAGAAAGCACTAAAGGGACAGCCACGCAACTTTTTCTCGGACGGCATTCGACGTCTACCTAAACAGTGGGATGCTTGCCTAAATGCATACGGAGATTTTTTCTGATGAACCCAGGTGCATTCTTATTCACAAGTGGTTGCTTTGTTCAATTCCGTTGAAAATATTAAATTGCGTATGATACTTTTTAAATAAATCCACAAGTCCCGTTTTCATTTGAACACGCCTCGTATATAAAACTGCAGTAAGACCTACATTTTATACAGAGTAGACATCTTCAACAATGACCATTTCAACTCAGATGGATGACAAAAGAGACCATTGTGATGTGCAGATGATTGATGAACAGGCTGCAATGCATGCTAGCAATGTGGTTCTGTACATCCACTGATTATTGGAATTTATAAAGCATGGAATACATACATACCACTGCCAAAGTTGAATATGTTAGGACATTGGAACAAACAAAACTAGAGCTCAACGGATCTCCATTATCTATACTAAAAGCAAAAGTAAAGTTAACCCATAGCATTTATTAATATCGTAGTGGTGTGAGATATTAGCGATCTCACATTTCAGTGGTTCTGGTATATGAGGGCAGTAGCCATCTCCTTTCTCAGTTTTTACTCCCAGACTAATCTGGTACCAAATTAATGCTGGATCAACCTGGGAGCCATTTCCATCTGAAAACATTTCCTCCTCAACTGGGAAATCAACCCAGGACCACTCATATATGAAGCCAGTGTGCTAACCACTGCGCTTCACAACCCCCCCCCCCCCCCACTTTATGCTACATCCTACTGGAAATCTAGTAGGCCCATAATCCTGCTACAAGAGAGATCCAGTGGGAGTTTGAGACCGGACACTTACAAAAATATGGCGTAGAAATATGAAACATAACAAAAAAAGACTACAGATATTCAAGAACAGAAAGTTAAGAATATTTATACCTGTCAAAGATGAACATTCTTTATATTGCAGAATAGGGCATATTTGATATCTAAAAATATATTTCTTATCAGAAATATATTTTATATTAATGGCTATCCATCAGAGAAATATTGAAAACAATCAAACTCAGATTTTCTCCATATACAAAGAACACCAGAGTGATAAAACAGTCTTATGTATATAACATGGATATAACATAAAAGGACAAATAGGTAGAGCAAGGAGATGATGGATAGATATATAGAGGAAAAACTACAGGCAACATCAGTAATTGGAGAAAGAAAAATAGGTGCCTATGTGTTGTCATACCCAAAAGGGGAGCAAAAGATAGCAATACTGTTTACCTTCTATGTACTGTATATTTTAGAATATAAGCCGATATTGTTTGTAGTTTTTGTTTTCCGCTATTGTTGTAGGCTGGATAAAGTTTCCACTAGCATCTCTCTCTAAAGAGACTGTTCTACCAAGAACTGTGTGTATGTACCGTTGTCTTGGTCTACTTTTGGCTTTATGTCAGGATACTTTTGTGTTATATGCTCTTATTGGTATTTGGTTTGGGTTCATTCAAGGGGACAAACCATTTTACTTGCTGTCTTTCAATATGTTAAATACATGATATTATACCTACTCTATTACTATTACAAAAGTCCGGCTCTGTGGCGAAGTGGTACAGAGCGCGTCTGTGACGACAAAGGTACCGAGTTCGATCCACACCACAGGCAATTGTGCAGCCTGACCGTTCAGAAAGCAATGGCAACCTACTGAACGTATTTATATTGCCTAGAAAATCACCACAGCCAACAAATGCTGGGTTGATAGCTACGTCCTGGATAGGATATGCTACCATCTATCATCTATTACTAATTTCTTCATTTCTTATTTTATCTAGTTTAGTAACCATTGCAACTTTTCTCCAACACTTCATTTCTTACTTTATCTAGTTTAGTAACCATTGCAACTTTTCTCCAACACTTCATTTCACATATAATGATTTTCCTTTGCTGCAAGACTTTGAACAAAGTAAAAAAAAGTGTAAGTGATTTGAAAGAGATAAAAATGAAAGGAGAACAGACTTTTTTTTACTTATCCCAAGACAGTCTTTATTCATGTCCACACCGAAAGATGTTTTTCAGAGCCTGGACATAACTATCTGAGGACTATAACCAAAACTAAATAGACTTTTTTTTTTTCAATATCATTCTTATCTTCACTTGCAAAGGAGGAACATCCTTATCATAAATATTGTGCGTTCAAGTTAAAAGTGGGATGATTCAAGAAGAGAACTTCTCAACAACCCTTGACCACAATTCAAATGCCTAGATTATTATCTGATCTAGACATACAAACACATTTAGCAGACAATGCATAAATGTTACGCTACCATGCATACGACACAGTATCACATAAAAATGGACACAACCTACCACAGAGTACGACATGTCCAGATCATTTTGATTGGCTACTTGGCGATGACGCTTGTACCTATTGTTGCTGACAGGCTCAGACTTGACCCGCTTCAGAACACATGTCACCTGCACAGAGCGCAATGATCAACTAATTAAAGGTTTGCCAACTTAAGCTTCCAGAGGCCTCCCTGATCTGTTGGTTGATTAGTGATCAAACATAGTATCATTTTCTATGGGTAGGATTTAAAAAAAGTTAAAATAGCAACTCTTATGGTGATATATACTCCTGTGAACCATGGACATGAGTTGACTTTATTATATTAGAGCTTATATATGCTCCTGTCAACCACAGACATGAATGACTTTATTATATCAGAGTTTATATATGCTCCTGTCAACCACAGACATGAGTTGATTTTATTATATCAGAGCTTATGATCATTAAAATGTAAATAGGTCACAGTTCAAGTAATCCTGCCATCACAACCTATTGTGCTATTCTAACGCGTTTGTTTTATGTTGTACGTTTGCATTCACTCTCAAATAACCAACCAGAAATTTCATGTGATTGAAGGGAGAAGTTGTGCTTATTAAAGTATTCCTTTAAAGAAAGCTCCAAATATTAAACAAAAATGATGAGAAATGATAAAGGAAAAATGATACGATAAACCTTTGATGTTGTGAATTGAAAAGCATTACGAAAGTAATAGACATGGAGTCTACGGAGACCGTTTGATGTACGTCTGTGGGAGGTAACAAAGTTTGCATGCATAACGTCTTTTGATATAAAATTTCTTAGAAACGCATGAGTTTTCTGTGTGAAACAATAATTATTATGTATATATAATTACCAAACAGTCAGATAAGATTTGACTATCAAGTATAGGCAGCAGTAACACAAATACGAAAGTAAATATAGTGAATAAATAAAGATGTATTACAATCATAGATTATTTTTATCCGTATTAATTTTATTATAATTGTTTTTACCATCTTTTTATTAGTAATAGCAAGTGTTTGTTACACATATTTACTTGTTCACTATGTATGTGATGTGATGTGTTCTTTGTAGAACGTTATCCTCACTGCCATTCTGTAAGCCTCTTGGTTCTGTGCAAGCTGTCCAGCTTCTTCTATTAAATTTAAACTATATTTAATAAATATTATAATTTGCTTTATAAATTCAAAGATTAAAGAAAAAAGGTTTTTCAGATCCTTCAGCTTGAGTTGTGGCCCCCTTAACCAGTCAATATCCAGGAATTAGACAGCATCCTAAAATAACTATTATTTATAAAAAACACACAATATAAATGACAGACCTTGAAGTCTGAAAGTCGGTATCCACCCCTAAGGATGCCAGCAGCCTTTGAGTTTTGGTATCGAAGCTTAGGTAAGGACAGCAAAGGTTCCTCAGGGCTAACCAACATCAACATCTGACCTGAAAATGTTGTTATATTTTAAAATTGTCTCTTGAACTTATATGGATAAATTATTATGATCTTACTGTAACTAAAAACTAACATGCCAGAGGATATTCAACAAAGAGGAGAAGGCTGCAGTAACACAAATAGGAAATGATAACAGCAAGGATAAGTAATAAGGCCTCATTTGGTGGCAACGTAAAAAAAAGTCTGGTTATTTTTTTTCATTTACAATTATTATTAGTAATTATTTATTAGATTATTAGTAACAGTAACGTCTTATTATTTATCCTTGATGTGATCTCATTGTAACTAGTTCTCATTGTACTGTATAAATCTCTTTTAGTGAGATTACAGTAGAGTATTGTTAGGCTTATTTCTGGCACAAGAACTTATACACTATTAGATGGTTTATAGAACAGCGAGTTAAAAACTTATGGGAATGTTATCAGTGCTGTGATGCTGGTTCATAATCAAGACTTGGTTTGCTAAGTGTATCTGGTGAGAATGTGTACTTTTGTCTGTCTTGCCATCCCCGTATTTTGTTAATTCCCAGCCTTACTGTAGACAACAGTTTACGTTTTGGTCTAGTTATACCCCCTCTATCTGCTTGATGTGGTAGACTTTAGATAGTTCATGGACAGAATATCATCATTATACATCCAACTATCAATTCATAAGTGATTTCATCTCAAGATAACGATCAGCATGTAGCAGAGTAAAAGCAGGAGGAGACAACTCCCATCTTTATTGATTGATATTTTATTAATTTTATAATAAATGTGGCAAGAATGGGACTTGGCATATGAGGGGGAAAAATGAGGAATGTATTTGATCAGTAAGTCATGGGACAATCAGCATTCATACACTTTGATAGGACTGACCAACTATGAGTTTACCAGATTGCAACAAATTCAGCTCCTAACCAATACCCACATACACTTGGAGCATGTTGTCAAAACCAAACCTCAGCACCAGGCCAACCCCCTTTGTACATTCTTTCACCAGATTTCAGAAATAAGAATAAAGACCACTGGCAGAATCTGCAGGGGCAAACCCCACTAACTGATTGCTAGCATCTGCATGGACTAACCGATTGCCAGAATCAATCCAACACTCATGATCAGTCAGGAAGATGTTAAGATACAGTATTTTAATCAAATTAATTTTTAAGATTAATAAAAGATCTGCATTGGTTGAATGCTAGGAGATTCTAGAGAACTCATTGGTTAGTTCTAGAAGATGTTATTTCTATCTATCTATCTATGTTCATTTAGCACTGAATACAGTGTAGAGGACAGAAACTAGAGCTCTTCAGTTCGAGCGATGTGATGCTACTGTGCGCATTTCTTGAATGTGGTTGAGACCTATAGTCATACCCTCTTTGAAAGTTGTTCTGTGCATAGTTTCTCTTGGTCTTCCTCTTTTTCAATCTAGTACCCATTTTAATACTTTTAGTGGTAGTCTATTTTCATTCATTCTAAGTACATCAATATAAACCCATCGTTTTCTTCTTATTGTGGAAACATATTGCTGTTTTGTTCCTTCTTTTACTTGCTTGTTTGACTTGAATTCTATTTACTTGATGCTGTTTACAGTAATAAAACATATCTTTCTCTATATATGACCTATGACCACCATATATGACCTTCATAAATGACCTATAGCAGATCAAGTGGTGTAGCCATATTATGAGAATGCACCACAACAAGTTGCCTGTACAGGCATGTAACCAAATGAGATCATGGTACAAAGTCAGAGGAAGACCTTGAAAAAGATGGATAGAAAATGTCAGGGGCATCCTAAACAAACACGGTCATATCACAGCCGAGGACACACATTTGGTTTTGGAACACAAGCTCGAGCTCCAATAACCCTATGCTTAACGGCAAGAGTGGATAACAAACCACCTGGGGAAAGACAATAGAAAAAAAAGACAATAAATGACCTATTAATGACAATGGAGACTGGTCATAAGAACTCTGGAGACCCAATCTTTGAAAAAATAGGCTACAAAAAATGTACATATAAATTTAAAATACCCATCTTATTATAAGAAAACATACAACCTACCATCAGGAAAGACACGGACATATCTGAAATATTCCACCAAATGGTAGGGACGATAAAAGCTATCCATTCCCTGTTCACCCTGTCGGACGTAGGTGACTCTGCTGATGTAACATCCTATATATAAAAGGAAAGAAATCACTTATAAGTTATAAAATATTATATTAAAGAAAAGTCTTGAAAAGAAAAGATTCCTTTTTACAGTGGTTACAAAACTGCATTAGTCTTCTTTCTTTCTTTTTGCTTTATGTCCCTTTATGTCTTGCAGCATCAGGGGTAAAAGAGTTCTTTGGAGATGGCCTTTTTGTGTGCCTCATATATATTTGTTTTCGTTGATTCATTTATTTCTGTTATCCATCTTTTGTTTGGTCTGCCACTGGCTTTTAACTATCGTGTCTTTATGGTAATGCTTTTTTGAGGGGCACTATCTGATGGTAGTCTGGAAGCATGTGAAAACCACTTAATCTGCTGCCTTCTGATGTAATCCAGCATTGGCACCGTGTTTATCATTTCTGATGTTTTCAATTCTTATTTTGTCTTTTATTGTTACTCCAAGAATTCTATGTGGTTGGTTGCTGATCCAGCTGTCCATGGGCTCATGCCCTTTGACGGCATTATATTGCTGGGAAGTGGAATTCTACGTAGACAGGTCATTTCTGTTGTAGCAAGTTTTCTTTTGTCTTTTGTTGTTAGTGTCCAAATTGGTAGCATAGTGATGGTATGATGATCGTTTTATATAGTGTAGTTTTAGTATTTATGTTCACATAATTGTTTTAGAAAATAGGAAACATCTGTCCTAAGATCTGCAATGCTATATTGCATTTGTGTTGGATTTCTTTTGTGTTTTTCCCATTAGGAAAACAGCCCATCAGCCTTAGTGGTAGTCACAATTTTGGTACCATGGAATTGAGCGAAAGACATCCGGAAGTGTGTGTTTATTTGGCCCAATGGCGTGCTTAATGTTAAACAGAACTCTTGGCAGCAATATTTAGAGGGAAACAGTGGCTCTATTCAATTTATATGGGCTGTATGGTGAAAAATGTGCCAACAAATGGCTTCAGGCTTTCATGCAAATGGATGTCTGCATCAATCAATCAATAAACCTGTAACCCTTCAGGGTCATAGGGGCACCAAACAGGATGCTTCAGCACACAGAGTCCTCCAGCGAATTCTATCCTCAGTGATGCAGATGAGTGTGGAAATATCTTGTCCTGTCCATTCCTTGATATTGTTTGTCCATGCTTTTATTTGTCCTCCTCTGCTTCTTCCGCCTTCGGATGTCTGCATACAAAACGGTAGAACACATATTCTACATATACACATGGATTCTCTCTGAGTTTGAGGCTACTTCTCAAAACATTGCATACCACTGAGAGGTAAGTCTTCTAGGTATGAAAGAAAGCTCTGGAGATCTCACCTGCACATAGGAAACAAGAGTTTCATCACTTGTAGTTTCTGGGGATAAAAAAAAGGGAAAGAGTACATACTTATATTCTAAGTACTTTTACAGCGCATGTAGCATTTATCACACAGCTACAAAAATCACTCCCTGCAACTCCCTAATTGGAAACATACAGTATTTTACAGGTGACTTCTACAGCTCTAATCATATAATGGTGATAAAATATTTTTCTTTCTATAGTCTATGAAGTTTAGTTTTGGTTATCACATAGGTTCACAGCTTTCTGTCTCGTATTCTGTAACTCATTTCCGATACAGATGCCAAACTATCCAGCACTTTGCCTTCCTCTACCATTCTTGTTCTTCAAGTTGCATGTTGCCAAACTGTGCTCAACTTTTCCTCTTCTGATATGTCCAAAGAACATGGACTGTTGTTTGATGTGAGTGAAAAGCTCTCTTTTTGAATTAACTTCCTTCAAGATATCTTCATTACACGTTTTATGTGTCCATGATGTTCTCAACAGTCTTCTATACAACCACATTTCCATTGACTCTACATAAAATTGTATTATTCTGCTGACTGTTCAATGTTCACATCCATACATAAAAAATTGTTCTAAATTTCTAAAGACTCTCAAATCAATTGACAAATATATATTACATAGGATTTTTGTCATCTTATGAACTGTTACCTTTGCTTGGACTACCCACATTTAACTTTCTTAACCTTCATCATGATGTGAGCGACTATAGTTGAAAGACTCAACATATTTTCAGTAGTTGTCCACGACTACAATCACTCGTTGTTATGCACCTCTTGAACAAGTACATAATGATTGTAAACAAATGTCATTTATCCAGTCAATGGAGGAAATGAAAGTATACTTAATTAACTTCAATTTCCGCTAGTGTTGAACTAAATACAATGAGATATAGATAGGTTATGACTGTTTTTAGCCATCAATATAATCCCCCAGAATTGTTCAAAATAATAGCCATATTTTAGAAATATTAAAAAAAATTATAATTTCTATTTGCGTAGCTGATGTTAGTTAGATTGACATGTTTTGTTTGTTTTCAAAGACAATATTGTATGAACACATTCGTTTGGTTATAAAATGACATCAGACTGGAATAGGTCTAGTCATCCGGCATTGAATATATCAAAGTTTTTACAAACACTAGGCCTATTTGTGATAACATGAATTAGATCAGCAAGTTTTGTTTTCACAGACGATATTATATGAACACGTTAGTTTGGTTATGAAATAAATTGAGAAATATATTAGGCATAGATATTTAGCATTTTATCCTGGATTTAATATATCCGACAAGAATAGCAATAGGAGATATCCAATTTTCCCCCCATTTTTTCCTTCTCCATTTTTCATCATACACAGAGAAAGTAAAACAATCAATATCCATACTATTCAAGAACTGCACAGAATAGCTTTGAACAGACAGAATTGGAGAGATCTGACCTCTGCGCTAACTTCAGCGCAAAAGGAAAATGAATGAATGAATGCATTTTTCATCATCATCATATACTAACATAACATATGTCATACATACACCAACAAAACTTACATTCAGGAACAATTCCTTTATTTGCATAAAAGAAGTTATACAAAAAGATTCAAAAATACAAAAGTTATTGCATTTTCCAAAAATCCTCCATAAATACTGCATAGTAAAAAAAAATGCTACAGCAGGGAAAAACTCACATTTTTGTTGTAGCATGCAATACATCTTCTATCAACTGTTATCAATGTACCCAAATATTTGAACATGTTGACTTGTTTCAAACTGGCCTCATCTAATTTCATATTTTATTTTGGAGAACATTTGTTATTACCATTAGTGCTAAAATAACAACACTCATTTCTCACCATCAAAAAGAAGATGTGGCCTGTCAATCATCATTCGTCTCCATGACCCATTATACTTTTTGACACTGCCCAGGTTTGCTCCCCAGATTCTAAAAAGCAAGGACAGAATTAATTACTCTCCTTATTTCTAAGATGCAAAATTAAATCAAGTTGATAAAGTCAAGTATCTTGGCATCATGTTAACATTAGACGACAGGTGCTCCAATGAGATAAAAAGCAGGATAGCCCAAACCGAATCAACATTAAAAAAAATATAAGACATATTCTATGCAATGGAGTACTATTGATCTATGCATATGTGAATGCACGGGCAGAAAAAAAACAACTAAAGTATGCTGGAAACTACTGAGATGTGGTTTTTGAGAGGAATGATGAAAACTCTATGGACAGCAAATATAAAACTAATGTACAAGTCATCACAGATGCTGGAGTAAAAAGTCAAATTATAGACAAAATTTGAAACAGACAATGAAGATTGTGATGAGAAAAGCAAAATGTGAGAGGGGGAGAAGAAAGAGGGTCACAGAAGACCAAATAAAATTTGACCCAGAATAGACATACAGAAAGTGAAAATAAGGTTTTGGAAACCACTGATAAAGATGGCTTCCAGATTAACACACTATTATCATATTTCTTTTCACAAACTATTGCAAAAAAATTATTTGATATAAATACTGTCTATAACAAATGACATCTGTTTTTTTAATTTTACGTTCATTCTCAAACTCCCGCAGGATCTCTCTCACAGCAAAACAATGGTCCTATTAAATTTCCAACAGGATGTAGTCCAGAGAATTAAAAATGTGTAGTCTAGAGAATGAAAATGCATAATGTCACCGTTTATTTGTGCCAATGTCCTGACACATCTGACCTCGGTGGTTTATTGTCTGTCAGTATTTACATTCATTAGGTAACCTGAGCAGCACAATGATCTCAATCCTCTACAATTCATGGGCATTTTTTTTCATGCATAGCCTTAATTTGAGACCTAATAATAACTTACTTCTGACAAGCCTTTTTCCACAATCTCTCCTCTCTAGCACACACATAGAACCCACGGCACACCTGAAATTAGAAAAGAATATTGAATTTCAAAACGTAATTTGTAAATAATAAAATGGAAATAATCTTTTCTACCATATCTGTCTCTGCGACGAAGATTGGCTACAATAATCTTCAATACTTTCTTTCTCTTGCCTTGGTTGTAGATCTTGTTTAGGTGACCTATACTTTCCATAATGTGGCCATCGTTTATATGGATGTTCTGAACTCCTCACGATTCTTGATGATACTGCTGCAGCAAAGAACATGTTTAAACAAATTTGAGATGTCTCTTATCCATTGTTGTCTAGGGTAACCATTTGCCCTATTACCAGTAATGATGCCTTCCATTACTAGTTTTTCCATATTTTTCTCTTTACATGGCAAAAAATTCAGCTTTCTTGTTATAATGTCGCTTAGGAGCCAATATCTACAATGTTTAATTTTCTTGATTTGTTATTGTTTGCTGTCCATGGTATTCTCAATATTTTTCTGTAGCATCTCATTTTGAAAGAAGCAATCTCTTTGCCATTGATTTATTAAGTGTCCATGTTTCATAGATGTTAATTGCTACTGGGAATATAATTGCTTCAATTAAATGTAATTTAGCGTTGCTGCTGGTGCCTTTCCAAAGATATTTCATTTGAGCTAAGTTTTAATGTCATTATTGTGATTCTTCTCTTGATTTCTACAGCAGAATCCCAAGAACTGTTTATGTTTGCATCTAAATATTTAAAATTTGTAACATTTTCCAGTTTTTGATTATCAATTATTACTTTTGATCAGGTTTTTTATTTCATTTGTTGACATTATTTTTATTTTTTTCATGTTTAAGTTGAAAAAAAAGGGTTAGAGAATTGATATCATTTACTCAGGTTTCCCCATATGTAATTTATTCCTCTCGATGAAGTAGCAAGTGTCTGACAAGAGTACCACTCATAGTACATGTTTACATCTGTGAAACATGGATACTTAATAAATCAGTGAAATAGAGAATAACTTCCTTTGCAATAAGATGCTATAGAAAAATATTGAAAATACCATAAACAGCACAAAAGAAAACAGGAAACAATGTTTAAAGAACATTAAACAATGAGGAAGGCTAGCTTCTAAACAATGTCAAAGCAGAAATTTGTGTATGTTTAAGTAGAAGTTCTAGGTTTCACTGATCTTTTTTGTTGATAGACCATCCACACTGGTTGTTAAAAGAACTGTTTTGTTCTCTTAGCAGAGGTTTCAAAACTGATATTGTGAATATCTTGTCCAAGTCTCAGCATCTACACACAATTTTTTAAGTGACTGGAATAATATGGCTTCCTGCCGTTTCCTTTTCCATGGCTAGGATCCTATTTGGCTTCTCCACTCCTGCTTAGCTCAAATATGACTCAGTGTGTCTGCTTGTGTATGACAATGCCACCCACCAAACACTTTGGCTACTGAGCAAGTGGACTCCCCCCCCCCCCCCGTACACACAAGTTATGGTGGAAAAGTGGAAGATAATATTATCTTTTACTACATTTTATTTTATTTCTTCTTCTTCTTTCGTTCACTTGAAACATGTCTATATCTGTAATTCTGTCTCCTTAATAAAACTCACTGTCTTTTGTAGTTCATACAGTGTCCCATAGAGTTTTGATTCCAGTGTATTTTATTTTATGATTTGAATGTGGAAGCTAGAAATTCTCCATTTTTAGCTTAGGACTCATTGAGGATGATATCTAATAGGCGACTAGAGCAACCTCACCAAACAATGGCAAACTAGGGAGATGTATTCAGCGCCAAGAAACTTATGGTTCAAGGAAAAAGAACAAGAGGCTGCACACAATATTAATAGTCACAGAATATTGAAGACCTTTAGAATTTGACATTGGATTAACTAGGGCAGCTTACACAGAATTGAGAGGCTTACAGAATGGAGATGAGGACAAAATTTTACAAAAGATATGTCACATAGAAGCTGCAGTTCCGTATGAATCATCCAGTTGTAGACACTTCACCACTTACCAAGGAAAACATTTCCAGTGACCTCAAGTCTAAATCACTTGATACTACCCAGTGTAGGATGTACACAATCAGCTCCACAGGTAAACAAGAGATGTGAGTCATCTACAAAATAGAACATGGAAAAAATATCATAATTTGTATCTATCACTTTTGTTGTTAGATATGACCTGGCATCATTGCATCTCAGGGAAACCCACAGATTCTTTTCCTTAGCTGATGTCAAATTTTATATAAAATGATCCCGCCAAAGACGTATGTGTTGGGCCATTGGCACAAATAAAATGGCAATACAACGCATTTCCATTCTCTGGACTACATCCAACTGGAAATTTTGTAGGACCATTGTCCTGTTACAAGAGTAATCCAGTGGGAATTTGAGAATGAACGCTGAAGAAGAAGAATATAAAATGATAATGACCAGCATTGCATGATATTAGAAAAATGCTTCTCCCTCCAAGGACCAAATGGAACACCCTATATGGAACAAACAAAAACCGCTCAAATAACCATGCATATATCACAAAATGGCATTGAGTCAGAGGGTATGAGCTCATGGACTGCTAAATCAGCAGCCAACAATATATACTGATGGTATCTGTGGGCCAGTGGTTAATAAATACATTTTTATTTATGTCCTTCAGATGTCCAGCACTACTTGAGCAGCAATTAATACCAAATTCTTCCAACTGCAACATAGATGCATCATCTATCACAGTCATATTTAACAGTGCTCAAAGAAACTTCAGTCTGTTCCCCTTTATCTTGTTTACTGACTATAGGTGCATGTGACGTATGTCTATATTTTCTTTCATTTCCATGAACGCCAGTAAATCCTAGCAGTAAATCCATGTGACACCCATCATGTGGCTGGAACAAGCTAACAGGTTATAGTGGAAATCCACTCATGGAGACACCAGCCGTTTTTCATCTTTTGAAATGTGGATTGAGATTCAGACACTGTATTAGTAAAAATGAGCCACAGTCATTGGAGAGCTGCAGTAACAGCCTCGACCTTCATCCTCACACTGGAAGTAGTTGCTCATTTGTGCTTGGCAATCACTGGCAAACCACTTGCACTAGCTATTATATATACCCCTATCAGATTTCTCACCACGACAGACAGATCCATCTGTGAACACTATGACATCATCATCATCCCCTGAGTTATCTGCTATCAGTTGATTTATTTTAAAGTCCACTATGCCAGCCAATGCATAACGCTCTACATTCTCTGCCAAGGGTAACTATGATCGTATTAAAGCTTGTCAGTCTCATCAATCACAGACCATTCTTCTCTTTTTGGTAAGGCAGAAACTGTCATAACTTTGCTTATTACATTTTCCATCTGTGCTTAATCATGCCATGTTTAATTCTTAAACTCTTGTGATCCTTAATATTCTTATGGAGAGGCTGTTTCTACTTTATAGTGACACACATATGCACTCTGGCATGAGTGAGAGAATGAGAGCGCATTGATAGCAATCTAATTATATATCTCATTTTCAAAATGAGACTTTTCCTAGTGCATCCAAGAACTATACACATTCCCTCATTTTTGATACATTCCAGACACTCACTGAAAATATGAAAGAGAAAGCAGAATCTAAAACCAACAACAGAAAGAACCAACTGGTGTAAAAAGAAGTATAAGCAGTAGCTGCTCAAGTTGCAATAGATTTAATTGTTGCAACATCTGACAAGCAGTATTATATTGTTTGATCAACATAATATTTGTAGGACAAGCTATAATCAAAAGTTATTCCAAGATAACAGAGTCTGTCAATGCACTCAAGGTTTTCATAAAAACTGACTCTGTCAGCCTTCACTAAACAATTATCCAAAGAACACCACAACAAGCGTGCTTTCTCTTGATTTATCTGAAAACTTAATTCTTTGCACCAACCTGATATAGCATTTAATGTACCTCAAATATCTTGGATTATTTATTTTTTATCCAGTCCAGCCCTGTAAATTAGAATGTCATCTGCAAAATCTTAATGTTTGACCTAATGTGGAAGATTAAAGTTTGGTTACCTTTACTATGTATATGTTGAGCAACGCAAGTGACAGAGGGGAACCTTATTATAGTCCTGGACATATACATATATTTTAAAGTCAATGATCCTAAGTGTAGCCAACAGTTTTCATCAGAGGACCAGTGATCCAGTTCACACTACAAAAAAATGACGTCACAATCCAACAAAGACATAAATAGGTTAAAAAAAAGTCAACCTCACTATAATCGACCACCACAATAGTCTCCTTTATTGGACTGAAATTTTTCATAATCATATGCAAAAGTTGCAGTATTACACAACCCGTTGCCAGACCAGAAGCTATCCATGAGTGTGAAACGATCTTGACCTGCCCAGTCTTTGATATTGTCTGCACATGATTTATTTGGTCCCATCTGCTTCTTTTACCTTCAACAGTTCTCTGCAAGATCATTTTTGACAGAGAATCAATGTCTACATATAGTTTTCTAATATTACTTATACTCATCTGTAATTTCATTCTAATTATATCATTTCACAACTGTTGTTAATTAACAGGGAGAAAAAAAGATATAGTCATACCTTCTGATCATATTCTGGCTGACATAAGGTTTTCTCTTTCAACTTTAGTTGCTGCAGGTGGACCAACAGATACTCTTCAAATTCACTGTATAAAAAAAAACACCAAATACTTAAGACCAAATAAAATTGTTTATGTGTTTTACACGTTGTGTGTTCAGAATTACAACAAAGTAATCTTATGTTTTTGTGAGGTAGTTTATATTGTAATTATTAATCAGGTATAACATATTCTTCCCAGATTGTAACCTTCTTTTATGGATGTTATAAACTCCTCATGATTCTGGGCAAGTTGACCTGCTGCGGTCAAGGACACGTTTAAACACACTGAAATATCTTTTGTCCATCATCGTCTTGGATGGCCTTCCTGTTACCAGGAAACATTTCTTCCATTACTAATTTTTCCACTCCCAAAGCTGTGTGTATCAGGCACTTGGTGCAAATAAAATGGCAACAGAGGGTACACTCAACTCCCTCGGCAATATACTATTGGAAATCTAGCAAGAACCAATGTCCTATTACATGAGATTTGCAGCTGGAGTCTAAGGACGATTGTAAAGAAAAAAAAAAGTTTTTCCAGCTGATATCTCTTTATTCAGCTCAATAACCCAGTTTTCTTGATAAAATTTGATTAAGAATTCAACCTTCTTTGACATTTAATGATGATTTTTTTTTTACAGTCCATGGTATTCTTAAATTTCTGTAGCCTCTAATTTTGAAGGAAACAATTCTTTTATATGGTAATTAAAAAAATTGGTAGCATATTCTATCAGGATGTAGCGATCAACTCAGAATTTTGTGGTCTTTTTTTGTTGTGCAGTAATAATTTTCTACATAATATAATATTCTGAACATAGAAGAGAACTGGCTCCTCAAAACTATCAAAAAATGCAAACTTACATATTTTGGATATATAACAAGACACAATGTTTTAGAAAGATTAATCACTTTGGGCAAAGTTTCAGACAAGAGAACAAGAGGCAGACCAAGACTACAATGGACATATTCCATCGAAGGCCTTCTGAACATGACACTAGCAGAAGCTATGCAGCTTGCACAGAACCAAGAGGCTTACACAGTGGAAGTGGGGAACACGTTCTGCAAAAGACACGTCACATAGATAGATAGATTTTATATTCAGTAGGTTGCCCCTGCTTCATTAATGTTTCTGATGCACAACTGCCTGAAGCAGGGTTTGAACCTGGTACCGTAGCCATCCGAGATCAGCAATGCACCTGTCCACCACAGAGCTGGACTATAATATAATTAGGTTATATCTATAGGCTTACCAATAATGACATATCTATTTTTCTTCTGTGTTTGTTCTCAAACTCCTGCAGATTAGTAGGATATAGTCTGGAGAATGGAATGCTTCATGGCTTACAGCTAAGCTGCAATAGCTGTGCCTTTCAACCTGAGACATATGACTTCAGCATGGCTACTGGGTTACTTTGACCTAATATGAAGTGTGATAGTGAACACCACCCCATAATTACCTTATTATTGTTCTGGTGTAAAAATTATTGTTCCGCAACAATGATCAAGTATTAAATATATATCACTAGGGGAGGTTATTATTCAAGTAATTCTGCATTTTGATTAGGTCTATTACAAAGTAAACAGTGTTGCTTTTCTTTTTTACTTTTCGGCCCTGGCAATATACTGGTGGCATATCTCTATTGCTTGCAACAACAAACAATAGCGACAATGATTTTAGAGTGAGGACTTACCTTTCTTCCATTGAGCTCTCACTGTCTTGTCTTGCTGTAAGATTAGAAAACAAAACTTTGAACAAATGTATTAGTTCAACACAGTGAATCAATAAAGTCAGAATATTATTTATGCTAGAATCTGTCAATGTCTTCACCATTGAATAGATGATGATCAAAAAAAATTGAAGCAATCCTTTTAGCTCTGCCTGCCTATTTATCTACTACGTACCTACCAGGGATTCAGGCTTTTGACTAAAAGTGCTTCAGACGTTTAAGTAATTTCAGACGAAATTAGTTATATAGAACACAAGACAAATATTTGAATCTTGTCCTGTTCGCTCTGTCCATTCTTCCGTTGTCTATAAAAATTCTTCCAAGATATCCAAATTTACATACATGTGAAATGAGTGTGTTATTGTTGTCTGTCTTAATCAACTGGTCCATATTCATAGCGATTGAGAATGTACATTTTGAACGTCTTCATAAAATGTACAATTTTTAGGTACATAGGTCAAAATTGAAAAATGGGCTGAACTGTAGCCAATCCCCAATATAAGGCCTACCAGCTGAATCAAAACAAGCCTTTTTACATGTTTTTGATTGCTGCAGTGAATTTCATTGGTCACCATTTATATATTTTTTGTCACTTGTCAGCTTCATAACAGCGGAAATCGCATTGATCCTTGGTGTTTTGGACAGACAAGTCTGTTAATAGGATGCCCTCAAAGTGAGGTGAACTATGATCTTGGCCAGTGTGAGTCCTAGTCCTGATGTGTGAAACAAGATCTTGCCAAGTCTGAGGCATTGCCCCGATGTATGAAACAAGATTTTTGCAAGTTTGAGTCCTAACCCTGATGTGTGAAGTAAGGTCTTGACCAGTGTACCCTAACACTGGCATGTGAAATAAAGTCTTGGCCACTTCTGAGCAATAGCTCTAATGTGTGAAGTGAAGTCTTTGTCAGTGTAAATCCTAGTCCTGATATGTGAAGTATGATCTTGACCAGTTGAGTCTTGGCCCTGATGTGTGAAATAAGGACTTGGCCAGTGTGAGTTCTAGTCCTGATATGTGAAGTATGATTTTGACCAGTTGAGTTCTAGTCCTGGTATGTGAATTAAGGACTTGGCCAATTTGAGTCCTAGACTTGTTTCATGAAGCACAAGTTCTACTGAACTACACATTCTGTGATCTTAGTTAAAATCAACTATTTTAATGTAAGTAATTTACTTACCTCTGTCTCTTGGACTTTTGCTTAATGCATTGCCCAGTCTTGACTCTATGTCAGGAACCAGCTGCAGAGCTTTCTTATAGTAGAATATGGCTGGAAATAGAAACATTTGAATAAATAAAACCAGAATATTATGTTTCAGTGAATATGATAACATTTCTGCACTATCTTAAAAAAAATAATTTTAAGGGTACTTGGCATTGTTTCTGAAACTGGAAAGGAGTGAGGAGGGAAAAGTCTGTCGGCTCCATTCTCATTAAATGTCCAAACCATTTAATTTGTTATCTTTTGACTGGTATAGTTTCTACAATTTCTCTTATATCATTATTTCACATTCTACCCATTCTTATGACACAGACAATCTTTCTAAAACACCTTATCTCACATGCTGTAATCTTATTTTCCTGTACTTTAAAAAAGGGTCTATGTTTGACATTGGTAGCATGATGTTGGTATAAAAATGCTATTTATTAATGTTCATTTAGTTGTTATGCTGATGTTCAGATGCCTAAGTAGTGGTGTCAGTTGATAGGAGATACTTTGCATAGCCCAGCTGCTGGTTTCATTACCTGCCTGGTGGCGATTCAGTGAACAGAACGCACTGGACAAACATTATTGGGATTTACTTTTTAAGAATTATACAACTGAAAATCCTAACAGCAATTATTAAAACCTTTTACTGAATTATTCAGTTCTAGTGCAAATAAAAGTCTTCAAAATTCATTATATCAGTGGACAGGGATATCTTTATTTTTTTATTGTTAATTTAGTAGTTGCACCACTTTCAATTACTTCCTACAGTGTCAAACGTGTTTGTTTTACAAAATAAATTTCCATAGTAAATTATTAATACACCATTAACAATAATGAAACTTGCTTTGATTGATAAATATAGTTTTCCTTGTTATAATATGATTGAAATAATACGTTGACTATAAGTAAATGATTTTTTTGTAGCACGCACTAACTTGTTCGATGTGATAATAATTTATCAATTTCTTCAGTTATTATTGCTCTGCTGGTATCCACCACAATGCAATAAGGATCAAGTATTAACTCATTCTGCCCATAAAAACGATATATCGTTGCAGATATAACCATTATTCCGGACGTGTCCATGATGTATCATTCTTGCAGATATGCCACCTAAATTTGCTTCGTTTGGATCAGAAATGAATTAGTATTAACTTATTTAGCTGTTTAAACTTTAGAAATCTGGCTAACAAAAGAAAACCCTCGTAGTACTTTGTGATTAGATGCATGGAAATTAATTCAAATTAAAATTTGAACAAGGTAGGTTCAGCTTTTCTGAAATTAGCAAAATGGCTTTCATCTTCCACTAGTAAGTGAGCTCAAAGATTTAGCAAACATCTGGTTTTATTATTCTATGAGTTTTATAATTGGAGATATTATTTCAAGTGCTGTATCGGTAAACAATAGTGTTTTCGTTTTTTACAGTGGAGATTACAGACTTGTGGAAAATCGGAAAATAAATAGATCCAAGATAAACAAAAATAGGTAGATGTATTACCAAAATAAAACATTTAACAACCTACCAACGAGTTACAGAGACAGACCACGTTTCGACTAAAAAGCCTTCATCAGGACAAACTAAAGACCACAGTCCAATGAATCTTACACGGAGACAAACATGGTTATGATAGGGAGGAACGAAAAGGAGAGATAGTGAATAGATAGCAGAGGAAGCAAAGGTCGAACAGCATGACAGGGAAGAAGAAGGTATAGGGAGAGGATAATGGTAAGTAGGGGGGGGGGGGAAAGTGTACAGAAGAAAGTGAGAAGTGAAATAGCTAAAACGTAATAGCAAGTAAAATAAGATAAATTAAATTCGAATACTTACCTCAAAAATGGCAATAGACAATGAGTATAACCGATATACAGTTGTAATGTAAGGAAAGAGCAAAAGTATTTTTCCCTAGTTTTATTACTAAGCTATACCTTGTGTAGCTTATACGTAAATCATGATCGCCATCACATGTAGTGTCTATCTCCAATAGGCAGTAATTAAGCAGCTTTAGCACATTCTTCTCATATATCCTCAACTTATTGATTATAGACACCATTTATGTAATCTTTTCTGTTACCACATTACTTTGGACACCAGCATGTCCAGTCTGAGATTATAACTTAGACAGACAGAAGAACAATGAAAGACTTCTTTTTCTTTCGTTCACTTGAAACATGTCTATATCTGTAATTCTGTCTCCCCAATAAAACTCACTGTCTTTTGTAGTTCATACAGTGTCCCATAGAGCTTTGATTCCAGTGTTATTTCCTCTGGCCAATATGTCTGCCTCAGCGTTTCATGCTCAGAAGAAATTCATTATTTATTGAATGAACCTAATGGGTCTATTTACATGGCCATGGATGGTTAACTTGTTATATTTTAAGATGAACAAACAAATGCACATTTGGTTCTTTTTGATTTGTTGTTATACCTTCATTCCACATCCCATCATCCTCAGCTTGCATGCCTTGGACAAAGTAAGCTCTGGCCTGGAATGAGAAAAACCCATCCTAATTATGTAATGCAATCCTTAGTGTATTCATCAATAACTATTACTAAGATTGAATAATGCAGTGGTTCTCAAAGTAGTGGTTCTCATTGTAGTGATTTTCATAATAATAGTTCTCACAGTAGTAGTTATAAAAACCAGGGCATTCTTCTTCTTCAGCGTTCATTCTCAAACTCCTGCTGGATCTCCCTTATAGCAGGACTATGATGCTACTAGATTTCTAGCAGAATGTAGTCCAGAGAATGGAAATGTGTTGTGTCACCATTTTATTTGCGCCACTGGCCCTACACATCCGTCTTCGGCGGAAAGCCAGGTTATAAAAGTAGTGATTCTCAAAGTAGTGATCTCATAGTAGTGGTTCTCATAGTAGTAGTTATGAAAGCAAAGGTCTCAAAGTAGTAATTTTCAGTGTAGTAGTTCTCATAGTAAGGTTCTCAAAGTAGTGATTCTCAAAGTAATAGTTATCAAAGCAAAGATCTCAAAGTAGTGATTTAGTTGAGTTTTAAAGTAGTGGTTAATTTTCAATGCAGTGATTCCCAATGATTTTACTGCATGACCCATTTCAGCTTAAAGAAGTAGCCTCAGACAGGTCTATTTGTGAATGCAGAAGACATTTTCCACCATTTTGTATGCAGCCATCCAATCACACAATCACATAAAAGCTTGCAACAATTTAGTGGTATTAATATTGGCCACTTTTGACACACACGTCAGTATGGCTTCAAAACAACCAACCTCTAGAGTCACATGGTGAGCAAATTTGACTTAAATAAAGAAGATTTTCTTTTTTCCTGCCTGTAATCTATTGTTCATGTGACTGTAAAAATTCCTTTAATTACAGAATATAGATACACCATTCAGGTCCATCGACCATCGCTTTGGAAATTAAAAAAATATATGGATTCCAAAATAAATATATAAATGTGATAAAATCATTCTATACCAACTCAAAATGCTGTGTTAGAACAGAAAAAGGCAATTCAGAATGGTTCCGTTTTACTGGTGTTAAACAAGGTGTCACCATTACTATTCAATATCGCAATTGACTGGGCTATGAGAAAAAGCACATCCAACACAAATTTAGGAATCAAATGGATAAATAAAACAACATTAGAAGACCTGGATTTTGCCGATGATCTTGCACTATTGCGTGAAAACAATCAAGATGCACAAACAAAAACTGATAGATTAAAACTCATTGCAGGACAAATAGGTCTCCAAATCAATTCATCAAAAACAAAAATTATGGACTTCACCAATTCACCTAACGAAATTACTTTAAATGGACAACAACTTGAAAAAGTACAGAAATTCTATCTAGGAAGCAAATTAACACTCGACGGTGATGTCATGCCAGAAATTACAACTCGCATTGCCCTAGCATCAAGTGCATTTAACAGACTGTCTAATATCTGGAAGTCAAAGACAATCAGCACACGCATGAAAATGTGCTTATTTAATTCCTGCATTATTCCGGTGCTATCATATAGATGTGAGAACTAGAAAAGCTCTTTATCTTCAGAAAAGAAATTACTGAGTTTCGAGAACACATGTCTTCGTAGGATAACTAACACCCATTGGAATGAATTCAAATCGAATGATAAAATCAGAGAAGAGACACATCAAAATTTCATCACAGATGTTATTATAAAATGCCGTTGGTCCTACATCGGGCATGTTCTACGCGCAGACACCAACAGAATACACCACCAATCTCTTGAATGGATACCTACAGGCAAAAGAGCAAGGGGTAGACCAAAAGAAACACTCAGAAGAACAATACTTAGAGAAAGCAAAACAACCAATATTCATACTATTCAAGAACTGCACAGAATAGCTTTGAACAGACAGAATTGGAGAGATCTGGCCTCTGCCCTATGCGCTAACTTCAGCGCAAAAGGAAAATGAATGAATTCAGGTCCAGCAAACTAGTAGCTGATTTGAGTGCTCACAGAAACATGCTCTAGGTATTGTGCAATAACTTAATAAAATTAGAAAAGCTATGAAAGATTGGAATAACAACAGCTCACAGGGCACAAGTACAAATCCATCATCAAACAACACGATGAAAGTTAAAATAAGTACATTGGTACATCTGTGGCATCAACAATTAAGATCCAGAAATAGTTGAATTTACGATTAAACATAATATTACTGCATATTAAGCGACCATTCAGATCATAGATCACAAACCGATCGCCATTCAATCCTGCGATGCCTTACAGCAAAAACAGAGAAAAAGACAATAGATAGTTCGATCCACCATTGCAATGATTGAGATAAAACAAAACACAAACAAAATTATCACCTCATTTTCATTGTCAAGTGCTTGTTTGGCCTTCTTGCCAATGTTGCTACCATCATTTGAACTTCCACCAGAACTTCCTGGTTTTTGCTGTATCTCATCCTGCCATTGTTGACGGAACACCTCCAGCTAAAGAAACAAGACAATGTACAATATTTCTGAATCCTTTATTACTACCCATGTTTCAATCTACAAGTAGTCTGTAAACAATCTTGCATATGTTTCACATAAAAGACTATACTGCATGTTTTCACATAAGGGAGTTGATGGGAGGAAACTTGTTGCTGTGCAGTAAAGGCCACATGCTCTTGCTGTTGCAACATTTGCAGTGCGGGTTTTTTAAAATTTGCCCTCTGACAGAAAAAAATGGTTCTTGTTTTGAACGTGTGCTTCCAAATCTTTACAGAGCTCATAGTTTTTAAATTATTGTCCAATCGTAATTATTTAGTAATTTGTAATGTTATCAGCAAAAGCATCATAGTTTTTGTCTCCCTTGAGATACAGATGTATAGAGTTCGGGGAAGGAGGGGAGAAATTTTGGGAATTAGATCTAACACTACCCTTACCGTCGCCACCCCCTCCAAAACTCTAGCATTATTCCTTCTCTTCCGATTGGCACTCGTTGCACAAATTTGTGCCAAAATAAGTTATTTTGTTCTGCAGAAGACAGATGTGTTAGGCCATTGGCGCAAATAAAACAGCGACAACACATTTACATTCTCTGGACTACATCCTGCTGGATATCTAGTAGGAGTATTGTCCTGCTATAAAGAGATCCAGCGGAGTTTGAGAATGAAAGCTGAAGAAGTTATTTTGTGTTTCTTGCTATATGGTCTGAAATGATGGCATGAAAACAGTGTGCACCATAACAAACTGGAAATGAACCTGTGCATACTATGTTAATTCACTTACAATTTGTATACTGGTGAAATATAGGAGGGCACAAGTTCCACTAAAGACGAGCCGAAAGAACTAAATCCGTTATAATAATAACAAGACCATTAGCCTGTAGGGGTGCCACACTTGAGATGGCACTGGTGTTATTTTTATTTATCTTAAGCATCCGTTCTCAAAATCCCTCTATATTTCTCTTGTAGCAGGTCAATAGTCCTACTAGATTTCCAGCATGATGTAGTCCATAGAATTAAGATGCACTGTACAGCAGTCATATTTGTGCTAAGAGTCTGAGGTGTTGGACCTCAGTAGTCATTTTGGTATCTAATCTGCTCTTTTATCTCTTGGGATAGATATTCTGTTTTGCTGCTTTGAGAACTGTTATGTTGAAGTTTGAAGCCTTGTAGTTAAAACTGGTCTTTTGTATTTTAACCTTAGGTACACTAGGTTCATAAATTTATGAGTGGTTTAGCAAGTAAAAATAGTAACAAGTTGATTTTGTCATGTAATGACATTGAACACTCATGGAACTACGTTTTGGCATATTTTTCAAATTAGGTCTACGATCCTAGAACCATTTTTGGACAAGGTTAGTTTTTACATGTTTTATTTATTCATTCCTCTTGTATGACACTTAAATAAAAACAAATTAGACACTTATTTGCAATTTCTTATTTGAATGTGCAAACTTTATTTTAACATCTCTAATAACAAAAAGTTATTGCATTTTCAAAATACCCATCAAAATTACGAATATTTTCCAAAATGGACCCAGTAGAAGGGGAAAGATTTTTGTAATTTTTATTCAGGGCGCTAAAAGTTAATTTCTTTATATAGCTACGGGATGTCAAATTAGAACTTTTATTTACATCACAACTAGAAAAAAAATGTTGCAAATATATGGTTGGATTCTCTCCCAGCAGTTCAGGCATTGGTCTTCAACAGGTCCCATCTCAGCTAAAATCATAAGGTGGGGTAGTTAACCCTACACTCAACCTTGACATGAATGGCAGTGTCGATAGTCTTTGATCCCCTTTTGGGTTCCAGCAACATATGGGTGACACTGAAGAATTAGCCACAAGAAGACCCATTTGACTTAATCATCTCCGATTGATACATATTTGATTCACTCATCTTCAGTTTATACATATTTTACTCATCTCCGATTGATACATATTTGATTCACTCATCTTCAGTTTATACATATTTTACTCATCTCTGATTGATACATATTTGACCCATTCATTTCCAATTTATACATATCTGATACACTCATCTACAGTTAATACATATTTGACTTACTCATCTTCAATTGACATAAGATTGCATCAGACAAAAAAGAAAAAAATATTATTATTAACACCATGATACAAACTCTTATCTGTAACTGAACTTGTTTGTCTTGTTACAAGAATACCAAATTTTAATCATGGCTATAACTGTGAGAGTGAGTTCGATTTATCTGTTCCTGCCTTAACCTTCAGGACCCTGTGGGTGAGTTCATGCACCCAGAGTACATGTTCCCTTGGGTCCTGTGGGCGAGGTCACGCACCATACGATATAGCCCGATTCCCGAGCACGAAACTTCACGAAGTTAATCTCATTTGACGTAGAAATTCCCGCCACACGAAGCTAGGAATACATCACAGTTTAAAGGTTAAATTCCTTTACACATTACAATTGTAAGAGAGAGAAAGCCGGTTGACTTTGTCAACACATTTCTAGAGCGACTTTAGCAATTTTCGGCAGCATTTTACTGTCAAATTGAGTACCGCGTGGCATGGGTAAGTGATAGTGACTACATGTTCTAATTGTTGTTTTTTGTGTTTAATATGTTGTTATTTGATAAGAATGTGTGTGTATTCGTTCAAAAACACAAAAACAATATGTATCAGGGGTGCCACGAGTGTGCATGGACAATAATTACGTTGTGTGTCGGGCTAGACCTAGTGTTGACCGGACGGACTTTATATGCGATTTCTTCACGTTTTATTAGTTTTTTTAGTTCATATTATATTAGTTTGGATATAAAACAATATATATACAATAAGTATATGTATTTATGAGGATTTTATCAATATTGCCACACATTGCTCATGTATTATGGTAGTCAAGAAGGTATATTTGCGATTTTGAAAATGGCGTCTTGTGTTTTCTTCCCGAATTTTCAACTTCACAACTTGCTCACAACTGTCATATCACACATACAACAACAACAAAAACATGATTATATTCACTATTCACTCCTTTATTTAGATGTGCAAAACATTATTTTGATATCATTTAAAACAAAAAAGTTATCACGTTTTCATAACATCAATAACGCAAATTTTCCAAAAAATAAGCCAGGCCCCAGGGGATATTTCTTAATTTTAATTCAGGGTCCTAAAGGTTAAAGATAAACTGTTAACAGATAAATCTCACACTGCATGCTGGATTTGCACACAAACAGAAATTTAACATTACATCTGATCACAACCAGCATATTCCCAGTTGATATTTATGACTGTGAAACATGGGTAATTAACAAAAGCAGTGGCAAAGACAATTTTTTCCTATGAAACAAAATGCTACAGAAGGATATTGAGAGGAAAATTCCATATTTTCACTATGGAAAATGAGCAAAAAAAGAATATTAAATGTTTAAAAAAGGTTGGCTACTAAACAATATTATAACAAGAAAGCAGACCATAAAAAGAGCTACAAAATCATGAAAAAACTAATAATAGAAATAATGGTTGCTGATAACGGGGATAAGGGCTACCCAAGATTACAATGGACAAGAGACAGATATTTTAAAATTTCCTTGGCTTCAGCGGTCAACTCACCCCAGAATAATGAGGATTTCTGAGCGCACGTATACATATGGTGATGTTCATGGATAGAATATGTCAGCTAAATAATGCTGGATTTACAACTCAAAGTAAATTTTGTATTTTTAAAAGAAAGAACCATACCTGAATATTGACATCTGGTGTGACGCTGTTACCTCTATTCTCACCATCACCATCACTGTAAAGTGACTTTATACTTTGTTGCATCTCAGAATTACTATTCAGAGCTTTCTCATCATCTTCTGCATACGCGACATGACTATAATCATACTCTCCGTCACTCTCTGTAGAATTTCTCTTGTCCATCTCAGCTGTACTGGTGGGTGGGATCTCATCCTGTTTGTTGAGAAGACAGAATACCTATTTGAGAACACAATCATAATTTTAAAATACCTGTCATGAACAAATAATGAATGGCTCTTTCAGCTTCCTGAGGAACATAGGTATTCACCAAACCTTTTCCATCTTTATTTGTCATTAGCTTCTTCCAGTTCTGTACTTATCTAATACATTATTTTTCTTCAGTGATCCAATGACTTCTGACCTTTGCCATCTGACCCAATGTCATATAGTGAAATCTACAGGTGTTTGTGATCTGTTAATTTGTTTCGTTTGGTTTTGAAGAAGAAATCTATTCTTGATATCATTCAGCACTTTATATTTTAAGGAGTGATAGTTAACAGTTTCATGATGGTGTTTACCATCCTTATATGTCCATTTCTTGCTCCTGTTTCATATGGTTGGTTTAGTATTTTTCTTGTGGCTTTGATGATCGTAATTTGTCAAAATTTTATTTTATTTGACTTTCTACAGAATCTAAGATTCTACTTTATATAATTGTACCTTCCTGAGTAGAAGGCTCCCCAAACAGGCAATTGCACCAAGCCAAAAGGTGAAGTCCCCTGGGTAAGAAAGAAATCTCAGAAACCTCCCCATTGCAATAAGAAAGCAAGAGCTAATCGCTCGTAATTCATTGGATTCTCAAACAAACAAACTATACATAATCATGACAGGCAAATATTGGAACAGGGTAATGAAGCTTTGCTAATACTGAAAACACACAAAATCTGATGTTTTGACCAAAAGACCTTTATTAAGACTACATACACAACAAAATTAATGAGCAAGAATGACACTATTTACGTTCATATGGACAAGCTGATGTGGAGATAACCAGGAAGGCTAAAACTAGGTCAGAGGTGATACGACATAAAAAAAGCTCTGAGAGTGATGGCAGCGCTGACACTAAACAACCACAGCTCGTAATCTTATATGAGCCTCTTGTCCACCCTGTCATTGAATATGCAGGCGCCACTATCACCGACAGTCACACACAGATTGAGAGGCTGGAGAGAATTCAAAACAAAGCGATGCGGATCATCCTTGCCTGCACAAGGGACACACCATGTGTGGCTATGAGATTTCTCCTTGATTTTCCGAGAATATCTCATAGAATTGATATGTGGCGTGCCCGCGCATACATCAGAGTGAGTTCTGATATAGACCACCCACTACACAGCTAGCTCCCACGTGTGAAGGGAAGCAGGCTCAAGAGAGGAAATATGTGGATGGGTCGGGCCGAGAATACCATTAAACATATCTGTGCCCCAGAAGACATAACTCCTGGCGAGGAATGGATACCTATTCCTACGATCTTTCAAGAGGCAGTCAGGACTGTCATTACACTCAATAGAGAGTGCAGGGAACTCAGCCCTGTGAGCGTGGATGCTGAGGTCAAGGCACTAATCTGCGAGAATACTGATGACACCGGTGTTGTGATTTACACGGATGGGTCAGTCATCCGTCACCACCGATGCGCATGGGGCTTTACTGCCAGATCAAAAGGAAGAACAGTACACGAAGCCTGTGGTGCCTTTACCGCAACAACAAGCAGCCTAACAATGGAAGTATTCGCAGTAACACAGGCATTTAATTGGCTGGAATCGCAAGCCTATTCCCATGCGTGCATCACAGTGACTCTGAATATGATTCAGAAAGTCAAAACAGGTGATGTACGTAGGGAGTGTGGAGTCATTAGAGAGAGCAGAAATGTGGGCATCACTACGAAGACTCATGATTATTTTTGGGCGTGGAGGGAAAAGAACAAGCCGACCAATTAGCTAGCCTTGCCACCACAACAGACGGTCAGCCTATGGACCAAGCAGACATACTCATTGCCATTTGTGAATCCTCATGATCGGAGGATTTTGAGATGAATTGAGCATGAGTCAATATCGAGAATTGGGAGTGAGGATGGGTGTAGCCCGTAGAGAACCCCTGACAAAGATTTCAAAAAGAGCAGTGAACCAACATAGAACTGGAACCACCAGCTGTTATACCCTGAGAGATTTACTGAAGCGGAGATCTGAGCACCTATGGACTTGTCGATGTGCGAAGAGGATAATCAACATACCTAATACAACATAAACAAAAACAGTTGTCCAAAGCATTACATGGATATTCTGCCCTGGTCATGCTGGGGTCAGAGGAAACGAGAGAGCTGACTTACTGGCAGGCAATGCGGCGATAGACGGCACATTGCTGAGAAGAGATAAAGCAGATTTAATAAAGGCAGTAATAAATTCATTTCGAGATGCAGATGATGTCAATGAGGTTGAGAACGTACACATACAGAGAATGTTAGAAATGGGAGTATTCAGAGGTGAGGGGAGGAAAAGTAAACTTTTTGGAAAGTCCCGAAGATCACACAATCAACACCTGACCAAAACTATGAGTCTACATACACTGGGATGGCTGCTAGAGCGGAGGGCGAAGCACTTATGGGAATGTCCCGCGTGCTGTGAAGCCAGTTTCTAATCAAGAACATAAACAAAAAATATACAAAACACACTAAAATATATGTGAACTGAGACATACATGACGGAACAACATATCATCCATATGACTGGCTTTATTGATTCCAAAAGGTTCAAACATGTAAAATTCATATATATATGAATTCATATATATATATATCAGTTCTCAAGTGTGTGATTGGTCAACTTTTAAGCATGCCTTAATGGTAGTCACCTGAATATCAGGGCGGCCCGATGGTATGTGGGATTGAATTGGTCAGCAACAGGAGTAATAAAATTGTGAAAATGGGGGAGACTTTTGTGTATGTTCACTTTTATACTCCACCTGGATCTCTCTTGTAGAAGGACAATAGTCCTTTGAGATTTCAAGCAGTATGTAGTCCAGAGAATGGAAATTTGCATTTTATTTGTGCCAATGGCCTCACCCATCTGACTTTAGTGCAAAGTTTGGGGAAGATTTAAATTGTAGACTGAGTCTAGTAATTCCAATACTCATGTCATCAATACTAATATAAGAAATGCAAGGACATTGATTGCATTTTTAATGCATTAGACCTACCTACTTATTGAGAGCTTAACTCATTAATCACTAATGATTAGGCCTAGTATAGACTGCTTAAACAAAAACTTTGAAAAACAGGGGTGAGTAATAGTTGTAGTATTACTATTACTAGACTATTAGTATTAGTAACCTAGGTCTCATATATTTGAAAAAAGGCATATTTCTAGTATAGGTCTCCGCTGTGACCTTTGTTCTAGTTTTGAGGTATTACCTAACCTTTGCAGTGTTAGATAATGCACACTGTTGTCACGGATTTCCGTGTAACACCAATTAAATTAATGGCTGCTGTGACAATCGCTGAGTTCAACTCTAGACACAGATGAACATATTATCATAATCTGTTTCTTTTCAAATTTACATAATTTTAAAAATTTTCCTATGTTGTGTGTACTGACTGAGTGCTCATTATTTCTGCGCGCTATACATGGAGCGATGTACGCGCACACATTAGAAATATTAATTCTAATCCTACTCTAAGTACTTAACCTTACTCTTGCCAAATCAAATAACAAAGGTTAGGAAATATCTCGAAAGTAGAACAAAGGTCACAGTGGAGAATCAAACTAGGATTGAGCCGAATTCATATATAGATTTTGGGAGGGGGAGGATTAGTATTTAGAATTAATAATTAATTCTCCAAGAATTATTGTCTGCGGCATGGGATGTGACATCACAGCATCAAACGATATGATTGGTTTTCAAGGGAAAATCTGTTGACGTTCATGATAAACAGTGCGCTATTTATAGCACAAGGGAGACCTATACAGTATACTAGAAATTTGTCAAAAAAATATAAACTGAACATAGTCAGACACAATTCTGATTCATAATCATTTACACTTGTTACACATGGACATACTGACATCATAGTATGATCATAGTATCATTACTCCTGACATATATACTATATACTTATTAACATATCATTAACATATAATTATATTATATATTAATTATTCATATATAGGAATAATATTACTTTCAATTTTATTATAGGAATATTATAAATTTATTATATTACTGTATGTATAAAGTTAATAACTGTTTAGCAATCAAAGAAATTTTCACTTGATAAAGTTCATAAATTCGTTACATTTGCTAGTTATAGTACTGTCAGTGTGAGTGTGATTGCACAACAGGTCTGAGTTAAACGAACAGCGGAACCTCAAGTTACCACGAAATTGCAATTGTTTTAGTTTGGGCAACTTTACTTCTTAAAATTTGTCCAGATTATACAATTTTACAATAAAACGTAAGAAATTTGTAAAAATTATTAATTACCATATCAAACAATTATCAATTTTCAATAATCAAACGACTAGTTCTCTGAAAGAAAAGCAAACAACAGAATAGAAATACATTTTTGCTCGTTTTTCTGCTGCCATTTTTGTGTGTCCTGAAATTGTGCGAATGATTTCCCCTGAAAAAACCCCAAGCAACAGGCGTCCGTTATTAAGTAACAGTTTATTATGGTCCATCAGCATTTCCTCCTCCCACTTTAGCTAGAAGCATATTAAAACATCGCAAACACCTCACCCATGTATACTGCAAAACTTACAATCCCAGACATTGATAGCAAAACTATGGAAAATCTACTGACCTCAATGTAAAACAACTTGATCACCTGGACACCCAATACCCCAACTCACAGTGGATTCATGTCTTCACAGATGGATCACCAGAGGCGGCAGTAAAGAAAGGAGGATCTGGGATACTAATACTCATGCCAAACACCCCAAAACTAGAACGCTCAATCACCACTGGAAAAAAATTATCAACAATCTACAGGGCAGGTTTATAAGCATTCTTAGAAGCATCAAAGACTTTAGATCAGTGTTTCCCAACGTGGGGCCCACTCACCACAGGGGGACAATTTGATTGTTCAAAGGGGGGGGGGGGAGATTGGAAAAAAGGTATTATTTTGTATTTGATTCTTATTCGTGCATTATACGTTTTGCAAATTTAATTACTGTTGTTTTCTTAATAATTACCTAGCGATTTATTCCTAAAAACATGTTTTGTGCCGTGAACAAGTTGTAATTCGGCTTCATTTAGGGAATAATTTATTTTAAATATTAAAAAATATGTATATATTACATTGAAGGGGTGGGGGCAGCATAATTTTTGAAAACTCAAGTGGGACATAGTTAAAAAAAGGGAAGGGAACCACTGCTCTAGAGTAATAGAGACTCAAATGATTACAAGACAGTTCTTGTGCGATTGAATGTTAGTACTCCAGACCCTCCAAAATGAACCTAAAGATCTCCTAACAAAAACAACTGTAGAACTTTTAAATCTACTGTCTGCTAACAATAAAGTTGTGCTGCAGTGGATCCCTGCACACTGTGGAATAGCAGGAAATGAAGCAGCTGACAGACTGGCAAAAGTAGGTTGCAAAAAAGAAACAATTCCAACACAGAATATCACTGACTGAAGCAAAAATTCTCATTAAAAGAAAATACAAACATACATGGAGTCAGAGAACATTCAGCAGCTTTTCACAGAACCCAATTCTAAAGCTAAGCAGATCACAGCAAACTACAATTGTTAGATACCGCACAGAACACTGCACACTACAAGCACATCTCCACAAAATGAAGGCTGTCTAAACTGACCTATGCCCATGTCAAAAAGGTCCCCAGACTCCAAAATATTATCTGCAGACATGCCCATTTTTCAATGACGTGAGAACTAAAATATGGCCCCCAATAGAAAGATCTGAAGGTAAAGCTGTGGGGCAACCGTGAGGACCTCTTGCTGTTGACTGAATTCATGAAAGCAGCCCAACTTACTGTATAAACATGTGAGCGTAGGAAACTGATCGCAGAAGAAGAAGATCAGGTGCTATCAACCTTGTCAGACTGCGACCACAGTCAACATGTAATCGTTAATGCTCACATCACGTGCACTTTTCAACTCACATGGCGCGAAGACGTTCAGAGAAATGTTTTAGTTCTATTCAGGTTTTATTATGGAAACAGAGGATTTGTACTCAGAATTTATTTTCAGACATTATAGTCAACCCAAGATATTGCTGTCATCGTTTCAAAAGTATTATCACAACTTAAGTATTACATGAGATAAAAATATGTGAAATATTAAAATATTCATATTAAAATTCAAAGAATGTATATTCAGATTAATCCATTGGAAATTTCTAATGAAAGTGCTAATGTTACGAAATTTTATTTTTCCGGTTGAAACATACGGCTGTGAAACATGGACCCTAAGTAAAACAGCGGCAAATAAGATCAACGCCTTCGCGCTGAAATGCTACAGAAAGATACTTAGAATATCATGGAAGGAAAAATCAGAAACTCAGATATTATAAACACATTGAAGATTCCAGAGTGGTGGTTACTAAACGCAATAACAAAAAGAAAACTACGCCTGTTTGGTCATATAAAGAGACACAACTGTTTAGAAAGACAAATAATGGAGGGAAGAGTACCTGGTAGAGGAGAAAGGGCAGACCAAGAAGACGATGTACTGACGAAATTAAAAATAACATGAATACATCGCTAGAAAATGCAAGCCACATCGCCCAAGACAGAGAGAGGTTCAGAGAGTTCATTGGGAAGACAACGTTCTGGAAGGAATACGTCAAATGACACACATATTCAGATTTAAATTATTCATATTAAAATTTAAAGTATTCATATTGAAATTCAAAATAGTAGGTGAGTTTAACCCCCCACCCCTAGTAAACAAGAACATCACTGTTAGTGCTAACAACTTAATTGGTTTAACACCTCCCCCCTCCCACTTAATGATCTTCCACAAAGAGGCAATCAAATTTCCCATGAAAAGGACGGATTTACTCACGACTATTTGCGAATAACCTTATTTAGGTAACCCCTCACCGCACACCATTTACGGAAGGCGTATCTACAGTGCTGCTTATGCGTGTGCTAATACGTGTGTATTTACAAAGCAAATTGCCATCCTGTGCTGCTGCTTCCTCTGCTTAGTTGACTTCCATAGTGTGCTACACTATTTAAATACTTTTTTTACCCATTTGTTTAAATCAACATAATTACAAATCGATCAGTGTGTCAATACTCTTTTTGATCTTGTGACAGTTAATTACTACTACTACTACAACTTACGCATGCGGTTGCGTCTGTTGGTCTCACCAATGGCCCACTAGACAAACCACCCATGCAACAGAAAACCTTAGTAGATGACATGCCGTTATATTGAGGTTATCTTCTTATAGAAGCTTCATGGCACGTCATCTATACAATTGTGCTTCTCATGCTTTTAATTTGTTGTTGCAATGTGTTTCATGCTTTGTTATTTGTATATATATGTATGCACCCTTTTTGGTTGAGGGAGCCAGAGATTTACTACGCAGCACTGGTGAGGAGGAAACTGATAGCAGTTTTTTTCCTATGGCTGAGGCTCATCATAGAGCAGGGATCGGGAACCTTTTTGTCTGAGAGAGCCATGGACACCACATATTTTTGAAAGTAATTCTGTGAGAGCCATACATTATGTTTAAAACTAAAAATACAAGTAAATGTGTTCATTGTGTGTAATTTCAACAATAAAAGTACAATAATTATGTCTCTGAATTCTTTTTAATAACATTGTTATGCTGTTGCTAATCAATAATGAGTATTTCTTACCATTAATGCGACTTCTGGTGCTGCATAGCTTTGCTGATGGCTTTCTGGTGTGGTTGATACGTGGTGAAGTTAAGCTTCATTCAGGCGTTGAGAGTTCCATCCGTTAAACGTGATCGCAGGTTGGTCTTAATGTTCCTTAAATGTGAGAAAGACTGCTCGCAACATACGTAGAGGCAAATGTTGTCAGTACAGCAATACTCACAGTGTTGATTTTTTTTTTCATTTCTGCCCACTGTGTTGGCTCGCCAACTCTGCTTGCTGTCGTGCAAGTCTTTCCAAATCTTCATTCAGTGACGTGAACTTATTTTCCCACATGTCTGAGGCCTCAGGTCAGCAGTTTAAAGATCTAAATCTCTGACAGAGACACCAGGGATGGAACTCAGGTCAGTAATGTCCACTGCACACTCGAGTGGATGGGTGATGAACTTAAAAAGACGGCTGTGCTCGCGAAATTCTCCAAAGCGCGCTTTAAATGACTGCAGGAGATTAGACGTGAAACCTGCTAGCTGCTGAAAATTAAGATGTTGAGCAAGGTCACATGATGTGCACGTACGTATCTTTGAACTCTCCTAGTTTTTCAAAGTGTATTAAACGACCTGTTTCAATGTCGGCGATGAAGAGTTCTAGCTTGTTTTCAAATGCAAAAATTGCTTGTTGCAGGGATAAGATTATATTTCTAACGCCTTGCATTTTCACATTGAGCTGATTTAGATGTTCAGTCATGTCTACGAGATAATAGAACTTCAGGAGCCACCTAGTGTCAGCTAACTCGGGATGCTCGATATTCTTCATTTCAAGAAAAGTCCGGATTTTGCTCAGACAAGCCGCAAATCGGCTGAGCACCTTCCCCCTTGACAACTAACGCATGTTACTGTGTAGAAGCAGACCTTGATAATTATTCACAGCTTCATCAAGCAGTGTTTTAAACTGGCGATCATTTAATGCTCGGGCAACAATAAATTTGCATCCCGAACCACCAGCGACATCACCTCACCAAGCTGCTCGTCACATATCTGAGCACAAAGCGCCTCCTGATGTAGGATGCAATGAAAGCTTATGATGCGTCTGTTTTCATGCTCACAAAGAAGAGCGACAAATCATCTGTTTTCCCCCCACCATGCACGGAGCACCATCAGTGCACACCGAAACCAGTTTATCCATCGGTATATTTTTTTCCTTAGCGAACTCAGTGAAGGACTCGAATAAATCATGCCCTCTTAGTGTGTCTTTCATAGACAACACAGCAAAGACTTTCCTCATGTAGTGTATCGCCGACAACATACCTTGCAACCACACTGAACTGAGATAAATTACTGACGTCTCTTGACTCATCCAAAGCGAAAGAAAAAAACAGTGTTGCATTTATGTCCTTCACTTGTATTGCCTCAATTTGATTTGACATCATGATGCTACGATCGTGAGCAGTTCTTGCCGACAGAGACATGTCTTTAATCCGTTTAATAATTTTTTTCTTATCCGAAAAGTCATCAAAAAGTTTACTGGCAACTTCAAGCATGAATGCTTTGTCATACTTCCCATCTATGAATGGCTTTCCGTTTCTCACAATAGCTAAAGCGTCAGCAAAGCTAGCCGAATTCCAGTCACCTTGTTGGGTCCAAACACGGATATGCTGCTGATTAGCTTGCACTCGTGATATCAGTTCTTGACATGCTTTCTTCCTGCTGTCTCAACCAGGATATTTCGATGCAAATGTAGAATGGCTTGTCTCGAAGTGTCGCTTTGCAATTGACCGTTTCATAGATGCAATTTTATCACTGAATATTAGACACACGGCAGAACCCGTTCTCTCCACAAAGGTAAATTCCTCTGTCTATTAAAGCTAAAAAGTACGATACTCTTCGTCTTTCTTTCTTTTAGCCATCTTGCCAAAAGGGTTTCTAAAATTAGTTATCAGACAACGTGATTAAAACGAAAGTTTACTTTCTGATACGACGACAATCTTTTGAGCGGACCCTTTTGCAAATACACAAATCGGTCGCCATTTTCGAAAGCAATTTATGACAGCCTCACTTCGACAATGTCAAATATAGACACAACGACATGTATTTTTTGCCACTTTTCCACAGAAATCACTGCGAACCGGCTTTCTAGTTCGCGCATTTTTCGTCACTGGGAGTGTAGAGGTGGCTACTCTTGCAGCATGAATTGCACTCAGAGGTACTGCAAGAGTTATTTCCCTTTAATTATAATGAATGCAGGGTTGCTATTTTTCTGTCTTTTAGGTCAGTGGAGTTTATCTCATTTACCACTTCTGATGCTGAGCTGCAGTAGACTTTAGCCCATTTGTAGAATGAAATATTAATATGCAATTAATATGTAGATCAAAGGAGTCTAAAGAAACATTTTTTTTTATAATCGAACATTTGTCTGCGAGCCAGATGCAGCCATCAATAGAGCCATGTCTGGTTAGCGAGCCATATGTTCCCTACCCCTGTTATAGAGGCACAATGACTCCCTACGTGACGATTCTTTTAACTTGAACATTCGGTTGCATGCCTGAGGCATTAGAGAAGCTCGGTATAACCAGTAGCCAATTGGTGGTGGAGAATGAGCACAGTGAACTCTATCTTGGCTACAGTGGCTCGGAGCAGTGCATAGGTTGAAACTTACCTTCCTGCTGGTGTTCTAACCCATGGTGGGCCGAAAATCCACAAACTTCCCAGCAATATAATGCCATTTTAATGACATTGGGTCAAAGTGCATGAGCCCATGGACCACTGGATCAGCAACCTACTACTACTACTACTATTATTATTATTATTATTATTATTATTACTGCTATTACTACTACTACTAGCACTATTACTGTAATACTATGCAACTATTACTACTACTACTATTACTATTATTATTACTACTACTACTATTACTACTACTACTACTACTGCTGCTTCTTCTATACTAATTCTAAATCTAATGCAGCTCAGCAGGATACGCCAGGATGTAGTCCAGAGATCATAATAAGTTGAGCCACGGTTTACAGCGCCGCTGCGATATCTGCGTCCTTCTGTCTGACATATTGGACTTCGGCATGCCATCTGGGTCACTATGGTGCTCTTTGGAATGTGACAACCAAATCAATTCCAGAATCTCTTTAGTTGCATCCTTCGATATGCATGGCAGATAAGAGTATTGCTATTCTCTGCTTCACTTAGGGACTCCAGCAACATATGGGAGAATTCCTATGTCTCTTGAATTAATGTATAAATAGTATATACAATTTGTGTAAAAGTGTGAGTAAACAATATTTACTTGGACTGGACACTAATCGTAAACAAATTTCTTACCTGTCCACGATCTCACAAAAGTATGAGAAGTACTGCTGTAGATCAGTGATGCTCAAGGGGCCATATTCCATCCCTTCCTTCCCCAGGGGGATTACGGATACGTGAAAAGGGCAAGAAAAATATGACATTGGAGGCCGCAGACCTGTCTGAGGTAGCCACATGACGGTTTAACGATAAACAAAATTAATTATAGCGATAAAGCCTAAAAAGCCTTTGTGGCTTTTTACAGATAGTCACTTTATTTACAAAGTGGGCTTTTTTAGGATATCTCTGGGAACCATCGCTTGAAGCTACAGTATCATGCTATAAAATAGTATGGCTCCGTCGGGCCATTTTTTTAGAAGGACGGAGCACACATGTAGTAGCTTAAGTACAATGAAATCACTCCTTTACGTCTTTTTATCCTTTTTTAAAAGACAGTCTGACCTTTTTTGGCCCCATGTGAGAGGGAGCAATGAAGAAAAACGTGTCACAAAAGAGGACCACAGACCAGCAAAAAAAAACACACAAAAAACAACAACAACAAAAACGGATAAGAATCACTGCTCTCGACAACACAAAAGGAAGGTGCGTCAAACGAATAAAGTCTTGGATGGAAGAACATACTTAGAATCTACAAGCTGGAAGAAGTAGGAAGAAGCTGTGAAATGGTGGAAGTGAACAAAATGAGAAAGCATTCTTGACAACTGTTATGATACAGCCATGCCCGTCTGCAATAGAAGACAACAGCAAAGAATTATTTAGGCCTCTATTCGTTACTTTAAAAAAAATTATCGTCACATTTTCCGTTGATCACTATTTATATACTTGGAATATTGCATGAAGATCAAAAATTGATCATGAAGATTAATATTGAAAAGAGAGAAATAATGGAAACAACAAAGAAAGAAATATCACTATCTCCATTAATAAAAAACACCATAAACAGGTATAGGAGTTCACTTACTTAGGAAGCATTTATCGAGTTAAGGGAAAACTGTAAAGAGATGAAAAATAGATGCAACAAAATATACCAGATCATAGGACAGATAACAAGTATTCTAAAAAAAATATTTAAACATAGACACTAAAGTTGCATTATACAAGACTATTATTATCCCATCGCTGTGCTATCAGTGCCAAACATAGACATTGACATCACAAGACAAAAGGAAAATAGGGACTGCAGAAATGACATGTCTACGAAAAATACTCCGAGTGTCATTAAGAGATAGAATTAGAAACGATAACATCAGACAGATAATCAAAACAATACCAGTATTGGAACACATCAAAAGACAACAGATCAAGTGGTTTTCACACGCTTCCAGACTACTAACAGACATCATGGCATATATGGACATGACGCATAGACATAACTGCTATAAAACCAGAGACAGACCATATAAAAGATTGCCCACGGAAATCAAAGAAGCCACAGGAACAAGCTTAGAAACAGCACACAAGAAGGTCATCTCTAGAGAACCCTTATACCCCTGACGTCGCAAGGCAAACAAGGGCCACAGCGTATAGATAGATAGATCGATCGATTTATGAATTCCATTATTTTTGCTTTAGATGAATTCAACTGATTTTTTTTCTGAGAATTTCTGGTTTTAGTTTTTCTTGAGCATCTAAATGGGATGAGCTAACTAGAACAAAATCATCTGCGATGTTTAGATCTTCTAAAATTGTATTTCCACACCAAGAAATATCTAGATGTTTCGTTTCTGTACAATCACGAATATCCCAGCCAATTGCGATACTGAAAAGCTTTGACGACTAAAGGCAGCCTTTTCTGACTAATCGTTCTACTTGGAATCAGCCAGAATTCCATACCTCTGTCCTTAAATAACAAGCATAATTTGTGTAGAATGTTTTTATAATATTAACACTTTTAGCCTGGAAGTCATAGATTGTGAATGTTTTTAAGTGAAGGTCGATGAATACTGTCAAATGGTTATTGAAAATCAACTCATGCTTGAAATTCTGTTGACTTGAAATTACGCTGTGGCTCTCCACGTAACAATATGATCCCCACATGATCTTTGAGGTCTGAATCATGCTTGTTTTTCTCTTAACAGTGCATGCAAACTGTAGGAGAGATACGCAAAATGATCAAGCTGATATATAAATTGATTAACAATATATTAGTAGACAGGTCTCATGTCATTCTGTAGAAAGTTAATAGAAGGCAAATATGGCATAAGATAACGATAATAAAATGTATTAGCGCTATCATACAATAGTTTTAACTGTGTAGAAGATTACTCATTCTATTACTCGTTGTACATTTGAAGATGTTTTTTTCCCTAATTGCATCACATGTTTTACTCTAAAATATCAACCACTCTATCGGCGTTTTCATCCTGGTTTTCCTGTAAGTCATACCATTGATATAGAATTTAAAGAATTAATAAAACGATTTTAAATTATAACGCCTCACAACAAATCTGTACTTTTTCTAATGTTAACATTTAATAATAATAATAATAATAATAATAATAATAATAATAATAATAATAATAATAATAATAATAATAATAATACAGTTCATAAACCGTTAGGGCAGTAGACGTGCCACACTGGATACATCTCTCTAAAAAAAAAACAACTCTCCAACAACTCTATCCTCAGCCATTTGGAGGAATGTAGAAAAATGATGTCCTTACCATTCCTTGATGTTCACATTTAGGAAATATCGATACAAATAAACTATATTGTTACGTATAATTTTTCATTTTGTATGCCTGTAATCTCTTTAAAAGAATTATTGATCTTAAAACTATCTTTTAACTTTGATTCACTTGCAATCCCGCTTCATTTATGACCAATATTTTAATTCCGATACATATTCTTTTCCCGTGTACGGAAACGCATGATTACAATGTGAGATATGACAAACATTTATCACGCCTGTTTGATGTTTTTTTCTTTTTTAACCGACGCTTTCCTGTAGCGAATTATTATTCAAACTTGTGAAATTAATAACCTGAGCTGTCTGATGTAAATTCTTGAAAAATAAAATTAATACTTTCATTTGTTCAATTGCTAACATAGAATATATAACTTCAAGAAATGTGAAAACATGGCTGCAATTGTTACGTTTATGTAACTATAATTACAAATTTTACTTGGATATACATACAAATGTGGTCAGGACGACTGATCTATTTCGAATTAGTTTTGATATTGGGTAAAATATAATTTCATTTCTATCTATCTATTTATTCGCTGAAACCCTTTGTTGCATTTCAGCGTCAGGGGTAGAAGAGTTTTCTGGAGACATCCCTCTTGTGTACAGAGTATATTGTGGAATTTGTCGTCTCTGTTATTTCGGTGGTCCATCATTTTCGTGGTCGGCCTCTAGGTTTGACTTCACTGTATCTGTATAGCATAGCTTGCTGTGGTATGCTTTCTGATGGTAGTTTGCTGATGTGTGCAAACCATTTGATCTGTTATATCTTAATATATTCCAAGATTGGGGTGGTGCCGGTGCCTTGTTTAATGTCCTAATTTCTCACTTTGTCTCTTAGCGATTTTCCTAGGTTTTTGCGTAAGCATGCCATTTCAGCTGTAACAAGGTTAAGTTTGTTTTGTGCTGTCGTTGCCCATGTTTGGCGTTGGTAGCACAGCGTTGGCATAATAATCGTTTTGAATAGTGTTATTTTGGTGTTTAAATCTACATTTTTTCTTCTGAAGATTGGTAAAATTTTAATGAACCAAAGACTAAGCAGACCTACAAAAGAGTAACTCAAATGAGGTAGCGTTCTACATTCCGTTAAACAACTCCAGAACTCATTCACAGATACAGACATATAAAGCCTAACACCACTAAACACCTTTAACACGTATCCAACATGGGACAGGAACAACTTCCCAAAAATTGGACAATATACCAAGCATTATTTCGAAAACAGAAACTTCTATACAAGTAATAAAAGAGACAACTAAGAATCACATGCAGGAAGCATATCCAAAGGATATATGGACACATGTATATACAGTTGGATCGGCGAAAGAAGCAGTATTAGATGGAGGATCGGGAATATATATTGTAACACCAGATGGAAAATAAATAGAAAAATCCATATCCACAGGCAAACATTCCACAAATTTCAAAGCAGAAATGGAAGCCAGAATAGAGGCAGCCAAAATGCTCATAAATTGCTTGTTGAGTCACAACAGACTCGTAGTCTTTCTAACGGATGCAAAGTCAGTATTGCAATCATTGAAAGATCCAAAGAACATGAGCATGAATGAACTCACGACCTGCTTACTACACCTCAGCAGTACTACCATAGAAACAGTACTACAGTGGATACCTGGTCACTGTGGCATACCAGGAAATGAAAAAGTTGATCTCCTGGCAAGGAAAGGGGGATCACTAGAACAAAGTGAAAGTGATAATACATACTATGAATGTAAGACCATGTTAAAAGCAGAATATAAGAAAAAGTTGAAGCAGATGTACCCAACTGCAGAACCAGATAACCCCTACCATCAAATGTCACGCAAGGAACAAACCATCATCTTCATACCACGAACTTTCTGCCGAAGATGGATGTGTCGGGCCGTGGCGCAAATAAAACGGCGACACAACGCATTTCCATTCTCTGGACTACATCCTGCTGGAAATCTAGTAGGACCATGGTCCTGCTACAAGAGATATCCAGTGGGAGTTTGAGAATGAACGAAGAAGAAGAAGAAGACCACGAACTGGTCACAACAGACTGAAATGCCACATATTCCGAAAGCTGAAGATTGGCTAGACAGACCTGTTCAACTATAGACTGAGCCCAGAGACCGCAGAACACATTATTCATGCCTGTAAACTCTACCAAGAAGAGATGGAGAAAATATGGCCTACTGAGACGGCACTTCTTCCAGACTTGAGTGGTTCCATGGTTGACCTGAAGCGAATAACATAATTCATTGAAGCTATTGGTGCTGTAACCTGATATCTGACTGAAGAACGATAAAGAAAAATATGTTTTACTATATCTATTGTGTATTTCTTTGTTGTCCTTGCCGTCTGTTGTTATGTTACTTCCTATATATATATATATATATATATATATATATATATATATATATATATATATATATATATATATATATATATATATATATATATATATATATATTGGTGTTTCTTTCTGTTCTATCTTCATTGCTTCGGCCTTTTCTAAATCTATCTATATGTTAAAGGTGTGGCATGTTTGTTGTAATATATCTGTTTGTCTTTGTAGTTGCTCTTCTGATGATGCCACAAGTGCTTGGTCATCTGCATATAGTAGTTCGTTTAAGTTAATCTTCAGATTGTTTTATTCCGTTGTCTTTGTTACTTTGCAGATGTGATCTATGTATGTTATGAACAATAGTGGGGATAGCACACATTCCTGCCTCATACCCTAGTGAATTTTGAAATTATCAGATGTACATGTTCTCGTTCCTACTGAGCATTGACTATTGGCGTATATGCTCTGACATAGGCGTATCCGATGTTGGGGGACTCCATTTATCTGTAGTGTTATCCATAGGTGTGTTCTATCCACTCTGTCAAAAGTTTTCTCTTGATCCACGAAAGTCAAACAGAAATCTTGGTTATGTTCTGTTGCTTTTTCTGAAAGTTGTTTTAGAACGAAGATTGCTTCTGTATAACAACTTTTATAATACAACTTTTATTTTTCCGAAAGCCCATTTGTGTGTTGTTGATCCGTGGTTCTATATATGGGCGCAACCGTCTATATAGTATCTTGCTAAAGATGCACCATATTCATACCACTGAGCTTTATTCAACACTTTGCACTACGGAACACTTGCACATGTGTTCCGTATGTTAGGTTTTATTTTTGGTTCACATGCCGAAATGTATTTATAATTAATTTTATTATGCTAATTAAAATAAAGGTCAAGGGGATCTTTATCCACCGGAAAGTTCAAGGGGAGAAGAGACAGAGGAAGACAAATAGAGAAGTTTTTGATGTGTTGTCACCGTGACACTAACAGAAGTCACCAACTGAACTTCATAACAACACAAGAGACAGAGAGTTGTGGAGATGCTACATTGCCTGCGCCACTCGACACTTGATTGATTGATTCATATTTTATTATTTTATAACTAGATTCTTTACATATTTTTACTCTTTATCTTATAATCGAACTTATCTATCATTCATTTCAGGGTGAAATCTTGAGAACATTGATTTGTACGAAGCAACATTAATATAACTGCGTCAAAACTTTCTTGATTGACATAGGCCTACACACCATGGACGGAAACAAGAATCTGAAAGAAGGAAGAGTTACTCTATTAAACATCACATACAATCCAAACGCTGCATCTCAAGCAGCGGCGCTGTATGAAACATTTATTACAGTATCGAAATATACAGATTTAGTGATATTTCCAACTATAGCTTTCATGGGTTTAGTTGGAAATGCAATTAGCGGAGTAATTCTGGTGAAGAGTGGTTTAGATAAACCATCCAATATCTTCCTTCTCGGATTGGCAGTATCCGATTTTATATTAATGTTTAAATATGCTAATATTCCAATGCTGTTGAAATATTCAAATTCAACAAATCAATACTGGATCACGAGCTTGCAATCGATCATAATTGAATATAGCCTGACTATGACGATTAATTGTGTTACAGCTAATGCTTTAGGAATGTCGACAACTTTAACTGTTTTTATTACATTAGAACGCATCATTGCTGTTTTCTTTCCTCTTCAATTTTCACGAATTGTAACTACCAAAACTGCTACGATTGGTGTTGTAATGTCTGTTCTAGTAACTCTGCCTTCTGTAATAATTTTACCACTGAAATATCGTTTGGTTATTTTATTCATGGAGCGGTATGGAGGATGGGTAGGGTACATGCTAGTAAAAAGCAATTGGGAAGGAAGTGAATTAGCATTATTCGACGAAACAATTACTTCTTATGTATTACCTATAATTCCTACAGTTATTGTTACAATTGGCTGTGTTTTGATTGGTGCAAAAATAAGCGTTGCTTTACGACGACAGAAAACAATGGTATCTAAGACACACAATAGGACATCAGCTCGTACAAGAACTTTGTTTATGGTGTGTTTCTCTTTCTCTGTCACCCGTATCAGTTACTTTGTTCTGTACCTGCCAAAACTGAAGACAAATACTTTAACACAGACTTGGGCGTATGCCGCTATATATTACGCCATTTTTTCAAACTTTCTGACATTGTGCAACAGCGCTTGTAATTTCTTCATATACGTAATTTTCAATCCAAAGTTTAGACAATTGATAGTACGGTCTTTCTGTTGCCTCAAGCTAAAATATAGCAAGGATTCAATATAAGCTTTACGTTGAACAACACACTTGAACGACGTTTGATCGAAACATCAATTTTGTGCACTGTTCAACGTAAAATTTATATTAACCCTTTTTCCTTTTCATATTTTTGTTCAATATTTACTTATGATACAGTGCGCAGTTCAGTGGCGTACCTAGGGTAAGTGCTGCCCGGTGCGATTAAGATTTTGATTCCCCCCCCCCCCCAAATTGATTTTAAAAAAAACACAAAAACTCAGAGTAAAATTTTACTAGTTAATTATTATCATCGATTTTATCCACTTTTAACAATGACAAAAATACATATTAAAATTTAAAATTATAAATTTACTTTTCTGATTGAAAAATTTTCAATGTTTCTGAATGAAGGCAAGTAATTCCAAAGGCCTTTGGTCCTTACCTTTAAATTCTAGTTCACTTTAAAATTCTTTAAATTCTTTAAAATTAGCACACAGTTAAGGAGTTTTTTTCTAATATCCAGAACTTGTACACAACACTTTGTGCACTTTTTCACTGATTTCTTTACTAGTTATAGTTAGGTTATAGGACTTTATGATGCACTGAAACACGAGTCTGGTTGTGCCTGCCAAACATTAAAACTTTATTTAAATGTTTGATCTTTATCGTTGATAGAATCGTTGTCGTTGAATGATAGCATTCAACGCTAGCATGCTAGAAATAAACCTGATTTATAATCGAACTCAAAGACTGCTTATGACGGACTTTTACGATGCTAAGTGAACGACTGAATGGATTGACGATCGAAACTGAAACTTATTTTTCATTTTTCTTACAAGCTAAAATATAATTTTGAAGTAAATTGTGGGAGTGTCTTCTTTCGAGAGGAACTAGTTCTACTACTTATTAATTAATTTTAATGTTTTATAATAATATGCCAAAAATGCGCTATATACATAATTGCCAAATAAATGGGCTTAAGAAGACCATTTTTTATATTTAACGGTGTGGGGCATCAATTTTGGGATGGCAAAGGCACTTAAACCCCATTTCAAAGTTTTCATTATTTTGAGGGGCATTTTGATGCCCCTCAAGCCTTGATGCCCGGTGCGTCCGCACCCCCGCATCACCCTCGGTACGCCACTGGCGCAGTACTGCATTGTCTCAAGCACTCACTTTTTGATTATTAATTAGTTGCACACTCTTATTACGTATGGTATTTTGATGTTATCTGTCCATATATCACGTGCGATTTCCATAAATTGTTTGTATGTGATGCCCGTTTGATTCTATGGTTCAATTATGTGTTTGTATGTCCATATGTTTTACCTTTTGGACAAAATGCTGATCTGTGTATTGTTCTAGATCACATGTCTATTTAACTTTTTTTTCTTTCAAGCAAAATATGAATACACACGCACATACAGCTCTCGCCAAAAAATTATGCATTTTTCCAGAAAGGACAACTTAAAAACATTTTCTGATGCTAATTTTATTCAACCATCACGAGAGTAAGACACAGTGGCGTAGCGTGAATCAATGGCGCCCGGGGTGGAATCATAATATTCCGCCCTTGTAACATTAAACAAATAAGTCAGAAATATGTAAAAGACTGGACGAAAATATTAATTTGAAAACATATTAGGTACACAAATAAAACACATTATCATTAAACTTTTCGAGCCTTAGGGACGGCAAAATTGTTTATGAAGTCGTCAAAATTAATTTCGTCCATGATACTTTGTTCTATTAACAAAATTAATTTCGTCCGTGATACTTTGTTCTATTGACAAAATGGCTATATTACTTAATCTTGTGGAGCACATGGTAGATCTTAAGTAATATTTTCTTAACTTTTAACTTAGAGAAACTTCGTTCACATACTGCAATGCTGATAGCTATTGTTAAAAATATGCGAAGCATTATCACGATATTCCGCATGCAAATACGATAGTTGCATTGCTGAATAAACTCCAGAATTTCAAATGATTCCTTCATAACTTTATTTTGGTATTTTGTATCAGCTACAGCGACGAAATTGCGTTACCTTTCTCTTTCCATTTCAAACTCTTTCACATCGATGTCACTAGGCTCTTCTTCGAATTAACACTTGTATTCTGGGTTTAACAATTTGCTTAATGTGAGGAAAGAGTATTTAACATCCAGCTCATGCAGTTGTTGAAACCTGGTCTTGATTTCTTATATTATTCTGACCACTGATTCGAACATTTTTTTGTCTTAATTTAATACCATAATTTAAACTAGCATCTGCAGCTTTCTCACTAGCCATCGTTTTTGTTTTTCTTATTCGACGAGGAGCTATATCGATGCCTAGATCTTCACAAATATTTTTAGAATAATAAAATGCGTCGTTAACCATAATATCACAGTTATCGACTAGGAAAAATTGTAATGCCTAAATTTTCACAGCACATTGATGCATATTTAGACCTTTCGTCTGCAGATACAAATGTGTATCATTCATTTCACAAAGAACTCAATTCCATAATCCAAGGAAGGCCAAAAATGATAAACGACTGGAGAGCAGGAAGTAGGAGCCCAGCCCTTGTCCCTGCATTTTCTTTTATGTTCTGCGAAAGTTATTCCAGGACTTCAATAATCTCATTACAATATATCTTCATGATCGCTATGGCTTCGTACCTTGCACTCCAGCGTGTTTCAATAAAGCGTTTGACACCTTGACCTGCAATGTCGGTAAAAATTTTCCATCGGTGAGTGGAAGACGAAAAATAATTAAAAACTCTATCCATAGTACAAATAAAAAAAAACGTAATTGAGTCCACTGCTATTGACGATGCGTGTACTCCCACCAGATTCAAAGTATGGTTACTGTAAGAAACATACTGGATATTTAGATTAATTGCCTTGATATGCGTTTGTACAACAGAAGAAAAGCTTTTATAAAAAAAAGAAGAACACAAAAACATTTTATATCACGAAGTACAGTAAACAGTGTCCCTGTGCATAAAATGTACCACGATAACTGTGAGCTTATTGTTGTTCGTCCATCACAAGTGATGATGACCATTTGTTACATCCACTTTTGAAAATTCAATTTTAGTTATGTCCTTGATTATGAGTTTGTAGATGGCTAATGAGCCCTATTCGAGCTGTAAATGTCCTTGGACAGTTTGGACATGGAATAACGACTGTAGACGGATCTTGGTCTATCCGTGACTTTCTAGCTGCTCTCCGCTGTTGAGCTGCTGCATTTCTCTTCTTTTCACAAGATGATGCGCTCTTTTTTATTTTAGAACGCCATGTAGATCTATTTTGTGCAAGTTCTTCCAATGTATCGTGGTCTATTTCAAAGGCTTTCAGTGAGTCCTTTAAGAGTCCTTGTAGCTGGTATCCCAAGCATTGACACGATCCTGATGCAGACACATATTCGTTAGACAGGTCATTTGGTGCGTATGCCAGACCATCGTCTGCCAAAGATACTTCTCTATGGTGAGCTAGAGAAGGGTATACGATCTCAAGGTGTTTATTACGTGTAAAACAGTCTGTTTATATCTTACTTTGACAGGGGCAGTTATAATCATCCCTTTGTTCTTTTAAAAATAATCTATTTAGGATTTCCTCAGACGCAAAAAGCACATCTGGTTTTTGTATTATCTAGGGTAGTAGGCGGATTTATAATGTTTGGCATGTTCTATTTGCAAACTCGTATGCTTCTAGTGGACTGCTGCTATATATTTCTCTTCAAAGGAAGCTTAATTATCAAGTTTTATTTCTCATATAACTTAATATTTGTATATTTTACCGCATAGAAAATATTTGATGTATAAACTTAAATAACACCATAAACACCAACCATCTGACACTTTTTCGGCTCAATTTTATTGCTTTATACTTTTAAGACTTTATTGGGAAAGGTTCTGTTGTCATAATTATCATTGTCAAGTAAGGAATTGTTAATTTACTAGCTGGATATTTAGTTTTTGAAAATTTTCCGCCCTCCCGATGATGCCGCCCGGGGTGGTCCACTCCTTCGCCTACCCCCCTCGCTACGCCACTAGTAAGACACATTACCTATGTCCCAGTGATCACAAGTGATACTGAACATCACAATTGCTGTGAAATCACCAATGTATACATTTATTACTTTGATGAACTGTTACTAATGTAAACTTGGCATTAAGTTACCAGTGGGAATAATGCATATGCAATTTCAATTCAGATTATTAGAAGCGCCATTGAAATTTGTGTTGTGTAATGTACATTTTTTGTGTCGCTCATTAAAAAAACCCACATTTCTTGTGAAATGCAAGGAATTAATAGAAATACATTCGTCTTTAAGGACGGTCCCCAATTATACAAGTAGGGGGAGTGTATGAAATTTTTTGACAGTTGTTGACGTTGAACACGGGGGGGGGGGGGGGGGAAGGTAGACTAAGGTTGACATCAAAAATACTGTTTTTATACGCCAATTAAATTGTATAAATGTGAAAAATTGTTCTTAAATTGTGAAACAAATCGTGTAGCTTGCTGTACATTTTCAAACATTTGTTAACATTGGGGGGGGGGGGGGGTGGAGAATATTTATTGACATGATCGAGCATTAAGCAGGGCTTTAAATTATTGACAGGGGTGGGGGTAAAAATTGGACAAAAATATTGTCATAAATTATGAATAGCCCTGACTGTACTCGTGTCCTTGTAAGTGAAACTTCTCAGCCAGATAAGATCGTGTGTCCTGTATATATCTATGTCGGGCTATGTATTTATCTTTTTGTAGATTTACTCCAATATATACTTACCAATGCGGTGCGCATCTCATGAAAGCACAAAAAAACTGCAGTTAAACTGCTAATACGGTGAAAGGATATTGAAAATAACATGTAGAAAAGGTTCACGTAAGGTTAACAGTTCACGTAATAATACACAGGTTTGACGTTTCAACCAAAAAGTATGTATCAGGATAGGGCACACAAACGCGGAATGGAATAAAAATCCTGTGTTTCTCGTTACCTTTGTTTTATCGTTATTATTATTTTTTTTTTTATAGCAATAGTTTTGTGTAACGCATTGGCAGCGTATCTTATTTAGGAAGTAGTCATCAACACAGCATTTTTTGGCTGTAGTGATTTTCGAGGTTTTATTTTTTTAGGCAATGCTTTCTGAACGATCCAGATGCGCAATTGGCTGTGACGAGAATCAAACATGGTACCTTGGCCCTCACTCCGCCATAGAGCCGCGACGACAATGTGATCTATTTATATACTTTTACAAAGATTAATAATTAAAATTTGTAATGACGTTTTTTTCTAATCACTGGTAACTCTCATAATAACACACACACACACATCGACGTTTCGACCAAACTTTATGTTAATTCTGCCTTTATCAAGAGCACAACATAACACAGCAAAGTAAGAAACAATACTGTCCAATTTCATATATTAATCTCTCCATCTCTGCCGAAGACGGAGGTTTCGGGCCATTGGCGCAAATAAAACTGCGACACGACGCATTTCCATTCTCTGGACTACATCCTGCTGGAAATCTAGTAGGACATGCTCCTGCTACAAGGGAGATCCAGAATGAACGCTGAAGAAGAAGAAGAAGAAAAATATATTAATCAGTAGAGGAGTAATTTCAAAATTTCGGAAGAGTATGAATGAGAAAATAACTGAAAGCATAGAGATGAAACATAAGTAAATAGAATATTGACAGAATATCTACAAAATAAAACAAACAGAAAATGATAGAATCTAACTGGATACATAAAAATGACGTATGTTAATCCCAAAGAGCTGTAGTGGGCCATATTGGTGGATATACATATTCTCCAAGTGCATAGTTCGTGGTATGTTGTTGATATTATTATTTCGTGTAAACCGTTTTTTTTTCTTAATTCATGTATAAATGTTGTGCTAAATGCTAAATTTTTCGTATTGTATTTAAAATTACATGTTCCGTAATAAAATATAACAATATTTCAGTGAATGTTTTCAATATTTTCACAACATAGTGAACAATACTAAATAAAAACTATATGTCTCTCTGTTATAAAAATGCACACATCATTACTGCATATTTTGCCATAAGGGAGTGCAAGGAGGTAATTGTGACTGTGAACAACGAATGTGATATCAATTAAAAAAATCAATGTGAACAGAACAGAACAAACAAATAAAGAATATGATAAGAACAAATAAGGAATGCGAACAGAACAAGCAAAGAATGTGAGCAGAACAAACAAAGGACGTGAGCAGAACGAACAAAGAATGTGATCAGAACAAATGAAGAATGGGAACAGAACAAATAAAGAATGTGAGCAAAACAAACAAATAATATGATCCGAATAAACAACGCATAAGATCAGAACAAACAAATCATTTGAAAAGAACATTTAAGGAATGTGAGCGGAACAAACAAAGAATGCGAGCAAAACAAAGAAATAATGTGATCATTACAAACGAAGAATGGGATCATAACAAACAAGGAATGAGGTCAGAACAAACATAAAATATGTTTTAAACTGACACAGAATGTAAGCAGAACATACATAGAATGTAAGCACGACAAACAAAAATGTGACCAGAATAAACAAACAATGTGGTCAGAACAAACAAAGAAAGTAATCAGAATAAACAACGAATAAGATCTGAACAATTGCCTAGAGGAGCCAGGAGGCAAGGGAATAGAGCTACTGGCCAAACAAACAAACGACCAATAAAAATAATGCACTGGAATGCTGAGGGTATCAACAGTAAAAGAGATGGATACAGCAAAAAATTGGAACTTGAAAATGTCCTCAGTGAAGAACAAGTTAATATATGCTGTATCCAAGAAACACACCTCAGCAGCGACATTGCCTTCAAAATCAGAGGCTACCAGTGCTACCGATCTGACCGAAAGGACAGGCGAAAGGGTGGAATTCTGACACTTGTTAAAAACAATATCAGCGCATGTCAGCTGGAAGTATATATGGAAGGGGCAGAATACCAGATGCTCCACCTAAAAACAGACAGTGCAGAATTCCATCTCCTGAACTACTACTGCCCAAATGATAAACCATTGGCACTAGACACAATTCCAGATAAAGAGAGACTTATGGTGTGTGGTGACTTCAACAGCCACTCTCAGAGCTGGGGCTACGATCATATCGACAAGAGAGGTGAGGAACTTGAGAGCTGGCAGGATGAAAATAATCTCATCCTTATTAACCAGCCAGCTGACTCACCAACCTTCTACTCGAGAGCATGGCACACCACCTCTACACCAGATCTGGCATTCCACTCACCAGGCCTGGAATGGAACATCACACGTGTCGTTGGAAAGCAGCTTGGGGGTAGTGACCACAGACCAGTATTTCTGGAAATCCACAATGAATTTACCAAGGACAGCAGTACGCTCACATGGTGGAACTATAAGAGGGCAGACTGGAAAATGTACCAGCATTTAACCAGTGTTCTAGCTAAGGACATGAACTTGGACAAAGACATCAATAGAGCAGTGAGTGAATTTAATAGATGTATACTACATGCTGCTAGTAAAACCATACCCAGGGGGGCACGCAAAAACTACAAACCCTACTGGAATGATGAACTGGAAAAGCTGCAAAATGAGATGGAAACATCTAGACAGCAGGCTGAGAACAGACCTAGCCAAGAACATCACAACAAATATCAGCAAACAAAGGCTAAATTTCAAAGAGCCAAGTTACAAGCCAGACGGAGTAGCTGGAAAGAAAAAACAGAGTCGCTGAATCTAGAAAGAGATACTAGGAAATTATGGAAACTTGTAAAACAACTAAATGATGAAGGTACAGGGAGAAATACCAGGATCACACTTTATAAAGATAGAAACATTTTAACAGGCAAACATGCAGCTGATTACTTTGCAGATTCCTTTGCAGAAGACAATAACATCAAAGTCAGCCCAGACAAACAACAGGAGGTTCGAGAGAACCAGCAAAACATTGGACAAGGCGAACCTATACCTGAAGTCATGGAGGCACCAATCACAATGAGAGAACTGGAGCATGCAATATCCAAATTGAAAATGAAAAAGTCCCCTGGAGCTGATGGAGTGTCCAATGAAATGATTAGAAACCTGGGAATTGCAGCAAGAGCAAAGCTACTGCAGATCTTTAACACAAGCTGGTCCACGGGTAATGTACCACAGGCGTGGAGAGAAGCAATAATGATACCACTCCTCAAATCAGGAAAAGATGGCAACACAGTCTCCAACTACAGGCTCATCAGCCTCACAAGCTGTCTATGCAAAACAATGGAACGCATTATCAATCTTAGGATGCAGTGGTACATTGAAAGTGAAAACCTTCTGGTATCACAGCAAGCAGGTTTCAGACAGTGCTACTCTACTGAAGATCAGGCAACCTACCTCTCCCAAGAGATTGAGGATGCCTTCCAAGATAAGAAACTGGTACTAACAGCATCGATAGACCTCAGAAAAGCATTTGATAAGGTCTGGAAAGAAGGGCTCCTAAAGAAATTGCGAAATTGCAGGGTTAGCTCAAGAATGTACAAATGGGTAAAAGCATACCTGCATAATAGAAGAGCCAGGGTACAATTAGATGGTCGCAAGAGCAAGAAAGTTCTACTGCGTCATGGAGTCCCCCAGGGATGAGTCCTGTCGCCCACACTTTTCTTGGTTTACATCAATGACCTAGTTGCTGAACTACCACACGGGATCAAAGTGGCAATGTATGCTGACGACCTGGTGATCTGGTGCACAGAAGAACATGCGACAGTGGCCACTAAACAAATACAAAGAGCTATCGATGCCCTAACCTTATGGGCTAATAGATGGTGCGTCAGCATTAACACAGATAAGTGCAGCACTACACTTTTTACCCTCTCACCAAAACAAAAAGCCGGTCATATCAAAATAGATGGAGAGCTCTTGAATGAAGACAAACAACCCACGTACCTCGGAGTTACTTTTGATGATAAAGTGACATGGAAGCAGCACATAAACAAAGCAACAACAAAAGCCAGGAGGAAGTTAGCTATCCTGAGAAAACTAAGTGGAACCACATGGGGAGCCAGTGGGAATATACTCAGTAAAGTTTACCAGCAAAGCATAAGACCACACCTGGAATATGGTTCAGCTGCGTGGTGTCCTGCATCAAACACCACATTGCAAGATCTAGATAAAGTGCAAAACCAGGCACTTAGAATAATGTTGGGAGCAATGAAATCAACATCCATAGCAGAGATGCAGAAAATGGGAAGAATGCAAACACTTGGCGAACGCAGAGACACAAAAGTACTAATTCAGGCAGAAAAGTTTCAGTTTATGCCAAGTCATCCAATGAAGGAAAGATTCCAAAATCTAGCAATGGGACGACTGAAAAGAAGCAGCTTTATCCATCAAGCTAAACGACTCCGCAGACAACTTACAGACCTACCTGAAGTTGACAGCTCCTTAAGGCCTGTACCAGAACAAACCCCGTGGAGTGAAAGACATGGAATGCCAATATATATTCAGACCCATGTGAAAGGAATACTAAGCGTGGACGAACAGAACAGTGTGCAGCGAAGGACAGTCACCCTCAGTTTCCTGGATGAGGAATATCCACAAGATAAATGGGTCAGAGTATACACAGATGGGTCAGCACAGAATGCCGTGAGGAACGGAGGTGCAGGTGTATATATAGAATATCCACTCAAACCTAGAGATACAATCAGAACACCGACAGGAAAATTCTGCAATAATTATGATGCAGAAATCCAGGCAATTAGTGTGGCAGCTAAAAAACTGCTGAACTCCAACTCTGACCTACAGCATGTGGTATTCCTGACAGATGCAAGGTCAGTGCTTCAAGCTCTCCAGTCTGGAAAACTAGCAGACTTGAAAAAACTACTTAGCGAATTGTCTTACCAGTATAGGGTAACCATGCAGTGGATACCCTCTCACTGTGGAATACCAGGAAATGAAAAAGCAGACCAACTGGCTAAGGAAGGTGCTGCCGAAGACCAACCAGATATACCAATCACCTACCATCAGAAAAAACAGATGATCAAGTCAATAAGAAAGCCACAAACACCAACACAAAATGACTATCATATTATGAACAGACCAGAACAAGTTATAATTCTACGTCTCAGAACAGGACACAACCGACTCCGCAGTCACATGTATACAAAGTTCAAGATTGGCAACACGGCCATGTGTACATGTGGACAGGCAGCACAGAGTGCCAAACATATACTTCAAGAGTGTTCTGAGCATGAAACGCTGAGGCAGACATATTGGCCTGAGGAAACAACACTGGAATCAAAACTCTATGGGACACTGTATGAACTACAAAAGACAGTGAGTTTTATTAAGGAGACAGAATTACAGATATAGACATGTTTCAAGTGAACGAAAGAAGAAGAAAGAAGAAGAAGAAGATCTGAACACAAAAAAAAACAATTTGAACAGAACAAACATAGAATATGACCATGACCAACAAAAATGTGATGAGAACAAACAAAGAATACGCGCAGAAGAAATACAGAATATGTGCAGGACAAACAAAGAATGTGAGCACGACAAACAACAATGGGATCATAACAAACAAAGAAAGTGATCAGAATAAGCAACAAAAAAGATCAGAACAATTAGCGAATGTGAAAATAACAAACAAAGAATATGTTCATAACCAAGAAAGAATGTGATTAATACAAATAAAGAATGTGATCAGTACAAACTAAGAATTAGAGAAGAACAAACGAAGAATGTGAGCAGAACAAACAAATAATGTTAACAGAACAAACAAATAATGTTAACAGAACAAACAAAGAATGGGAGCAGAACAAAGAATAAGAATATAGCAAAGAAAGAATATGAGCAGAACCTACAAACATGAGCAGAACCTACAAACAATATGAGCAGAACCTACAAATAATATGAGCAGAACAAACAAACACTATGAGCAGAACAAACAAACAATATGAGCAGAACAAACAAACAATAGAAAGTGATACTTAACAATAGTACTTACGTAGAACACAGGTTTTTGATGTTTCACTTGTACACAGCAAAACAAACAAAGAATGTGATGCCTATTTATTGATATAACATCCAATTCTTTGTTTGTTTTGCACGTGTTCTTTGTTTGTTCTGACCATCCTGAGCGTCTGAGATCAGAACAATAGCACCTGGTCTACCATAAGGATCTCCTCTGTCCCCGGTGCTGTTTAATGTGTATACGTTGAAAAATTCTCAATTGCAAACATCAAACAATTGTAGAATTCTAACATACGCTAATGATATCCTACTATCCAACATGGGTTGGAGCAGAACAGATATCGCTGATAGTGTACAGTGTGGACTAGATCAATTGTCGATTTTGTGCAGTATATACAACGCTGTGATAAATCCCTCAATAGCAAAGGTCGTCAGATCCTCCTTAAATTATAATATGGTCAGTGACACACTGCCAGCTGTCATTTGCATGGGCTCATTCATTGAAAGAGAACAGGACCTTAAATATCTTGGGATAACCTTTGATAGAAGTCTCTCATTCAACAAACACGTCACAAATATGATTCAGAAGGCTAAAAGAGGAATCAGTGTTATCAAGGTTATGGCTACCTTTGAAATGTGGCAATGGATACTGTTTCTGCTTCTGCAAGTGATGGTGCTATCTGTCATATATTATGGCCTCGACCTATTAACACGGTCACAGACACAAGTCGATAGATTGGATAAAGTCCAAAATGAGGCAATGCGAGCGGTACTGGGGTGTACTAGAGATATACCCATCTCTGCTTTGAGATTTCTGCTTGGTCTCCCCAGCATTAGAGTGCGACATCAGGTCGTGACATTAGAGTGCGACAGGTTAGGTCGTACCTTAAAGTGACATAATACAATCATCACCCATTACATCAACGTCTAGATGAGTCACAGGGAAAACGAATCAAGCGTGGCAGATCATGGATGTCAGAGGCTGAAGACATATTGCAAAGAGTATGTGGATTTTGAAGAAATAAGAAAGGGCAGTGATTGGGTGTAGGTTAACACTGAGAAGAAATCACTGACTAAAGTAGCGAGAAGCTGGTTGAGAAATCTTCAGCATATTCCACTGTCGCATCGAGCATGCGGATGGAGACAGAGAGAATTACAGCAACACTTAATTGGTTGATAATTGATACATCAACACATTCGGCAATACTCATATAATCTCAAAGCATGCTTCGCATTATATAAAAGTACATACTGAGAAAATAGTGGTGGGACTTATTGAACAACTCAGTTGTACAGAGCATTACATAGATATACTGTCCTGGTCATGCTGGGGTCAGAGTAAACAAGAGAGCCGACTTACTGGCAGGCAATGCGGCGATAGACGGCACAATGCTGAGAAGAGATAAAGCAGACTTAATGAAGGCAGTAATAAATTCATTTCACGATGAAGATGATGTCAATGAAACTGAGAACGTACACATACAAAGAATATCAGAAATGGGAGTATCTAGATGTGCGGGGAGGAAAAGAAAATATTTTGGAAAGTCCCGAAGATCATACAACAAGCACCTGACCTGAACTCTGAGTTTACATAAACTGGGATGGTGCTGGAACGGAGGGCGTAGCACTTATGGGAATGCCCCAAGTGCCGTGTAGCCAGTTTCTAATCAAGAATCAAGAACAACGAAAGCGATCAGAATAAACACAGAACGTGATAAAAACAAACAAAGAATATGATTAGAACAAACAAAGAATATGATTAGAAAAAACAGAATATGATTAGAACAAACAAAGAATATGATTAGAACAAACAAAACATATCATTAGAACAAACAAAGAATATTATTAGAACAAACAGAATATGATTAGAACAAACAAAGAATATGATTAGAACAAACAGAATATGATGAGAACAAACATAGAATATGATTAGAACAAACATAGAATAGATTAGAACAAACATAGAATATGATTAGAACCAACATAGAATATGATTAGAACAAACATAGAATATGATTAGAACAAACAAAGAATATGATTAGAACAAACATATCTATTACATAGAATTGGTGGTAAAAAATTGATATAATACGCAAGAATATGTCGAAGATGCATATATATCACGTAAGGACATTCATAAATAAAAAATAAAAAAAACACTTTGTATTTGTATACAATATTTCCATGGAACATTTGATGTCAATGTTCATTGTTTATTTTCGAAATACGATGCCTAAAAAATGCAAGGAATGAAATGAAGGTATTTTATCATCATAGTAGCACCGATATTCACTAAAATAACTTAACATTCTACGCCATCCAACGTTTCTTTGTCATTCATTCTCAAACTCCTGCAGTTAGTAGGATGTAGTCTAGAGAACAATGATCATTGTGTTGTGGTTTATATCTTACTTGTGATATTGTCTCATTTTGATAATATTTACTGTTTTTCAATATACATTAAAGAATTATTAAAGGAAATAAAGATCAAACACGCCCGTGTTTTGTCGGGGCCCGAAAGGGGAGCACAACACTGTTTACAGTCCATGCATGTCGTACGAGGCGACTAAGGAAGTTATGGGTAGGAGTTGGCTATCCCATCCCATATAGGGTCAGTGACCGAAAGTCATGCTGAAGTCGGATTTGTCATGCCGAAAGGCGCAGATATCGCAGCAATGCTGTAAACCATGACACAACACATTCCGTTCTCAGGACTACATCCTGCTGATCAGCAGGAGTTTGAGAACCAACGCAGAGGAAGAAAGAAGAAGATCAAACAAATAATATATTTAGGACACATTAAAAGACACCTTGTTGAAGGCTTTACTTGAGAGTAAAGTCGAAGGGAAGCGAGTAAGAGGTAGGCAGAGATACAAGTTGGAGAGTAAGATCACATGATGGACATGTTACATTCTAGCAGAGTGCAAAAAACAAGAGACAGGGGGTCGTGGTTATCTGTTGCAGCTACCCTTCGCTGCGGGACTGCACTTGATGATTATGGTAGTCTGTTGCAGCTACCCTTCGCTGCGGGACTGCACTTGATGATGATGGTAGTCTGTTGCAGCTACCCTTCGCTGCGGGACTGCACGTGATGATGATGGTAGTCTGTTGCAGCTACCCTTCGCTGCGGGACTGCATTTGATGATGATGTTAGTCTGTTGCAGCTACCCTTCGCTGCGGGTCTGCACTTGATGATGATGGTAGTCTGTTGCAGCTACTCTTCGCTGCGGGACTGCACTTGATGATGATGGTAGTCTGTTGCAGCTACTCTTCGCTGCGGGACTGCACTTGATGATGATGACTATACATGGGCAAAATCTACAATAGTTTATTGTGAAAATACATGTGATAGTAATATGGATTTGATGTAATATTGAAATACACTGATAACTGAGGACAGAGGCGAGAAGAAAATGTTCTGTGGTCAGTTTTCTTCTTTTTTATGGTCCTTGCCATGTATCGTTGGTTGTCATGTCTTTCCAAAGTCTTCTATTTCGTTTACTGGCAACTAGTTCTGATGCTAATGTTCTCCCATGCCACAATGCTAGGTTGTCAAGCATCTTCACTCTTGGTCTTCCCCTACCTCTCTTGCTCTTCAACTTGCCTGTTGTAATAATGTGTTCGATTTTTTCTCTTCTCATGGTGAGCCCAAAATATGTGGACTCTCATAATACCCGCATCTTACTGATGCGCGTTAACAGCTCTCTTTTTGAATTAACTTCTTTCAAGATATTTTCCTTACACTTCTTATCTATCCATGGTGTTCTTAATATTTTTCTATAAAATCACATCTTTGCTGTCTGAATATAATTTTTACTATTCTGCTCAGCTTCCAAGATTCACTTTCATACATCAGAATTGGTTCTATATAATTTCTAAGAGCTCTCTTTCCTCGCCTCAACGAACAACGATCTATTAAATAGGATGGTCTTCATCTTGTGAAATGTTACCTTTGCCTTGGAAATTCTACATTTGACTTCTTTAATACATCTTACATCTTATGTTATTAGTGAACCCAAATATCTGAGAATGTTGACTTTTGCTTCAGGCTGATTCCATCTACTTTGAAGTTACATTATGAACGATATTTCTTTGATAGAAACAATTGCTTTAGTTTTTCAGATATTCAGATCAAACCATTTGTTTTGACTTTCTTGTGCAATGATATTCATAATTTCTTGTAGCTGTGTTCCATTTTCGGCTATCAAAACTATATCATCAGTGTATTGTATGTTGTTTATAATATGCCCCTTAAGTTGACAGCCACTAAAGTCTGTATCAGAACAAACACTTAGAATAAAAGGCATGGAATACTAATATACATTCAGACCTACGTGAAAGGAATACTAAGCGAGGATGAACAGAACAGTGCGCAGCGAAGGACAGCCACCCTCAATTTCCTGGAAGATGAATATCTAAAGACCTATCGGTCACAGTATACACATATGTGTCAGCATAGAATACAGTGATGACTGGGGGTGCAGGTGTATATATAGAATATCCATAGAAGCCTAGAGATACCATCATAACACCAACAGGGAAATTCTGCAATAATTATGATGCACAAATCTAGGCAATTAGGATGGCAACTGAGAAACTGCTAAACTCCAACCCCGGCCTACAGCCCGTGGTATTCCTGACACATTAAATGTCAGTGCTTCAAGCCCTCCAGTCTGGAAAACTAAAACACTTGCAAAAACTACTTAATGAATTGTCTTACCAGTATACGGTAACTAAGCAGTGGGTATCCTCTTACTGTGGAATACCAGGAAATGAAAAAGCCGACGAACTGGCTAAGGAAGGTGCTGTCTAAGACCAACCAGATGTGACAATCACCTACAATCAGAAAAAAACCCAGATGATCAAGTCAATAAGAAAGCCACAAACACGAACACAAGATGGCTATCACATTATGAACAGATCAGAACATGTTGTAATTCTACGCCTCAGAACGAGACACAACCGACTCCGCAGTCACATGTACACAACATTCAAGATTAGCAACACTGCCATGTGTACATGTTGACAGACAGCAAAGAATGCCAAACATACATATACTTCAAGAGTGTTCTGAGTATGAAACGCTGAGGTAGACACATTGGCCAAAGAAAACAATACTGGATTCAAAGCTATGTGTGTCAGTGTGAACCACAAATGACAGTGAGTTTTTTTCAGGAGACAGAATTACAGATATAGATATGTTTCAAGTGAACGAAAGAAGAAGAACGATGACAATAAGCCCTCCAACTGAAATTCCTGTCATATTTCGTATGGATCTCATTATCATTTCACTGTATATATTGAACAGATCGCGGGACAGACAACACACAGCCTTGTCTAACCTCTTGTTTGATATGTTGAAATGCTCATGTTTGGCTATCGTTTCATATGGCTGCTCTTTGTTGCCACTATATATTCCTTATTATTCCCAGATCTTTACCGTTAAAGATTAAATTCTGAATAAATCTTATTTCTTCATGTTTCACCGTATCAAATGCCTGTAATCAATTATAATTCAATAAAGTACAAATATAGATCTCTGTTTACTTCCGCTATTCTTTCTATTAATAATCTGAAGATGTATATGACGTTCTTTGTGTCCCCGCCTTCTTCGAATCCACATATTGCTCATCTCAAATTTCAGTTTTAATTTTACTTCATATTCTTTTCATACTTACTTTATTTGCACAAATGGCCCGACACCTCCGTTTTTGGTGTTATAAATACGTTCAGTATGTTGTCATTACTTTCTGAAGGGTGTGGATTCACAGTTGCATTCGACAGGTATTGAATCTGTTACCTTGGTCGGCCAAGATGGACTCTGTACCACTTTGTCATAGAACAAGACATATTGTACTTTATTGTCTGGGAACGGATGGGCATCAGCCTCGTTACAAAATTAGAAATATATCACACCGTTGTGCTCACTACCCTGTTATACATATGGAAATTGCACAGATGACATGGCAGAGTATTAAATCACTAACACAAACTTGATTTTTAAATCTTCAACACAGATTTCATGATTACAATCATTCCTATTAATAATTTCATGATTACAATCATTCCTATTAATCATTTCATGATTACAATCATTCCTATTAAGAAGTGCGTGGATATTTTATAGAATTGGGTAATAAAGACTCTTTTGGCCTTTTTTGTCTGCAGGAATTTGAAAGAATGTATATTTAATTCTGAATCTCAAAGAAAATAATCTGTTCCCTACTGCAGTTTGAGCTCATGATGTCACAAGTATGTTATCAGCGTCCCAACCCTTTTGTCACAAGCAACCACAATTTCCATATTACTTGATTTGGTTATGCCTGACTTAAACACTTTGAAATTACGTCATCGCATATTGACTGATTTTAGAACTTATAATTGCTTGACTGTACAGTGTCTTATTTCTATCTTGTAATTACTTAACTTTATCGTGACTTTTTTTACATGCCATTATTATTGCCAAAAAATGTGTGTAGTTTTCTATGTCTGATTACATTATTGATTTGAAAGTATTAAACTATTTTGCAAGAAACTATCCAGGGTGGAAGCGGAATAGGGGTTAAAGAAAATCCTGGATTGGTGTAATCAAGAAATGATCTGAGATTTTTCTACACCCATCCAAATGGCTGTGGGTAGATATGTTTGGAGAGCTTCAGTACTAATGTTTACAGTAGGGCTGCCCTACGACCCTGACGGGCTATATGTCTTATTATACACAATGTTGGTACATTTCTATATATAGAAGAATAGGGAGAACATCATGGAAAGAGAAGAAAATCAATAAAGTGGTTCTTATATCACTTTGTATGAAAAAAGAATTATTAAAGGAAATAAGGATCAAACAAATAAAATATTTTGGACATAAGAAAAGACATGACACCTTTTTGAAGACCTTACTTGAGGGTAAAGTCGAGGGGGAGTGAGCAAGAGAGAAGTAAAAATACAAATGTGAGAGTAAAATCTCGAGATGAACAGGTTACAGTCCAATAGAGTGCACCACCAAGACAAGGGACAGGGGGATTGTGCCTGGAGGTCTGTTTCAGATCTTTTAAGATTTTGGTTCCGCACGAGAGCAATGCAGAACTCTCAGAAAAATGTCTCGAAAACGTAGTATCACGGAGCCTACGAAATCACGGAGCCTACCCTTTTATTTTTTAGACGTATTCACCCACCTTCACTTATCTGCAGTAGCTGACATATGAATTGACTGAATCTTCATCGGGTAGATGCCAACTGAAAACTTGTGATAAGAGAGTATGAATATCTACCCTTCTCACGTCCACAGATGAGGAGGATTTATGGTGTGTAACCCTACTCTTTTCCTTTCGCTTTCAGAAAAAAAAGAACGTGACATTTAGTACTAAGAAAAGGTTATTTTACCTCCCCCCCCCCCCCTAAAAAAGGGATCAAATATCTCTCAAAAGCCAAGTTATTAACTTTTCTTAGGTACCTCCCTCCCCCGTACTTAACCCAGTCGTGTATGTGGTCCTGATCCTGCTTTATCCTGGACAAAGTTAAAATAACGACCGAGGTACTGACGTTGTATCTGCTCTATATTGAATTAGGTAACCAAATAGTTTATGAAAAAATAAAACTATGAAAAATCCAAAACACTGCAACAAGAAAAAAAAAAGCTGCGTAGAGTGTCATAGAAAACACAAGCTTATCACTTATGTTATCGCGAGGTTCAAAGACCTTAAATTAAAGCAGTGTGGCAGACTGCATAACTGCTTGATCTAATTTATATGTGCCATGCCGTGGAAAGCAAAACTCCTTAATGGACAGATCTAACATGGGAGAGCGTTGTCTACAATTATAAATAACATTTGTAGCTATATTTACGATTGTATTAATCCTAAATTACATTTTTCAAAGCGTTTCTGGTTTCGTGTCAATACAAATTTACTCAAATATTTCTATAATGCACACATTTTCTTAAATTTTCATAAATGGGTATTGCAGACAACATGATCAACTTTCTAAACTTGGCATTCAAAATTACGTAAATGAAAAAATTGCAAGCACTATTACATAACGTGAGAAAACTTAAAAACTTCACGTAAAGTCTAGCGATATAATACCAAGGATTTGTTGCAGTGAAATTATTTAATTGAGGGAAGTAAAAGAAGAAATAGCTAATACGTGACAATGCGAATAGGAAACACACCATAAATAAAGTTCGAGTACGTGAAGATGCGCCCCTGTAACTTGTTCTTGACATCATCATCTTCCGCCTTTGTATTGTCATGCTTACCTGAACACCAATTAAAACACAGCCAATAATAACAATGGTTGTAGGTATTATGGGAATTATATACCATGTAAGTACATTATAATATATTTCCATCTCACTTCCAATCCAGCTTTTTTGTTTCGTCATGAATCCTACCCACACAAACCCGAATTGCAAGTAGTAAACAAACAATTGGTATTGTAGAATGTTAATAACACCGTACGGAAAGGATACCATAAATGATGCAATTGTTGCAAGTTTAGCTCTGAATGGAGTGACCAGTCTTGGAAATTGTAAAGGGAAAAAAACAGCAATAAGTCGCTCCAGTGTGATGAAGACGGTTAACGTAGAAGTCATTCCAGAGGCAGTGGCGGTAATTGAACCTATGGTTAATTGAGCGCAGTAGCATATATAAATTGAGTTTACATCCATTACCCAAAATATATATGTTTTAGAAACATACATCAACAGATATGGAACATTGATTGACTCAAACATTAATATGAAGTCCGAAACTGCTAATCCAAGTAGGAATATATTTGATGGCTTGTTTAATCCGTTTTGGACCACAATAAATCCACTAAGTGCATTTCCAATCAGGCCCACGATAGCTATTATAGGAAATATTATCAAATCAATGTACCAACAGATCGTAGAATATTCGTCTAAACTGAGAATCATTATCACGCTGTTATCAGGACTTAATGTCGTCTGATTCATTCTTGCAGAACTATATTCAGTCACTCCCGTATATATGGTCATGTCTATAGTAGTTTCTAGAATTTTCCGCTAAAACGAATTGAGGTAAGGGGCAGAAATCTGACAGTGTGATGTGGTTACTGCCCTGGAAATATTGTTAAACAGGAAATGCTGATATATATATATATAACAAAAAAAAGTGGATTACAAAATATTTTTAACATTTCATAGAACACATATTTTTATTTCTGCACATGATGATGATGGCCCTTTGCGTCAGGAAGTAGGCCAGTGAAAATTCCAGAGACACATAGTCCTTACATTTAACATATGACTACAAGCACATACCAGGACACATAGCTCTTACATTTAACATATGACTGCATGGACATACCGAGACACATAGACCTTACATTTAACATAGGACTGCAAGCACATACCGAGACACATAGACCTTATATTTAACATATGACTGCAAGCACATACCGAGACACATAGACCTTATATTTAACATATGACTGCATGCACATACCGAGACACATGTCCTTACATTTCACATATGACTGCATGCACATACCGAGACACATGTCCTTACATTTCACATATGACTGCAAGCACATACCGAGACACATAGACCTTATATTTAACATATGACTGCAAGCACATACCGAGACACATGTCCTTACATTTCACATATAACTGCATGCACATACCGAGACACATGTCCTTACATTTCACATATGACTGCATGCACATACCGAGACACATATACCTTACATTTAACATATGACTGCATGCACATACCGAGACACATGTCCTTACATTTCACATATGACTGCAAGCACATACCGAGACACATAGACCTTATATTTAACATATGACTGCAAGCACATACCGAGACACATGTCCTTACATTTCACATATAACTGCATGCACATACCGAGACACAAAGTCCTTACATTTAACATATGACTGCATGCACATACCGAGACACAAAGTACTTACATTTAACATATGACTGCATGCACATACCGAGACACATAGACCTTATATTTAACATATGACTGCATGCACATACTGAGACACATAGACCTTACATTTAACATATAACTGCAAGCACATACCGAGACATATAGTCCTTATATTTAACATATGACTGCATGCACATACCGAGACACATGTCCTTACATTTCACATATGACTGCATGCACATACCGAGACACATGTCCTTACATTTCACATATAACTGCATGCACATACCGAGACACAAAGTCCTTACATTTCACATATGACTGCATGCACATACCGAGACATATAGTCCTTATATTTAACATATGACTGCATGCACATACCGAGACACATAGACCTTATATTTAACATATGACTGCATGCACATACCGAGACACATAGACCTTACATTTAACATATGACTGCAAGCACATACCGAGACATATAGTCCTTATATTTAACATATGACTGCATGCACATACCGAGACACATGTCCTTACATTTCACATATGACTGCATGCACATACCGAGACACATGTCCTTACATTTCACATATAACTGCATGCACATACCGAGACAAATGTCCTTACATTTCACATACAACTGCATGCACATACCGAGACACATGTCCTTACATTTCACATATGACTGCATGCACACGCAAGTTTTATGCAGAAAGTGCATTATTTTTGCACATATACTTGCATATATCTAAGAACTACACCTAGTATGCAGATGAAGTTTGAGACCGCTACTACTGCCCTAATATTTCAGTTTCTGAATGGTCTGGATAAACATCATTTCGTGAATATTCGCAGAATGTATTGTCACTGGTAGATTTGGCTTAGTCATCAAAAATAAAAGAGGTGAGATAATAGTGGACTCGGTTAGATGTAATAACATGATAATAGTGGACTCGGCTAGATGTAATAACATGATAATAGTGGACTTGGCTAGATGTAATAACATGATAATAGTAACTACATGGCTCTGTCAACATCCTACACGGCGACTATGGACATGGAGAAGCCAAGATAACAAAACTCACAATCAGATAGACTGTATTATGATCAATAGAAAATGTAAAAACTCATTGAGGTCTGTCAAAACACGCCCAGGTGATGACTGCGATAGCGACCATGTTCCTGTTGTGGGGAAGTTAAATATACGATTGAAAAAGATTAAGAACTATCAGGAAAAAAAAATGCCCCAGATGTAAATCTATTAACAAAGAACAAAGATTTACAGGACCAGTACAATATAACAATACAAAAAGTAGATACAATGCCATAGAGAAAATATAAACCATTGACGAACTGTGAATGATGTTAAAAGAATATATACCGCAAATATCTGAGTCGATCCTACCACATAAGAATCATCTTGCAAAGAAAGATTGGATAACAGAAGACATATTAAAATTTATGGAATAAAGATAAAAGCTGAAGGCTAACATTACAGAATATAACAAGATGACCAAAGAAATTAAACATATATGTAGTATAACTAAAGAGGTGTGACCATGCAATGGATCCCTGAACATAGCGATTTAGCATGAAATTAAGTAGCGGACAGTGTTACAAAAAAGAGTCGCCACAAAGCAACAATAGCAAGATCTTGCAGTATGGGAAGAGTCAAACAGATTCTCAGAAACAACACCATGGAAACTTGGCTGAAAAGATGAAATGACTGGTCGAAATGTATTTAATTGACACAGAAAATTCATGATGGATTCCAAGAAAACAAACATACTGTAGCCATCTTCTTTGACTTACAACAGGCTATGTTCGAGTATGGAGAAAGGGTCTCTTGATGAAGATGATTGAGGTGGGAATTAGTGGAAAGCTATATAACTGGATAAAATACTTCCTCGCTGACAGAACAATCCAGACAAAGATAAATGATGGAATTTCATTTAAAGAAGTTCTAGAACAAGGCTTACCATAAGGATCTGCCTTGAGCTGCATCATCTTCCTCATTTACATTAATGACCTTGCCAAACATATCAAAGCTGAAAAAGCCCTCTTTGCTGACGACCTAACAATATGGCAAAGCCATGACAATGTTTAAAGTGCAACCAAAAAGACTAAATGGAGATTTAAGAAGACTACACGATTATTGTCAAACATGGAATCTGAAAGTAAACTGTGAGAAAACTGTCTATACCATCTTTGCCAAAAGTCATAAAGTAGCTAAATAAAATATCAGCCTATTGTTTTACACACAGAAATTGCCAAGAGAAGAACATCCCACATATCTTTGAATCACGCTTGATCGGCAGCTCACCCTCAAGAAGCATGTAGAAAATATCAAAAATAAAGCACTTAAACGATTAAAACTGCTGAAAAGACACACTGGCACATCTTGGGGATCAGACAAGGATACCCTTAGAGGATTATATCTTGGGTACATACGTTCTGCTTTAGAATATAACAGTGCACTCCTCATAACATGTTCCAAGACAAATGTAGAATCTCTAAACAGAGTGCAAACAATACTCTACGCCTTATTAGTGGAGCAATGAGATTTACAGCAACGGCTGCATGTGAAATACATACAAATGTAGAACCCCTTGAGATGCGGAGAGACATGGCTGCAATGGAGGATTATGAAAGAAACAAAATAATGAACAAAGACCACACACACAAAAAACAACTTGTAGAAAACTGGCAACCAAACCACAGATTAAAACAAAAGTCAGTCCTTAGCCATGTCAATGAAATAAAAGACAGCTATCACTTCCCAGACAAAGACAAGAACTACAAAGAGTAGAAAAATATTTACCACCACACGCACGTTTTAAATTACCAGAAATCAAGACACAATTAAGAGATAATGCAATGAAAAATTCCGACCCAGTAAGTCTTATGAAAGCAACACATAAAACAATAGACATCTAACCAGAACAATGGATCCATACAAATGTCTGTACAAATGGGTCTGCTTTTAAGCCACCATCAAAGCAGGTTATGGTGTCTATATAGAATATCCAGACAAAACATGAATTGTTTGAAGCCTGTGGGGAGATATGTTCTAACTATGAAACTGAAATAACAGCACTAGAAATTTCCTTGTACCACCTGATGACCATATTTGATGCATTTCCATCAAAAGTCCAAAACATTGTGATTTTTACAGATTCTATGTCTGCTCTTCAAGCACTAGAATGTGATGCTCATTATAAATCTGAGTACCACCATGCCATCCAGCTGCTTACGTCTTATGAAGTCAGGATTGTCATGCAGTGGATTCCTGGCCACTCAACACACCTGACAATGACAAGGCAGACGGACTAGCAAAGAAGGGAGCACAACAAGAACAGCCAAATACACACACAACCATGCACACAGTTAAAATGATGTTGAAATATGTAAACAAAGAAAATTGGATAACAGATGGGCCATAGGAAACACTGGGAGGGAAATCTATAAATATATGACCAGCCCAAATTCTAAAGACAATATCAACCTCCTGGGAAGGAAAGAGCAGAGTATCATCTTCAGACTGCGCACACAACATGTACAGCTTAACAATCACCTGAAAAGAATACAACCACAATACACTCCAGGGCGCCGGATGTGCACTCATCACGATGAAACTGTTGATCACCACCTTTTTGAATGTCCAGCGTTGGATGACATCAGGAAAATGCTTCTCCCTCTAGGGCCAGATAAATGGAACACATTATATGGAACAAAATAACAGCTCACAAATGCATGCATATATCACACAATGATATTGGTTCAAAGGGCATGAACCGATGGACCGCTGGATCAGAAACCAACCAACCAACCAACCAACCAACGAATCAGCAACCAACCAACCAACCAACCAACCAATCAACCAACCAACCAAATGTATTTAGTGAAATGACATGACCATGGGACAATAACAAAAAAAAAAACAACTCTGCAGCAGAAACCAATAACTTATCTTTGTTTCCAACAGGGCATGCGAGGGTCAATAGCCATTTAAACCGTAACCAACACCAGTAACTACCCACTTGTAGACACTGCTATTATTCCAATAAAATAGATTAACAGCTCCTTATTGACTTCCCTTACCTTTAAACTGCCAGGAAGAAACTTCTGCAGACACCCTTAACAGTCAATAACTTACTGTATGGATTACTAAGTCAACTTCAGAAGACTTGCACTTTTTTAAAAAATGGCATTGTGTTGACAAAAGTATAATTGTTCATCAGCGACAACAACAACAACTAAAGAGGAATAGTTAAATGCAAAGTCCTATTAAATAAGAAAATATCATCACGGAAAAACAAAGGATACACAGAACAAAATCAATGAATTAACAGATAGAAGATAAGTTCACAAGACTGGGTTCCTGAAGTCTAATCAAGGGAATATGTTAATAGAAGACAACAGAATCATGCATAGATGGGAAGTATACATTAAGAGACTTTACAAAGATAATAGAAATAAAACATACAACAACGAATAATAGAAATAAAACATACAACAACGAATAATAGAAATAAAACATACAACAACGAATAATAGAAATAAAACATACAACAACGAATAATAGAAATAAAACATACAACAACGAATAATAGAAATAAAACATACAACAACGAATAATAGAAATAAAACATACAACAACGAATAATAGAAATAAAACATACAACAACGAATAATAGAAATAAAACATACAACAACGAATAATAGAAATAAAACATACAACAACGAATAATAGAAATAAAACATACAACAACGAATAATAGAAATAAAACATACAACAACGAATAATAGAAATAAAACATACAACAACGAATAATAGAAATAAAACATACAACAACGAATGACCCCTTTATATTAATTGCAAAGGTGAAAGAAGCTATGCAACACTTGAAATACAATAAATTTGCTGGTCCAGATAATATTACAAATGAAGAATTAGAAGTGTTCGGGGAGTACTGCATATAAATAGTCACCAAAATTCTAAATGACATCTACAACAGTGGCGATATTTCATCTCATTTATTGCAATCAATACGCATAGTTTTGTCAAAGAAACCTGGTTCAGTAGAATGTGAAGTCCATCGAACAATCAACTTTAAAAGACTGATCAAGATTCTACTTCGTATAATCATGAGACAAATTAGAAAAAAATTAAAACTGGAAATTCCAGAAGAGCAATGTGTATTTATGGAAGGAAAGGCACAATAAATGCCCTATATAATACGAACATTCGGAGAGGGCAATATAAGTACAAAATGACCCGTACTTGTGCTTAATAGAATATAGTAAAGCATTTAACAAGGCGAAGCCTTCTGAAATGATAAAAATCTAAAGATGGGAAAGATCTAAAGATAGTAAAACAAATTTAATGGAAACAAACAGAATTCGGTGCCGTTAGAACGGACTGGTTCAATAACCGTTAGTTTAAAGAATTTTTGAATTTTGAATTTATTCTCTTGTTTCCTGCTTGAACTTACTTGGAAACAAACAACTGCGATGAGGGTTGATAGTAATGTAGGAGAATTCCCAAAAATTGAAATGGGTGGCAGACAAGGATGTGTAATGTCACCAGGTCTTTTCTCCCTGTATACAGGGGCTATTTAGCACATATGCTATCCAGCGTATGTTCCAGGGTAGGATATCGTGTTCCCATGTCGACCAGATGAGTGTAACTTACTCTATTGTACGCATCTTCTTGGTCTATCGCCGCGACTACAGTTTCCTCTCTAATCTGAAAACCTTCATAAACTTCATATGCAAGAATTGTTGCATTTGTGACTGTGTCGCTTCAGGGTCTGTATGCACCTAGATTATTTTGGAGATCACCTTTGATCTCTAGTTTCCTGATTATGCGTCTAGCAACAATTCTTTCCAGAATCTTACCTTACACATTCTGCAGTGTTGACGCGATAACCTTTTATGTCAACAGTATCTTTGCCTGGATTTGGCCACAGGTATGAGATAACTATGTAGTCACTCCTCTGGTACCAGTCCTGTTTTCAGACTCACATTATAATCGTCTGTCATCTTAGAATATTCTCCCCAATGTCCTTGAGTAGTAAGCTGTACCTGATTCCATCCTGGCCTGAAGAGTCATCAGATATATTCTTAATACCGAGTTGCACTTCTTCAACAACTGCAAGCTGGTCTTCATTGGCTCTGATACCTCTGATGGATGTCAGGGTATGTATCATTGGTTTACGTTGATTCATGTCAACCTGATTAGTTTGTTGAAGATATCTATCAAAGAAGATGCCTTTCATCTCATCTGATGCCAGTGTCTGTCCTGTTCTCCGCTTCATTGACGTATGCAGCTTCCAGAACTTGTGTAATGTTTTTTCCACCGTGACTTCCTCAGTGAATTTTTTCCAACAAATCCTCTTTTTTAAGCAACTTGTTTAAAAGCCTCGATTGTCTTTTTTATTTCAACGCTTTGCATCCCGCAAATTATTAAGTGTAATGTGTGCCTGCTTTCTCTTGCGTGGCCAATCCTTGCTATTTTGCTTTTTGAGTATCAATGTTGTCTCTGTCTCTTTGGTCCACCATGGGGTTTTTTGAATCTTAGGTCACACCCTTGTGCGTTCTAAGGCCTTTTTCATCACGTTATCATCGATTCTTTCGTACACGCATATCTAAAAGGATGGTGAATCTTCATCAAACTGTCATGCCGACCTTTCGAGAAACTCATGGCAAATGGTCCCTCCCATAGTATTTAAGAACTGTCCATCTCTCATCTGCCATTCCATGACCATGCACCAGAGTGATGTTAAACAATGAATCTGTATCTTTGGTGGCTAATCTAGTCATGCAGTCGCAGTTCAGAAGAGTTAAGTCATTCTCAAGAAGGGCTTTATTTAATACCAGTCCATGGGGGTTGTTGTCTGGGTGTCCCCAGGAGACATTGCGTGCATTGAAATCCCCGGAAACTAGTAAGATTTCTCCCGGAAGTTTATCTAGTTCGCTAATGAACTCCCAGTCGCCGGAATTAATGTGAGAGCAATTTCCCATGTATATGTTAATGATATTCCACCTTCTACCCTGGATTACGTTGTCTCATGGCTTAAACTTAGCTGCAATGGCTTCGTTCTTCAGCCTGACACATCCAACTTCTTAGATGTATCAAGCATGGCAGATATCTTGTCGCTATTCTTCGCTCTTCACTAGACTCCTGCAACACACGAGCTTCGTAGTATCATTATTCTGTGCTTCACTTCCGGGTCTCGTCAACAGACAGACGGTGTGCCTAGAGGTAATTTCATATCACATAACTTACACTAAATATTACCTTTCTCTGTTCTTAAGAACCACACTATTGTAGACTTCACAAACATATATTCTCTCCCACTATCTCAACAGTGATGATTCCATTACTTCTCATCACAGATCTCAAATACCTTCTATAATACTCCGCTGTTCTAGGAACACAAAATCAATACATTCAGTTATATCTAAAATTAAATTGAGTCACTAAAAGTGCGAAAATAATAATTACGAATCGTGAAGATAGAATATAGCATCCCACAACGAATAAAAAAGTTATATCAAAGAGTAATAATTAACGAAACACATAAAAGAAATATGGAATAGAATATACAGAAGTTAAAAAAGGAGCTCGTTATTAATGTTTTAAACTTATAATATCCTCTGGCATAACCTTCACCTTACTAAATTCACACATTAAGGTTCGCATCGTGCAATCGTAGTTATAATTATGCATATTTTTATCTGGTACAACGTAATCTGCATTTGTCGAATATTAAAGCGAAAGTTCAAATTTTACACATTTAATTTATAGGTGAGTTATGGATTGAATTACGATTGATAAAAGTGGTACTTTGGCAGATCTTAACGTGTAATTTCAGGCAGTAATATGAAAACAGGCGTTGCTAAATATAAAAGCTTGAAGTAGTTTGACAATCCTGTTATCAAATGTTTATAACAAGGTATTCTATTATAGTAATGGTTTTTGTTATTAAGTTGTTTTATTCGTTTGCTATTGAAGTTCGTTTTAAAGATCTTATAATTTACCCTGTCATTGCCTGAACTCCCGTATGCCACACTTCTAAGCTAGAAATTGTAATGAGAACATTCTTGTCACATTTTAATGTATGCACCCAGTGCAATATTTGAAAAAAATTATACAATATCGTTAACTGTTTCACTATTACACTACAGGGCCCCATGTGATGCAAAGAATAGCGACACTGTTGCCTCTCTAGCACGATGCAAAGAATAGCGACACTGTTGCCTCTCTAGCACGATGCAAAGAATAGAGACACTATTACCTGTATTGCATGGTACAAAGAATAGAGACACTATTACCTGTATTGAATGGTACAAAGAATATAGACACTATTACCTGTATTGCATGGTACAAAGAATAGAGACACTATTACCTGTATTGCATGGTACAAAGAATAGAGACACTATTACCTGTATTGCATGGTACAAAGAATATAGACACTATTACCTGTATTGCATGGTACAAGGAATAGAGAAACTATTACCTGTATTGCATGGTACAAAGAATAGAGACACTATTACCTGTATTGCATGGTACAAAGAATATAGACACTATTACCTGTATTGCATGGTACAAAGAATAGAGACACTATTACCTGTCTCTCATGGAACAAAGAATAGAGACACTATTACCTGTCTAGCATGGAACAAAGAACAGAGACACTATTACCTGTCTAGCGTGGTGCAACGAATAGAGACACTATTGCCTGTCTATCATGGTACAAAGAATAACGACACTATTGCCTGTAGTGCATGTCGCAAGAGGCGACTGAGAAGGTTTTTAGAGTATTGTGGCTGACCATCTCATATAGGGTCAAAGAGAAGCAAAAGCATGCTGAAGTTGGATGTGTCCGGCCAAAAAGCTCAGATATTGCAGCTAATCTGTACACTATGGTACAACATACTTCTTTCTCCCGGCTACATCTTACCGATCTGATTGACTTTGAGAACTTACCAAAAAAAAAAAAAGAAGTGGAAAAATAAGCAATATTTCCTGGTACAAGATCAGCAAAACGTTTTACTCTTTGTCCCTCCTTTCAGTTTCCCGTGGAACATTTTTTCATATATAATTGTAAAGTAATAAATAGTAAACATCAATCCTATTTCAGAATGTTCTGTTTTGTCTTGTGCCTATGTATAGCTACATATGTTGATCTTGTGTACCTCTGTGATTATTTCAATATAATCAATGAATTGGTGGGGGGAAGAGGGGGGGGGGAGGGAATCTCATACGTTTCAAAGGTTTTCAGACGTGTGAGCCATTGTTGCTCCCAAAATTGTGAAACACTGATAAAGATGTGAAAATGTAAGACAGGATTAGTCGTAAACACGAATATCTTTCCAAAAAAGTCGATGTAGTATTTTCTTCTGGAGTTCCCGTCTTGAACCAGTTATCACTACTATGGCTAGAATATAAGTATCTCTCCAGGATAGTCTGGCGCGCACATCACACGCATTGTCATTTACTTTGGCGTATCAGGTTTTTTCCGTACTTGTCATTGGCTGTCCAGACAAAGTTTACATAAAGTGAGAACATTAGTAGCATCAGCCAAAATGGGTAACGCTGTGTGAGATCACTTTGAATTCTGAATTGAGTCAATCAGTTCAACATCCAAACATCTTTAGTGGCGGCTTGCAGCATGCTGTATAGTTCACTGTGTTGCTATTATTTGCTCCCCAATCAGTCCCTGACAAGGGTGGTGCTGAACATAGTTTCAAATTTGTAAATCTACTTCTCAGTATTGAATGGACACAAGAATGGAGCAGTTTGTACAATTACTTTATCCTAATAATTATTATTGAATCTACACAAGAAATGTATTATCAACTTTGTACATCTACTTCTTAAATATGAGTTTGCACAAGAAACATATTATCCAATATTTATTCACTTCTTAAACTTGAGTCTTCACAAGAAACGACTTTTCAACCTTGTACATCGACTTCTTAGTTCTACACAAGAATTACAATATCAGGTTTCTTGATCTACTTCCTCCTACGATTATTTCTGCACAAGAATTGTATTACCAGCTTTCGGAACTTGGGATTAGATATCACATAAATTAAAAAATTTCCATCACTGTTGCTAACAATGATAATGCCAACACAGTTCGAGTAAATTAGACGAACAAAATATAAATTATTCCAAATATCAGAGGTATAATTCAATTGAGGTAGGTAGGTCAATAGAAGAATGATGTGGGAAATAGAAAAGAAGAAACTAATAATAAATAAAGTATTTGTTATCCCTAATGAATTATTGTTTCGTTTGTTAGAAGTTAATGTCTTTCTTCGTCTCATAACGAAGATTACTTTTACACCAATCAGAACACAGCCAAGGGTAACAATTAATGTAGTAGCAAATGGTAAAATGTAATAACAAACAACCTTAACATACATTTCTTTGTTACTTCCATCCCAATCGTTTCTCTGCAAAACGATGCCTAATAGGGGCCTAACATGTAATTTTGTCTTCACAATAAACATCACCCTTCTTTGCAGTACGCTCAGGGGGTCACTTCAGATAATTAAAACGAACTATTTGTAGATTTTGGTTGTTAGAAGTAATCTCTGAAATAATAAAATAGAGAAACGTGTTACATCTTGGTTAGTGAATGTTGTTTTTTGTTTGTTTCTTTGTTTGCATTCTCTCTCAATTTACCATCGCTATATCTCATGTGATTTGTAGGGACGGCCATGATACTAGATTCCAACAACATAGTAGGCAACTGTGCACCGGGACCGTACAAAAAAACAATGACAACCGACTGCATGTATTTTTTTATTTTTTGCATTGAAAATCCCTCCAGAGAGAAAATAATGGTTTACTCATTGTTCCCAACTAGTACACATCAAATTTTGACAAGGCTCTGATTCTGGTGGCTTTCTATAGTGCGTGAGAACCTACCGATCTGTAGATACGCGTTGATTGTTAGAAATTCTACATCAGAACAGTTTACATCCATTGTCCTATTAGATTAAAGAATTCAATATGTTCCTCGATGTTATTTTTCAAAGTGGAAACTGTAGGTAGGAAGATAGGAGGACATGGGTCAACTACATCTATCTCGTACGAGATAGTCCGCTGTCAATGAACTTTTTGTTTAATGTAATTGGACAAGCCATTTCTCCATGTGCCACTAAATACGAAATTATGTATCATACGATATCTATGTAGGAAACGCTCGACAGTAGAATTGAACTTGGATTGGTTCGTCTTCTTAAAAGAGGTTTCTTTCAGAAGCAACGTCAAAATCTCGGCCCATATCCCGCCCAAGGCGAATGTGTCGGTTCATTGACGCTAATACAACGGCAACACCGATCATTCCCATTCTCTGGACTACATCATGTTGCAAATCTAGTAGAACTATTGTCCTGCTACAAAAGAGAACTAGTGAAAGTTTGAGAATTAATTCTGAAGAGGAAGAAATCTAGTGGAACCGCTGTCATGCTAGAAGAGAGAGCCAGTATAAGATTGAAATTTCCGCCGAAGACGGATGTGCCGGGCCATTGGCGCAAATAAAACGGCGGCACAGCACATTTCCATTCTCTGGACTACATCCTGCTAGAAATCTAGTAGGACAATAGTCTTGCTACAAAGGAGATCCAGCAGGAGTTTGAGAATGAACGATGAAGAAGAAGAAGAAGATTGACATTGAACGATGGAGAAAAAGATGAAGAAGAAATTCATACCGTCTGTGCATAAAATATAATACAAATAATCAAAATTTCCCTAATGGTCAAAGAATTGTGAGAATTTCCTGAATTATGTGAATTGCTATTTTGTTCCTGGAAAAGTTAAAACGATGACATCTGAACTGATGTTCCTTATCCACATCGCTCGTCCATCTACTGTTTCCTATCATTAACTATTTTCATGTTTCTCATTGTCTGTCATATACTGTAGAAATCTATTTCTATGTATAATTATTGTTCCAAAGATTATCCTTGGTTTCAAAACATTATCTTTTATTAATTGATAACTGGTACAAAAGCTATGTTGCCTACTATGTTGTTTTCAGATAGCAAAGGTTCCCTGGTCGACCCAGCCTTAAATGGGTATCGGGTTAATCCGAGAAGTAAAGACTGCGAGGGAGAAGAGATGGCTACCGCCCTCATTTGCAGAGCCTATGAAATGTGACATCGCTAACATCTCACACCCCTACGGCATTAATAAATGCTATGGGTTACTTTACTTACTACAGACGCTGTGCTTTACAGCTTGGTAGCACAAACAAAATGCTCAAAAGTAGAGGATTTACTTCACTTTACTTGGTTTTCCTTATGTACTCCGTCACTCCCAACGAAGCGGAACGCCACCTGCTGAGAGTACCACACATATCACGTAACTCCGTAGATTCAAGCAATAATCCGCGGGCATCTTCGAAAAAGCCACCATGTAAACAAGACGACACTAGCTGGATTGAATTGTCTGCACAATTGTCTGCAGCGGGATAGAACCCGCTACCTTGGCCGTCACAGACGTGGTCTGTACCACTCCACCAAAGAGCAAACCATATGGTTATATATGTATATATGTATACATAGTTTCTAGAATGTGTAAGCAATCAAAGAGACTACTCTTTTGCAGCTGTCATCACTCCACTAGTACGTAGGGAGACAAGTGATACTTACCGATATCAAGTCTGCGTTGCAGTCCCTTCAGAACCAAAAATCATTACACATGAATGACTACGACCACATGAAGATTACAACTATATGAAATAAGCAACAACACAAAAGAAATAGTTCTCCTGCGGATAATAGTTAACTCACATATTTGAGGAAATTAGATAGCAGACCAGTTGGAACAAACAGAAAGTAATAGCCAGTATTATTTCTAGAAATAGCTCCCATCATCAAACGCTCCATTAACATGGAATGGAACTCAATTCACACATGCAGCCAAAAAGACGATGATATATATAGGCTTGGAAGAAATGAACAATCATTTCTAGATTGAGAACAGGCCACAACAGAATCAAACCCATGTACGGGAAATTTGGAGTTGGTGACACTGAGTGTATCCCCGTAGACAATCTCCATAAAATGCAGAGCATATTTTACAGGTCTGCATGCTTTACTCGAATTGCCATAGCTTCAAGTGCATTTAACAGACTGTCTAATATCTGGAAGACAAAGTTAATCAGCACACGCACGAAAATGCGCTTATTTAATTCCTGCGTTATTCCGGTGCTATCATATGGATGTGAGAGCTGGAAAAGCTCTTTATCTTCAGAAAAGAAATTACTGAGTTTCGAGAACAAATGTCTTCGTAGGATAAAATACACCAATTGGAGTGAATTCAAATCGAATGATAAAATCAGAGAAGAGACACATCAAAATTTCATCACAGATGTTATTAGAAAACGCCGTTGGTCCTACATCGGGCATGTTCTACGCGCAGACACCAACAGAATACACCACCAATCTCTTGAATGGATACCTACAGGCAAAAGATCGAGGGGTAGACAAAAAGAAACACTCAGAAGAACAATACTTAGAGAAAGTAAAACAAGCAATATTCATACTATTCAAGAACTGCACAGAATAGCTTTGAACAGACATAATTGGAGAGATCTGACCTCTGCCCTATGCGCTAACTTCAGCGCAAAAGGAAAATGAATGAATGAATGCTTTACGGCACCACAAGACGATAGTTATAGCCCTCTGAAACAGGTCTGACGGACAAACTCTTTCGGGACTGGTTTCTACAGTACAGTTCATTGATAAAATCCATACCAGCTTCTGACTCGAATGGAGAACGAGGAAGTAGAAACTACTGTAATTTATGAGGCCTTTTCGTGAAGATTTGGAAGGTGGCGTGCATAAGACTGTCAAATATCGGCTCATTGCGGTATTATCTATCCACACACATTCCAATATTTTAATCTTAGAATTGATTTCATATAGCTCCCGTGACGTGGAGATAAAAAAAAACACGCAACATCAGACACCGATTATCTGATCTACGCGCAATGCATTGGCACTTTCTCCCCTCACCCCAGTGGTCTTTCAGTGGAGGGGGAGCCTCTCAGTGTGTGTGTGCAGATGTTAAATTGTATGAGCCTTTAGCGAAAATTTGTTGGTTAAAATAGTGTATTGTTAGTTTACGGAATGAACCCATAATTCTCAGGTCTTCTCACTCAACAATTTGGTAAATCAAGGATGTTTTTGCCAAAACTATAGTATCGTCTTTGCTATTTTACTTGAACATGGATTCTGCGCATCTACAGTTTTGCCTTTCTACACTCTAGGCTTTATGGAAATCTATTTAATCTAGCCAGCTTGAAAGCCATATTTAAGATAGTTAAGACGTTATTTGCAGATGACAATGACAAAGTCCGATTAAGCTGTACTCCACAACCGATGTGAGCTGATGCTAAGTGTGCATTTGAGATGTACAATAATTTCCAACGTGCTCCACTCTCCGTTCTAGCAGCCACCTAGGAACATCTTTGCAACAGGACAAGTATCGACAATTGTTTTTGGTCTGTTTAACCGAGTGCCGCCGGCATCGCTTCTTTTTCTGCTTTCCTGCTAGATGTCGAAGTGGCGTAGGCAGATGATTCTTCAAGAACATTCTTGTCAGTCTTGTAGGCAAGTGGTTCTTAACATGGTTATATGGCCTCCCTTCCTAGAGACCACGGAGACTTGAAGAGGACCACGGAGTAAGATTATGTAATTGGCTACCACAGACCCGTCAATGAATGGAGACATATGAAGGTAACTACTTTAATAATAAACAAGAATTATATCATGTAGCCTAAAATCCTTGATGACATGTACATAAAGAAAATGGTAGTTTTTTTTTTTAAAGCGCCAGGGAAGTCAATATCACAGAGGCTGTAAAGCAATATCACAGTAAAGACTTTATTTACCCAGCTTTCATGTCCTAAAACTTGTCATACTTACAAACACCGTGAGGACGCGGAAGTCACCAAGATTTACCCTCCGTTTCAGATTAAACTTCTACTAGCATAGTTGATATATACAAGCTCAGCATTATATAGCCATACAAGTGCACACGACAAAAATGAACAAGAATATATTTAGTTTTATTGCTGATAAAATAAAGCCAATTACTAAATTGTTAGCTCACTTCAAAACGATGACACTTTGTTTGTACTAACTTAAAGTTTAATCAGTAATTACACAATTTTGTACCATCATTTAGCGCCGCTAAAGCAGAACCATTCAATGATACGTGATTATAGCTATCAAATACACTTGTTCCTTAATCGCACTAATCTATATTCTATTCACCTTTGATATAATTGAAAAATGATTTATTGCACGGGAGTCTGATGTTTGAACTTCTACAAAACGTATCAATGTTTCCATTACAACTTTTGATAATTGTAAATGAAGACATCGATTCATCGTCTGGCATTTACATGCGATATCTCTTAAGTTGTGTTAACATAGAAAACTGATTTATTTCAGGTCGAAAAAATGATGGAATAAATTGATAAAAATTGAATTAATGACAAATTGACAATAAAAGCTCAGATATTACCACTTTCTTAACAATATAAAAGTGAAAATGAGTATGAAAGACTAAATGATGATCTCAAATGTTTTTCTTAAAATTAAATATCATCGGCTGTTTGAAAGTTGAAATGAATATTTAGGGGCAGTATAGCACCCACTGAGAACTTACAGTGTGTATATAATATGTCACTTGCAACTGCAGAATCATATTGTGGTCCCAATCACTTTAATCCGGTTCTATATAATCGTATATACCTCATTGCAACAGTACGAATTATTATAGAACGATCAGGGAAATTTAATTTTATACTATTTGTCACATGCGTTTATTACCAGGAGGTTTTTCATAGATCTGAGAGTTTGCTATGGCAAGTGGAGAAGTATGAAATCATCAGAATGTAAGCCTATTATTTCAGAGAAAATATCTCTTATTTCAAGTGAGGCAACACTAAATACGCCCTTTGTTGTACGTCTAAAATACGGTTGTGGTGTTTGTTGTCAGCATTCTTGTTTGATCTAACAACTGTTTGGGTCATACGATCTAATACGCAGTCAAAAAGGCTAGTGTGCATTCATACAGTCTAGTGTGCAGTCATATAGTCTATTATGCAATCATACAGTTTATTATGCAGTCATAAAGTATAGTATGCAGTCATATTATCTAGTATGCAGTCTTAGTGTCTGGTATGCAGTCATACAGTCAAGTATACATTTATAAAGTCTAGTATGCAGTCAAAAACCTTAGTATGGAGTGGACATTTTAAAAATAACTCGAAGATTTGGATTTTTCCAATGATGTAGCCCTCAGTGTACACAAATAAAAGACACGTTTAATCCGTCAAGTAAGAATACTTTGCTTCTACGAAAAGTTTCATATGTTCAGCAATCTATACAAATAGACCGGTTGCCACCACAAATGGTGTCTTGATCAGGAGGTCCTCGCATTTGCGCCACAGCTCCAATCGCAGATTTAACTCTTGGGGTCAAGTTTAAGCCCTCAATTCGTCAAAGAGTGGTCGTTTCAGTATGACGTACTCAAGAGTTTGTGGACAATTTTTGAAATAATCTAAACTGTCGGACGTTACACATAGACATTTATAAAAATCAAATCCGTTACAAAATATGTTGTCTCAACCAGGCAATAATTAGCACATACCTTGTAATTCTAAAGTGATGACCTTCTTACTAGCACAGCGTCCAGAATGGACAATACCGATGTTGTCATTGACCTAGCACCAATATCTAGTAATGTCGCCTAACTTGAATGTAATGTGCCTTCAAGATAGCGACCATAAAATTTGTTCAGTTCTGATGACCAAAAGAAAAAGTATGCAAGGCTAATTCAGACTGGTATTCAAGTTGTCAACCAAAAACATTGACCCTGACAACCTTCTAAATAAATTGCGTCATTTCGTCACATCAAATACTAGATATGTTCCATTTGTACAAGTACCACATCAGAGGAAGCATTGGTAGAGAAGGAAGAAGTATTCAATACTCGATCAAAAGTAAATAAAAGACGAAAGTAAAAGATGATGTCTACTGTGTATTTATTCTCTTGGAATCCAGCATGGGATTTATGTGTCAACTTAAATAATTAATTCTGTGTGCAATAGCTTTTTTTCTAAAACGTGGCTGATCAAGGCAGAGAATTGTTAAATTCTTAAAGAATCAGTAGAGTCGTACATTAGTTTTTTTCTGTCAATTTCCTCAAAAATTATAGGATGATACGGAAGTTTTTTTGTGTCCATCTGTAGATTTATTATTTTTCAGCAAGTCTTTGTGTGCCCTGCAACGTCATCGATGCCATACCCTGCTAGAGTTGCACCATTATATATAGGTAAGACAGAACGGAAGCTTGCTGACAGATTCTGTTAACATCTGTAGAACATAAAAAAACCAGACAAGTACTCTCGTTGTTGAACACTTTCATGGCACGTCGGGAAGCCCAAGACATTCGGGTGACGGTTTTAAGTCTGAGATTGTTGGACACGTCATGCGCCTCAGAACCTATACATATATACATATACATAAATTTAGCACGATTTAAACTTTTAGGATAAAGGCTCGTCTGTTGTATGGATATCAAATTGTTCTGTCAATGGGTAGGGTTTGTCTATGGCCTGTGTTGTTTAAAAATATCCGGGTATAAGATCAACGGTAAACCAAGGGAACGGTGGATAGAAAAAAAAACAAGTTATCCTTGAATACACATGGACTTAATGCAACCATGGCAAAACATCTGACTTTAGAACGATAACTTAAGTTCATACCCCTACGCTTAACGGCAAGTGTGAAAACGATCAACCATCATTCACCTTGGGAAATATAATAGAAACATCTGACCTTGTAGTTTTAACTCTTCCAGGTTATATTTATATTTTTCTATGCGATTTGAACGTCAAAAGTGCAGTTCTTACTCTTGGTTGTTTGCTTTGAACGTATTAATGATAAAGAACATTTGCTCGAAACATTAATTTCTGTGTTTTTCCAGTGATTAACACAACTTGGACCTTGCTCCAAGTTATGCCTGTGGGATTTCAGTTTTACTGCAGTGAATTACATGTTATCGCCCATTAGCTCTGTATTTCTCATGTCGTCTCTACCAGGTTTTAGTCTTTATGTCGCTTCGTAGGTAACAAATTATTAGGAAAACGTTCTTTAGGATAAAAATTACTAGGTAAATATTATTAAAATTATTATGAAAACGTATTGCGAGATGCAAGGCGAATTAGTGTTAACTGAAAAGACTAGGGCAGGTTATAAATCTCCTCTGCTTCTTTCTTATGAAGATACATAACCAACATACATTTCTCGTTCAAAACAATGTTTGGACAATGAAGTTCGGTGTCCAATCAACTTTAGAGAAAGAGTCACTGAATGGCTGGTTCACAGTGTCAAACATATAGAACGATGTGAAAAGGCGTGTCTTACGCCAGAATTTCATGGATAACCAACCAATGGGAACAAACTCAAACAATAATTTATGGCAAATGAGGCTTTAGCTCCATGTTCCTCATGTCTTCGCTGCCTACAGATGTCTCCGCAACGAAAGTTGGCTGCAACAGACTTCCAACATCACATGTCTCTTGTTTTGGCGATGCATTCTGCGAGACTATAATCAAGAATCAATAATCAAGACTATAGCCTGTCCATCTGGTGATGTTACTGTCCCAATTGTATCTCTGCCTACCTCTTACTCGCTTCCCCTTTGACTTCACCCTCAAGTAAGGTCTTCAATAAGGTGTCTTGCCTTTTTAATTGTCCAAAATACTTTATTTGTCTGATCTTTATTTCTCTTAGTAATTCTTTCTTTATATTATGGGTTTTTATAACCTCTTTGTGTATTTCCTTCTCTTTCCATGATGTGCTCCCTATTCTTCTATATATCCACACCTCAAAGACATCAATTATGACTTCTAATTGTTTGTTTAGTGTCCTGTTTCTGAGCCATACATTAATATAGAATAAATGTAGCATTTTATAATTCTCATTTTTATCTTTTCTTAAAAATTTGTTTAGATTGTTAATATTTTCCTCATGTCATTGAAGGTATTTTTAGCCATTCCAATTATCCGTTTAACTTCTGTTTTACGTCTGCCGTAATTTGTGATTATGTGTCCAAGATATTGATAATGTTTTACTTCTAGTTTCTCTGCGTGTATGTTTAAGTTTAGCTCTTGTTCTTCTGTGTCTGTTCTGGTTATCATGCTTTTTTTAAAATAAATATTTATATCCAGCCCATATTCATTACTTGATTTATTGGCTTGATCTATTAGTCTTTGTAGTTGACGTTTACTTTCTGCTAAAAGAACAGTGTCATCTGCATATTTGAGGTTGTTTATTATTATCCCAATGGTCTTGAGTCCTGACATTTCTTCTATATTTTTAAAGATATTATCTGTGTAGATATTAAATAGGATTGGTTTTAATATTTAAATGCAAAATACCGAGTAATGAAGTTTTGAAAATCACTGGAAACAAACAGGAAAATACACACAAATCAGAGTTTCAATCTAAAGACCTTTATCAAGAACATAACACAACACATGACAGGGAACTAACATGATGACATAAATCACATCTCTACAGACATACATAGAATTCTATGAAAATAATAATGAATATAGATCGTCATGGAGGAACTGTCAGAATGTTCTTTGACAGGGGAGAGTTCCCATCCCTTTCAGCTTTTCTCCAGTATATCTATTCTGAATGGTGTTCAGTAAAACAAGATGAACGTTTAGGTTCAGTTACATCAGGTGGCTTGTGTATTTCTGATGTATGTATGTATGTATGTATGTATGTATGTACGTATGTATGTATGTATGTATGTATGTATGCATGTATGTATGTATGTATGTATGTATGTATGTATGTATGTATGTATGTATGTATGTATGTATGTATGTATGTATGTATGTATGTATGTATGTATGTATGTATGTATGTATGTATGTATGTATGTATGTATGTATATATGTATGTATGTATGTATGTATGTATGTATGTATGTATGTATGTGTATGTATGTATGTATGTATGTATGTATGTATATATGTATGTGTGTGTGTATGTATGTATGTATGTATGTATGTATATATGTATGTATATATGTATGTATATATATGTATGGAATTGTTTGTTTTTGAGTGGCATTGGCCAAGGTCAGCCAGTGTGTCTTTAAGTTTCCTATGATTGTCTCCACCCCTGTTGTTCATTGCCTTCCTCGTGTCTTTCAATTCGAAATCTGCGTGTTGTTTGCACAAAGAGCTTATGGCTAACTATATTTCATTTTCCAGGTATTGAATACATTTTGTGTCCCTTCTTTTGTTAGTCATTACTTTTTTATTCTGATTCTTCTGTGTATTTAGATTATCATGATATAGTTGAGAAAACGGAATGTATTGTGCGGGCAAGCCTTCTCTAATGATTAATTTCACTATTTCCTTGATTTTCATTGGCTGACACACAAAGTAGAATCATAGTGGCCAATGGAATTCACGGGAACAGTCACATGACTCTAAGAAGACGTTTTTCACGACTCTCATTGTCCAATTAGGGATAAAGAAAGGTAGCTCATTATGGAGGAACTGTCAGAATATTCTTTGATAGGGGAGAGTTTTCATCCCTTTCAGCTATTCTCCAGTATATCTATTGTGAATGGTGTTCAATATAGCAAGATGAGAGTTTAGGTTCAGTTATATCAGGTGGCTGAACTTGTATGTGCTAGTAGTTTTTATCTAGGAGAATCTGATAATAATCTATTACCTATGAAATGCTTTTTCTCACATAAAATCTGCAAGTAGTTACTCACAGCCGTCTGTTATAGTATGTATCATTGAGGACACATTGAAGTTTAGCATAAAGAGGGCTGAAACGTAACCAGTTTCCAGTACAGAAAATGTAAACATGACATAACAGGCCAATTTTGATTATTTCTGTGTGTATTTTTTCAATAATATAAATATTGACCAACGAAAAGACGACTATAACCAGAAGCGTAGCAAATAAAGTGCTAATTAATTCTGTGCCTCGATCTTCTACTACAGACAGTCTAGGTTGAGGACAGAATTATTAGATTTATGAGTGTACTTTACAAGTGATCAACTGAAGCAAATATGAGCGTGTATACACTTGCTTCCGTGTGTTCCAATGTTCAAAGCCCGAAAGGAGAATCAAGAACAGCAACACTGTTTACTTTTCATGCATGTCGCAAGAGGCGACTACGGAGGTTATGAGGAAAATAGGCAGCCCCCATCCAATATAGAGTAAAAGTAATCCATAATCCATCTTCAAATCGGATGTGTCAGGAAGAAAGGTGCAGACATCACAGCAACATTGTGAAAAGAAAATTTCGTTCTCAAGCCTACATCCTGCTAATCTGCTGGAGTTTGAGAATGAGCGCAAAAGAAGAAAATAATGGTGTATGTAATAAGCTGTTAGAAGAAGAGATATCGGGAGATAAGGGAAGAGATGTGGAGATTTTAGGGGAAGAGATATGGGAAGAGATATGGGGATGTAAGGGCAAGAGATATGGGAGATTAGGGGAAGAGATATCGGGAGATAAGGGAAGAGATGTTAGGGGAAGAGATATGGGAAGGTTAGGGGAAGAGATATGGGTAGGTTAGGAATAGCCATGAGGAGGTCAGGGGAAGAGATATTATGAGGTTAGGTGATAGAACATGTGAATCTGTTGGAATCATTATATCGTTAGTAAACCAACGACCACGAACTTTTGTTTTCATTCATTATCATCATTGAACCCACCAACCACGATCTTTTTGTGTTATTTACCATCAACTTTGAACTCATTAACCAATACCTTCTGTGTCATTCACCATCGGCTTTGAAACCATCAACCAACAAGATCGTGTGTGTCAATCGTCATCATCATTTTTGAACACATCAATTATCTTGTATGTCATTCACTATCATCTTTGAACACATCAATTATCTTGTATGTCATTCACTATCATCTTTGAACCAAGCAACCAATATCTTGTGTTTCATTCATCATCATCATCTGTTATTAAATGTCCAAGACAAGAGAAATCAACTCTTGTTCAGTATCAACCTGCTGTTTTGCTCAATGGAGACCGTATGCGGTATAGAAGACCTTCCAACTGAATTAATTAATACGCCATTCGTTACGTTTCTTATTATTGTTGGGGTTTTGGTTGGTCACTGTTTATATGCTTGAAGTAGCCTTGACTATTTTTGGCATGCGATTACAAGTATGTAAATAGTGACCAACCAAAATACCAACATTATTTAAATGACGTAACGAATAGGGTCCTAATGAATTATGTTGGTATGTTCTAATTGGAGACATGAATATCTCAAGGTGCATATATCTTTTTTTTTTCTTGATTCTTTGATATATCTTAAAAACCATTTCTTTTTAAAGGCTACCAGCTGAATTCGCAAAACGTCACTCAACTGGTCTGATATAACTGCTAATTGGTCACTTTTCTTATGTTTCGTGTGGTTTGCCAATGAAAAGCAGGATCATCCAAAATAAGTGACGTTATGCGTGATCAGTACGCAGTGTGTATAACTGTAGAAGTGCTTGTAGCAGCGATAGATACAGTACACTCAAGCTCACAAACTAAAACAAAGATATTCAAACAAATAGATGTGATAACAAAAACATAGATAATGTATATCATTTTTATATTTATTATTTGATAATGTAAGAAAAATAGAAAGTCACAGAGCGAGTATCAGTCACAAATGTACATTCATGCAAGAAAAACATCGAATATAATTGACTACAAAGATCAACATCTCCCCACCAACCATCAAGCCCATTTAAACAAAATTAGTAAAACAATTGATAGCAACCTCTCCCCACCAACCACCAAACCCATTAAAAACAAAATTAGTAAAACAATTGATAGCAACCTCTCCCCACCAACCACCAAGCCCATTTAAACAAAATTAGTAAAACAATTGATAGCAACCTCTCCCCACCAACCACCAAACCCATTAAAAACAAAATTAGTAAAACAATTGATAGCAACCTCTCCCCACCAACCACCAAACCCATTAAAAACAAAATTAGTAAAACAATTGATAGCAACCTCTCCCCACCAACCACCAAACCCATTAAAAACAAAATTAGTAAAACAATTGATAGCAACCTCTCCCCACCAACCACCAAGCCCATTTAAACAAAATTAGTAACACAATTGATAGCAACCTCTCCCCACCAACCACCAAGCCCATTTAAACAAAATTAGTAAAACAATTGATAGCAACCTCTCCCCACCACCCACCAAGCCTATTTACACAAAATTAGTAAAACAATTGATAGTAAACTCTCCCCACCACCCACCAAGCCTATTTACTCAAAATTAGTAAAACAAATGATAGTAACATCTCCCCACTTTATTTAGAAAACGTGAACATGGCACTTCGGACAGTCAAATTAGTAAAACAAATGTTTATAACACCCAAGTTCCACACAGGGTTGAGGGAATTTAAACAGACAGGAGGGGAAATTTCACACAATGTTTTGTTTTATTGCTGGTACTAAATATCATGTTCTAGTTTGCTAAAGGGTGTGGGTTTGAACCCCTTCCCAACCCTTATTTATGGGCTTGATATATGATCCTAGTGGTGTTAATATACACATTATAGAAGTTGATATTTTCTATTATCCCTATCTCTCCCTCCCCCAACGAAAAAGAGGTAGATTTTTAAAGGGGTGAAGATTAATAAAATAGAGAATATGTGTACTAGTTCAGTTCGATGATTTCTCGGCAGCAGCTGTTCTTTCTTATCATGGTCAGCATATTTGTAATTGTTGGCCGTCTATACGGGTTTCTGTCCAGCAACTGTAGCAGCATATACCTGTAAATGTAATAGAGATACTTGATAAAACAGTTGAATAATTCATGTTTTAGTGTGTCACATAGAGATACTTAATAAAACAGTTGAATAATTCATGTTTTAGTGTGTCACATAGAGATACTTAATAAAACAGTTGAATAATTCATGTTTTAGTGTGTCACATAGAGATACTTGATAAAACAGTTGAATAATTCATGTTTTAGTGTGTCATATATAGAAACTCATGAGCTGGAGAGAGATAAGAGTCTGTGTGAGAGAGAATTAGACCAAAAACAATTTGGTTTGTGATAAAGAAATAGTGCAGTTCATATTGTGGTATATTTTTGACAAATATTCGTATCAGTTGACTCCTAGACGCTAATATCTGTAAGTATAAAGTCATCAGAAAGTATGTCCAATACTGCTGACATCACGGTACCGTATGTCTCGAAATGGAGACGGTGTTTGCCAGATAAGTTGTCCTTGTTTATCGAAAGTTGAATCGCTGTTGGAGATGGTGCTTGCCAGATCAGCTATCTGTTTATCGCAAGCTCGGTCACTGTTGGGTATGTTCAGTAGTTATTGTCAATTCCACAGTCATCTGAGGGTTTTGTAATATTAATATAACATTTGGAAATTAAATTTCTTTCGTTGAAACTCCCATTGGATTTTAATTTTAGCAATATGTCCCACTAGATTACCAGCAGATTGTACTCATACAACTAATATGTGGTGTGTGGCCGTTGTATTTTCATCTGAACTTGGAAGTCATCTAGTGTCGTTTGGGCAAATTAAATGGCGATACAACGTATTTCCGTTCTCTGGACTACGTACTACTGGAAATACAGTAGGAACATGCTGCTACAAAACAGATCGAAGGGAGATGTGAGAACAAACGTAAACAGAAAATGCACCACTGACTCAACACATTCCATTTCAGAGATGGTAACTAATACGTCAGCCATGTTTTTAACCATCTCCATTGACGTCGATCCGTCTCTAGGCATATCGTTAACATGTCAGTCATACGTTGCAACTGTTACCTTACTGCACGCTGGTCACCAACTTCAAACCTACACACGGTCACACTTGCTTAACCTTTTTTCTTTGCTGTTGTCTGTGTTATACGTTTTGTTATTCTATAACACAGATTTCAGAACACTGACAAAAATTTCATGGAACACTAACTTCTTTGTTCGTTTTCCAAATCATTCTCGATGACGGGATGAAGTCAGAAGAATGGGATTAATGACATCGTGGTTTTTACCGATTTGCCGCGATGTTTGCACTTTTCCACACTTCCATAAAACATTATAAACTCTTTGTTTTCTTCTTCTGTGGTGGTTCTGTATCATGGTTTATATCTACTCTTTCGGCGTAAAACATCCGACCTCAGTATTATTTCTGCTTGCCTTTATATGGATCAAGACAAACTGTCGCTGACAATCCGTCTTGGTCATCTCTTATGACATCCATGACTGTTGATATTATTAATATTCTTTGTTACTCTTTTGTCTCTCGACAATCACATAGTAAGTGAACATGTCGCAGAACATTTGAAAAGCGCCAACATCTTAAACTATAACGAAAATAATCAACTACAATAACTCCATCAACGGATGTGTGATCATTAAGAGCAAGATCACAGAGCCAATCGTGGAAAAAAGGATGAAGAGATGAGAAAAGATGCTATCTCGACAGTTGTAGCTTGCAACAATGATGCTATCTCGACAGTATTAGAAGTATATCTTGAAGATTTTATAGGGAATGAAGTACTGCTAAATTTTAAGTGTATGCATCACGTCCTCTCGTGATTCTAATTGTGTCTACTTTAGCGGTATTTTCAGCTACTAGAACAGCCCAAACATAACAAGAAGCCATGTCGGGATATTAGGAAGCCCCAAGACGCAGATGTATGCTTGTTTTGTTCTAGATGCGATGAAAATATGTTGGTGTTTCCAAGTTTCATTTGTCAATATGTTTAACAGTTTTCATCTAAAACTGAGAGTTTTCATCTAGAGACAGTGTACTTCTAGAAACTAAACTTTGATAATCTTGTGGCGTTGTCGTGGGTAGTCGTGATGCACCACCCTACGGGGATCAAATAAAACTATCGCGAAAGAGTTAGCTCTTCACACTTGATTTTTGTTAGATCATTTGAGTTTCAAAGACTGCGTTGACTGTGACGACTGTAAACAGTGTTTGATGGGTCATCAGAAAGTTCTCGGTTGGTGCAACGAAAATTCTTCAGGGTAAAAGTTCACACGTTACCTATATGACTCATCTGTGAAGTGTGCTCATCATTGTTTTAATCTGTGCAACGCACATGTGTTAAATTGTGTTCATATTCCTCATAGAATCTTCCTGTTTGTGCATCATTTTATTAATAGTTACTGTATGTTATTATGTGAAAAATTTAGATCCGTCAAACGGTTACTACGTTACTTAGATAAACTCTTCTTGCTGGAGGGAAAAACACTACAGGGACTCCGATTTCATAAAAAAAGTGATATGCGTCTTAAATAGACTTTATGCTTTATTAATGAAAGTCAAAAAAGAGTTATGAATAAATAAAACAGCCACACAATGTACTGGGCTTACTCTTATTTCCATGCTGCAGAAAAAAATGTAGATGAGACGAACACGCACACACAAAAAGGTTTTAAATGTTTTTCTGAATAGGAGAAAAAACACATAAAGGAGCAAATGGAAACAATTACAAGAAAGCCATATTGATAAATTGTACAGAAGAAAGCTGATATTAGTAGGTAAAGCAAAAGAAAAAAACGAGCAACTAATTTTGAATTTCTAGAATACATCAGAAAATGTTATCAACATCTGAAAGAGAATATCATTTTTGGAATTGGAAAGAATAGAAAGTTCATGAAAATTAAATGTTGAACGCATTATGACCACAAAAGAAATGAGAGATCCTTCCTTTAATTTTCGTGGAAAACGATCATTACATAATTAATAATCGACATTAGTGGAGAAGATTATAGTGGGGATCCACAGCTCCCTACACCCGACGACATAGCACATGATTTTCACACAAATTGAACAGCCAATTGTGTGTTATCTGTGCATTATAAAAATAAAGACTAAGGAAAATAGTTCCTGTTCCCGGTCATTGAGACGTATGGAAAATACGGTGTTAGTTCCGTGTATTTCCTCCGCCAACTGCATAAATAGGATCGTGTGATCAGCAGCATTATAAGAAATAGTGCGCTGTGAATTTAACTTCAATGCTCTAATTTTTGTATGTACAACTAACTATGAAATAAAAGAAAATATAACATACCTTATAACTAAGGATAGATCTTCTCTGTCTCTTGACTCCAAATCATAATTAGTCTTAATGGCAGGATGTCTCTTCATTACTAAAGCCCACAAGACAACACCTAGACAGTAAGAGTCAATCTGAAAGTAAGAAAATATGAAGAGACTTAAGAGATGCCATAAAACTAATTCCTTGTTACACTTCCTTAGCAATACATAAAATCTTAAAAGACACCTTCAGTTGAAGTTATAAATTGCCAAACTCTTGCCCCCGTAAAACAGAATATGTAGTGTTGTTGATTTGTTTATGATAATTTCACTTTTGCACTTCGATTTCCCAAATCCTGTTCGTCATGGACAGTTCCGCTGCATCTATCTCAGGCCTAGATTTTACCTCGTTGTTAAAATTGCCATCAGAACACATCAGAAAACAATTTAATTCGAAGGAGTTGACGTCTAGATTTTGTCCAACTCAAATATTAACATTGATGTGCTTATTATCTCAGCACACCATTTTCTCGGTGTTCATGCTTACATCATATGATTTCTCTAGTTTTGCAATCAATTCTTAGAATTTTGCCTCGTTTTCAGACATACAAATCACAAGCGACGCGATGATTAAACATAGGCGATCAACAATTGATATTCAGGTTTAATTATTCTGCAGAGCCTCGTACATGACGCATTCAAATTATAGATATTGAAACGGCACAAAATAACAATATATATATAACGTTGACCATGACAATCTCTGTAATATAAAATACCAGTGTACATAAAACTTAAACATGACCTGACAGACCCATTTTTATTTATTTCTGTTCATTTCGTTGCTCTTTTCGACGTGCAACGTTAGTATATAAATAGTGGCCAATGAAAATCACGGAAATAATCAAAAACGTAATGAATGAAACTCTAACTAATTCTGTACAGAGGCCTGTCTTCTAGTACTATCAAATGTCACGTCACGCCTAGGTACGTTACAAAATGTTTAAAGACAACGAAACACGTATAAAAGAGACATAACAATTGTGTGTAACTCCATTTTGAATTGACGTTTGCTATTTATTTTATTTGAAATTTAATGATGCAAAAATAAATTACGCGAAGAGTAAGTAAAGTATATAATTCTAGGATGTAAAATGTAATGTAGTTAATTCACAGAAGTAGCAATAACACATGAATTTTTGTTTAGTTTGTATCGACTTTGATGCAATCTAGGCAAACCCATAGTGCTTGGTCTCTTCAAGAACGTGACAGAGTGTATGCATGCTGATGGTTCCTGTAGCTTGTTGGTTACACTTATACCCTGATGGTGCTTGCCCCGGGGGGTAATTATAAATTCCTAACGTCGTAGTACCTCACCTTCCAGTCTGGTGTTTTCGTTAAGAATATATTCATATAAAGATCGTAATATATCATTCTTGTCCATAACTAATTACACTAGTTATGGTGATTTTGAAGATAATTACGCAGCTATCTCATTGCCGCATACCTCCCGCATGTGCAGGACAGTACATTCAAAGAATTCTTAACAGATTAGAATATGCAAACTGCTCAATCCACTCATGTCTCAACAACCGTTTGTTTTCTTTGCAAGCATATACTTAGTGTATAACACTACTACAGTTTCTAATGTTTTTGTTCTTGAAATCTATTTTAGCGTCACCGTAACTGTCTCAATTTCTGTTCTCATCCTACAGGTTGTTGCCGTACATGCTAAATTCAGTATCGCTACAGTTTTGCGAACAGTTATGACGGTAATAACACTCTCTGATTTTAACTAGAAATCACAGAACCTTCAGTGTATATAACGACACCATCTTCTATTTGGTTATCACAGAGCAAATATTGTATTTCAAGTTCCACTGTCCCCTGTTCTGCAAAGCCAACCCAGGGCAATACTTGAAGGGATTTAATTGCATGCGAAATAGTTTAAATGCGAAATAGTGCATGCATAGTGAAATAGTTTATCCCTCTAAATAGCATTTATTAATGTCGTAGGGGTGTGAGATGTTAGCGATCCCACATTTCAGAGGCCCTGCAAATGAGGGCGGTAGCCATCTCCTCTCTCTCGCAGTCTTTACTTCCCGGATTAATCCGGTACCCTTTTAAGGCTGGGTCGACCTGGGAGCCGTTGCGATCTGAAAAACATTTCTGCCTCAACTGGGAAATTAACCCAGAACCACTCATATGCGAAAACATGGCGCTAACCACCAAGCTACGCAACTCCTGATATCCCTCTTGTACAATCCTACCATTCCCTTCTTAAGTCTAGCACTTAAATCCTTGAAGTGGAGATGGGGGTTTAGTCCAGCCAATAGAGGATGGACACTAAGATTGGTCGAACCATCCCTGACATGGAGCAGGACGACATCCCTGCCCAAACAATCGCTGGTGCTAAAGTAGGAGAGACCTAGAGGAGCACCAGCAACCTTGTTCTCCTCCAACACGACCTGATAACATGTCTTCACAATAACAATCAAATTCATGTTTCTATGAAGTGGGTGCTGTTTGTTGCTAATGACTCACATGTTTGTCAGGGCCAAAAAATGTCGATGGATAAATGTTCCAGTGTAGGGTAACAACCCTAAACAGGAAGTAGGTGGCTGCAATAACACAGGGAAAATGTCAAGATATACAAAATAGGTAGATGTGTTACCAAATTAAAACATAGAACAATATAACAACGAGATACAGGGACAGACGACGTTTCGACTAAAAAGCCTTCATCAGGACAAACAATCGACCACAATAAAACAAATCTTACATGGATATAATAGGGTTATAATAAGTAGGAGAGAAGGACAATAGCAGATAGGTAATGGAGGAAGCAAAGATGTGGCAGCATGACAGGAGAGAAGAAGGTATGGGGAGAAGACAGTAGTAAGTAGGGAGGGGAAAGTAGACTGAAGAAATTGAGATGGAAAAAGGAAAAGATATAGAAATGTCGCAATTTGATGGATACTAAGCCTAGCATGTCATTACCACGATATTGCTGTCTGATTATGTAGGCTCTCACAAAAGGGTTATACACGAATTTTACGTATGTACTATAAAGAACATAATACATATCTGTACGCAATAAATATAATAGACATGTACACAAGAAATACTACAGTGAATAGTAAAACGACAGAAAAGTGTATAGTTTAAAAATCCAATAAGACATGTTTCCCTGTCCAGAAACGATATATGGAACAATCGTAGATATAAGAAGAACAGAGTAAAATATGGACATACGACATCTTTTGTATGCGTGTTGTTGGGGTTCTGAAAGAGAAGCAAAGAATAGCAACACTGTTACAATCCAAGCATCAGATGTTTTGTGGTGGAGTTGGCTGTTTCATCATATAGAGGTTAATGTTACCCAGAAGATATGCTGAAGTCGGATATCCATGCATAAGGAGTAGATAAACCCGCTAACAAGTAAATGATAGAACTACGCAATTCGTTTTCCCGATTATATTCTGCTAATCTGCAAGAGTTTGAGAACGTACACAGAAGTTGGAGAACTGTGTGATGATGATGTAATTGAGTACCCCTCGAAGCTGAAGGGTTATTTGTGCTAAAGTTATGGAAAATGTGATATAAATTAACTCACCTTATATGGATTGATTGGCCTCTTTGCTGGTGCTCCTGATCGCTCGGGAGGAAAGTAACAAAGTGTACCTCCACATCGAATATGAGGCAGAGTCTGTTGTTGAGGAAGCAGTTCTTGTGCCAGACCAAAATCTCCGAGAGTCGCATTGAATTCATTATCTAAAAAAATATTGTCTAGTTTAACGTCCAGATGCACTATATTTTTCGTGTGCATATACCTCAACGCACAAGCTACTTGAGTGACACATCTCTCTGAGAATTCATCGTTGGGCCTCTCTACATAGTCAAACAATGTGCCTCGTGTATAATACTTCATGCAGATAGCCTGATACTGCAGGCACTCGCCGCTCATGATACATTTCATCACAAATGGATGATCCAGTGATTTCATAAATTCGACTTCAGTCTGAAAGACTTTCTGATGGCGGATTCTTGTATTTTCATCTAATAGAGAGAATTTCTTCACAACACATTGTGCACCAGTCTTGTCTAAAGGTTTAGCTAGCACAATCTCTCCGCACATTCCAATATCAAGAACTTTGTAATGACGAAGTTTGAATTTTGTGAGTAAATCCTCATCTGTATTTAAAACTTCGGAACTGCACGACTTTGATTCAGCCATGATGAAGTTTAGAAAACCAGTTGAAATCCGATTATATTCACACAAATATTAATCAAAAGTGAATCTGAGAACTGAAAAATTGTAGTGGAGAGTTATATCAAGAACACACAACTGTAGGTAGTCACACGTGCACTGACACAATGAAAATGCTCCAAGTTGAATTTAGGAAATTCTGATACATCTAGCCATTAATTACACCCATTGTTTGAGCAGCCAATCGTCGCACACTACCATTTCGTCCAGCTTGTAAAAACACTAGATTATATATTGAGCCCATATGTTCCTCGCCTGGACGATCTGGTCGGCTAGCTAAGAAAACAATCTACCGATTCGGACGTGTCAACTGTCTTTGATTTCTTTGTAATGAGTAATCTCTTGAACAAATAACGCCTTCCCGAAAACATTCCCCTCAGTTTCGGAGATACGCAACCATTAATACAATGTCAAATTAACGAACATTGTTCTTAGAAAAGTCCTATTTTCTTTACGTGGAAACATAATTCTATGATTGCGGCTGAAAAAAAGACCATTAGGATTAGTGGACATTCAGTGGATAATTTTAATCCTTTTTTCTTTTTTAGTTTAAAATATGTCTATAACTGTAATTATGTCTCCTCAATAAACGTCACCGTCTTTTGTAACTCACACAGGGATCTATTGAAGTTTGTACTCGTATGTATAAGATTATTTGTTTGTCACATCATCTTATATTCAAGACGTTCTTAAAGTATATGTTCCACAATCTGTACTTACTGTCCACATGGCTTGTGTTGCCACTCCATAATATTTTGTGTATATGTGACTGCACATTCGGTTGTGTCTTTACCTAGTGCATAGAAGTACAACTTGGTCTGGTCTGTTCATAATTTTGTAGCCATCAACGCAACATAATTATGTTTCAATAAATTAAACTTCTTCTTTCCTTCCTCTTTTACCCTTTACGGGTGTCGAGGAAGATAAATGTTCTTGTTCTCGCTTTTCTGGCAGCTTCAGATAATGTTATTTGGTGTTCGTGTAATGTCTCTTTGATTATGTCGATCCGGCGTACTTTAGGTCTACCTTTGGCTCTTCTTTCTGTTTCTCCTCTCTTCATATATGCTCTATAAACTAATGAATCACAAGGCATTCTTTCCAGATGACTAAACCATTGTATCTGTTGGTTTTGTATGTATTGTAGAATTGATATAACACCCAATCTTTCTTGAAATGAATAAATTAAACTAAGAAATGAAATTCGCCAGTGTGTTGCCGGGGCCCGAAAGGGGAGCAAAGAATAGCAACACTATTTACCTTCCACCCCTCCACGCATGTCGTAAAAGGCGACTAAGGAGGTTATGGGATGGAGTTGGCTGTCCCATCGCATATAGGGTCAGTGACCCAAAGCCATACTGAAGTCGTATGTGTCAGGTCGAAAGGCGCAGATATTACAGAAATACTGTAAACCATGACACAACGCATTCCGTTCTCCGGACTACATCCTGCTAATCTGCAGGAGTTTGAGAACGAACGCAGAAGAATAAGAAATGAAATTATTCAGACAACAAACCGGAGCTCGCAGGCGATCATGTTTCTCCATAACTTCCTCATCCCACTATTGTTAATAAGTCTAGTTGGTGACATCCTCTCATGGAATGATGATCCATTAATTGTTCTGCGTAAGCCTCATCCCCCAATCACCTATATTTTCTACAGTAGCGAAATGTTTACGCTTCATTTTTCACATCACATGCCCTATAAATCTTGACTTGACCTATACATTTTTGCCTAAAAAATTATCATCGTGTGCCGTGCCGGGTGGTATAGACGATGCTTGATATCAACACCAGTCTATTCCCAGTTACGGTGTATCAGATCGACGTTTGACTTTCTACCATGCCACGATGTTAAACTATACAGTATTTACTCTCTTTTTCGTCTCCTACAAGTTTAAAATGAGAATTATAAAATGCTATATCTACTCTATATTAATGTATAGCTCAGAAACATGGACACTAAATAAACAATTAGAAGACATAATTGATGCCTTTGAGATGTGGGTATTTAGAAGAATAGGGAGAACATCATGGAAAGAGAAGAAAACAAATAAAGAGGTTCTAAAGACACTTAATATGAAGAAAGAACTACTAAGAGAAATAAAGATAAGGCAAATAAAATATTTTGGACACATTAAAAGAAATGACACCTTATTGAAGACCTTACTTGAGGGTAAAATCAAAGGGAGGTGAGCAAGAGGTAGGCAGAGATACAAGTGGGAGAGTAACATCACACGATGGACAGGTTACAGTCTGGCAGAATGCGCCACCAAGACAAGAGACAGGTGATGTTGGAGATCCGTTACAGCCAACCTTCGTTGCGGAGACGGCACTTAATGATGATGATCGTCTCCTACATCTTTTTCTCTCGATTTTACCGGTTGTTACATGGTTCTTGGAATTTCCATGTCTCATATGTGTAACCAGGAAATATGGACTCTGATGTTGATAAGTAACTTCCTTTTGATATCAGTCTCCCTCTGTACATCTTCGTTTGTTTGTGTGAGATCATTGCGGTTATTGCTTGAAACTACAGAGTTACGTGGCATGAGTGGTACACTCTATAGGCGGTGTGTCGCTTCGTTGAGATTAACTAGGTACATATAGGATAACCCGAGTACAATAAATTCAATCCTCCACTCCTTTTGGTTTTGTCAACTGTCCACGAGATTCTCAACATTCCGAAAAACCATAGGTCTGTGAACTCTAGTTTTCCCGCTTGTCGGTTTATTTATTGTCCATGGTTCGCTTCTATATACAGAAGTGACTTTATGTAGTATTGAAAGACTCTTCCCCACAATTGATAGAGACCTGTTGTATAGGATAATTTTAATTTTATGAAAACCAGACGTTGCTTTCTTAAGTATCTCGTTTTTCTGATTTTTTTTCCAACTGATATTTTTTAGGGTCCCATGTATTTACATTATTGAATCTGTTTCATTGTTGAGAAGTTCACTTCGATGTTGCATGATGGTGTAGTCTGGTTGGTGAACTCTCCCCCCCCCCCCTAACGCCGCAAGGCAAACAAGGGCCACAGCGTATAGATATATAGATATATTATTTCTGTTATTCGAACTTGGCACGATGTAACTCGTTGATCGCAGTAAGCAAGCTCACTATCAACTAGAATTGTACTTACGTAAAACACAGGTTTTTATAATAGTTTCACTCAGACAAGACGGACTATCACTGACACTAGTTGGTAATGATGCGCACACAAGAAAACATACAAATTACAATACACGAAACATATGAAACGTTTCAACCAAAAGGTCTTTATCAAGATTAGCACAAAACATCAACAGATGACGAATGGATATTATCAGAACATACAAACGTATCCAACGGAAATATGGAAATGAGATGCCGGATGGGCAGGAAGTACACACACACACACACAAAACACGTAAATATATGTGGAAACGAAACGAACAAAAACATGATGTAAATGACGGAACAAAATGAATAAAGACAAAGAACACACCAACCCAGTACTAGACAAAAGAGTGTTCGGAATTTAGTTCAAAAGGCTTGAGGGTACCAAATTAAAAAATAAGACGATTTTCTAGAGCGTACCTAGATCTTTCATCGGTGGTGCAGGATCTGAGGGCAGTGACTTGAATATCAAGAGCACCATGATGACCAACGCCGTTGAAGTGTGTGGCCCCAGGAGTAGGTATTCTGTGCTTGATGGCATGAAGATGGTTACAGAAGCGATTGCTCAATCTTAAGCCGGTTTCCCTGATGTACTTCTTGCCGCAGCGTTTACATATGATCACTTAAATAACATTACGGGATTCACATGTAAAGGTCTCATCGATGGAGAAAGTGGCCTTGGGAAATGAAATGGAGCGCATTATCAACTAGACTAACCCGCTACCACTTGTGATGTTAGGTGTGTTGTTCATGTGTTGCAGATTTTAATTCCTTTAAGCAACCAAGATGGTGCCATTATCATAGTTCATGTTGTGCCTACCAACACTTATTTCAGAAATGATGTTTATTGTGTGCTGTTGGGGCCTGAAAGAGAAATAGCAGCGTTATTACATGTCATGCCTGTCACATTAGGTTACTAATGAGGTTAAGGGGGAGGGGTGGAGTTAGCCGCCCCTGCCCATAGAGCGCATGTGACGACCAAATTACCGGTTCAACTAAATTTAATCAATATCACTAAAAATATGATAGCTTGTGTCACCAGATTATGACACTGACGAAAAAAAAAAGAAATTTTACCAGATTGTGTCACTGCCGTAAACAGGACGTATATCGTTATACCATTTAAGATCTAAACTAATAATTTGGTAGACTATTTGTAATAATTAGGGCTAGGATTTTTATGACCTAAAAATCCTGAAATATGACATGCAAATATGACCTAAAAAAGGCAAAATATGACCTAAAATATGCTAAATATGCCGAAATATGACCATAAGGTTTTTCTCATTTATGAACCCAAAAAAAGAAAAAACGCAAATTATTATTGTTTGCATGTTTTACGCATTACATAGTAGTCATAGTACCTACATAGTAGTAATACTTAACAAAGCATGTATAAAAACACTTACCACATTTATTCCTCAGTTTTCATTGTTTGTACAATTGCAACCGACAACAACATGCATTTTTAGAGTTTCAAATTTGAACGATCGTCGATTGTCACTGAGAATTGTTTTATATTTTGAAAAACTTCGTTCTACATCACATGATGTCACAGTGGCAAATCTAAATAATGTCAGATCATTTGCTGAAAGTTCAGGTTCATCCTCTTGAAATGTTGCATGTTTACCACTAAGTATGTCTGCAATTTTGCACAATGAGAAATAACTAGAATTTCTATGAAGAACACTTTCTAATTTTACTTTAATCCTGTTGCTTACTTCACCACGTGATCCATTTATTTCTGTTTGAATTTGTTTCACAATATCTAATGCATCATAAAGTGCAGTCCCTTCACTTTCCAGACGTTTTATTGCTTTTGAAATTGCCGAAAAGTTTGACTTTATATAAGTCAGATTTTGTGATAGTTTGGTAGAAAATAAGCTTTGCACTGCTTGTATTGATGTTTCGTCGTCTTTGTCTAGGGCATAAAATATTTTAATTAGTGTTGAATAGTTGTCACAGTAATACTTTACAGCGTCCAGCCATGTACCCCAACGTGTAAGGATAGGTTGTGGAGGAAGTGGTAGTTGAGGAGCTTCTTCTTTGAATTTTTGTACTCGAAGAGGAGCCTTGATGAATATTTTTTTCCCATTTGAAATAAGCTTGTCCACATCAGGAAAATTACCTCGAACTTCCTCAGCTACTCGATGCAGTGCATGAGCAAGGCAAGTAATATGGATCAATTTCGGGTAGAGAATTTGAAGTCCTTTAGCAGCCTTTTTCATATAGGGAGCAGCATCTGTTATTAATAGAAGGATATTATTTCTTTCTATTCCATTTGGCCACAACAGCTTCATGGAATTATCAAATAGAACAGCTATGGAGGTATGATTTGTTCTTTCAAGAACTTCACAGTTAAGGACAAATTTTTCTCCTGGTTGATCTCCTTTAAAAGTTCCAACTATAACATTTGCGACAAACCTGCCATCTACATCAGTAGTCTCGTCTAAGGAAACCCATATCTTGTTATCTGCAATATAATTTCTAATTTTATTTAACATGTCCTCATAACATTTGGAGAGATAATTTTTCCTTAAAGTAGATTCATCTGGGATAGGATGGCTAGTGTATTTCTCCAGAAATTGTCGGAAATATTGATTTTGCAATTTATTTAAAGGGATATTTGATGAAACCATCATATGACACAAATCTTTATAAAAACCGGTCTCTGTGTTTCCCGAAGAAGAAGAGGAAGTAGCAGAATATTTTTCAAGTAATAAACTTTGTCTTCCTTCCATTTTAGAAAGTCTACTTAAACATTTCATATGTTTAGAAGTATTGCAATGTTGTTGCACATTAAACCGTTTTCCAGCTGTAACCTTGACCTCACACAGTGTACAGTACAATATTTCTCCATCGGTACTAAATACTTTTGAACCAAATTCCTGCACAAATTTACGCAACTTTGCACCATTAGAATTAGACACTTTAGGCATTGTAAAACAAAGTTATTCCAGTGAATCAACCATAAACAATATAAAATATAACACTATTATTAAGACTATTATATAACTATGAGCTAGAGCACGAGATCATGTAGTCACTGTTGCAAATGGCAAATTAATAATTGCAACATACAAATGGGCGCCAAACGGTTTAAATTGAAACTGGAAGTTTTAACAAATCCAGGAATATTCGCTCTTGACGTTGAAACATTTGAAATTGTTTCCTACAATTTACTTTCGAAACAAAACCCAGAAAATTCTTTTGAAGTATTGAGCGGATGTCACTCCCTTTTTTATTCTCAGATGCCGACTGACATCAAAGAGTTGACTGATGTCTTCCCTTCCCTAAAGTCGCATGAAAGACACACATGCATATTCACTAATACACACATTCAGAAATATAGCCAATCCTCACAATTTGTCTCTAAACATAGTTTAAGATGTGCTAACATTGATAAGCAAACGGAGTACACCAGAACGTTGAGTACACCAGAAAATATGCAAAATATGACCAAAATATGACCTAAATCTCCAATTTCAGGCAAAATATTACCTCATCAAAATTATGGTCAAAATATGCATTTATATGACAAAAAAAAAAAACAGCTTAAAATTGTTCAGAAATGCTTGAAACATGTAGAAATTAACTTAAAACTGAAAATATGCTTCAGGAAAAAAATATGACATTTCATGAAAATCCGAGCCCTAGTAATAATACAATTGATTTTCTGGATAGTTAAAACGTGTTTCTCTTTCCAAGTATTCTCTATGAGACGGTACTCTCTTACCCCAAATCTCTATAGTGTTAGTTGTCCCAATGGTAACGATCTCTATAGTGTTAGTTGTCCCAATGGTAACGATCTCTATAGTGTTAGTTGTCCCAATGGTAACGATCTCTATAGTGTTAGTTGTCCCAATGGTACGATCTCTATACACACCTGTTATTCCATTCTAAAAATGTTAACTTTTAGTTCGGCCACACACGAGGCATTTCAGCTATTGTAGTCCTGAAGGGGTGTAACAGACCTGACATATTTATTACCCAGCGCTGAATGAAATAATTCGCGTGGAGGCTTGGATTTCGCTTCTGGTTCAAAGATACCGTTTCTCAATTTTGCGAATTTTATACAGCAGCCAGAGTTTGTGAATTTGCAAGCACAACTCAACATTTTCCATCCTCATATTTTTGTACAAGTCCTATTAGGTTGTCATTGTTTTTGACCAGTGCACATTCAATATTTATACAGCTAAGAAAATTTCGTTATTCTTCATGTTAATTTAGTAGGCCTAATATCATTACTTTACATACAGTGTCAAATTTGTTAGATCATCGTTTACCATAAGAATGTACAAAAAAAACCTATTATGCCACGATCAAACACTAGTTTAGCATGTATATCTAGTTAGATCTCATTTTACTTGTGCAAATATGATCAAAATTAGTTAAATTGCGCAATTAGATCATGTAAAAGATTCATTCTTTGTGTAGCATTAACGCTACGAACTTGTCTTCATGATAATTTTTCAATTCGTGGTCGGCAAATATAAGTCCAAAATAAACCTATTATGCCACGATCAAACACTAGTTTAGCATGTATATCTAGTTAGATCTCATTTTACTTGTGCAAATATGATCAAAATTAGTTAAATTGCGCAATTAGATCATGTAAAAGATTCATTCTTTGTGTAGCATTAACGCTACGAACTTGTCTTCATGATAATTTTTCAATTCGTGGTCGGCAAATATAAGTCCAAAATAAACCTATTATGCCACGATCAAACACTAGTTTAGCATGTATATCTAGTTAGATCTCATTTTACTTGTGCAAATATGATCAAAATTAGTTAAATTGCGCAATTAGATCATGTAAAAGATTTATTCTTTGTGTAGCATTAACGCTACGAACTTGTCTTCATGATAATTTTTCAATTCGTGGTCGGCAAATATAAGTCCAAAATAAACCTATTATGCCACGATCAAACACTAGTTTAGCATGTATATCTAGTTAGATCTCATTTTACTTGTGCAAATATGATCAAAATTAGTTAAATTGCGCAATTAGATCATGTAAAAGATTCATTCTTTGTGTAGCATTAACGCTACGAACTTGTTCTGTGTGATAGTTATCAATCGCGGTTGGATCCCCATAACCGTTCGAATAAGTTCGTTGCATGCTACACATACACAGAAAAGTAATTTACTATTGTAATAAGTATATGTTATACGTTTCTTTTGTGAAAATGTGTTAATAATATTTTTAAATTTATTTCAAAACAGGATGGATCACTGCAGTTCACTACACATGCGATTTTTGAATGATTTGTGCAGAATTTGTGTAGGAAGAACATTATCTAAGAAAGATAAAAGGATGCAGAAGAAACCACGGTCCTGTAGCTTATATCAAAGTGACCTGGCTAGTATTTATGGGATACATATCATGGACGATAGTGAAACAAAACATTCAACCACATTGTGTGTCAAGTGTGTAATGCGAAATCATAAACTCAAAATCAACAAGGATAGTAAATCTCTAGCTCGAGCCAAATTGATAGCTACTAACAGTGCCCACATCTGGATGGATTTTAATCCTAACCTAACTGTTTTAGAATGTTCCGTGTGTAGTCATCATCAAAGTATGAACTGTGGCAGCATAAAAAGAAAGAGAGTTTTTGATAATTCTGATAATGATCATGATGTTTCTGTGTCTGTGTTATTTCCTGCTACAGAAACAGAGGAAGATATTCTAATGCCAGTGACAGCAAGATTGTCTCCACAACTCACCAATAGTAATAACAATCCAACAAATTTAACAGTACCCACAGCTCGCCGTTGTCTTCAATATAATAATGGAATATTTTCCACATTTGCAACAACTGCATATCCACAATGTAGCTATACCAGCACACCTTCCATATTTACACCTGCATTTGCACATCTTCACTATAACAGCACACCTTCCACATTTACAACACCTGCATATCCACAATGTAGTTATACCAGCACACCCTCCACATATTTTAGACCTTCAACGCCCAATAACATACACGATTCTGCTATATCTAGCATATATCCTGCAGTTACAACATGTACAGTTTCTGAATTCAGAAAGTTAACATCAGACAGCGCCACTTCTCCCATGATGAAACATGACTTTAGTTTTTAAAAATCTATCAGCAAACCTATATCAGAACCATTGACAAATAAGGAGGAATTATTACTCACACATCTAATTAGAAGGAAGCTTTACAACAACCCTAATAAACTTTTACGGTGCAAAACAGGAGGACAACCTTTAGTGTTTCAAAGAATAATAGTTCCACGAAAACAAACAAATCTAATTGGCACACCAACAAAAAGAAGAAGAACTAATTTGCTATGCAGTGTACGGAAACATATTGCAGGTCAGGCCAAAGATTCTTTAGAGAAGCAACACGTTGCTGAACTAAAGAAAATTCCTGCTAGACAACGATATGAAATTTGTGAGAGAGCAGGAATAAATGTAAAAATAGACATGGACGAGAAAAATGCACTGATCATGAAGGAAGCCACGGGGCTAACATGGAGCCAACTGAGAATCCAGAGGAAGTTCTTGAAGGAGGCTGGTTTGCATCTACCCCTTGAAAGATGTAAACGAAGTCTGGCAAAGAGTCTGGTGTCTCAACATGTTCAAGTAGAAACAAAAGAATTTAGAGTAGATAACATGCAAGTTGTATTTCCTTATGTATCAATTGTAGATATTCAGAAGTATGTAGTTAGTATATTAGACAAGCACGACAATTTAGGACAGTTGACATGGCACGATAGACACATACCAGACAATGAAATTTGGGTGAAATTTGGAGGAGATCACGGTAAGAGCAGTTTAAAAACATTTTTACAAATAGGAAATATAGACAGACCTAATTCCAAATTCAATACCACTATGATAGGAATGGCAAAAATTAAAGACACTTATGACAACTTAACAGTTATGATAGCGGATCTTAGGGAAAACATTAAACAAGTAGAGGGAATAGAGTGGAAAGGGAAAAAGATAGTGACATTTCTGTTTGGGGATTATGACTTCTTATGTAAAGTATATGGATTGTCTGGAGCTCAAGGCACATTTCCTTGTTTGTGGTGCTTGCAAGAAAAACCAGACATACAGAAACCTCAAACAGTTATTCATGAACGAACACTTGCTATGCTGTACACAGATAATCGTAGATTTAGAAAATATGGACTTGAGAGAAAGGAGTACGCAAAGTTTTATCACAATAGTATACATTCCCCATTGTTAGATATTGACATTGATAGAGTCTGTCCACCATACTTACACATTCTTCTTGGTATAGTTCACAAACACTATACACTGTATTCGTTGCCACAAGAGAAGGAACTAAACAAAGTTAAGAGGTTCTAAAAACACTTAATATGAAGAAAGAATTACTAAGAGAAATCAAGATTAGACAAATAAAATATTTTGGATCATTAAAGAAATGACACCTTATTGAAGACCTTACTTGAAGGTAAAGTCAAAGGGAAACGAGCACGAGGTAGACAGAGATACGCGATACGTGTGGGAGAATAACATCACAAGATGGACAGGGTACAGTCTAGATATAGTGTTAGTTGTCCCAATGGTACGATCTCTATATTGTTAGTTGTCCCAATGGTACGATCTCTATATTGTTAGTTGTCCCAATGGTACGATCTCTATAGTGTTAGTTGTCCCAATGGTACGATCTCTATAGTGTTAGTTGTCCCAATGGTACGATCTCTATATTGTTAGTTGTCCCAATGGTAACGATCTCTATATTGTTAGTTGTCCCAATTATGTGATCTCTATATTGTTAGTTGTCCCAATGGTACGATCTCTATAGTGTTAGTTGTCCCAATGGTACGATCTCTATAGTGTTAGTTGTCCCAATGGTAACGATCTCTATAGTGTTAGTTGTCCCAATGGTACGATCTCTATAGTGTTAGTTGTCCCAAATATGCTATCTCTATAGTGTTAGTTGTCCCAATGGTACGATCTCTATAGTGTTAGTTGTCCCAATGGTACGATCTCTATAGTGTTAGTTGTCCCAATGGTACGATCTCTATAGTGGTAGTTGTCCCAATTATGTCATCTCTATAGTGTTAGTTGTCCCAATGATGCACTCTTGAAAGAGTTAGCTTGCCCCGATGATGCGATCTCTATAGCGATTACTTGCAGCAATGATGCTATCTCGACAGTGTTAGAATATATCTTGAAGATTATTTTTAGAGACTGAAGTACAGCTGAATTGTAAGTTATTAATCACGTTTTCTCGTGATTCTAATTGTGTATACTTTATTTTCAGCTACTAGAACAGCCCAAAAACAGCAAGAAACCGTGTCGGGAGATTAGGAAGCATTAAAACGCCAATATATGCTTGTTTTGTTTTAGATACGATGAAAACATGTTGGTGTGATTGCGTTTCCAAGTTTCATTTGTCAATATGTTTAACAGTTTTCATCTAAAACTATCACAAAAGAGACAGAGTACTTGCGAATCTTGTGATGTGTAGTTGTAATGTATCACCTTACTGGGATCAAATAACACTATCATGATGACATAGTCGTTGGTTCACATTTTATTTTTCTTAGATCATTTGAGTATAATGACTGCGTTCACTGTGATTACTATACGCAATTCTTAAAGTTCTGGGTTGATGTTGCTATCAATTCGTATAATAATTTTATTTAAATAAGGTTATTGGATAGGTAGGAGATACTATCAATTGTTATACTAATTTTATTTATATAAGCTTGGCATGGGCTGGGAAGATAATGATATCAATTGTTATACTAATTTTATTTATATAAGCTTGGCATGTGCTGGGGAGATGTTACTATCAATTGTTTTACTAATGTAGAATAAATAGGTTTAGTGAGTGATCGGGAAATGTTGATCCTAACGTTTTTGGTAGTCAATTATATTTGATGTTTTCCTTACATGAATGTACAATTGTGAGTGATACTCGCTCTATGACCTTCTATTTTGTTCACATTCTCACGTAATAAATATATCAAAATAATATTCATTATACATTTTTTGTTTGTTATCACTTCTATTTTTGTTTGAATATCCTTGCGTTAGTTTGTGAGCTTGAGTGTACAGTATCTATCGCTGCTACAAGCACTTCTCCAGTTATTCATGCCCCGTTCTGATCACGTACAGCGTCACTTATTTTGGATGATCCTTGATGATTCTTTATTCTGGATGAGTGACAGACCACACGAAACATAAGAAAAGTGACCAATTATCATTTATATCAGACCAGATGAGTGACGATTTGCGAGACCAGCTGGCAGTCTATAAAAAAAGAAATGGCTTGGCTGTCATGATATATCAAGGAATCAAGAAAAAAGAAACATGTACATTGAGACATGTCAGTCTCCAATAAAGACATTTTAATATAATTGATTAAGATCCTATTCTTTACGTCGTTTAATTAATTTGGGGATTTCAGTTGTTCACTATTTACATACTAGGATTCGCATGCCAAAAATTATCAAGGCTACTCCAAGTATATATACTGTGACCAACCGAAATCCCATAAATAATTTTTAAAAAAACGTAACGAATGGGAACTACTCGTAATTAATTCTTTTGGAAGGTTTTCTATACTGCCTACGGTCTCGAGTGAGCACAACAACACGTTGATACTGAACCAGAGATGTTTTCTTATGTCTTGCACATTTTATAATAGATGATGATGATGATGAATGATACACACGATCTTGTTTGATAAGTTCAAAGATAATGATGAATGATACACACGATCTTGTTTGATAAGTTCAAAGATAATGATGAATGATGCACACGATCTTGTTTGATAAGTTCAAAGATAATGATGAATGATGCACACGATCTTGTTTGATAAGTTCAAAGATAATGATGAATGATACACACGATCTTGTTTGATAAGTTCAAAGATAATGATGAATGATGCACACGATCTTGTTTGATAAGTTCAAAGATAATGATGAATGATACACACGATCTTGTTTGATAAGTTCAAAGATAATGATAAATGATACACACGATCTTGTTTGATAAGTTCAAAGATAATGATGAATGATGCATACGATCTTGGTTGACAAATTCAAAGGTGAATTGGAAAAAGATCTTGGTTGTTGGTTTCATCGAGATATAATAAATTTGAACCTCCCATATCTCTTCCCATTCTCATCACCTAACCTCCCATATCTCTTCCCATTCTCATCACCTAACCTCCCATATCTCTTCCCATTCTCATCACCTAACCTCCCATATCTCTTCCCATTCTCATCACCTAACTTCCCATATCTCTTCCCATTCTCATCACCTAACCTCCCATATCTCTTCCCACTCTCATCACCTAACCTCCCATATCTCTTTCTCTAACCTCTAATTGCATATATCAATTTTTCTTCGTCTTCTGCGATTATTCTAAAACTCCTGTAGATTAGAAGGATGTAGCAGTGACAACGCAATACTTTATGTCATGGTTTAGTATTTTTCTGCGACATATGCCTGACACATCCGCCCAGCATGGCTTGTGTGTCACTTACCGCAAATGACATGGGGCAGTCAATTTTCCCCATAACCTCCTTAGTCACCTTTTACGACATGCATGGAAGGTAAACAGTTTTGTTGTTCTTGACTCTCCTATCGGGCTCGGAACACACGGACGCAAGTGTATGCATACTCGTATTTGCTCCAGTTTGCTCCAGTTTGACATGTTAAGCACACTCATGAAACTAATAATTCTGACCTCAACCCAGACTGTCGGTAGATCTAGGTGCAGAATTATAGTTAATTCGTTATGTCTTTGATTATTGTCGTGATTTTGGTTGGTCACTATTGATATACTTAAAGTAGCATGCCAAAAATAGCCGAGGTCGACCAGCGAATGATGCACTGAAATAATCAAATCGACATGTTATGTCATTTTTACATTTTCTGCACATTATACTGGAAGCTGGTCACGTTTTCAGCCCTCCTTCTGCTAAACTTCAATGTGTTCTCAATCGTGCTACAATATACGGCTGTGACGTAATTTCCCGAGGTCCATCCTTTCCAACACTGCGGCGATAAATGCCTTGGATAGAAGATATCTAGTCTTCGTGCATACAACAGCAGAACATCGAACTAAAAAGCACGAGGAAGGCCAAGAACTAGATGTGTGGAGACAATCCAAGGAACCTTAAAGAGACACTGGCTGACCATGGCCAATGCGACCCAAAGATAGACAACTCCAACTTTCCTCCATGACGCTTAACAGCACAAGAGGAAATGACAATACATATATTGAAAGTTAACGAGAATATACAAATAAATGACAGAAATGGAGGAGTGGGGGTGATCATGGGTGAGGTCCTTGATCAGAAAGTGTGTCTTCTGGAAAAATCCGAAGATCACAAGTAATTCATAATATGACTGAGATTTTGCTGGAAAAAAAGAGCGGACAAATTATGGGAATGACCCGGGACTACCACAAGAATCATCTCTGTCCCCAGTATTATTTAATGCATATACTGTTCACCGGGGATAACTATGTCCTACGCTGATGACATCTTGGTATACAGGCAGGTCGGAGGTAGAGAAGCGAGCGCCAGAAATTTGCAGAGAGAGAGAGAGAGAGAGCTTGATCGTATAGGGGAGTGGTGCAGTAATTCTGGCGATTTTGTTAATCCATCAAAAGCTTCCATAATATGGTTGTCCCTGAGTAATCAACATAGTAAACACGTCCACGCTATCGGTTACAGTGGGAGGGGATGACCTCAAGATAACCAGCACAATGAAGTGTATGGGGGTTATTTTGGACCGAAGTCTGAGTTTCAAAGATCATGTTGACCACATCATTGTAAAGGCTTATAAAGGTCTTGCAGCAATGAAAATTATGACTGCTGCTCAGTATGCACAGAGACTGCTATTTTTGCTGTATCCGGGAGTGGTGATGGCGGTGGTAGAGTACGCACTGAAAATTCTGACATTAAGTCAGACTAAAACAGAAGATTGGATAGAATCCAGAATGAGGCAATGCGAATCATTTTGGGGTGTACGAGAGATACATCGGTACGGGCTATGCGATACTTACTTAACTGCGCAACTTAAGAGCAAAGAATACAAATATTCGGGACTACCTATAAATCATAGCTGATAAAGAGCACCTTCTACACCCTGAAATTCTGAAAGTGACAGGCAGTGTACTTGAGAATGGAAAATCGTGGATGAGGCGCGCAGACGATAGTATGCAAAGTGTGTTCAGATTGTATGATGTGCTGTCTGGTGCGGAATGGAGTCGGGCACTCTTAGAGTGTCCGACAGCCTTCGAAGTGATAATTACAGTCAATAGAGAATGCAGGGAATGGTGTCCGATAGTAGTGGAGTCTGAAGTGATCGGTGAGAAATCCAGGTAAGATGATTATATATACAGATGGGTCGGTTGAGAGACATATCAGAAGTGCCTCGGCTTTCACGGCTAAATGGTGGGGGAAGACCATCATATAGGGTTGTGGTGCTTTCGCTCAGACAAGCAGCATGGCAATGGAGATTTTAGCAGTAACTAAAGTTTTGAAATGGGCGTGTTCGCAGACTGCGACACATGCATGCATACTCAATGACTCGATGATCATGAAACTTCAGGCGGGGTACATTCGGGAGCAGTGGCTGGATACAGTGAAGAATTTCTGTATGCGTAAAGTGACTACGCATCTGATCACTACGCCACTGATTTTGGTAGCATATCCAATTCGGGTTATTCAAGTCAAAGGTAGACCAAGAAAACGATGGTTAGAAAATGTCAAAATAACCTTGAACAAACATGAATTTACTGCAACCACGGCGGAGCGACACATCTGTCCTTGGAACGACAGCTGAATCTCGTACCCCTATTAACCGCAAGTATGGGTATCGTTGGGTAATTAATGACACACAATTAGCACAAGTTGAAAAAGTGAGATATATTGGCACCCTGTTAACATCAGAGGGCAGAAGCTCAAGTGAGATAAAGAGCCGAACAGCACAAGCCATAATCAGTATTAACAACAGTGGAATGAAGAAGTTATGGAGAAACATGATCGTCAGCGAGGTCCCGCTAATCCGAATAATTTCATTTCTTAGTATCATTTATTTAAACATAATAACGTTGGCTGATGGCAACAAAATTATGAACAGACCAGACCAAGTTGTACTTCTATGCACTAGATGAAGGCACAATCGATTGTGCAGTCACAAATACACAACATATTCAGGAGTGGTAATACAAGCCATGTGGACAGGAACCACATACTGTAGAACATATACTTTACGAATGTCTTGAATATAATATGCTAAGACAAACAATAATAGCTTGTAGAATCAAACCTCAATAAATCCCTGTATGAGTTACAACAGACGGTGACGTTTATTGAGGAGACATAATTACAGATATATATACATATTTAAAGTTTATTGAGAAACAAAATTACAGATATATATACATATTTAAAGTTTATTGAGAAACAAAATTACAGATATAAACATAGTTTAAACTAAAGGAAGAAAAAAATATACACTGAATGTCCACCCATTTCACTAATCCTAATGTTTTTTTCCCAGCCGCAATCATAGAAATCTATGTCGACGTAAAGAAAATAACACTTTTCTAAGAACAATGTCTGTTAATTTGACTTTGTATTAATGATTGCTGATGGCCGAAACTGAGGGGAATCTTTACAGGAAGGCGTGTTATTTTTCTAAGCGATAACAAAGAAATCAAAGGCATGACATGTCCGAAGTGGTAGATTGTTTTCCTACGTAGCCTACCTGATCGTCCAAGCGTGCAACAAATAGGACCAATATATAATCTAGTGTTTTTACAAGCTGGACGACATGGCAGTGTGCGACGATTGGCTGCTCAAACAATGGGTGTAATTAATGGCTAGATGTAACAGAATTTCATAAATTCAACTTGGAGCATTTTCTTTGTGTCAGTGCACGTGTGACTACCTACAGTTGTGTGTTCTCGATTTAACTCTCCACTACAATTTTTCAGTTCTCAGATTCACTTTGGATTAATATTTGTGTGAATATATTCGGATTTCAACTGGTTTTCTAAACTTCATCATGGCTGAATCAAAGTCGTGCAGTTCCGAAGTTGTAAATACAGATGAGGATTTACTCACAAAATTCAAACTTCGTCACTACAAAGTTCTTGATATTGGAATGTGCGGAGAGATTGTGCTAGCTAAACCTTTAGACAAGACTGGTGCACAATGTGTTGTGAAGAAATTCTCTCTATTAGATGAAAATACAAGAATCCGCCATCAGAAAGTCTTTCAGACTGAAGTCGAATTTATTAAATCACTGGATCATCCATTTGTGATGAAATGTATCATGAGCGGCGAGTGCCTGCAGTATCAGGCTATCTGCATGAAGTATTATACACGAGGCACATTGTTTGACTATGTAGAGAGGCCCAACGATGAATTCTCAGAGAGATGTGTCACTCAAGTAGCTTTTGCGTTGAGGTATATGCACACAAAAAATATAGTGCATCTGGACGTTAAACTAGACAATATTTTTTTAGATAATGAATTCAATGCGACTCTCGGAGATTTTGGTCTGGCACAAGAACTGCTTCCTCAACAACAGACTCTGCCTCATATTCGATGTGGAGGTACGCTTTGTTACTTTCCTCCCGAGCGATCAGGAGCACCAGCAAAGAGGCCAATCAATCCATATAAGGTGAGTTAATTTATATCACATTTTCTATAACTTTAGCACAAATAACCCTTCAGCTTCTAGGGGTACTCCATTACATCATCATCACACAGTTCTCTAACTTCTGTGTACGTTCTCAAACTCTTGCAGATTAGCAGAATATAATCGGGAAAACGAATTGCGTAGTTCTATCATTTACTTGTTAGTGGGTTTATCTACTCCTTATGCCTGGATATCCGACTTCAGCATATCTTCTGGGTAACATTAACCTCTATATGATGAAACAGCCAACTCCACCACAAAATATCTGATGCTTGGATTGTAACAGTGTTGCTATTCTTTGCTCCTCTTTCTGGACTCCAACAACTCGCATGCAAAATCTTCTACCGATTTTTATTAACCATTTCTGTTATTTAGTTAGAGGTGATGATTGCATACATGCTAAACTATATACATACAATTATTTTCCTTCAATTATGCCCTGAATGGGCTGTGTAAAAAAAAATAATTTAAATTGGATAATGGAGCTTGAAATACAACAGTTGCTCTATGATGACCCAACAGAAGATGGTGTCGTACTGAATGTTCTGTGATTTCTGGTTTAAAGTCAGAGTATGTTCTTACTGTCAGAACTATTCTCAAAACTGTATCGACACTGAATTAAGCATGTACGGCAACAACCTGTAGAATGAGAATAGAAGTTGAGGCAATTACGGCAACGTTAAAATGGATGTCCAAAACAAAATCATTAGAAACTGTAGTAGTGTTATACTCTAAGTATATGATTAAAAACAAACATATGGGTGGTTGAGACATGAGTGGATTGATTACTTTGCATATTCTAATCTGTTATGAATTATGTGAATGAACTGTCCTGGACATTTGGGAGGTTTGCGGCAATGAAATAGCTGCGTAGTTATCTTCAAAATCATCATAACTGTGGTAATTAGTTATAGACAAGAATGACATATTACGATCTCTATATGAATACATTCCTAACGAAAACACCAGCCTGGAAGATGATATGGTACTACGACGTGAGGAATTTGTAATTACCCAGAGCCAAGCAAAAATAGGGTATGGGAGTAACCAACGACCTACAGGAACCATCAGCATGCATGCTCTTTGTAATGTGCTTTAAGAGACCAAGCACCTATTGGTTTGCCTAGATTGCACCAACGTCGATACAAACTAAACAAAAATACATGTGTTATTGCTACTTCTGTGAATTAACTACATTACATTTTACATCCTAGAATTATATACTTTACTTACTCTTCGCGTAATTTTTTTTTGCATCATTACATTTCAAATGAAATACGAGATAGCAAACGTTAATTCAAAATTGAGATACACAGAATTATGTCTGTTTTATACGAGTTTCATCGTCTTTAAACATTTTGTAAAGTGTCAAGGAATGACATGACTGTCGATAAGACTAGAAAGCAGACCTCTGTACAGAATTAGTTAGGGCTTCATTCATTGCGTTTTTTTATTATTGTCGTGTTTTCGTTGGTTACTATTCATATACTTGAGGTCGCAAGCCGAAAATAGCAACGATATGAACAGAAATAAATCAAAATGTGTCTGTCATGTTCAAGTTTTATGTACACTGGTATTATATATTACAGAGAAGGCCATGGACAAATTATATATATTTTTATTTTGTGCCGTATCAATATCTATAAATTTAATGTGTCATATACGAGGCACTGCAGAATAATCAAACATGAATATCAATTGTTGATCGCCTATGTTTAATCATCGCTTCGCTTGTTATTTGTATGTCTGAAAACGAGGCAAAATTCCAAGAATTGATTGCAAAACTAGAAAAATCATATGATGTAAGCATGAACACCGAGAAAATGGTGTGCTGAGATAATAAGCAAATCAATGTTAATATTTGAGTTGGACAAAATCTAGAAGTCAACTCCTTCAAATTAAATTGTTTTCTGATGTGTTCTGATGGCAATATTAACAACGAGGTAAAATCTAGGCCTGAGATAGACGCAGCTGAACTGTCCATGACGAGCAGGATTTGGGAAATCGAAGTGCAAAAGTGAAATTATCATAAACATATCACCAACACTACATGTTCTGTTTTACGGGGGCAAGAGTTTGGCAATTTATAACTTCAATTGAAGGTGTCTTTTAACATTTTATGTATTGCTAAGGAAGTGTAACAAGGAATTAGTTTTATGGCATCTCTTAAGTCTCTTCATATTTTCTTACTTTCAGATTGACTCTTACTGTCTTGGTGTTGTCTTGTGGGCTTTAGTAATGAAGAGACATCCTGCCATTAAGACTAATTATGATTTGGAGTCAAGAGACAGAGAAGATCTATCCTTAGTTATAAGGTATGTTATTTTTCTTTTATTTCATAGTTAGTTGTACATAAAAAATTAGAGCATTGAAGTTAAATTCACAGCGCACTATTTCTTATAATGATCACATGATCATATTTACGCAGTTGGCGGAGGAAATACACGGAACTAACACCGTATTTTTCATATGTCCCAATGACGGGGAAAATGGAAATATTTTCTTTAGTCTTTATTCTTATAATGCACAGAGCACACACAGACACAGTTACTGTACAAGTTGTGTCACCATCATGTGCTATGCCGACTAGTGTAGGGGGATCCCCACTAACAACTTCTTCCTTATGTAATAATCGTTGTACACACAAAGTAAAGGGAGGATCTCACATTTCTTGTGTGGACATAATGAACTCTCTATTCCTTCTAATTCTAAAGATAATATTCTCTTTCTGATGTTGATAACTTTCTCTAATGTATTTCTAGAATTTCTATATGTTTCCTAGTTATCATGCTTTACCTATTATATCAGCTCTCTTCTGTACAATTATATCAATATGGCTTTCTTGTAATTGTGTCCATTTGCTCCTTTATGTTATTTTCTTTTCTCCTATTCAAAAACACATTCAAAACTTTTTTTGTACTTTTTTTTCTGCGTTCAATCTCAAACTCCTGCAAATTAGCAGGATGTAGTCCGGAGAATGGAATGCGTTGTGTCATGGTTTACATCATTGCCGCGATATCTGCGCCTTCCGGCCTGACACATCCGACTTCAGTATGGCTTTGGGTCACTGACTCTATATGGGATGGGACAGCCAACTCCATCCCATAACCTCCTTAGTCGCCTTTTACGACATGCCTGATGCACACCTCCAGGAAGGTAGGTTTCAACCTATGCACTGCTCCTAGCCACTGTAGCCAAGATAGCGTCCACTGTGCTCATTCCCCGCCACCAATTGACTACTGGTTATGCCGAACTTCTCTATTGCTCCAGGCATGCAACCAAATGTTCAAGTCAAAAGAATTGTCCCGTCCTGAGTCTCTGTGATGGGCCTCAGCCATATGAAAAACAGTGATGTCAGTTTCCTCCCCCCTCCCCCAGTGCTGCACAGTACATCTCTGGTTCCCTCCCAACCACAGAGGGTGCATACATATATATTCAGGTAATCATGAAACACATTCCAACAACAAAATAAAAGTATAATTGTATAGATGACATGCCATGAAGCTTCTCTAAGAAGATAACATCAATATAACGGCATTTCATCCACTAAGGTTGTCTGTTGCATGGGTGGTATGTCTAGTGGGCCATTGGTGAGACCCACAGTCGCAACCACGTGCGTGAATGTGTTGAGTCAATGGTGCATTTTCTGTTTACGTTCGTTCTCAAACTCTCATCGATCTTTCTTGTAGCAGTATGTTCCTACTATATTTCCAGTAGGACGTAGCCTAGAGAACGGAAATGCGTTGTATCGCCGTTTCATTTGCCGAAACGACACTAGGGGACATTAGATGAAAATAAAACAGCCACACACCCACATATTAGTTATATGAGTACATCCTGCTGGAAATCTAGTGGGACATATTGCTAAAAACAGCCCAGTGGGAGCTAGAGCTTGAGCGAAAAATTGTAATTTCCGCATGTTATATTAATATGACAAAAACCTCAGATGACTATGACTGGAATTGGGACAATAATTATTGAACAGTGACCGAGCTTGCGATAAACAGATAGCTGATCTGGCAAGCACCATCTCCAACAGCGATTCAGCTTTGGATAAACAAGGACAACTTATCTGGCAAACACCGTCTCCGTTTCGAGACATACTGTACCGTGATGTCAGCAGCATTGGACAGACTTTCTGATAACTTTATACTTACAGATATTAGCGTCTAGGAGTCAACTGAAAAGAAGATTTGTCAAAAATATAGCACATTATGAACTGAACTATTTCTTTATCACAAACCAAATTGTTTTTGGTCTAATTCTCTCTCTCTCTCCCTCTCTCTCTCTCACACACACACACGCTCTCTCTCCAGCTCATTAGTTTCTATATCTGACACAATAAAACATGAATTATTCAACTGTTTTATTAAGTATCTCTATGTGAAACACTAAAACATGAATTATTCAACTGTTTTATTAAGTATCTCTATGTGACACACTAAAACATGTATTATTCAACTGTTTTATTAAGTATCTCTATGTGAAACACTAAAACATGAATTATTCAACTGTTTTATCAAGTATCTCTATGTGACACACTAAAACATGAATTATTCAACTGTTTTATTAAGTATCTCTATGTGACACACTAAAACATGAATTATTCAACTGTTTTATCAAGTATCTCTATGTGACACACTAAAACATGAATTATTGAACTGTTTTATCAAGTATCTCTATGTGACACACTAAAACATGAATTATTCAACTGTTTTATCAAGTATCTCTATGTGACACACTAAAACATGAATTATTGAACTGTTTTATTAAGTATCTCTATGTGACACACTAAAACATGAATTATTCAACTGTTTTATCAAGTATCTCTATGTGACACACTAAAACATGAATTATTCAACTGTTTTATTAAGTATCTCTATGTGACACACTAAAACATGAATTATTCAACTGTTTTATCAAGTATCTCTATGTGACACACTAAAACATGAATTATTCAACTGTTTTATTAAGTATCTCTATTACATTTACAGGTATATGCTGCTACAGTTGCTGGACAGAAACCCGTATAGACGGCCAACAATTACAAATATGCTGACCATGATAAGAAAAAACAGCTGCTGCCGAGAAATCATCGAACTGAACTAGTACAAAGAACTCTATTTTATTAATCTTCATTTGTACAAGATCTACCCCATTTACTATGGGGGAGAAGGGGAGAGATAGGGATAATAGAAAATATCAACTTCTATAATGTGTATATTAACACCACTAGGATCATATATCAAGCCCATAAATAAGGGTTGGTGAGGGGTTCAAACCCACATCCTATAGGAAACTAGAACATGATATTTAGTACTAGAAATCATTCATAACTTGTGGAACTTCCCCTCATGCCTCTGTTTAACTTATTTTCCTTCATGAAGCATTGTCTTGTCATAGATTCAACTTTGCATTTTATAGAAAATGAGAGGGTGAGATTTAAGAAAGGGGAAGGGTGCTGATATTCTGTATATTTTTAAACATCAAATCTTCGATTTAATTTGTTGTTTTTTTAGCATTCCATCCTGGATTTAATTTGTTGTTTTATTTAAAACAACTCATCTCGATTTACTTTATTAATTTTTTAAACTCCAATTTTGGGTTTGATCTGGTGTTTTTTAAAACACTCAATCTTGGATTTAAGCTGTTCTTTTTAAACATCCAAGCTTGTATTTAATCTATCATTTTAAAATCTAATTTTGTGCTTAGTGCTGTTGCTATTTTCAACATCCAATCTTGTCTTTATTCTGTTCTTTTAAACATTCAATGTTAGCCTTCAATAGTTGTACTTTCTACCTTAAGATGAGATGGAGGGGGTTGCTCCGAGTTTCGAAGGGAGAACTCATTCTGCCGGTTGTCATGCATATCTAAGAGACAATTAATGAGAGTTGGGCGCAGATAACGCTGCTTCATTGTTAGACAGTAAATAATCCAGACGCTATTCTGAAGTTGGATGTGTCTTATCTGAAGATGTATATATATCATATATGATTTAAAACCAGCACAATGAATGGGAATAATTGAAAACATGACCCATATAGGGCTTGATTGAGTTCTGTTGATATGTCTTCTAATGGCGAAAGTCACGCTTAAGGTCGAATGGTCAACTGAAACGAGAATGCATAAGGAAGCCATTTTGTGGTTGCTTGGCGAGCTCATGTTAAATGTAGACACTACTATAGATGATACATCCTAGGATACAACTGTTGAATGTAAACATTACTATAAATGATACATCCTAGGATATGATTGCTAAATGTACACAACTATAGATGCTTCTGGGATACGATTGTTCAATGTAGACACGTCTATAAATGATACATCCTAGGCAGTGCCGGATTTACCTATAAACTAAACAAGCTATAGCCTAAGGCCATCACTTTTTTTAGGCCCCCCCCCCCCAACATTTTTTATTACACTATCTATATATTCTTAATTGTTAAAGGGCCCCATATCTCAAATAGCTTAGGGCCCCATATCTTAAAGAGCTTAGGGCCCTATCAAGTCTAAATCCGGCCGTGATCCTAGGGTATGATTGTTGAATGTAGACACAACTATAGATGATTCTGGAATACGATTGTTGAATGAAGACATTACTATAGATGCTTCTGGAATACGATAGTTGATTGTAGACATTACTACTATAGATGATACGTCACTGGATACGATTGTGAAAATTTGATACTGTGTTTAACACATTATTAGAACTGGGCAGAATGATGAATGCGTTCAAACAGCGAGCAACTGGAACCATCAGTATTCATTCACTTCGATATTTTTCTGAGAAAACTGAGCACCTATAGGTGCAGTGTCATCGGCTAATAATCAATAAATATTCTCTCACTCGTTTTCTTTCTCATAATAATAATAGTAATGAATAATAGTCATAGAACCAGTATTTTGTTCATAGTTGTATTTGGCGTGAAGTATATTCTAAATGTCCACATAAACATTTCATGCATTGAAAATATGTCGTTGTGGTGGTAATACGACTCCCATTAACTCAGCTCATTTGCCGTTTATATTTATCTGTTTTAGCAATATTATTATGCAAAGTGACATGTTCAAGTTTCTTTAATGGGGGTGGAGGAGAAGGCGTTACCATCTTTGGTCTACTAATTTTATTGTGCCAAGGGCTATGTAAAGTTTTCTAAGCGGAATGGAGGAAAGAAGGTTATCATCATTTGTTTTATTATTTGTTTTGTACCATGTTCAAGTTTTGTAAATTGGGTGTAGGTAAAGGGGTTACCATAATTTGTTTTACTAATTTTATTGTGTGAAGTTCAACGTCCACGTTTTCTAAATAGGGTGGAGTGTTGGGGAGATGTTGCTATGAATTGTTTTACTAAATTTGTTTATGTAGTCTTGGTGGGTTGTGGGAAGATGTTGGTATTAATTGTTGTACCTACTTTGTGTAAATGGGCTTGGTGGGTGGATATATTTCTATCAATTATTGTACTAATTTTGTGTAAATGGGCTTGGTGGGTGGTTGGGAGATGTTGCTATCATGAGTTTTACTAATTTAGTTTAAATGGGCTTGGTGAGTGATGGGGAGATGTTGATCCTAACGTTCTTTCTAGTCAATTATATTAGATGTTTACCTTGCATGAATGTACATTTGTGATTGATACTCGCTCTGTGACTTTCTATTGTGTTTATATTATCAAATAATAAATATAAAAATGATATGAATTTATCTCTGTTTTTTTGTTATCACTTCTATTTGTTTGAATATCCTTGTTTTAGTTTGTGAGCTTGAGTGTACTGTATCTATCGCTGCTACAAGCACATCTCCAGTTATACACACTGCGTACTAATCACGCACAGCGTCACTTATTTTGGATGATCCTGCTTTTCATTGGCAAATCACTCGAAACATAAGAAAAGTGACCAATTATCATTTATATCAGACCAGCTGAGTGACGTTTTGCGAGTCCAGCTGACAGCCTATAAAAAATAAATGGCTTGACTTTGAAGATATATCAAGGTATCAAGAAAAAAATTAACATATACATTGAGACATGCCTGTCTCCAAAAAAGACTTTCCAATATTTTTAATTAGGACTCCATTCGTTACGTCGTATAATTATTGTTGTGATTTTTGGTTGGTCACTATTTAGATACTTGGAATCGCATGCCAAAATTTATCAAGGCTACTCCAAATATATAAACTGTGACCATCCGAAATCCCAACAATAATTTAAAAAAAAACGTAACGAATGGGGTACTAATGAATTCTTTTGGAAGGTTTTCTATACTGCCTACGGTCTCGAGTGAGCACAACAACACGTTGATACTGAACCAGAGATGTTTTTTTATGTCTTGTACATTTTATAATAGATGATGATGAATGACACAGAAGATCTTGGTTGATGTGTTCAAAGATGATGATGAATTGTAAAAAAAAGTTCTCGGTTATTGGTTTCGTCAAGATATAATAAATTCAAACAGATTCATAAATTCAACCTTTCCAACACCGCGGCGATAAATGTCCGGCATAGAAGATATCTAGTCTCTCATTATGTCAGAAAATAGCATCTCAAAGATAATAGATTATTATCAGACTCTCCTAGATAGTAACTACTAGCAAATACAAGTTCAGAAATACACATGTCACCAGGTGTAACTGAACCTAAACTCTCATCTTGTTTTACTGAACACCATTCACAATAGATATACTGGGGAATAGCTGAAAAGGATGAAAACTCTCCCCTTTCAAAGAATATTCTGACAGTACCTCCAGGACGACATAGTTTTCTGTATCTCCAAATGGACAATGAGCTTCGTCAAAAACATCTTCTTAATGGCTCATTTGACTGTTCTCGTGAATTTCATTGGCAACTATGATTCTACTTTGTGTGTCAGCCAATGAAAATCAAGAGAATAGTGAAGTTAATCATTAGAGAAGGCTTGCCCGCACAATACATTCCGTTTTCTGACCTATATCATGATAATCTAAATACACAGAAGAATCAGAATAAAAAAGTAATGACTAATAAAAGAAATGACACAAAATGTATTCAATAGTCAGGAAAATGTTGATCTATATAATTATCGAAATATAGTTAACTACAAGCCCTTCGTGCATACATCATCAGAAAATCGAGCTGAAAGGTACGAAGGCAAAGAACTACATGGGTGGAGACAATCAAAGGAAACTAAAATAGACACTGGCTGACCATGACAAATGCGACCCAAAATAGTCAAAGACAGAAAACTCCAACTTTCCTCCATGACATTTAACAGCACAAGTGGAAATTACAACAGATATATTGAAAGTCAACGAGAATATATATATATATATATATATATATATATAAAATAACAGAAATAAAGAAGTTGAGGTGAGAAGGGGTGAGGAATAAAGTGTGTCTTCTGGAAAAATACGAAGATCACATAAATCATTCATAATGTGACTGTGATGTTTTCTGGAAAGGAGAGCGGAGAAATTATTGGAATGCCCATTGAGTCAATATTCTGGATTCTAATGAAAAATATTGAAACTATTTTAGATATTTAAACATTGTGTCCATGTCAAGACCACTGAAAAGGGAGGAGGAGCGGAACAAAACAACCCTCCCTCCCCCAAACGTTGTAAATTCAGAATATAACATTGATTAGGAAGAAGCAAACCAACAAAAAGTGCATCAAATCCATTCCTGTTCCGACATTAGGCATTATCTCTTATATATATATTTATATATAATTCATTTCTTTCATTGTGCTTGTGGTAATTTTTCTTGTGAAAAACATTTAACGTGGACTGGGAAGGGGGTGGGGGGTTCAAATCCAATGTGTGAATTTAGGTAAATCCATAGTACGAACTGTCGATTGTCATGTTCTGATTTCATTAAGGGGTAGGATGCGGTGGGTGGTCGAATCCCCTAAATCTCTCAATGTACGGCCTTGCACCCTTTTACTAAAAGATAGCTACGAGCGAGGGTTTTGATTTTGTGTCACTGATTGGTTATATTTAACAGAAACAGGATTGAATGTGTAATTTTTAACAAAAACACGACTAAATTCTTGATATTTTAGAAACACGACTAATGGGTACTATTACACAAAAACACTATAGACAAAATCAATCAATCCATAAAACCCATAACCCTTCAGGGTCGTAGGGGTACCACATTGGAAACTTAAGCACACAGAGTCCTCCAGCGAATTCTATCCTCAGCGATGCGGATGAGTGTGGAAATATCTAGCCCTGTCCATTCCTTGATGTTGTCTGTCCATGTCTTTATTTGTCCTCCTCTGCTTCTTCCACCCTCGACAGTTCCCTGCAGTATTGTTTTTGACAAGGAATCGTGCCTGCATACATGTCCGAACCATGCTAGTTTTCGTCGTTTCACTATTGAAAGCAATTGCTCCTGGATACCTGCACACATCTCTACTTTATTTCTTACGTACACATTGGTCTTATGTTCCCTATAGGAAATTCGTAGAATTCTTCTGTAGCATTTATACTCGAAAGCCTGTAATCTTCTCTCCATGTCCGCAGTGAGTGTCCAACATTCTCTGTGTGTGATTATCCATTGTAGTATTTCAGTGGGCAAAAGGTTTAGCTATTGGTGCCCATCTCCTCTCCAGCTGTCCTTCTGATGTGGTTATATGGATGTGTTTTCTCTCTCCATCTCCATTGCACTTTTCTGATGTTGACACTACATCACATTTGAACTTCGCGCTGAGCGCATCGCTACCATTTCACTAGGTCACAACCTTACTTCGTACGCATCCACATTAAGACTTCTAAACTTGATAATACCTTAACTATGTTGTTATCTTTTAATCCATTAACGAGTAACCTTCAAGATATTATCCCGAATTGACATATTTTCCACTGCACACTAAATCACTGAATATAATACATAACATAGATCCCTGCTTCACAGAATGAAAACACAACGCCATGACAAAACAGAGAACTAAATAGTAAAAAATAATTACGGAGTGAAATGAAATACAATGTTGGTAGCATATCCTATTCGGGTTATCTAAAACCAAAGGTCGTTCAAGAAAACGGTGGATACGAAAAGTCAAGATAACCTTGAACAAAGATGGATTTAATGATACCAAGGTTACATATCTGTCCTTGGAACGATATCTGATCCCCCCCCCCGACCCCTCGGTTTAACGGCAAGTGTGGTTATTAATCATCATTCATCTGGGGTTAGAAAATAGACAATCATATTCAGGATGTCATCATTTATTTGGTCTTAGTGGCTTTATAGGGAATATAAATACATTCAGTACTTTGCCAATGCTTTTGGAAGGCACACTTGTCTGTGGGGGAGGGGGAATTTGAATCTGGTACTTTGGTCGGTACATACGCGCTGTGTACCTCGTTGTCATAGAACCGGAAGAAACAAATACATTTCGAGTAAATTGACAAAACAAAACAAATTCTGAATGCTGATGAGGGCTAATCTAGAAGACAAATTTCATGAGATTAATCAGTATTATTGTCATCATCAGGCGGCGTACCGACGAGGGTTGGCCACCATGAAATTCCACAACTCATTATTTATAGTGGAAACCAATATACACCAAACACCCAATGTAAATGTTAGAAACAAATAAAAAAACTTGTGCAGGTCAACAAGAATTTCTCCTAGTAATGATGAAATTTGACAGAGTTTTGTGATTGATGTACAAAATACTGGGTATTTTGGATTGTTGCTTAATAAGCGATCTGAAGACATCTGTTGGCAGAGAAGACACGAGGAACACGGAGCTAAAGCCTTATTTGCCACAAATTATTGTTTGAGTTTGTTCCCATTGGCTGGTTAACCAAGAAATTCTGGCGCGATACACGCCTTTTCACATCGTTCTATATGTTTGACACTGTGAACCAGCCATTCAGTGACTCTTTCTCTAAAGTTGATTGGACATCGAACTTCATTGTCCAAATTTGTGTTAAACGAGAAATGTATTTTGGTTACGTATCTTCATCAGAAGATAGCAGAAGAGATTATAACCTCGCCTGGTCTATTCAATTACCGCTATTCGTCTTGCATCTCTCAACACCTTTTCGTAATAATTTTAGTAATGTTTTCCTATTAATTTTCCTAATAATATTTTTTGCATACGAAGCGCCAAAACAACTAAAAACTAATAGAGAAGACATAAGATATACAGAGCTACAGGTCGATAATATGTAAGTCACTCAGTAAAACTGAATTCCAACAGGCAAAACTTGGAACATGGCAATGCAATTGTGCTTATCACTGGAACTTATCAAAGCAGCAGCAGAGAGCAGGATAAAATTGTTACACAGACTGTTCAATGTACTGTGGAAGAAACAGAAACACCAGAAGACTGGAGGAACGCGACAATCATTCCCATATGGAAGAAAAAAGGCAGTAAGAGAGACTGCACAAAATACAGAGGGTATCCTTACTAAGCCACAAGGGAAAATTTTAAAACAAAATATTAGAGCAACGACTACGATCATACATTGAACCACAACTTCAAAACTCCCAAAACACAGCTAACAGAAAGAGCCACAGAAAACAACAAAGAATTATACATCACATTCGTAGACCAAGAAAAGGCATTCGACAGAGTAGACAGACAACACCTATGGAAAAAACTATCAATATACGGAGCACCTGAACATTTAATCAACATATACAAGAGCATTTATGCTAATAGCCTATGTGCAGTAAGAGCAAATGCATGTGTGTCAAATAAGTTCCAAATTCAATCAGGAGTTCGTAAGGGGTGTGTCCTATCCCCTCTACTTTTTATAACATATATCGACCCCATCTGTAAACTAACAAGTGCCAACGAAGAAGATAACATAAAAGACAAATTGAACGAACTACTCTTTGCCGATGACCAAGTACTAATAGAGACATCAGAAAACAATTGCAAGAACATGAACAGACTCCACACAACATGTCAAAAATTCAACATGAAGATTAATATTGAAAAGACCGAAATAATGGCAATAGCAAAGAAAGAAAGAAATATTACTATCTCCATCGATGATAAACACATTAAACAGGTAAATGAGTTCACTTACTTAGGAAGCATTATATCGAGTGAAGGGAAAACCATAAAAGGGATACAAAATAGATGCAGAAAAACATACCAGATCCTAGGACAGATGACACGTATTTTTAAGAACAAAAATGTAAACATAGACACTAAAGTTGCACTATACAAGACTATTATTATTCCATCACTATGCTACCAGTGCCAAACCTGGACAATGACAGCACAAGACAAAAGAAAAATAGTGACAGCAGAAATGACATGTCTACGAAGAATACTCGGAGTGTCATTAAGAGATAGAATTAGAAACGATACCACCAGACAGATAACCAAAACAATACCAGTAATGGAACACATCAAAAGACAACAGATCAAGTGGTTTTCACACGCTTCCAGACTACCAACAAATAGCATACCACAAATGGCCATGACACATAGAAATAACGGTTATAAAGCCAGAGGCAGACCATGTAAAAGATGGATCACAGAAATCAAAGAAGCCACAGGAACAAGCTTACAAACAGCACACAAGAAGACCATCTCCAGAGAACTCTTCCATCCCTGACGCCGCAAGGTAAACAAGGGCCACAGCGTATAGATAGATAGACAGGAAACACAAAGAAAATGCCGTTTCGACCAAATGACCTGTATCAATAATACTTTCAAAGAAAACAACAAAGTAATACTTTCAAAGAAATGCGCTTTTGACGTTCAAATCGCATAGAAAAATATAGGTATAACCCGGAAGAGTTGAAACTACAAGATCAGATGTTTTCTATTGTATGTGCCCAGGTGAATGATGGCTGATTGTTTTCACAGTTGCCGTTAAGCGTAGAAGTGGGAACTTATTGTTCGTTCCAAGGACAGATGTGTTGTCTTAGTTGCATAAGTCCATGTTTTTCCAAGGCTATCTTGAATTTGTTCTATCCACCGTTTCCTTTTTTCCTTACACCCGGATATATAGCGGATATATATCGGTTCTCAAACGCATGACGGAACCAGGAATCTGAGAAGCGAAACTTTATTTCCATCACCTGAACATCTTGATTATCCCGATATCCCATGTCATGGAAGTGTTCAGCAACAGGAGTATCAGTCTGGTTTTTGATGTGCTACAGATGTTTATGGAATCTATCTGTAAGCTTACATTCTGTCATATTGGATAAACGATCATATCCCTCCCATTCTGAAAAGTAATATGTCTACAGGTGGACACAAAAACTTCCGTATCATCCTATAATTTCTGGGGACATTAACAGAAAAAAATTATTAAGTACCACTCTACTGGTTCTTTAAGAGCTTAACAATTCTCAGCCATGAACAGCCAGGTTTTAGAGAAAAAAACAATTGTACACAGAATTAATTATTTAAGTTGACACATAAATCCCATGCTGGAGTCCAAAAGAATAAATACACAGTAGCCATCTTTTACTTTCGTCTTTTATGACTTTTGATCGAGTATTGGATGCTTCTTCCTTCTCTACCCATGCTTCCTCTGATGTAGTATTCCACCATGGTACTCGTACAAAAGGAACATATCTAGTATTTGATGTGACGAAATAACGCAATTTGTTTAGAAGGTTGTCAGGGTCTATATTTTTGGCTGATTACTTGAATAACCGTCTGAATTGGCCTTGTGTGCATTTTCTTTGGTCATCAGAACTGAACAGGTTTTATGGTCGTTATCTTGAAGACACATTACATTCAAGTTAGACGGCATTAGTAGAAACTAGTGCTATGTTATTTACTACATCGTTATCGTCGTCCATCCAGGATGCTGTGCGTGTAAGAGGGTCATCATTATTACCTGGTTGAGAACAACACACTTTGTAACGGATTCGTTTTTATAAATGTCTTTGTGTAACGTCCGACAGTTTAGATTATTTCAAAAATTGTCCACAGCCTCTTGAGTACATCATACTGGAACGACCACTCATTGGCGACATGAGGGCGTAAACTGAACCTCAAGAGTTAAATCTGCAATTTGAGCTGTGGAGCATATTCGAGGACCTCCTGTTGAAGACAACATTCGTGGAAGCAACCCGTCTATTTATATAGATTGCTGAACATAGGACAGTGTTCGTAGAAGAAAATTATTCTTACTCCACGGCTAAAATGTGTCTTTTATTTGAGTACACGAAGGCTGCATCAGTAGGAAAATCCAAATATTTCAGTTATTTTTATAATGTCCACTCCATACTAGCTTTTTGACTGCATACTAGACTTTATAACTGTATACTTGACTGTATGACTGCATATTAGACACTAAGACTGCATAATAGACTGTATTACTGAATAATAGATTGTATGACCGCTTATATAGAAAAAGGTTTCAGTATCTGGGAACACAACATGATTTTACAGTTACAAGTGACATATTATATACACCTTGTAAGTTCTCAGTGGGTGCTATACTGCCCCTAAATATTCATTTCAACTTTCAAACAACCGATGATATTTAATTTTAAGAAAAACATTTGAGATCATCATTTAGTCTTGCATACTCATTTTCTCTTTACTTTTATATTGTTAAGAAAGTGGTAATATCTGAGCTTTATTGTCAATTTGTCATTAATTCCATTTTTATCAATTTATACCATCATTTTTTCGACCTGAGATAAATAAGTTTTCTATGTTAACACAACTTAAGAGATATCGCATGTAAATGCCAGACGATGAATCGATGTCTTCATTTACAAATATCAAAAGTTGTAATGGAAACATTGATACGTTTTGTAGAAGTTCAAACATCAGACTCCCGTGCAATAAATCATTTTTCAATTATATCAAAGGTGAAGAGAATATAGATTAGTGCGATTAAGGAACAAGTGTATTTGATAGCTATAATCACGTATCATTGAATGGTTCTGCTTTAGCGGCGCTAAATGATGGTACAAAATTGTGTAATTACTGATTAAACTTTAAGTTAGTACAAACAATGAAAGTGTCACCGTTTTGAAGTGAGCTAACAATTTAGTAATTGGCTTTATTTTATCAGCAATAAAACTAAATATATTCTTGTTCATTTTTGTCGTGTGCACTTGTATGGTTATATACTGCTGAGCTTGTATATATCAACTATGCTAGTAGAAGTTTAATCTGAAACGGAGTGTAAATCTTGGTGACTTCCGCGTCCTCACGGTGTTTGTAAGTATGACAAGTTTTAGGACATGAAAGCTGGGTAGATAAAGTCTTTACTGTGATATTGCTTTACAGCCTCTGTGATATTGACCTCCCTGGCGCTTTAAAAAAAAACCGACCATTTTCTTTATGTACATGTCATCAAGGATTTTAGGCTTCATGAATATAATTCTTGTTTATTATTAAAGAAGTTACCTTCATATGTCTCCATTCATTGACGGGTCTGTGGTAGCCAATTACATAATCTTACTCCGTGGTCCTCTTCAAGTCTCCGTGGTCTCTAGGAAGGAAATCCATATAACCATGTTAAGAACCACGTGCCTTCAAGACTGACAAGAATGTTCTTGAAAAATCATCTGCCTACTCCACTTAGACATCTAGCATGAAAACAGAAATAGAAGCGATGACGGCGGTACTTGGTTAAACAGACCAAAACAACTGTACTAATCAAAAACAAAAAAAATATAGATACAAGAGATATATATTGTTCGTGTACGATTTCAAAGGTTAACAGATAAACCAAGATTCTAAAAGTGCTTTCGCGGTCCGTTCAAGAAACAGGCAGTTTCACAGCTCTAAATAAATATGCACGAACATCATCACTGTTCATCAAATTCTACTGGGAACAATTCAGAGTTACTATACAAATTATGATTCCAGCTTAAAAAATAATGTTAATATTTTAGCAATTAGATTATTTAAAAAACATGATTCCAAATGCGTGTTGTAGTTGTTTTGTGTGTGCTTATTTCCACCATTTTCATATTATCCTTGACTTGACATTACACTGGTAATATACAATAAGGCAACGCAGTCTCTTCTACAAAATGGGCGTGTTGCGTGATATCATGGTTGCTAGGGCAACTTTCGGTCTAGTGTCTCTAATATCAGCACCTGTATTTGCCTGGTCAGATCTGTGGTCCAGCTGATATTGCGGATATCCAGACCAATCTTAGTTTCCAGCCTCTGTTGACTGGACTAGACCACAATCTTCACTTCAAGAAATTGACCTCGATGGGACAACGTAGTGCAGTTTCAATGTTCACCTTGGTAAGCAGTCTCCTAGAGTTCTGTGTTTGGATTAGTCTATCATGCGGTCAAAAAATCAATTTAAAAAAGAATTGGTAGCGTATCTTATTTACGATGTATCCACAAACCTCTCATTTTTTGGCAGTAATGAATTTCTAGGCAGTATAAACACGTCAGTAGTTTGTCATTGCTTTTTGAAAGGTTCAGGTGCATAATTGCTTGCGGTTGGATTCGAACTTCGTACCTTGGCCGTCACAGACGAATACTATAGCACGACAACATAGAGCCGGACAAACTGCTCATGTTTGGTCAATATATGTTACCACGGGGATCTCCATAGCGTAGTGGTTAAGCTGTGTTAGCCTCGTGTTAAAGAGGTCATGGATTCGAATCCAGCTCGTGTCGTCTTGTTTACAAGGTGAATGTTTTCGTGATCTCTGTGAATTATCGCTTGAAGCTACGGAGTTACGTGCTATAAGTGGTACTGTCGACATGCGGCGTTCCGCTTCGCTGAGAATGACGGAGTACCTAAAGGAAACCAACTAAAGTTAAGTCAATCCTCTATTTTTTGAGCATTTTGTTGGTGCTACAAAATTGTACAGCACAGCATTTGTACCAGTTATCAATTAATGAAAGATAATGTTTTGGAATCAAGGGCAATCTGTGGGACAATAATTGTATATAGAAATGGATGTCTACAGAATATGAAAGACAATCATAAATCATGAAAATAGTCAACGAGAGGAAACAGTAGATGGATGAACTATGTGGATAAGGAACATCAGTTCAAATGTCAGCGTTTTAAGTATTAACAAGAAGAAAATAGTAATCCACATAATTTAGGAAATTGTCACAATTCTTTGACCATTAGGGAAATCCTGATTATTTCTTATTGTATGCACTTCTTCTTCTTCATGGTTCATTCTGAAGCTCCAACTGGTTCTCTTCTGTAGCAGGACAATGGTCCTACCAGATTTGCAACAGAATGTAGTCCAGAGAGTGGGAATGCTCTGTGTCGCCGTTTTATTAGCGTCAATGACCAAACACCGCCATCTTGGTTGGGGTATGAGCCGAGATGTTGACGTTGCTTCTGAAAGAAACATCTTTTAAAAAGACGAATCAATACAAGTTCAATTCTACTGTCGAGCGTTTCCTACATCGATATCGTATTGTACATAATTTCGTATTTAGTGGCACATGGAGAAATGGCTTGTCCAATTACACTAAACAAAACGTTCACTGACCGCGGACTATCTCGTACGAGATAGATGTAGTTGATCCATGTCCAGCTAGTTTCCGGCCTACTGTTTCCACTTTGAAGAAATAACATAGATGAACATATTTGATTCTACAATCTAATAAGACAGTGGATGATAAACCTTTCTGATATAGAATTTCTAACAATCAACGCGTATCGACAGATAAGTAGGTTCTCACGTGCTATATAAGCCAACCAGAAACAGAACCCTGCCAAAATTTAATTTGATGTACTAGATGGGAACAATGAGTCAAACATTATTTTGCCTCTGGGGATTTTCAATGGAAAAAAATACGTACAATAGGTTGTCATTGTTTTCCGTACGGTCCCGGTGCACAGTTGCCTACTATGTTGTTGGAATCTGGTATCATGGCTGTCCCTACAAATCACATGAGATATAATGATGGTTAATTGTGAGAGAACGCAAACAAAGAAACAAAGAAAGAAAGAAAAAAAAACATTCACTAACCAAAATGTAATACATTTCTCTATTTTATTATTTCAGAGAGTACTTCTAGCAACCAAAGTTACAAATAGTTCGTCTTCATTATCTGAAGTGACCCCTGGTATGAACTGAAAACTAACAAATAGTTCGTCTTGACTATCTGAAGTGACCCCTGGTATGAACTGCAGTTACAAATAGTTCGCAGTTCGTATTCATTATCGAAATTGACCCCATGCATGTGCTGCAAAGCTACAAATAGTTCGTCTTCATTATCTGAAGTGACGCCCTGTATGCACTACAAAGAAATATAAAGTTTATTGTGAAAAAATGACATATATGCGCCTATAGACATATTATAAACGGACGAATCAAGACAAGTAATTACCTAAAGTAACAGTAAAGACAGATACAAAATGACTACATATAAAGCTCTGCAACAAATCGCATCTACTACAACTGTTGTCACCAGAACTGGAAGCAATGAAGTGTACCACCTCAGTGATGTGTATTACTATATGACAAAATATACAGATCTTGTCATTCTTCCTTCTATTGGACTTATTGGTTTAGTCGGAAATACGTTGAGAGTAGTGATCATGATAAAGAGCGGATTAAACAAACCATCCAACATTCTACTGCATGGTCTAGCCGTGTCTGATTTCTCTGTATTGTTGTTTACCATCAACATCGGGAGATTATTGGTGTACAACTCACCCGTGGAGCAGTACTGGTTCGGAGATAAAATATCAATTATAACTTGCTATAATTTAACAATGGCTACCCTATTTATTTATGATTTGGCTTGTGTAATGTCTACAACATTAATAGTTTTCATCACATTAGAACGTGTTATTGCTGTTTTCTTTCCTCTCCAGTTTTCAAGTTTGGTAACTCCTTCAAGAGCAACATATATGGTTATCTTTTCTTTTCTTATAGCCACGCCCACTGCTATTATTAATCAATTTAAACCCTTTTTATTAAGTGGCTACTACCCACCGTACGGAGGGTGGGTAGGCATCGTTTTGCAGAGAAACGATTGGCATGGAAGTAACAAAGAATTTTATGTTAAGGTTGTTTCTTATTACATTTTACCATTTGCTTCTACAGCAATTGTTACTCTTGGCTGTATTATGATTGGTGTAAAAGTAAGCGTCATTATGCGACGAAGGAAAACATTAACTTCTAACAAACGAAACAATAATTCATTAGGGAGAACAAAAACTTTATTTATTATTAGTTTCGTCTTTTCTATTTCCCACATCATGCTTCTATTTACATACCTACCTGAACTGAATTATATCTCTGATATTTGGAATACTTTATATTTTGTTCGTCTAATTTACTCAGAATGCGTTGGCATTATCATTTTAAGCAACAATGCTGGAAATTTTTTAATTTATGTGATATCTAATCCCAAGTTCCGAAAGCTGATAATACAATTTTTGTGCAGAGACAATCGTAGGAAGTAGATCACGAAACCTGATATTGTAATTCTTGTGTAGAACTAAGAAGTCGATGTACAAGATTGAAAAGACGTTTCTTGTGGAGACTCAAGTTTAAGAAATGGATAAAGATTTGATAATATGTTTCTTATGTAAACATAGATTTAAGAAGTAGATGTATAAAGTTGATAATTCGTTTCTTGTGTTGATTAAATACTAAGCATTAGGATAAAGTAGTTGTACAAACTGCTACATTCTTGTGTCGATGGAATACTGAGAATTAGACTTACAAAGTTGAAACTATTTTCAGCACCAGCGGTGTAAGGGACTGAATGGAGAGTAAATAATCGCAACACAGTGAACTACAATACATGCTGCAAGCAGCTACTAACGATATTTGAATGTTGAACTGACTAAATCAATTCAGAGTTCAACATGATCTCACACAGCGTTACCCATTTTGACTGACGCTACTGATGTTCTCACTTTATGTATACTTTGTCTGGACAGACAGTGACAAGTACAGAAAAACCCGATGCGCCAAAGTAAGTGACATTACGTGTAATTTGCGCGCAAGACTATACTGGAGGCGTACTTATATTCTAGTTATAGTAGTGATAACTAGTTGAAGACGGGAAATCCTGAAAGAAAAACGGCAATGTCTTTTCTGTCAACCAACCCTTACTATGACGATGTAGCTAGCCCTACTAGTATTTCTAGATATTCGTGATTACGACTAATCCTGTCTTAAATTTTCAAAATATCGTCTCGTCTCTGTTATATTCATTGATCTAGATTCATTGACTTCTACTATGAACAATCTATATCATTGATCATGTCTGCTCAGTTTATATGATGTATGTTTCCCTAGTAAGTTAGTCGTTGGATCATCGTCACTGCACTCAGGACAAGTCCATCGGTGCTCAGATCTCTCCTTGAGTGTAGCCGCCATTACACGTTGACTGACGGTCCCAGTACGCAGTTGATTGACCATCATTCTTTCTTGCCCACGAACCGCTCATTTCTAGCGACACTACATATCAAACCAAATTCCTTTATTCTAGTCATGGAACAAGAGTCATCGTCACTTATGCAGTCATTTACTCGTGCGTTTTCCCGTAGGGCGTTCAAAATGTCTGCTCGATCCATCGCTCCACCAACAGCTGTAGTAGCAGCGTGTGCGGCCAATCTATCTGCTCACTAATTACCCCAGACTCCCACATGTCCCGGCACAAAAATGAAAGTCACTTTACGCATACAGGAATTCTTCACTGCATCAAGCGACTGTTCCCGAATATATCCCGCCTGAACTCTCACAATCATGGTCATCGAGTCACTGCGTATGCAGGCATGCTCGCAGATTATCTGCGAGCAGACCCATTTCAAAGCTTTGGTTACTGCCAAAATTATGTTTACTTACTGTAATTTAAGAAGGTCTAGCCGACATTTCTGCTCGTTTGTTTCTCTCAATACTTTCGTGTCCGGACACCGCATCTAAATCGTTTCTCCTCTTTTTCTTTTCCATGTATTTGATCCTTATGTCATACAATTTTAGAGTTCCTGCAATTAGTCTCTTTCCGATCATTTATGTGATTGCCCTGCATAGTTGTTAAAACTTTTCCTTTGGGCTCAAATGGTAACGAGTTTGAATCACGCTTGTGATATCTGGTTTTTTGTTGTTGTTGAGATTCCTGGTAGTATCCATTGAATCTATGGGGTTATGGGATATGAATAGTACTCTAGAGTGGTGGGGTACTCTAGGCAGGAAGTGTACCTCTCTGTCAAGAGTGTTGGAATACTCTAGGCAGTGAGCGTACCTCTTCGTCAAGAGTGGTGGGATACTCTAGGCAGGAAGCGTACCTCTTCGTAAAGAGTGATGGGGTACTCTAGGCAGGAAGAGTATTGCTTCGTCAAGTGTGGTGGGAAACTCTACTTCTATGGGTACTCTATTGTAATTGTCTCAATTATATTGAACTAATCACTGAGGTACACATATGTTGTTAGTTATACATGGGCACAAGACAAAATAGATCATTCTAAAATAGAATTGATATTTAGTATTTATTAATTTTACAATTATATATGAAATAATGTTTCACATGAAACTGAAAGGAGGGATAAAGAATAAGACGTTTTGCTGATGTTGTACAAGGAAATATTGCTTTTTTTCGTAAGTTCTCAAAGTTCTGCAGATCTGTAGGATGTAGTCTGGGGAAATAAGTATGTTGTACCATAGTTTACAGATTAGCTGCGACATCTGAGCCTTTTGGTCTGACACATCCGACTTCATGATGCCTATGTTTCTCTTTGACCCTACATGAGATGGACAGCCACACTATCCTAAAAACCTTCTCAGTCGTCTCTTACGACATGCTAGACAGACAATGGTGTCGCTATTCTTTGCACCAATTGGGACCATGTAGTGCAATGGGGAAAAAAATATCGATAATGTATTATTCCTTCCCATAATGCACCTGAGTGTATACATTAAAATGTACTTGGAAAGTTCTCATTATACTTTAGTGTCATGCGGGTGTTCAGGCAATGAGAGGGTAAATCCACTGGCGAGTTCTACTAGTGTGTCTGACTGTAGGATAACAATGGATATGTCAGACACACTGAATTTACAATAAACAGCAGAGGCAAATACAAATAATGTGGGTCATGTTTGATTGTTCTGAGTAAAAGATCTAGGATTGAAATGTAGAGATCCGAGAAATTAGCGTTAGTATGGACTTCGAAGAATGTTCGTCTATCAACAGAGAACCGCAACTGTCAGTCGCCGTGTATTGGCCGATACACTCAAGGATAAATCTTAGAACCGATGGTCGTGAGTTATGTGCGAGGATGAGCATATGGCTACTAAGTAGTGCGAAAATGTGTTTTTGAACCAGTAAAGATTTTTAAAAAATTACAACTGTAACCTGAAGTGAATGTTGCAAGAGATGAATAATGGGGTTTGTGTGTGAAGTAGGCCGTCCAATTCGAAGGTCGAAGTGATCTAAATGTTACGCTAAAGTCTAATGTGTCAAATCACAAAGTGCAAATATCGCAACCACGCTGTCAACCAACACAATGCATTACTGTTCTCCGGGCTACATTCTGCTTACCTGCAGGATTAGCCAATTAGAAGAAGAGCCCTTTAAAAATGTATAGTTATTATATTTTATCCTAATAACAAATAAAAAAATGTGCTGTGACATTTCTCGCCAATGTTTTGTCTTGAAGTATTACATTAAATGTGCTGTGAAATTTCTCGTCAAAGTTTTTGTCATGACGACATTACATTTGCTATTATCCCTATAATTTTAACGGTTAGAAGATCGGTATGTGCACCTTAATGAGTTTGCACATTCTTGAAGGATATGCTCTGAAATTTGGTTTGCTTGACCACATGTACACTTTGCTGATGTGCCAATTATAACTTGTGTATACATATGGCTGTTTAGTCTATTATGTACAGTTCTGAGTCGAAATATGATGACCTGTTCTTGTCTGTTAAGTGGATGGTAGTCCTACCATGTAGGTAAGGTAGGCTTTTGTTGTGCCTTTATCATGAATTTCTGATGGAGATAGCTGATTGGTACATCGGATTGTTGCATATTAGAATCTTTCTTGGCGAGTTGACCAGCTCTTTCATTTTCTGTTATTCCACAGTATGATAGAATCCATTACAGTATAATTCTACACCGATTTTTCACTACAGATATAAAAGATAGTCTGTTTTAAATCTTATAGTTTATTGGACTGTAGTGCCTCTAGGAGCACGGCGGCCTAGTTGACAGTGAGCTTGCTTACTGTCACCGGGTTACAGCGTGCCAGGTTCGAAACCACGTCCGGACACAAAAAATTGTCCGGATAGTGATTTCTTGCCTGAAAAAACCGCTCCTCGAGTCAACCCAGCTGTAAATGGGTACCTGATGCATGAGTTATGGGAGGTAAAGACAGAAAGGAGGAAAAATGATCACCCTAACTAATACTTTCTGGGGACTAGCACATTAAGAATTATTTTCATCTCCGACGGCAGGTTGCAGCCATGGGACCTACCTTTACCTTTAGTACTGATCTTGCACCTGTAATTATTACAATACTGTGTGAGGTTATGTTCAATATTAACAGTTTCTCTGCAACTGCACAAATAGCTTCGAATTCAGAGTCATGATAGTTGCAGTAATTCTCCGTTGGTATACATGCGGTATCAGTGGTACCATATGGGTAGTTCACGTATGCACCACTTCCCAATTTCTTGCTGTATTCTATGCTAAGCCATCCGTATACACGCTGATCCATAGATCACTTGGGTAAGCGTCATCGAGGAAGCTGAGAGCTGCTACCCTTTTCTGAAGATTATTCTGCTGTTCATCCCCATACACAACTGTTATTGTTGTTTGGATGGCCACTGGTATGTATACATGTTTCTCCCATGGGGTGTGTACTGGATGAAATATCAGTGGCATTGTTACCTCTGGAAAATCCGATACCTGTCTTAGTATACGCTTTGCCTAGTGTATGAAGCTTCTTCTTTTAAGCCATCCTTGTGTCAAATTCTGAAATCGTTCCTTCATTTGGTTACTATTGTGAGAAAGAAACTTTTCTCCATGAATTATAATTTTAGTATCCAAGCGCTCTTAGAATGACTGCATCCCTTCAATATTCTGCATTTCTACGTTTGGTGTTAACCGAATTTCTCCTCTAAAGATTCTAAATACTTGGTTCTGTACTCTATCCAAGTTCTGTAGTGTGGAGTTCGATAATGAAAGAATATGGAACACTACGTTTGATGAGTTAAATAACTAAAATACTACTCAAAATACATGAACGAATTAAAAACAAGATAGACCCTGAGGTTGGTGAAGAGCAATTCGGTTTGTAGGAAAAATAAAGGAATCAGAGAATCTATAGTTAATATCCGACTAGTGATAGATAAATATATAGAAGTGCAATAAAGTATCTATATTTGTTTCAAAGACTACAGCAAGACCTTTGACAGAGTCCAATATGAAAAATGAATACAATTTCTTCAAGAAATAGGCATAGATTGAAAAGATATCAGACTGATTAGAAATATAAATTGGGAACAGACTGCATCAATAAGGTGTAAAAACAACTACTCACCATACATAGAAATACAAAGAGTGGTAAGAAAAAATGTATTTTATCACTAAGCCTATTTAATTTCTATAAAGAGAATATTTCTAAACATGAAGAAGGAATGACAGGACTGAAGATCAATGGGAAAATAATAAACAACCTGAGATATTCAGCTGACACTGTTCTTCTAGGAGGATGTGAACATGAACTACAAAGACTAATAACAGATTAAGTCAATAAATCAAGTAAAGAATATGAACTGGATATAAATATCCAAAAAATAAAACAAAACCATGGTAATCAGGAAAGACACAGAAGAACAGGCGCTAAACATAAACATACATGGAAAGAAACTCAAACAAGTAGAACACTATCAATATATTGGACACATAATCACAAATTATGGCAGATGTGAAACAGAAGTTAAAAGGAGAATAGGAATTGTTAAAAGTACCTTCAATGAAATGAGGAAAATATTAACATCTAAACAAATTACAAACAAATTAAAACTGAGAATTATAAAATGCTACATCTATTCTATGTTAATGTATGGATCAGAAACATGGACACTAAACAAATAATTAGAAGACAGACTTGATGCCTTTGAGAGGTGGATATATAGAAGAATAGGAAGAACATCATGGAAAAAGAAGAAATCAAAGATGTTCTAACAACACTTAATATGAAGAAATAATTATTAAGAGAAATAAATATCAGGCAAATAAAATATTGTGGACACATTAAAATACATGGCATCTTGTTGAAAACCTTACTTGAGTGTAAAGTCGAAGGGAAACGAGCAAGAGGTAGGCAGAGATACAAGTGGAAGAGTAACATCACAAGATGGACTGGTTAGTCTAGCAGAATCCATCATCAAAACAAGAGACAGGGGATGATGGATGTCTGTTGCAGCCAACCTTCGTTGCGGAGACGACAAGTGATGATGACGCTAAGAAATGAAGAGGATGTATAAAGAGACACCAAATCCACTGGTTCAGCCACCTTATGCGAATGGAACTATCGCAACTAGACATCCAATCATACAACAGCAGAAAGAACGGCTAAAAAGTAAGAGAAAGACAGACAACGAAATGAGAAGGTTCTTCAGCGTTCATTCTCAAACTCCTGTCGGATCTCACATGTAGCAGGACCATTATCCTACTAATTTCCAGCGGGATGTGGTCCAGAGAATAGAGATGCGTTGTGTCACCGTTTTATTTGCGCCAATAGCCCGACACATCCGTCTTCGGCGGGGAGAAGATTCAATAAGAGAGATTGTTAAACATCACGGACTAACCATGGCAAGCGCAACACAGATGGCCAAAATAAGAAAATACCAACTTCCCACGACGCATATCACTTGTGGAAAAGACAGGAAGATAGGTAGATTGAAGAAACATGTCATAGGGAAGAGAAAGATACAAGTTGGGAGACATATATAGGATGAAGATAAGAAACATTGTCTGTCACTGTGTCTCGTTGCTATATTGTTTTTATTGAGTAATCTTTTGTAACACTTATACCTATTTCTGTTCATGTTTATATATGTCTCTGTTACCTCAACCCCTCATCCATTTCAAGTTTCGGTGTGTTACCAAACACTGAAGCTTATCTCATCAGGCAAATGGTTTGTGGAATTGTTGTGTACTTAGCAACAGATTAATAATTGTGGAGAAGATTTCCTAAATATTCCTCCAACGATTTTCATCAACTATTGAAACATTGTCAACAAACTATCCAGAATTCATTCACACCCTTCCATCCTCTTTTTAATCATATTAAACGTCCCCCACTCCATCCCAATATAATTGGTTTTTCAGCGAATTATGAAAACAACTACATAATTTGTAGAATTTTTTCTTCAGATTCAAACTACCGGGTAATTTCTTTGCACATTAATAAATTTTTGCCTATTAATTGTTGACGTCAAATTTTGTCTACACTTCCCTTTGTCAACGAATGTCATGATTTTCCCGAAATATTCCCACCTAATTGTCTATCTATCTATCTATCTATCTATCTATCTATCTATCTATCTATCTATCTATCTATCTATCTATCTATCTATCTATCTATCTATCTATCTATCTATCTATCTATCTATCTATCTATCTATCTATCTATCTATCTATCTATCTATCTATCTATCTATCTATCTATCTATCTATCTATCTATCTATCTATCTATCTATCTATCTATCTATCTATCTATCTATCTATCTATCTATCTATCTATCTATCTATCTATCTATCTATCTATCTATCTATCTATCTATCTATCTATCTATCTATCTATCTATCTATCTATCTATCTATCTATCTATCTATCTATCTATCTATCTATCTATCTATCTATCTATCTATCTATCTATCTATCTATCTATCTATCTATCTATCTATCTATCTATCTATCTATCTATCTATCTATCTATCTATCTATCTATCTATCTATCTATCTATCTATCTATCTATCTATCTATCTATCTATCTATCTATCTATCTATCTATCTATCTATCTATCTATCTATCTATCTATCTATCTATCTATGCGCTGTATCCCTGTGTTTCCTTGCGGTGTCATGGGTAGTAGAGTTCTCTGGAGATGGCCTTCTTGTGTGCTGTTTGTAAGCTAGTTCTTGTGGCTTCTTTTATTTCTGTGATCTATCTTTTATATGGCCTGTCTCCGGCTTTATAGCCGTTATGTCTATGTGTCATTGCCATCTGTCGCATGCTGTCTGTTGGTAGCCTCGAATCGTGTGAAAACCACTTGATCTGTTGTCTGTTGATGTGTTCCAATACTGGTATTGTTTTGGTTGTCTGTCTGATGTTGTCGTCTCTAATTCTATGTCTTAATGATTCTCCGAGTATTCTTCTAGATATGTCATTTATGCAGTCACTATTTTTCTTTTGTCTTGTGCTGTCATTGTCTAGGTTTTGTAATGGTAGCAGAGTGATGGGGTATTAATAGTCTTGTATAATGCAGCTTTAGTGGTTTACATTTTTGTTCTTAAAAATACGTGTCATCTGACCTACGATCTATTATGTTTTGTTGCATCTATTTTGTATCGCTTGACTATTTTTCCCCATAACTCGTTATAATTTCAGCGCTCAATAATAGTACATAATTGTGTATGTACTGAATAAACTTGAAGCTTGAAGTCAGTACAGGGAAAGTGTCACAGTTCTGGTGTGAGCTAACAGTTTCGTAATTGACTTTATTTTATCAGCAACGAAACGAAATATATTATCGTTCATTTTTTGCGTTTGCACTTATATGGTTGGAATACCTCTGAGCTTGCATAAATCAACATTGTTATTTTGAAGTTTTATCTGAAACGGAGGGTAAATCTTAGTAACTTCCGCGTACTCACGGTGTATGTAAGTATGACAAGTTTTAGGACATGAAAGCTGGGTAGATAAAGTCTTTACTGTAGAAGTTATTACAACAGTAGCTTCTGTGATATTGACAATGTAGCTATACGTCTAAAGCAGTGATTCTCAATCTCGTTTGTCCCATGACAACCCTCTTCTTAGGATACATTTTCTTCAGTGACACCCTTGACTCTTTAAAAAAAATCAATCAATTTCTTCATGTACATATCGTCAAAGACTTTAGCTTCATGAAAATAATTCTTGTTGTTTATCATTAAAGTAGTTACCTTCATGGCCTCCATTCATTGACGGGTCTGTGGCACCCAATAACAAAATCTTACTCCGTGGTCCTCTTCAAGTCTCTGTGGTCTCTAGGAAGGAGGAGCATATCACCATGTTAAGAGCCACTTTCCTTCAAGACTAACAAGAATGTTCTTGAAGAATCATCTGCCTACGTCACTTCGACATCTAACATTAAAATAGAAAAATGAAGCGGTGACGGCGGCACTCGGTTAAACAGACCAAAGCAACTCTCGATACTGCAATTGTCCCGTTGCAAAGATGTTGCTTGGATGGCTGCTGGAACAGAGAGTGGAACACTTGAAATTATTGTACATATTGAATGCAGACCTAGCATCAGCTCAAATCGGTTGCGGAGCACAGCTTAATCGGACATTGCCATCGTCATCTGCAAATAACGTCTTCCCTATCTTCAATATTGCTTTCAAACTTACTAAATTAAATAGATTTCCACAAAGACTAGAGTGTAGAAAGCAACGCCTGTAGATGTACACAATCCATTTTCAAGTAAAATAGCAAAGGATATACTATAATTTTGGCAAGAACACATTCTCAGTTTAACCAAATCGTCGAGTACAAAGTTCTGAAATATATGGGTTCATTACGGAATTATGGGTCCATATTGTTTACGAAACAAAAAATGCATTATTTAACGAACGAACTTTCGCTAAAGGAGCATACAATGAGCATCCTCGGTCTGCATGCAACGCACTGAAAAGCTCACCCTTCCCCCTACCCTGAAAGATTCTTTGAGTGGGGTCCGAATACATTGCGAGTAGATCGAATGAACGGTATCTGACGATGTGTGTATTTTTTTTTAAATCTCCACGTCACGGGGGCTATATGAAATCAATCCTAAAATTAAAATATTGGAGTGTGTGTGGACAGATCATTCCGTAATGAACCGATATTTAATCGTCTTATGCATATCACATTCCAAATTTTCATGACAGTGCCTCATAATTGTTGTAGCTTCAACTTCCTCGTTCCCCAGTCTAGTCTGAATTTCGTTTGGATTTCACCAATGTAATGTACTGTGGAAACTAGCCCTGAAACAGGGCCATAGAGTTTTTTCGTCGGAGCTGTTTGAGATGGCTATAGTTTTCTTCTTGATGTGCCGTAACGCATGCAGTCCTGTAAAATATTTCTGTATTTTATGGAGATTGTCTACGGGGATACATATCGGTGTCACCACTCAAAATTTACCATACATGGGTTTGACTGTTTTGGTCAGTTCTCAATCTAGAAATAATTGTTCCTTTCTTCTAAACCTATATTTATCGTCGTCTTTTTGGCTGCATGTGTGAATTGAGTTCCATTCCATGTTAATGGAGCGTTTGATGACGACGTCTTTTCTAGAAATAATACTGCCTCTTTTATCTGTCGTTGGTAGTAACTTCCTGTTTGCTCCAGCTGGTCTGCTATCTTATTTCCCCCTGATTTATGAGTGGCTTAGAATCCACAAGAGAACTACTTCTTTTGCTTGGTTATTTAATTCAGATAGCTGTGACCTTCTTGTGATCATAGTCATTCATGTGTAATGATTTTGGGTTCTGAAGGGACTGCAAAGCAGACTTGGCATTAGTCAGTATCACTGTCCTTCCTACGTACTAGTGGAGTGATCATAGTTGCAAAACAGTATCTTCTTTGATTGCTTCACATTCTAGAAACTATATATATATATATATATATATATATATATATATATATATATATATATATATATATATATATATATATATATATATATATATATATATATATATATATATATATATTCTTGAGTGGTACAGATCACGTCTGTGACGGCCAAGGTACCGGGTTCTATCCCGTAGTAGGCAGTTGTGCATCTGGACCGTTCAGAAAGCAATAACAAACTACTGAACTTATTTTATTTCCTAAAACATCACTACATCCAACAAATGTTAGATTGATGGCTACGTCCTGAATATGACATGCTGCCAATATATAACCGTTTACAATGCACCAAAATTTCTCGCCAGTGGCCCACCAGACCACTAACTATAGAACAGCAAATCCTACTTCATAGCATGCTTATTTAGTGAGACTTCCCTCTTTTGAAAGCCTCGTATAATTTGGTCTAGACTTTTACGTTTTCACTCCCTGTGATTAGAAGGGATATTTTTTTAATGCTGACATTTGGTAGTCTTCTGTGTGTGAAATAAAGCTCTGGTATAAATCACATAATTGATCAATAGAATACAAGAGTTATTTACTGGTAATTCTTGAAAATCGAACCAAACAAAAAATAATAATCTAGATACAAGAGATTTATATTGCTCGTGTAGGATTTCAAAAGTTAACAGATAAACCAAGATTCTAAAAGTGCTTTCGTGGTCCATCCAAGAAATAGGTAGTCTCACAGTTCTAAATGAATATGCACGAACTGTTATGCACGAATATGCATTACTGTTCATCAAATTCTACTGGGAACAATTTAGAGTTAATATAAAAAGTTATGATTGCAGCTTTAAAAATAATGTTAATATTTTAGCAATCAGATCATTTAAAAAAACATGATTACAAACAAGTGTTTTATTTTGCCTATTTCGGCCATCTTGATATTACATTTGACGTGACATTTCACGTATCATAGACAGTAAAGCAACGGTAGTCTCTTCATCTCTTTTTTCAAAATGTGAGGGTTGCGTGATATCATGGTTGCTAGGGCGACAGTCTAGTGTCTCTAATATCAGCACCTGTACGTGCCTGGTCAGATATATGGTCCAGCATTATATTGCGAATAGCCTGACCAATCTTAGTTTCCAGCCTCTGTTGACTGGATTAAGCCCCCATCTTCACTTCAAGGAGTTGGCCTCGATTGGACAACGTAGTATAGTTTCAATGTTCACCTTTGTAAGCAGACTCCTAGAGTTCTGTGTATGGATTAATCTATCATGCGGTCAAAAAACCAATTTAAAAAAGAATTGGTAGCGTATCCTATTTACGATGCATTCACAAACCTCTCATATTTTGGCAGTAATGCATTTCTAGGCAGTATGAAAACGTTCAGTAGTTTGTCATTGCTTTCTGAACAGTCCAGATGCACAATTTCTTATGGTGTGATTCGAACTTCGTACCTTGGTCGTCACAGACGAGCACTGTGCCACGCCGACACAGAGCCGGACAAACAGCTCATGTTTGATCAATATATGTTACCACGGGGATGTCCCTAGCGTAGTGGTTAAGCTGTGTTAGCCTTGTGTTAAAGAGGTCATAGATTCAAATCCAGCTCGTGTCGTCTTGTTTACAAGATGGATTCTTCGGAGATCCCTGTGAATTATCGCTTGAAGTTACGGAGTTACGTGTTGTGAGGTACTCTCGGAAGGCGGCTTTCCCCTTCGTTGAGATTGACGGAGTACATTTGGGAAACCAACTAAACTGAAGTAAATCCTCTACCTTTTGAAGAATTTTTTTGTGCTACCAAATTGTAAAGCACAGCTTTTGTACCAGTTATCAATTAATGAAAGATAATGTTTTGAAATCATGGACAAACAATAATTGTACAAAGAAATGGATTTCTACAGAACATAAAAGACAATCATAAATCATGAAAATAGTTAATGAAAGGAAATAGTAGATGGGCGATCGATGCGGATAAGGAACATCAGTTCAGGTGTCAGCATTTTAACTGGTAACAGGAACAAAATGAGATGCACATAATTCAGGAAATGATCATAATTCTTTGACCATTAGCGGTATGTTGATTATATTTTATGCACAGATGGTATGGCTTTTCTTCTTCTTCATCGTTCATTCTCAAACTTTCATTGGTTCTCTATTGTAGCAGGATAATGGTCCTACTTTATTTCCAACAGATTGTAATCCAGAGAATGGAAATGCTCTGTTTCACCATGTTATTAGCGTCAATGACCCGACAAATCCGCCTTGGGCGAGGTATGAGACGATATGTTGACGCTGCTTCTGAAAGAGACCTCTTTTAAAAAGACTAACCAATACAAGTTCAATTCTACAATTGAGCTTTTCCTACATCGAAAACGTATGATACAGAGTTTCGTATTTAGCGGCACATGGAGAAATGGCCTATGGAGAAATCCCATAACACTAAACAAAAGTTCACTGACAGTAGACTATCTCGTACGAGATGGATGTAATTGATCCATGTCCTGGTATCTTCCGACCACTGTTTCCACTTCGGAAAATAACACCGAGAAATATATTAGATTCTGCAATCTAATAAGACAGTGGATAATAAACCGTTCTAATATAGAATTTATAACAATCAACGCGTATCGAGAAATCGGTAGTTTCTCACGCGCCATAGAAAGCCACCAGAATCAGAGTCATTCCAGAATTTGATGTACTTGGTGGTAGCAATCCGTCAACCACTATTGTGCCTCTAGGGATTTCCAATGTAAAAAACAATACGTGCAGTCGGTTGTGATTGCTTTCTGTACGGTCTGGGTGCACAATTGCCTAAACGTTGTTGGAATCTGGTATCGTGGCCGTCCCTGCAAATCAGATGAGATATAGGAATGGTTATAATGTATAAAGAACGCAAACAAAAAACAGCATTTACTAACCAAGATGTAATACTTTCTTCTATTTTATTATTTCAGAGAGTACTTCTAGCAACCACAGCTACAAAATGTTCGTCTTCATTATCTGAAGTGACCCCTGTATAAACTGTAAAGTTACAAATAGTTCGTCTTCATTTTCTGAATCGACCACTTGTGTGAACTGCAAGTGACGGTGAAGTTTATTGTGAATAAAAAATTACATATATGCTCCTATAGACATATTTTAAGCGGACAAATCACGACAAATAAGGATTATCTGAAGTAACAGCGAGGGCGGTTACAAAATGAGTACAAATAAAGCTCTGCAACAGGTCGCATCTACTACGGCTGTTACCATCAGAACTGGAAGCAATGAACTGTACCACCTCAGTGATGTTTATAGAGATTTGACAAGATATACAGATCTTGTCATCCTTCCTGTTATTGGAATTATTGGATTAATCGGAAATACGTTGAGTGTAGTGATATTGATAAAGAGCGGATTAAACAAACCATCCAATATTCTACTGCTTGGTCTAGCCGTGTCTGATTTCTCTGTATTGTTGAATACGATCAACATCGGGAGATTATTGGTGTACAACTCACCCGTGGAGCAGTACTGGTTCGGAGATAAAATATCAATTATAACTTGCTATAATTTAACAATGGCTACCCTATTTATTTATGATTTGGCTTGTGTAATGTCTAGAACATTAATAGTTTTCATCACATTAGAACGTGTTATCGCTGTTTTCTTTCCACTCCAGTTTTCAAGTTTGGTAACTCCTTCAAAAGCAACATATATGGTTATCTTTTCTTTTCTAATAGCCACGCCCACTGCTATTATAAAGCTATTTAAACACTTTTTATTAAGTGGCTACAACACGCCTTACGGAGGGTGGACAGGTATCGTTTTGCAGAGAAACGATTGGCATGGAAGTAACAAAGAATTTTATGTTAAGGTTGTTTCTTATTACATTTTACCATTTGCTTCTACAGCAATTGTTACTCTTGGCTGTATTATGATTGGTGTAAAAGTAAGCGTCATTATGCGGCGAAGAAAAACATTAACTTCTAATAAACGAAACAATAATTCATTAGGGAGAACAAAGACTTTATTTATTATTTGTTTCTTCTTTTCTATTTCCCACATCATACTTCTATTTACATACCTACCTGAACTGAATTATACCTCTGATATTTGGAATACTTTATATTTTGTTCGTCTAATTTACTGGGATTGCGTTGAAATTATCATTGCAAGCAACAATGCTGGAAATTTTTTTATTTACGTGATATCTAATCCCAAGTTCCGAAAGCTGATAATACAATTTTTGTGCAGAAAAAATCTTAGGAAGTAGATCAAGAAACCTGATATTGTAATTCTTGTGTAGAACTAAAGAGTCCTACTAGATATCTAAGGTTGAAAAGTCGTTTCTGGAGAAGACTCATGTTTAAGAAGTGGATAAAGATTTGAGAATATGTTTCTTGTGCAAACTTAGATTTAAGCGGATGTACAAAGTTGATAATTCGTTTCTTGTGTTGATTAAATACTAAGCATTAGGATAAAGTAGTTGTGAAAACTGTTACATTCTTGTGTCGATTGAATACTGAGGAGTAAACTTACAAAGTTGAAACTATTTTCAGCACCAGCGTTGTCAGGGACTGAATGGAGAGTAAATAATAGCAACACAGTGAACTACCCTGCATGCCGCAAGCCGCTACTAAGGATATTTGAATGTTGAACTGACTAAATCAATTGACAGGTCAAAATGATCTCACATAGCGTTACCCATCTTGGCTGATGCTACTGATGTTCTCACTTTATGTAAACTTTGTCTGGACAGCCAATGACAGGTACGGAAACGCTTAAAAAGCCAAAGTAAGTGACAATGCATATGATTTCTCGCAAGACTATCCTGGAGAAGTACTTATATTCTAGTTATAGTAGTGATAACGCTTACGACGGGAAATCTCGAAAAATAACCGCTATGTCTTTTTTGTCAACCAACCCTTACTATGACGATGTAGCTAGTCCTACTAGTATTTCTAGATATTCTTCGTGTTTACAACTAATCCTGTCTTAAATTTTCAAAATATCGTCTCGTCTCTGTTATATTCATTGATCTAGATTCACTGACTTCTATGAACAATCTATATCATTGATCGGGTCTGCTTAGTTCATGTGATGGATGATTCCCTTCTGTAATGTAAGAATATCTAGCCGACATGTCTGCTCGTTTGTTTCTCTCAACATCATCATGTCCGGACACCGCATCTAAATCGTTTCTCCTCTTTTTCTTTTCCTTGTCTTTGATCCTCATGTCATACAATTTTAGAATCCATGCAGTTAGTCTCTTTATGATAATTTATGGGATATCCCTGGCGTAGTTTATATCTCCCTGACTTTTGATTTGGGTTCAAATGGTAACGAGTTTGAATATCGTTGTGATATCTGGGTGTTTGTTTTTGTTGAGATTCCTGGTAGTATTCATGAACCTATGGGGTTATGAAATATGAACGGTACTCAGGCAGAAACGTACCACTTCGTCAAGAGTGGTGGCATATTCTAGATAGGAAGCGTAGAGCTTCGTCAAGAGTTGTGGGATACTCTAGGCTGAAAACGTACCGCGTCGTCAAGAGTGATGTTGTACTTAACAGGTAGCCTGAGTAGAGCTAAATTAATCATCCCCCTTTCTAATCATTTACCACTTTCGCCAGTTGTTAAACCTCTCGACAATATAGCCTTGGCTATCTATATTACAGGCCTTCTAACGTAATTAATGAGGCATTCATTCGTTCATTTTCTTGATTATTCCCGTGTTTTTCGTTGGAATATTTATATGTTTGGAATCACTTGTAAAAAATAGCCAAGGCTACTCCAAGTATGTAAATAGTAACCAATGGAAAGCGTGACAATAATCAAAAACGTACCTAATGAAGGCCTCATTAATTCAGCTAAGAGACTGCAACGTCGGAGCCTCGATTCTGCTGACAATGTTGTTTACCTGGGTACTCCATGGACATACACATATGTGACGGAAGTTAACTTTATATTTGTTCATTATTTTATCATATTTATGTATTTTCTAGACATGCAACATCACATGTTTGCAATGTATTCTACTTTGCTATATTAATTCACATATCGGTTACTGTACATTAGCTCCTATCATATGGCATGTAACAACTATTTATTACTCTGTTTGTCCCTATCTTACTGAAGATCTGCTAGTCGAAACGTCGATTTAGTGTAAGATTGAGTGTTAACTCATTTTAAAATATATTTTGCTGGTTGACGAACAATTTTATTCAAGACACAGTCTTCTTCGTCTGTTTTTGTTCTCAAACTGTTCCAGATTAGCAGGATGTAATCCGGAGAACAAAATGTGATGTGTCACGGTTTACACATTTGCTGCGATATCTACACCTTTCGACATGTCACATCCAGCATCAACATATCTTTGACCTATATGTGATGTGATATCCATCTCTACTCTCGAAACTCCTTAGTCGCGTCTTACAAAATGCATGGAATGTAAAAAGTGGGTACAATACAAGAATCAGTGGACAGTTTTCTACGGAACAAATAGCAAAAATAATTAAACGGAACGAAATTCCGATAAAGTCGCATATACTGACACATCCAATATTCTACACGTTGCGCGATGAGAGCCCCTGACCACTCGACATGCGCGCTGCACACTGAGGGAGAGGTGGAAGGCCAGTTCATTGCGTACAAATCGCTAGATCGGTATTTTAAGTTACGACTTTTTAAGTTTCTTAGATAGTGCAATAGCATATGAAATTTAAAAGTTGGTATGTTGTCACGTGATTTGTTCACTGATTCTTGTATTGTACCAAAAAGTGTTGCTATTCTTTGCTCACCTATCCATAAAAACACCATCGAGTAAAGACTTGATTTCATTCAATTGGATCCCCGCCAAATACGGATGTGTTGAGCTATTGGCGTAAATAAAACGGCGACACGACGCATTTCCATTAACTGGACTACATCTTGCAGGAAATATATTAGGACCTTTGTCCTGTTACAGGAGAGATCCATCCGGGAATTTGAGAGTGAATACTGAAGAAGATTCAATTGGAACAATCATGAGCGTGACTGAATAAACACAACGCATTCCATTAGCTTGACTACATCCTGCATATCTGCAGTAGTTACATTCTTGTTTGACTACATCCTGCTTAGTTGTTGGAGTTTAACGTAGAAGAAGAACACGCAGAAGAAGAAACACATATGAAATCTTCTTTCTGTAGATATGTTACATATGTTAAAATACCGTTGAAGAAGACACAATTAACATATGAGTTATCAGTTATCAGTGTTTGTTATCATCAGCCGAGACTGTCGGCAGTAGAAAACTACTGTACAGGACTTCATCAAGTTGTTTTTATTATTGCCGCGCTTTTCGTTGGCCACTATTTATAAACTTGGAATCGCATGCAAAAATAGCCAAGGCTGACCAAAGAAATTCACGAAATAATTAAAATCGATCTTTCTTGTGATGTTTACATTTTCTGTACACAGGTCTTTACATTGCGAAGAGCGGTCATACATCTGCGCACATCAGACAAGTCTAAATGTACTTCGATTCTCATATCTTTAAATCCGTCACAATGTGGAGGCTGACAGTTTCAGATTCAGTGTTAATGTATCAGTCTATATCATTCTTGTTCTATATCTATTATATTTCTCTTTCTGATCTATTCCAATCTTTACACCACTCTTTCACAATTTTGAGGGCAACAACGATTCACACGTCTGAAAACCTTTGAAACGCATGAGATCCTCCCCCTCCCACAGTTCATTGATTCCATTGCAACAATCACAGAGATACACAAGATCAACATGTGTAGTTACACATAGGCACAAGACAAAAGAGAACATTCCGAAATAGAATTAATGTTTAATATTTATTACGTTTACAATTATAAATGAAATAATTTTACATTATAAAAAAGGAAACTTAAAGAAGGGGCGAAGAATATGACCTTTTGCTGATGTTGTACAATGAAATATTGCTTATTTTTACTCTTTTTCATAAGTTCGTTCTCAAAGTCCTGCAAATCGGTGGGATGTAGTCGGAAGAAAGAAGAATGTTGTACTATAGTGTACAGATTAGTTGCAATATATGTTCCTTTTTGGCCTGACACATCCGACTTCAGCATGTTTTTGTTTCTCTTTGCCCCTACATGAGATGGGCAGCCACTCTACCCTAAAAACATTCTCAGTCGTCTCTTACGACATGCTAGTCAGACAATAGTGTCGCTATTCTTTGTACCATGCTAGTCAGACAATAGTGTCGCTATTCTTTGTACCATGCTAGTCAGACAATAGTGTCGCTATTCTTTGTACCATGCTAGTCAGACAATAGTGTCGCTATTCTTTGTACCATGCTAGTCAGACAATAGTGTCGCTATTCTTTGTACCATGCTAGTCAGACAATAGTGTCGCTATTCTTTGTACCATGCTAGTCAGACAATAGTGTCGCTATTCTTTGTACCATGCTAGTCAGACAATAGTGTCGCTATTCTTTGTACCATGCTAGTCAGACAATAGTGTCGCTATTCTTTGTACCATGCTAGTCAGACAATAGTGTCGCTATTCTTTGTACCATGCTAGTCAGACAATAGTGTCGCTATTCTTTGTACCATGCTAGTCAGACAATAGTGTCATTATTCTTTGTACCATGCTAGTCAGACAATAGTGTCGCTATTCTTTGTACCATGCTAGTCAGACAATAGTGTCATTATTCTTTGTACCATGCTAGTCAGACAATAGTGTCGCTATTCTTTGTACCATGCTAGTCAGACAATAGGGTCGCTATTCTTTGTACCATGCTAGTCAGACAATAGTGTCATTATTCTTTTTACCATGCTAGTCAGACAATAGTGTCGCTATTCTTTGTACCATGCTAGTCAGACAATAGTGTCGCTATTCTTTGTACCATGCTAGTCAGACAATAGTGTCGCTATTCTTTGTACCATGCTAGTCAGACAATAGTGTCATTATTCTTTGTACCATGCTAGTCAGACAATAGTGTCGCTATTCTTTGTACCATGCTAGTCAGACAATAGTGTCGCTATTCTTTGTACCATGCTAGTCAGACAATAGTGTCGCTATTCTTTGTACCATGCTAGTCAGACAATAGTGTCGCTATTCTTTGTACCATGCTAGTCAGACAATAGTGTCGCTATTCTTTGTACCATGCTAGTCAGACAATAGTGTCGCTATTCTTTGTACCATGCTAGTCAGACAATAGTGTCGCTATTCTTTGTACCATGCTAGTCAGACAATAGTGTCGCTATTCTTTGTACCATGCTAGACAGACAATAGTGCCGCTATTCTTTGTACCATGCATTACATGCAATAGTTTCGCTATTCTTTGTACCATACAGTACATGCAATAGTGTCGCTATTCTTTGTACCATGCTAGACAGACAATAGTGCCGCTATTCTTTGTACCATGCTAGACAGACAATAGTGTCTCTATTCTTTGTACCATACAATACATGCAATAGTTTCACCATTCTTTGTACCATACAATACATGCAACAGTTTCACCATTCTTTGTACCATGCAATACATGCAATAGTGTCGCTATTCTTTGTACCAATTGGGGCCCTGTAGTTTAATAGTGAAACACTTAACGATATTGTATAATTCTGCCAGATATTGCACCTAAATGTATACATTAAAATGTGCTAGGGATGTTCTCATTATAATTTTTAGATTAGAAGAGTGTCATGTGGGTGTTCAGGCAATGAGAGCGTAAATTTCGCTGGCGTGTCCTGCTAATGTGTCGGATTGTAGGATAACAATTGATGTGTCAGATGCACGGAATTTATAACAAACAGCAGAGGCGAAAACAAATAATGAGGGTCATGTTTGATTGTCCTGAGTAAAATATCTGGGATTGAAAAGTAGCGATCCGAGAAATTAGAGTTAGTATGGACTTCGAAGAATGTTCGTCTATCAACAGAGAACTGCAACTGTCAGTCGCCGTGTATTGGCCACTCAAGGGTAAATCTGAGAACCGATGGGCGTGAGTTATGTGCGATGATGAGAATATGACCACTAAGTAATAAGAAAATGTGATTTTGGGCCAGTAAAGATTTTTTTTTAAATAACTGTGATCTGAAGTGAATGTCGCAAGAGATGAATAATGGGGTTTCTGTCTGAATTAGGCTGTCCAATCCGAAGGTCGTGACCTAAAATTTATTCGTCATGTCGAATGTGTCAAGTCACAAAATGCAAATATCGCAATCAAGCTGTAAACCATAACACATGCATTACTGTTATTCAAGCTACATTCTGCTAACCTGTAGGATTAGCCAATCAGAAGAGGAGATCTTTAAAAATGTATAGTTATAATATTTTATCCTAATGAAAAAATAAAAAACATGACATTGCTATGATATTTCCTGTAAATGTTTTGTCTTGAAGTATTACATTAAATGTGCTATGCCATGTCTCGTCACTAATTTGTCTTGAAGTATTACATTAAATGTGCTATGACATGTCTCGTCACTAATTAGTATTGAAGTATTACATTAAATGTGCTATGACATGTCTCGTCAAGGATTTGTCTTGAAGTATTACATTAAATGTGCTATGACATGTCTCGTCCCTGATTTGTCTTAAGTATTACATTAAATGTGCTAGGATACTTCTCGTCAATGTTTTTGACATGACTACATTACATTTGCTATTATCATTCTAATTTTAGTGGTTAATCTTAATATTAAATAAAATATGACATATTCGTTATAATTGATGCAATTGTTAAGAATCTTCTGGAAATTATTAAATACATAAAAAAAATTTGATCACACCAGAAGGTAGAAGAACTTGTAGAATCAAATTGCAAAACAAACTAGTAGCAGCTGAACGACCCTGGTTCATATCTCTTATACAATCTTTATATTTTCTTCGTTATAGTTCAGAGTATTGAATGTAGGAAATTGATTGAGAATTACAATCATGTACACGTTTTAACATACAACTTCGGTAAGGGAGGTGGATTTTCTCTATAAAAACATGTAATCACGACATTCTTTTTTAGTATTTTACACGATTTTGTGGGAGGAATACCATACATAAAGGGGAGGTGGGGGAGAGAAGGATGTAATTACCCAGAAATGACACCTGCTTGTTCTTAATATTTTTTATTACATTTACTGATTCATTCAGGAACTTACATACATTTCTCTCGCGGGAAAAGTGGGGGGGGGGGGGGGTGGAAGAGGGGTAGTGAAACAAAACAAGATCTAAATTTGACGACCTTTGTGTACCAAATCTTTGCAGTGACTACGAAATAGCAGCACAATTTTATACAGGAACAAACAAATAATTACTAATCAAATGTTTAGGGACATACTATCGGGCACGCCTATACAATTACGGATGTCCAACAGTAGACAATTGTTTGCGACGGTCTTAGAGAAACAGTTGAAGTAACGTGAGGTTACTACATTCTTGGAGGCGGATGGTTGTGCTTTGGTTTTTGGCATTCATCAAAGAATGACCCCGGCGTAAAGGGACGTCTGTATATGCATAATTCGTAATCGATTTGAAATAACCAACCCTCGAAGACGGATGTGTTGGGCTATTGCCGCAAATAAAACGGAAACACAACGCATTTCTATTCTCTGAACTACATTCAACTGGAAATCGTGTAAGACCATTGTTCTGTTACAAGAGAAATGCAGCGGGAGTTTGAGAATGAAACGCTGAAGAAGAAGAAGAAGAAACAACCACATCAGGGTGCACATGTGTACACAGGGGGTGCAGAGAGTACACATTTCTCCGCATATCTCTCGTGTCGATCCAGGGTTGGCAGATAACCAAGATTCTAATAGTATCTCCTTGTGATGCATACTGAAAACAGACATCCTGCAGCTGGTGCTGTGTTCTTGGTCAACACTCTAGGGATCATGTCCGTGGGTGGGAAGGCTACAGACGGAATGATAATTGGCTGCAAGAAAAAGAGACAAGCAATCCCTACTACACTTCTCCACTAACAAATAAAGCGGCACTGTTGACACACAGTGACGTAAGACATTCCGACTCGGTCAGTCAGTTGTTGGTACCTATTGGTGGTTTTACGTATTTCGGGACCGGGAATGAGTGGTCGTAAATGTATATGCTCGTACGTGTTTTTGTGTGTATGCATACACTACCACCACGATGAAATATTGACGGATTATATAGTATTATCGTTATGACTGTATGGTACGGATAATAATGGTAGAGGGTGCGATCATTCACATCCACAGATATACAAATTCGACTAGAATTATGACGCATGTGGTTGCGTCTTTGGGTCTCACCAATGGCCCACTAGACATACCATCCATGCAACAGAAAACCTTAGTGGATGATATGCCGTTATATTGAGGTTATCTTCTTATAGAAGCTTCATGGCATGTCATCTATACAGTTATGATTTTGTTTTGTTGTTTAAATGTTTTTTCATGTTTGCCTGAATATATGTATGCACCCTCTGTGGTTGGGAGGGAGCCAGAGATGTACTGCGCAGCACCGACGAGGAGGAAACTGACATCACTGTTTTTCCTATGGCTGAGGCCCATCATAGAGGCACAGTGACTCAGGACGTGACAATCCTTTTGACTTGAACATTTGGTTGCATGCCTGGAGCAATAGAGAAGTTTGGTATAACCAGTAGTCAATTGGTGGCGGGGAATGAGCACATTGAACCCTATCTTGGCTACAGTCGCTAGGAGCAGTGCAAAGGTTGAAACCTACCTTCCTGGAGGTGTGATAGTAATTATCTGGCTCTGTCACGGGGTGGGCCGAAAATCCACAGACTTCCCAGCAATATAATGTCATCTAATGGCATTAGGGCCAAGGGCATGAGCCCATGGACCGCTGGATCAGCAACCAACCAACCAACCAACCCAACTAGAATTATGACCTAAACCTGTATTCCACCATACATGTCACAAGTGTGAAAGGGTCTACCATGACTGATCAATGCAAGAAATATTCGCTAATAAGAACTCGTTTTCTAAAATGACTCAACTGACTATTCCCTCAATTTGTATTGACTCTCACACAAATCAAAGTGATCAAAGAAAATCACGTGAAGAATCAAATGAAATATTAAGAAAACTTGATTTATCATTATCCAGTATATCTTATAGTGTAGAAGGCTATGGGTATATTTACTAGCATTACCAGATTCGCTTCCGGGTTATATTTACGTATCAACGCTGGTGTATATTTGTAGATTATTCAAGAAACCAATACGTTGGTATTGTGACAATTTCAGAAAATAGTTGTGCCAATTTATCGACACCGGGGACTGAATACTAAAATATAACCGCTAGAAAATGTATTTAACACATACCCCAAAAAGAACGTTTGATAACATACTAACTTAATTTCAACGTTTCAGGATTCTTCAATGCGAAGATAAAATGATTGAATTGAAATATAAGCTAACCTCTCGCATTCCTGATAACTTCAAAGCCCACGTTCTCTTCTCTGCCAATCATGAAACCCTAGTTCAACTCTTCTCATCGATTAAGTAAACTAGCACCGTCAGCTGTAATTTACATGTACTACACCATGATCTCATTAAACAGAATCATAACAAATATTTGAATTATAATCTTGTGAGTCTCTGAAGGTGACATATCACGAAATTCAAGAATGTTTAAAAGTATGGATGTACTAGTGCAGTGTTTCTCAAACTCTTTTCGGTCTCCGCCTTATTCCGTATAAATTGCATAGATCAAATAGGACCCTAATAGGACCCTCAAATAGGACCACTAAGTACGCCTTCGGTAAAGGTGGGAAAGGAATAATTTATATGTTTTTGTGGAATTTTTGGAGACCTTTTTTAAATTAAAAAAATGGTCATTTAATATCGATGGCTTCATATCTTTATTGAAAAACAGCAAACACAATGGATATGGTTCTTGTTAAGAAGAAGCGGTAACCCACATTTATTCAACATTTGTATTGACGCCATCTCTTTTTGAGAAGTTTCTGCTGTCACGATTGAGAATACACATTTTAAAAACAGCTGTATGCTGTACGAAATCCACACGAAATACTGGCAGACACGCCAAATAAGGTATTGAAATGCAATTTTATTCCAAGGATTATAAAAACACACCAAAAAAAAAAACAAAAAAAAAAAAAAAAACGCTAGGCTGAAAGATAGAACACCCTCTCCTAGTTGACACTACAGGGAGTTTGCAAAGCTAATTTCGAGAATATAGTGCGCCAGAAAGACACTGTGTGCTGTTTTTGAACAGTGTTAAATTACTTTCATTTTGATGCAGATAAATTAGAAAGCTTCATTTTTCAACACAAGCCTGCCCCTGGTTTCAATAATCCTAGTTGGGCTAGGTTTCAGATAGCTTTCAATTCATACTAACAGAATTGAACTTCCTGTCTTATAGTATATAACAATTAGTAGGTTGTTTCAATATCAATCAATCAATAAGCCCGTAACCCTTTACAATCGTAGGGGGTACCACATTTGAATGCTTCAGCACACAGTCCTCCAGCGAATTCTATCCTCAGCGATGCGGATGAGTGGAAATATCTTGTCCTGTCCATTCCTTGATGTTGTCTGTTAATGCCTTTATTTGCCATCCTCTGCTTCTTCCCACTTAGACAGTTCCCTGCAGTATTGTTTTTGACAAGGAATCGTGCCTGCATACATGTCCCAACCATGCTACTTTTCGTTGTTTCACTATTGAAAGCAATGGTTGCTGAACACCTGCACTCCAATATATGTCTGACGAGATATATGTAATATGTTTCAATATATAAAATATATGTGTCAATATATTTTTTTGTGATTTAATGTGCCTATTTTCCATAAAGCTCTTACTGCCACCCAGAGTGACGTTTTCGCACACTTTCAGGAACCCTGTACTAGAATTAAATGTTTGCTGGTGTATGTTTTTTTTAATGTAAAAATGTAACAAAATATTGAAATATTTGTAATAAGAGTAAATCTTTCTTACGTTTCACCTATGATCGGTGAAAAGTTTACCCATAAAGAGAAAAAAGTACAACGATGTTAATCTCGAATACATGAACATTCAAGAGATAATGTGTGGGGTTTCTTTATGGTGATCATGTTCTCACCCAATAAATCAAGTGCCATGCAGGGTTGCGTAGGCGATCATGCTTCACCACATCTCTCTGTCTCGTGTTGTTATTAAGTTCAGTTGGTGACTTCTATTTATGCCAGAGTGACAACCCATCCAGAAATCTCTCTCTTTATCATGCTCATCTGTTCTGCCCTTGATTTTTCTGGTGGTTACTAAATGTTCAAGTTTTACATTTCTCATCACATGCCCTAAAAATCTTTAGTCTGTGTATAATGTTCGTTACAATTTGTCGTTTTACCACAGCATCTCTGAGAACTTTTACATTAATTGTATTGGCTGTCCATGGAATTTTCATAATTTTTCTTAACCACATCTCAGTTGCTTGCATCTTATATTGAGCACTTTTATTTACCGTCCATGCTTCACTTCAATAAAGAATGATTGGTTCAATATAACATCCTAGCAGTCGAACTCGTGTATGCATTGATATTACTAAATTGCATAGAATGTTTCTCATTTTTTAAATATTGATTTGACCTGTGATATCTTGTTCTTGATCTCATTGGAGCACCGTACATCTGATGTTAAAATTGTGCCAATATACTTGACTTTATCCGCTTCATTTAATTTAGAATCATTGATAGTAATCATCCTCTATATGGTTTAATTCTTTAAGTGAATCATCCTCTACATGGTTTAATTCTTTAAGTGAATCGTCCTCTACATGGTTTAATTTTTTTAGGTGAATCATCCTTTACATGGTTTAATTCTTTAAGTGAATCATCCTCTACATGGTTTAATTCTTTAAGTGAATCGTCCTCTACATGGTTTAATTTTTTTAGGTGAATCATCCTTTACATGGTTTAATTCTTTAAGTGAATCATCCTCTACATGGTTTAATTCTTTAAGTGAATCGTCCTCTACATGGTTTAATTCTTTAAGTGAATCGTCCTCTACATGGTTTAATTCTTTAAGTGAATCGTCCTCTACATGGTTTAATTCTTTAAGTGAATCATCCTCTACATGGTTTAATTCTTTAAGTGAATCATACTCTACATGGTTTAATTCTTTAAGTGAATCATCCTCTAAATGGTTTAATTCTTTAAGTGAATCATCCTCTACATGGTTTAATTCTTTAAGTGAATCATCCTCTACATGGTTTAATTCTTTAGGTGGATATACGCTCCATGGTTTAATTCTTTAAGTGAATCATCTTCTACGTGGTTTAATTCTTTAAGTGAATCATCTTCTACATGGTTTAATTCTTTAAGTGGATATACGCTCCATGGTTATTTTTCTAAGTGAGTCATCCTCTACATGGTTTAATTCTTTAAGTGAATCATCCTCTACATGGTTTAATTCTTTAAGTGAATCATCCTCTACATGGTTTAATTCTTTAAGTGAATCATCCTCTACATGGTTTAATTCTTTAGGTGGATATACGCTCCATGGTTTAATTCTTTAAGTGAATCATCCTCTGCATGGCTTAATTCTTTAGGTGGATATACGCTCCATGGTTTAATTCTTTAAGTGAATCATCTTTACATGGTTTAATTCTTTAGGTGGATATACGCTCCATGGTGTAATTTATGAATGATACTTTAGGCATGTCTATTTAGTATCACGTCGCTGCTATTGATGATATACACATACACAGCCGTACTTGACACCGATGTGGCTTCAGGCACATACGCAGTCATACTTGACGAAGATGTAACTACATACACATACACAGGCGTACTTGACACCGATGTGGCTTCAGGCACATACGCAGTCATACTTGACGAAGATGTAACTACATACACATACACAGGCGTACTTGACACCGATGTGGCTTCATATACATACGCAGTCATACTTGACGTAGATGTAACTACATACACAGGTGTACTTAATCTCAATGTGACTCTAGACACATACACAGTCGTATATGACTGCTGACGCATACGCAGACGTTCTTGACGTCGAAGTGACTATAGGCATCGGACAGTTAGATAAGCACTGAGTCTTTGTAGGGCGTCAGATTGTAAAACATGAACTCATTTCTCGCCCAACTTCAGATATTAAGACATGAACCTCAGTTCTCATCGGACGTTGGACAGTAAAACATGAACCACAGTCTTCGTAGGACCTCAGATAGTAAGACATTAGCTTAGTCCTTGTAGGCCGTCAGATTGTAAGACATGAACTCAATTCTTGAAGAACTTCAGATATTACGAGACATGAACATCAGTTCTCATAGTACTTTGGATAGTAAGACATGAACCCAGTCCTTGCAGGTCGTCTTATAGTAAGACAGGAATCTCAGATCTTGCTGGACCACAGATAGTATTTCTGGTTATAATGTTGAAATGATATTCTCAATTTGTTTGTTCAAACATTTGGTTTGAAAATATGGAGTAATCAGTTGTTGAGTAAACACATCTTAGAACCATCTGTGTTGTTTCTTTAATGGTGGATTCATTTGGCTGAGGTAAACGACTTTCATTTTTTGAGATATTTAATTTTGGCATATGTTAATTATTTAGGAACTAATATAAACAATATGGTTGACTGCGCAGTTGAGAATAATAGAAGAACAGCAATGACGCTGTAAAAAATTAAAACAGCTAAAGAAACTATGCCAGGGTACTAACATAAGAACCAAGTTGTGTTCACTGCGAACATGTGTGTTTCCTGTAGCGATGGATGTGAAGTATGTACCGATGGATGTGAAGTATGGACACTAAATAAAACAGTGGCCAAGAGAATAGCATCATTTGAATTAAAGTGCTATAGAAAAGCTCTGAGAATACCATGGACAGCGAAGTAAACAAACCAGGACGTGTTACGAACAATTATCGTCTAGGAAGGCTGGCTTCTGGACACCATATTAAAGGAAAAGCTAGTTTTTTTTCGGTCACATTAAAAGACACGACGGCATGGAGAGAGTGTTACTGGAGGGGATGATAGAAGGCAACAGGGGCAAAGACCACCAAAGACGTCGTTGGACAAAAGACATTCAAGAATGCCGGTGCATGTCATTAAAAGAAGCAGGACAACTTGCTGAAGACCGCGGAGAATTCAAGAAATCCATAGGGAAGACTAGCCAGGGTAGACCACAAGAAGCACTCAGAAGAACAATACTTAGAGAAAGTAAAATAATCTATATCCATAGTATTCAAGAACTGCACAGAATAGCTTTGAACAGACAGAATTGGAGAGATCTGACCTCTGCCCTATGCGCTAACTTCAGCGCAAAAAGGAAAATGATGATGATAGGGAAGACTATGTTCTGGAAAGAATATGTCACATGATGATGACACGACTTTCAACCTACGAATGGTTTCCTTTGTTGATCATATCACTTGGTCTGCGGGACCTTCGTTTTTCTGGCGTGGTTACCTGATTGACGCTATCTAGTTGGGCTGCAGCTGTTGCTGACGTTACCTAGTTGGGTTGTAGCTGTGGTTTCTAACTATAGTCATAAGAAGTTTGTTGATATGAAATACTTTAAGTAGGGGGATTTTCCTAATTGTGAAGGCCTGTTTGTGAAAAATCCCCAATGAGAGGAGTTTTTATCGACCTTTTGTTTAAATTCCTAGTACTAAAAATCATGTTCATATTTTCTAAGGAAGGGGTTTGAGCACCAAAATGCCATCCCTTATCTACGGGTCTGAGTCCTGAAAAGGACAACATCGTGGCTTGATTATGGTCCTGCGACGGACTTATGTATCCTTTCTTAACCTTCTGCATCTTCTTTCAACTTTTTATACCAATATCTGAAAGAGTTTGCTAGGGTATGGGTTACACCTGGACATTATAGACTGCTATGGAGATCTGTGATATTCAAACTTTTTTTGCCCGATAACCCCTATTTTTGTAAAAACAATTCTTCCGTTTCGCTTTCGATGTTTTAAAGGTCGTTAGCTATTGTCATTTCCAAGTATTGCATTAAAATTCTGGTGAGGGGGGGGGGTGTCCGTTTTTGTACATTTGGGTCCCATATGCCACGGTCAGTCCGTGTCTCTTTAAGTTTAATTTGACTGTCTCCACCCATTTAGTTATTGTTCTTCGTCGTGTGTTGTAGCGCGATCCTCTGGTGTTGCTAGTACGAAGGGCTGGTTCCATTGATTCCATGCGCATGTACCTGATTGATACAACACTGTACCCTCTTTAATAGAAAACTGTCCAGCTTATATATATATATATTGAATCAAGTGAAAATGTGAAACATTTTAAACGCATCTAATGTTAGCCAGTTTTGACCATGGTCATGTGTTATGCCAAAAATAGACAATCTTGAGAGAATATTGTTTGTAGCTGAGTCCAGTCAGGAAAAAAAGGGGGAAAATTCACTGTCTCTTTCTTTCTCTCTTACAAACCACATTCCTCATTGTCGGAAAAGTAACACTATGAAAGCATATCTTACATATCGTTTACACAGCGTTTAACACATAATATAGAACACATAACATATAACACATAATATAGAACACATAACATGGAACGTAACATGTACCATATAACATATAACACAAAACATAACATAACATGTACCCTATAATATACAACAAAACTTATTTTTCATAGAAAAGTTTACATCATTTTTATTTTATTTATATTCATATTGTTTATCTAAACACATTAATACATAAAGGGGGATGGGAAGGGAGACATGCATAGAGCGAATATCACATTATATTTTACGAAAATTAAAGAGATTTGCATATCTATGTAACGAACAAATATTAGTACATGAAACAATTTTATATTTACATACACGTCAAGCCGGTAAAATAAAATTAATCAGTTGTTGGATATTTTCCTGTTAAGGGATGTTATGGTGAATGTGACAGACAGTGGTAATGAATGTTTATTTACCATATAATCCGTCACGTCGTACACGATGATTCTAAATTTAAAGACACATTTAGTAGCTATCGCAGTTTGACGAAGTGTGTTCCGATTTCGAAAAATGGCATTCTAATAAATAGAAAAATCGCAAAACAATCAAGCCTGTAGCTATGGGGAGAGGGTTTTTGTGGAAAAGCTCTTACTAGGATAATGCAGGATATCCAGCACAAACAATCAAAGACAACAAATTCCACAATATACTCAGCATACACGAGGAACATCTCCAGAAAACTCTTCTACCCTTGATGATGATGATTAAAGATTAATGATGAAGGGTTTAGCGAAAAGATAGATAATCAAGTACAAATATTTGATAAATACTTCCACTGCAAAAAAAATAAAATGATTGTCCCAAACAAGATCCTTAAAAACTAAATAAAAGGTATTATGTTTAGGACCCCCTCTTTCAATTAAAAATTCGTGTCTATAACATTGACCACAATGAAATCAAACCTACAAATAAGAGAAAATTAAAACGTTATTTAAAAAAAAAGAATTACAGATATGAGCATGCATTATTGTCCGAAAAACGCATTCGATAATTAATAATTTTGCAGATCGCCAGGCCAGTTAAATGTATCTGTCAATGGTACACAACTAAAGCATGTCGCAGAGTTTAAATATTTAGGAAAAGTCTGTGAAAGAAATGTAAATCGATAGAGAAATCGATATACCATTCCAGAAAGCGAAAGAAAGACATTCCAGAAATCCACAAAATGTAGCGACTTGCCAGCTGTCGCCAATACTCAAACACCACACAATGTTCATGGTGAAAAAACTGCAATTGATAAATATTAGTAACCAAATCTGTTAACAATGTCAAAGATGGCCCTTGACAAATATACTAGCTAAAATAAAAATCATGTGTGAATTAAGATTTCTAAGGAAAGCTGTACATGTCCAACAGAAGAGACCGACTTCGAAATGAAGACATAGGAAAAGAAATAATGACCATCTCCTGTCATGATAACATCAGGACACCATCAAGAGACAAGCAAAACAGATGGTTTGGCCACTTCATGAAAATAAAATTAACCATACAACAGCGAAAGATAGGGTTACAAATCAAGAAAAAGATAACTAGATGGGTGGAGACAATCAAAGAAACGTAAGACACTGGCTGATCAAGGCAAATGGGACTTAAATGGCCAAAGACAGATAACTCCAACAATAGAAAAGTATGTATTTTACCGTGTGAGCTGTATTTTATTTTTATGTAATCTCGTTTATAACATACTTGCAATCCTGTTTCTTTGTATTGCTCTATTCTCATTTCTGATCATTTCTATTCAACACATAATTCCTTGTTTTCTTGCGGTTATTTTTTCTTCAATTATGTTTTTTGTTTCTCCTATCTTAATAAAGTCTTTTTTGTCGAAATGCAGATTTGTTCTGCCTTACAAGCTTTACATAAACCTTAATTAACTATTTTAAAATTATTTATCTATCATACGGAACACATTTTTACTGCAGTCTCTTATTCATTCAATCAGCAGAGATAATAGTAATGGTAAAAATTAAGGATATACCACGCCCGTGTGTTGCTGGAGCCCGAAAGGGGAGCAAAGAATAGCAACACTGTTTACCTTCCACGCATGTCGTACAAGGCGACTACGGAGGTTATGGGATGGAATGGCTGTTCCATCCCATATAGGGTCAGTGACCCAAAGCCATTCTGAAGTTGGATGTGTCAGGCCGAAAGGCGCAGATATCGCAGCAATGCTGCAAACCATGACACAACGCATTCCGTTCTCCGCACTACATCCTGCTAATATGCAGTCGTTTGAGAACGAACGCAGAAGAAGAAGAATGATATGTCAGACTTGACGATCACACAGGCTCTAAACGAGTAAATTGTCGGCATCTTGGACATTCGTGAACACTATCAGGCATATTGACACATGAATAGTTTATGAAATCTCTAATTAGCATCTATAATAATTTTATAGGAACTCAGCGGTCTCACTTTAGTCAAGAATTCTGTAACTGTCGGTCGTCTAGATGGGCTTCTTTCGAGCATTTTTGATAACCAACACCTGTGGAAGTTGGAAAAACTGAATGAAACATATGAAACTTAACTAAGCTCTGTAACTAGTAAACTATGCTCCGAAGATATAATACACATATAGTGAAAGGTCGCACTGTTAAATATATAACTTAATTTAATGTGACAATGTCTAGCATCTAACTTAATTTAATGTGACAATGTCTAGCATATAACTTAATTTAATGTGACAATGTCTAGCATATAACTTAATTTAATGTGACAATGTCTAGCATATAACTTAATTTAATGTGACAATGTCTAACATATAACTTAATTTAATGTGACAATGTCTAGCATATAACTGTAACTAGTAGACTAGTCTTATAAGAAATAATAGACACATATAGTGAAAAATTGCACTGTTAAACATATAATGTAATTTAATGTGACAATGTCTAGCATATAACTTAATTTAATGTGGCAATGTCTAGCATATAACTTAATTTAATGTGACAATGTCTAGCATCTAACTTAATTTAATGTGACAATGTCTAACATATAACTTAATTTAATGTGACAATGTCTAGCATATAACTTAATTTAATGTGACAATGTCTAGCATATAACTTAATTTAATGTGACAATGTCTAGCATATAACTGTAACTAGTAGACTAGTCTTATAAGAAATAATAGACACATATAGTGAAAAATTGCACTGTTAAACATATAATGTAATTTAATGTGACAATGTCTAGCATATAACTTAATTTAATGTGGCAATGTCTAGCATATAACTTAATTTAATGTGGCAATGTCTAGCATATAACTTAATTTAATGTGACAATGTCTAGCATATAACAATGTCTAGCATATAACTTAATTTAATGTGACAATGTCTAACATATAACTTAATTTAATGTGAGAGTGTCTAGCATATAACTTAATTTAATGTGACAATGTCTAGCATATAACAATGTCTAGCATATAACTTAATTTAATGTGACAATGTCTAGTATATAACTTAATTTAATATTACAACTAGTATATAACTTAATTTAATATTACAATGTCTAGCATCTCTAACTTAATTTAATGTGACAATGTCTAGCATATAACAATGTCTAGCATATAACTTAATTTAATGTGACAATGTCTATCATCTCTAACTTAATTTAATGTGACAATGTCTAGCATCTCTAACTTAATTTAATGTGACAATGTCTAGCATCTCTAACTTAATTTAATGTGACAATGTCTATCATCTCTAACTTAATTTAATGTGACAATGTCTATCATCTCTAACTTAATTTAATGTGACAATGTCTATCATCTCTAACTTAATTTAATGTGACAATGTCTAGCATCTCTAACTTAATTTAATGTGACAATGTCTAGCATCTCTAACTTAATTTAATGTGACAATGTCTAGCATCTCTAACTTAATTTAATGTGACAATGTCTATCATCTCTAACTTAATTTAATGTGACAATGTCTAGCATCTCTAACTTAATGTAATGTGACAATGTCTATCATCTCTAACTTAATTTAATGTGACAATGTCTAGCATCTCTAACTTAATTTAATGTGACAATGTCTAGCATCTCTAACTTAATTTAATGTGACAATGTCTAGCATCTCTAACTTAATTTAATGTGACAATGTCTATCATCTCTAACTTAATTTAATGTGACAATGTCTAGCATCTCTAACTTAATTTAATGTGACAATGTCTAGCATCTCTAACTTAATTTAATGTGACAATGTCTATCATCTCTAACTTAATTTAATGTGACAATGTCTAGCATATAACAATGTCTAGTATATAACTTAATTTAATGTGACAATGTCTAGCATATAACTTAATTTAATGTGACAATGTCTAGCATATAACTTAATTTAATGTGACAATGTCTAGCATATAACTTAATTTAATGTGACAATGTCTATCATCTCTAACTTAATTTAATGTTACAATGTCTAGCATATAACTTAATTTAATGTGACAATGTCTAGCATATAACTTAATTTAATGTGACAATGTCTAGCATATAACTTAATTTAATGTGACAATGTCTAGCATCTCTAACTTAATTTAATGTGACAATGTCTAGCATCTCTAACTTAATTTAATGTGACAATGTCTAGCATCTCTAACTTAATTTAATAATGTTCATCGTAGCGATGATGACAACAGTTTCAGACGTGTGCTGTTGCATCTCTGTTGTGTCTACAAACTGCAGTGCTAGCATAGAATCCCTAGTCACATTTAGGACACGTATGATCAGAATTGGATGTCTGTGTGATTGTTGTTCTGTCTTTTCGGGAAGCGTGTTTTTCTCCATGACACTGAGATTTTATACTTTTAGGCGATGCAAGTACATTTGCCGGTGTTGCTGCGTCACACTTAGCGATTCTGAGCGTCAGACTCCTAGGATGTGGCATCAATGTTGAATCTCTTTAGACTATTCGAGTCATTTAAGAGTTTCTTCTGTCCACCGGTCAGTTTTTTTCATGGCAGCAGGTTGTGAGAAGGATAAAGGCATAGTAACAAAAAGACTATGTAAGAATAAGACTGATCAGACGCATGAGATGTTCACGACAGTGATAATTAAATCTCGGCTAAGAGAACAAACCAACTCTAGTCAAACGTAATTTTTAAAGCAGTGTGTTATACCGGTACACCGCTCACATTCGAGTTTAGGGTCAGTATTCGATGTTACTTGAGCAATGGACAATATAATTACACCTGACAGGTTCACTAAGAGCGTATCACCTAGTACGAGATAGATGCACTCGGCCAAAGTCCAAATCGGCAGGGTACTGTTTCTTCGGTAACTGCCGACCTGGTATAAACATTTTTACATTTAAAGTCCAAAGGCACAGTGGGTGATAACACTGTCACGGCGTATAGAAAATACACACTTGTTGCATGGTGACATATATGAAGGCTATCTTATTCTAAGGAAATTCACGTGAAATAAAAGAATGCCGAAATATGATGTGTTGGGTCGAAAGACGCAAATAACACATCTCCGTTGTAAAACTATCAGTACAGCGTACGTCGCGTTACGAGCTCAAAGTCACAGGAATACTCTTGCTGGTTATTTCAGCGCGAACGCAGAATAACATCGCGTATATAAAATGTGTTTGGACATATGCTAATCTTATATTTTTGTTTTACTGAGCCTTGGTCTCACAACCGTTAGAAGCACTAATCTAAGAAATAAACTTCATTCTGGGCTGCAATGTCCAATTTATAACTTCATTCAATATTTTAATTGTCTTAGATAAAACTTCTTTAATTGCTGTACTTTCTGATATATAATTTCATGCAATGTTGCAGGATCTACTATATAACTTCATTCACTTTTTCACTAACATAACTTCATTGAAGGTTACGCTATCTAAGATCCAAGCGATAAGGTAAACGTAATGTCCAAGATATATCTTTAATGTAAAAGTAAGTAAGTAAAGTAACCCATAGCATTTATTAATGCCGTAGGGGTGTGAGATGTTAGCGATCTCACATTTCACAGGCTCTGCAAATGAAGGCGGTAGCCATCTCCTCTCCCTCGCAGTCTTTACTTCCCGGATTAATCCGGTACCCATTTAAGGCTGGGTCGACCTGGGAGCCGTTGCATATCTTTAATGTAATAATGTTCAAACAAATTTCAATGTTGTAATATCTTAGATGTGATTTCAATGTTGAAGTGGCTAAGAGAGAGAGAGAGAGAGAGAGAGAGAGAAAGAGAGAAAGAGAGAGAGGAATTGACGGTAATGAGGTGAATAAATCATTTTCCCACCGACAAAACTATTAGGGTTCGAGTTTTACTGTCAACTGTGGAGATACTCATAGTTGACAAAATTCATTGCCTTGTTAGCCTGCCACCAGAATGTGAGCTATAATGGAACATGTAATAGCTATCCTATCGGGTAATAGGCAGATATCGTCATAACATCTTTTAGTTCATTGTTACCAAGTAGTTCAGTTACACAATACAAGTTGGGTTTTGACTTTATCTGTTGTTATGATGTTTGTTTTCTTAATATTTAAATGCAAGCTCTGGGCCGCCCTGTGTTCCTGTTGTTAACGGAATTGTTGCTTGCAGATATCAGCTGAAGATAGATGTGTTGGGCCATTTGCACACATAAAATAGCGACACAACGCATTAAAATTTTCTGAACAACATTCTGCTTGAAATCAAGTCGGATCATTGCCCTGTCACTAGAGATATCCAGCGGGAGTTTGAGAATGAACGCTGAAGAAGAAGAATCAGATGTTCCAGACCTTCATTGCAAAATAGCTGTGTCATGTGCATATCTAATGTCTTGCATTGTGTCATCTCTAAAGTCTCTCCTTATGCTCTCTAGGTAGATGTTAAACAAATATGGGGAGAGAGTGCATCCTTGTCCTACTCCTTTCTTTACATTGAACTAATTTGATGTTTCGTTATTCACTTTTACTTCTAGTTCATGTTCGTGGTACATCATCGCTATTATTTGTATGCAAGTGTTTTGGGAATGACATGCGTTCTATAACTGTCCACATTTGACGATGTCGTACACAGTCAAAAGCTGTGGTGTAATCAATGAAACAAGCATGAAAATCTAAACTTTACATAGTTTTAATATCTAAGGATGAATCAATAATGACGTACCTTATAATGAATGTTAGATCTTTCCGTCTACTTGCCTCCATTCTATAATTGATCGTCTCGTGAGGTTGTTTTCTCATTACCAGGGCCCATAAGACAACACCAAGACACCAAGAGTCCATCTGAAAGTTGAAAATAATATTGAATAGTTAGATATGCACAGTGATGTAATACGTCTTTGAAAAAGAGTGGTGGAAAGTTACCTAAACAAGAAAGGCAAAATAAACGAAAGTATATTTAGTATGTTGTCATCTAGTTTAATTGATTCTGTCAGGCCGGTAAAGTTCATGCTTTTCGTTTTGTAATGTACAAATGTAATGAAAACTATTCATAAACAAACAAAAATCGACTTCGGTGTTGTTAGTTCACAAATGTATTTGAGAAATATAGATAGATCATCTTGAGCGGTCAAGTTACCTGGTTTCATGCAAGTAAAGGTAAGTTAAGTTATGAGCTTGCTAAATAGCGACGGTGCCATTCCTTAAAATTCCCAGAGAATGGACATTGGTACCCTACACCTTTACAGCTTGGAGCAAGACGAAAGTCATTTCACACCTTGAACACGAGTTAACTAAAAAGCTGACTTAACTCTGCAGTATCATAACGGCTTCCGGCTATGAGGGGGAATAGACATGAAACAAAAGACCTGTCAGTTTCTATCACATCACTGACATGTAATCTTTAATTTCTAAATGAAACAGTAATAAACAACGCCAGAGCAAAGAAGATAAATATTAAAACTGAACAATTTCCCTATATCGAAAAATGATTTTATATACGTCTCCAATATTTTTCGGCTATCGATGACAGGGAAAACGCTTCTGGTTGTCTCAAATGTTAGACCTGCGTCTGGATACAATTAACATATAAATTGGTACCATATTTTTTCTAATAATGTTACGTTTTTTAGATACATCATCATCATCAAGTGCCGTTTGGCTGCAATAGACCCCCCAACGTGTATTTTGTTTTGGTGGTGCATTCTGCTAGACTGTAACCTGTCCATCTTGTGATGTTACTCTCCCACTTGTATTTCTACCTACCTGTTCCTCGCCTCCCTTCGACTTTACCCTCAAGTAAGGTTTTCAAAAAGGTGCCATGTCTTTTAATGTGCCGAAAACATTTTATTTGTTTTATCTTTATTTCCGTTAATAATTATATCTTCATATTAAGTATTGTTATAAATTTGTTTGTTTTCTTGTCTTTCCCTGATGGTCTCCATTTCTTCTCTATATCCACATCTCAAAGACATAATTTCTGAGTTCTAATTGTTTATTTATTGTCCATGTTTCTGAACCATACAATTAATATAGAATAGACGTAGCACTTTTGTACATTTTTGCATACAGCTGTTTGTAATTTGTTTAGATGTTAATATTTTTCTTGTGTCATTGAAATGTTATTTTATTCATCCATATTCTCAATTTAACTTCTGTTTCACATTTGTAATTATATGTCCAAGATATTTATAATATTTACTTGTTGTAGTATCTATCCATGTATTTTTATGTGTAGCACCTGTTATGTGATTTTTCTGATTGTCGTGGTTTTCGTTTTTGGATGTTTATATCCAGTAAATATTCTTTCCTTGATTTATCGACTTAATCTTTAGTCTTTGTAGTTCATGTTCACTTTCTGCTAAAAGAACAGTGTCATATGTATATCTCAATTTGTTTGTTATTTTCCAACTAAATTTGAGTCTGGGCATTTTTCTATATGTTTAGAAATATTCTCTGTGTAGCATTAAATAAACTGGATGATAATGATAAAATACACCATTATATATATATATATATATATATATATATATATATATATATATATATATATATATATATATATATATATATATATATATATATATATATATATATATATATATATATATATATATATATATATAAAACAACAGAAGATACAGAACAATCTTACCATTTTTTAAATCTGCAGGTCAGATATACACAAAAAACGGCCTAAAAGCCGAAGCAGTCTTTTTTTGCGTGTGTAATTTGTGGAACGGCATTACAACTGTTTCTATGTCCTTCATCCAACAATACATTGTATAAGCAGAAATTAGTTTGTTCCTGACTGAATGATTTGTTGAATGTATTGCTATAATAAATAATTGTTTTAAAACCGTCTTTCATGATTATTCTACTAAGAGTTGCACTCCTTCTTTCTTACTTTTGCCATCTGGTGCCTATTTTAATGCGTAAAATAGAAGTCTATTTTAATTCACACTAAGTGCATATCCGTTATAATTCAACACTTTCTTCTTATTATTGAAGAAACATATTCTTCAGTGTCCTCTTTAAACGTCAGTTTAGTGTCTTCTCTTATTTACTTGATGAATTTTAATTATTTCCAGCCAATATTTACTTTTTTGTAATATATATTTAATATCTCTCTCCTTTTTTGCTGTATGCCCCTTTATGTCTTTCAGCATCAGGGGTAGAATAGTTATTTGGAGATGGCTTTTCTGTGTGCTTCATATATGTTTGTTTTCGTCGACTCTTTTATATCTGTAATTAATTTTTTGCAAGGTCTACCCTTGCTTTCTATCAGACCTGTCAGCAAATTAATGTTTTCTGATGAACACTAATGGTAGTATGGAGGCATGTGAAAATCATTTAATATGTTGTCTTCTGATGTAACCCAGGATTAACGTTGTGATTATTAGCCTTCTTATGTTTTGTTCCTGTCTCTTAACGTTTGACATTGGTAGCTTACTCATGGTATGATGATCGTTTTATATAGAGCAGCTATGGTATTATGCTCATATTTTTGTATTTGAAAATAGGAGATATCTGCCCCAAGATCCGGTATACTATTGTTGCATCTATGCTGTATTTCTTTGGTGTTTTTCCCATTCGATGATATGATGCGTCCAAGATAAGTGAATTATTTCATCTGTTTAGGTTTATGGTCATCGATTAGAATAGTGGTGTTTCTGTTTTTGAGATTAACATTACCTCGTTTTTTTCTGTGTTTATCTCCAAGTTAAAGTCCATACATAATGTGTGCATGCTTTTTATATGTTGTAGTTGTTGCTTTTTTATGTTAATATTATTTCTTGATCGTCTGCAAAATTAGAATTTTAATTAGGGTATTGTTTAGGTTGTCGTCTTCATTAGTGTTGCCAATTTCATAATCGATTAATCAGTTACATAATCGATATATGTGATGAATAACAAGAGAAATCGAACACATCCTTGTGGCACGTCAGAGTGTATGAGGAATGTATCTGAAAAGCCTAAATTCGTTCTCTCTGTATATTGGTGAAACCTTTATTTTGATAGTATTTTTCAAAGTTGTCTGTCTCCTCTGCAATGTCGAAGATCTCTTTCTTGGTCGACAAACGCGAGTTACACTTCTTTGCTGTTGTCAGTTTGTTTTTTTTCCTACAAATTGCCTGAATGTAAAGATGGCATCTGTACAGCTCTTGTTCTTAGGGATGTTAGTTTGATGTGCTGTGGTTCTATGAATACTCGTAATTTTCTTTCTAGAATTCTGTAGATAGATGGGTTATGCTTTCAATTTGTTTGCAACAAAGGTCCGAACCATTCGCCATGGAAATATTTCAATGCCTTCGTCCAACAATGAGTCAGTAAAGATGGAAGGATATTTGTTTAAATTGTTTGAAATAGGACAATGCAAAGTACGAAACAAATATTACGAACACTTTTCGATGTTACATCATATTTTATGACGTGCTCTGTTATTGAAAACTTCCGCAAAAAAAGAAACGATGTGAAAATAATGTATATCAGATAAATACACAATGATGACAATGTGAACATGATCAGATTAATCGCGTTAATCATGATGACAATAATTTAAAAAAAGATGTGGCACGGCTATGTAAAGCGAGTAAAAGCGTGTTTAACTTTGTTCCTACATATTCTTCCTATTATTATTATTAACTATTTACCAACTTTTTATTACTAGTAGCATTTCTATGGAATGCATCCTGTTCAACGACAGGTGTTTGAGAACAAAGCAAATGCAAAAAGAACAGGAAATAAGATATATCAATCATATTAATTCGTTGATCCAAGAGACAAAATTGGCGAAAAACTATAGGGAAAATATCGTGAACATTATATTAACAACTTGGAGGCAGCTATCTACATGTATATAAGGATGAACATAGAAATTGAATACAGAAGAAGAAGAAAACAAAGAAATAGAAAAGATAAATTAGTAATGAAATTAAGATTATACATAAATTATAACAGAAAGACCAAATAAGAATTGCAAATGTGATATCGAAATAAGCACAAACGATAAATTAAAAGTATGGAATCAGCCAAGAAAAGATTAAATCAAAAAATTACGCCTAAAGTATTCCAATTAGGAGTTTATGGCTGTAAAACATAGATATCATCTAAAGCAGTGGCAGAGAATTTGCTTCGAAAATAAGGCACTGCGAAAAGATGAAAATTCCATGAAAAGCGAAAATAAGAAACATATTCTGACAAATATTAAATGTCACAAGATAAAGTTTCATTGTACGGAAACAACCCCAAAACTGGAGGGGGGGGGGGGAGGCGGCGGCAAATATCAAAATTAACGGATATATGTACAACTTTACCAATATCAATCAATAAAACAAATTGTCTGTGTATCTAGTTGTTAGTTTGTTTTATTAACTAATATTGATAAAACTGTTCCTTTTTCCGTTTATTGTGAGATGAATTGTGAAAAAAGTTTTCTAAACATCACTATAAGACACGCGAGATGTGTTGCCACATAACGAGAGATAGTACAATCAAGATTCCCGGTTCCATGAGATTGAAATGTATTGGGGAATACGATGTTTAGTCTGTATTCAGGATAATGTGGTAGATTTTCTCAGGATAATGCAAGTCTTTGAAGTGCCCATTTGAAAGAATTTTCTTTCACGTATTTCCTATTGACCAACAACATACTTAAAGTCGATGTTATTAACATCACGCAGGTCACTTTTAGTTTCCCAAATATCTGGTACCCATTTCCCAAGACTGGGTCTACCTATGAGTCGTTACTAATTTAGCAATATTTCAAAGAGATATAGCAGTATGAAAATATTAGTATTGGATGGCATATCTGCCCAAAAATAAAGGTCCGACCATGAAATGATTGGTAAGAATCATCATAGGTTGCTTGAACATGTGACCACAATAGACAACGTTCTGGAGAGAATATCGTTTAAATAGACGTAGCAACAATAGTAGTAGTAATAGTAGAAATATCAAAAGTATTAAGAGTACCAGTAGCAATAATAACAAAATTACAAACTGTAAGACACTTTGCAGAATTAGATAAAAATGTGTACATACTGTAACAGAAAAAGTATAAGAGTAATAACAATAATAAATATTAAATAATCACCTTATAAGGATCTAGCTCATGGTTTAATTCTGCTGCTGTTCTCTCTGGCGCCAAATATGCCAGTGTTCCGCCACACTGCGATTTCATCAAGGTTTTTTGTCCAGGATACAACTCCTTTGATATTCCAAAGTCGCCAAGAATTGCATTGAAGTCCTTATCCATGAAAATATTGCTTAGCTTAACGTCGAGATGCACACAATTCTTTGCATGCATATACCTAAGAGCACATGCTACTTGAGTGGCACAGCGCTCTGAAATATGCAAACTACGACCATCTTCCACGTAGCGGTCCAGCGTGCCTCTGTGGTAATATTGGGTGCAAATAGCCTTATACTCCCGACACTGACCCGTTAGGAGCAATTTCATCAAAAATCCATGGTTAAAAAGTTTCATAAAATCTACTTCAGTCTCAAAGCTTTTCTGATTCCTTTTTTTCTTATCATCATCAAGCATATTGAACTTCTTGACAACTCGCTTCTCTTCTTGATTGTCCAGAGATACAGCCAATACAATCTCTCCACACATTCCTCTATCAATTACTTCCTGCGGCCGGAGGTTGAATTTAGCAAATACTTCATCAACTTCTTCAACAGTTGTTGGACTAGAAATGTCTACAATTGATTCAGCCATGACGAAGTTCAGAAATATATTCCGTATCACAGAAATGTATCCACAAAAATAGAAATAAATGTAAGCTAAGCACAGTAACACTCACAAATCTGATTTTAGACTGACTGACCAGAGCGATATCATAGGGAGTTTATAATTCAAGACTCCGATTGTTATAGGTACGATCATTTGTAGTTAAAACAATATTACCCTGACTGGATTAACGACCAATGTGTCTTTTGTGCTCACCTGATTGAGCCGCAAACAAAGAAACATCAGTGTCAAATAGCTAGCCGGCGTGACACCTGGAGAATAATCGTTCTAATTGGACATATCAAAACTTGTTCCCATCTGGTCTTTGATGTCATTTACAGTGCGTGACCAAAAGAACTTGTTACAATATTGAATAATTTTGTATACACTGCGGATTTGTACCTTCTGGGACTACACAATTTACTTAATCTTTCATGTTTTTTTTAAAGTAATAAAAATTGGTAGGGGGAAAAAAGAAGAAAATGTAAGTAGTTAAAGTGAAATACCATACTGTGGTAACAGTCGACTAGAAGGCTTGGGTGTTATTTAGATACAAAAATCATTATGAAGACTGAGTGACGTCAACAATATACTGAAGTCAGATGTGTCTGATAAAGAAACGCATTAATCGCAGCCTATCTGTAAACACTACATTGTGTTTTTCTGACTTAGTCCTGTGACATGATAGTCTTTTTGAAACATCACAGAAGAAGAAGAGTAAGACATGAATTTAAAATCAAATGTATATCAGTTAAATATAAAATAAGAGCCAGATTTAGACTTGATAGGGCCATAAGCTATTTGAGATATGGGGCCCTAAGCTATTTGAGATATGAGGCCCTAAGCTATTTGAGATATGGGGCCCTAAGCTATTTGAGATATGGGGCCCTAAGCTATTTGAGATATAGCGCCCTAAGCTATTTGAGATATGGGGCCCTAAGCTATTTGAGATATAGCGCCCTAAGCTATTTGAGATATGGGGCCCTAAGCTATTTGAGATATAGCGCCCTAAGCTATTTGAGATATAGCGCCCTAAGCTATTTGAGATATGGGGCCCTAAGCTATTTGAGATATGGGGCCCTAAGCTATTTGAGATATGGGGCCCTAAGCTATTTGAGATATAGCGCCCTAAGCTATTTGAGATATAGCGCCCTAAGCTATTTGAGACATAGGACCCTTTAACGATTAACAATATATAGATAGTGAAATAAAGATATTTTGGGAGCCCCAATAAAGCGGTGGCCCTAATCTATAGTTTCTTTTAGCTTATAAGTAAATCATGCACTGTAAACATGATGATAATATGAACATGATCAGATTAATGGCCGTCATTGATGATGACAATGAAAACAAATAATTGAACACCGATGTATAGAGCGAGGAAAAGCTTGTTTGTGTTTCTCTTCTTTAATCCTTTTTCTTCGTATTATTATTTCCATTACCTCTTTATTACTAATAGTAGGCTTTTATGACACATATTTAACTAGGAAATGTGATAGTGTATCATAGGGAAAGAAGAGTAAAATTGTGATATGTCATTCACGTCACATGAGGCGACTAAGGATATTTACGGGTGTAGTTGGTGGTCCCATTCTGTAGATTAAAGTGACTAAAAAATTCATGCTGATTTTGAATGTGTCGGACAAATCGGCGAAAATAACGCTGCAAATCTTAAATAAGGACATACATTAATCAGTCCTCTGGAATACATCCTTCTAAACGGCGGGAGTTTAGAACGAAGGGAACGCAGAAAAAGAAGAGAAAATAAAATATATCAACCATATTAGTTTGTTCTTTCGTTTGTTTTATTAGTTTGTAGAGACAAAATTGGGAGAGAAACTATAGGGACAATTGTAGAACATTCTACTAACAACCTGGAGGCAGCCATTTACATGTATATAAGGATGAGCATAGAAATTGATTACTGAAGACAAAGACAGAGAAAACTCAAATTGGTTATGAAATTAATATTATACATAAATTATAACAGAAAGGCCAAAATAAGAATTGCAAACATGATATTGTAATAAACAAAAACGATACATTAAAAGTATGGAATCAGCCAAGAAAAGATTAATTCAAGATTGCACATAGAGTATTCACATATAACTCCAAGTAGGAGTTTATGGCTGTTAAAAAAGGGGAAGGGGAGGCTGAGGAAAATATCAAAATTAACGGAAATAGGTACAAATGTTACCAATATCAATATAAAACAAGCTGACTGTGTGTCTTGTTGTTAGTTTGTTTTATTGACTAAATTGGAAACACTTGTTCCTATTTCCGTTCATTGTGAAAGTTTGCTTTCTAAATATCACAAGAGATGTGTTGTCACATAATAAGAAATAATATAATCAAGATTCCTTTTCCATGAGATTGATATGTTTGAAGAAATACGATGTTGAGTCTGTATTTAGGACTTGCAGTAGATTTTCCCAGTATAATGCAAGTCTTCGAAATGCCAACCATCCCCCTTCCTTTAAAAGATTTTTCTTCGAAATGCCACCCTTTTAGATGTATTATGTATTTTGATATGTGATGCCTGTTGCGGCCTCTGCATCACAGCACGGCACAATCTGTCTTTATTTCTTATTGACCAACAGCAGACCTAAAATTGATGTTATCAACATCACGCCCGTCGCTTTTAGTTTCCCAAATATCTAGTTCCATCCAATTTCCCAAGGCTGGGTCTACCTATGAGCCGTTATTCATTTAGAAATATTTTAAAGAGGCATAGCAGTATGAAAATATTAGTGTTGGATGGCATATCTGCCAAAAATAAAGGTCACACCAAGACACAATTGACAAGAGGCATCGTAGATTGTTTGAACATGCAACCACAAGAGTATGGCGTTATGATCCACCATATACAACGTTCTGGAGAGAATATCATTTAAATAAACGTAGCAACAGTAGTAGTGGGTAAAATGAGTAGTAATAGTAACAGCATCGCCAGTGTGTTGCCGAGGTCCGAAAGGGGAGCAAAGAATAGCAAAACTGTTTACCTTCCACGCATGTCGTAAAAGGCAACTTAGGAGGTTATGGGGTGGAGTTGGCTGTCCCATCCCATATAGGGTCAGTGACCCAAAGCCATGCTGAAGTCGGATGTGCCAGGCCGAAAGGCGCAGATATTGCAGCAATGCTGTAAACCATGACACAACGCATTCCGTTCTCCGGACTACATCCTGCTAAACTGCAGGAGTTTGAGAATGAACGCAGAAGAAGAAGTAACAGCATCAGCAGTAATAGTAGAATTATAATCAGCAGTAATAGTAGAATTATAATCAGCAGTAATAGTAGAAATATCATCAGCAGTAATATTAGAAATATCATCAGCAGTAATAGTAGAAATATCATCAGCAGTAATAGTAGAAATATCATCAGCAGTAATAGTAGAATTATAATCAGCAGTAATAGTAGAAATATCATCAGCAGTAATAGTAGAAATATCATCAGCAGTAATATTAGAAATATCATCATCAGTAATAGTAGAAATATCATCAGCAGTAATAGTAGAAATATCATCATCAGTAATAGTAGAATTATAATCAGCAGTAATAGTAGAAATATCATCAGCAGTAATAGTAGAAATATCATCAGCAGTAATATTAGAAATATCATCAGCAGTAATAGTAGAAATATCATCAGCAGTAATAGTAGAATTATAATCAGCAGTAATAGTAGAATTATAATCAGCAGTAATAGTAGAAATATCATCAGAAGTAATAGTAGAAATATCATCAGCAGTAATATTAGAAATATCATCATCAGTAATAGTAGAAATATCATCAGCAGTAATAGCAGAAATATCATCAGCAGTAATAGTTGAAATATCATCAGCAGTAATAGTAGAAATATCATCATCAGTAATAGTAGAAATATCAGCAGTATTAAGAGCACCAATAGTAAGAGTAGCAAGTGGTAGTAGAATTAGTAATAATAGCAACAGTACAAACTGTAAGATACTGTGCAGAATTAGAGGAAAAGTTGTAAAGGTAACAGACAAAGTATAATATAAAATAAATAACAATAAGAACATTTTAAAAATCACCAGGATCTAGCTCTTGGTTTAATTCTGCTACTATTATCTTTGGCGCTCTCATAGATGTGTAGTGTTTTAAGAAAAAGTCTCAAATTTTAGGCATTGCGCTGCTGTCAGACGAAGGCCCCAACTCTTTGATGTGTGCAATAGATTGAGTAGAAACCTCATTCTCTGATGGCTCTGTTTTGATCCTCAGAAATTGCGAGTATTATTATGTGCAATTTAGGGTGGAGGGTGGTGTTCCAGAGTTGTATTGCGTGCTTAAAAGCTTCTAACTCTCATCGGTTTGTAATATTTCGAAAGATTCTGTCATCGGTGTGCAACATTTCGAGAATATTATAACTCTTATCGGTGTGCAATATGTCGAGAAGATTCTCTCATCGGTTTGCAATATTTCGAGAAGATTCTGTCTTCGGTGTGCAATATTTCGAGAAGATTCTCTCATCGGTGTGCAATATTTCGAGAATAAAATCTTATACTAAGATGTGGTAAAGGCATTATTCCATCAACGCATTTCAACCTGGCACATCTCACTTGAATATGAATTTTTCAATCACTTAGGATTATGGAATGATTAATCAACTCCATTACCAAACATCTTAGCCTACTCTTACAACACTCATAGCTCATCACGTTGTTGATATTTCTTGTTTCTCGTTAGTGTCCTACAATATGATACCGCTATTTATAATTATATTGTAATATTTTACTAAAACATGTTCACATCCATTCAAACATAAGAAGATGTTATTTTACTAAAACATGTTCACATCCATTCAAACATAAGAAGATGTTATTTTACTAAAACATGTTCACATCCATTCAAACATAAGAAGATGTTATTTTACTAAAACATGTTCACATCCATTCAAACATAAGAAGATGTTATTTTACTAAAACATGTTCATAGATCACATCAATTCAAACACAAGAAACTATTATTTTACTAAAACATGTGTACACCTTCTCAATATAGGAAACTGTTATTTTACACATCATCTTCAGAATTCGTTTTGAAATACTTGCCTTGTTATTTACAATTTAGTTTCTGTAATTAGCTAATTTATGTTCCTTTCATTCCGACACATCCTAATTCAGCCACAACATTTTTGGTCATTCTACTTATTTATTTTGACATGAAATTCAATACTGAACCCTTCCTAGTCGCTTCTTTCGACATCATGTTAACTGGCATTGCAAATTTTATTTGTTCATCTGTTTTAGGGCATCCTTCAGGTCTAGACATTTCTCACATCTCCTCATTTCAAGATATCAGTAATCGCTTTGGGTTGTGCATACGACTACGTTAAGTAAGGGGATACATTTTAAAAGACAAAAAAAATTAAATTATAAAAACCTCTGTTTGTAGCATTTTTGTGATCCTATTTGTAAAGCAATTGAGGATTTTTCAACCATCATTTGAAATCATCATTATTTCAACAATCCTTATTCATCCATCAGTGATGTTTTACGCATTTTTTCCAAGTACTAAATATTATGTTTGAATGTTCTACACCTGTGTGTTGTCGGAGCCCGAAAGGGGAGCAAAGAATAGCAACACTGTTTAATTTGTATGCATGTCGTAGGAGGCGACTATGGAGGTTATGGGATGGAGTTGGCTGTCCCATCCCATATAGGATCAGTGACCCAAAGCCATGCTGAAGTCGGATGTGTCATGCCGAAAGGCGCAGATATCGCATCAATTCTGTAAACCATGACACACCGCATCCCGTTCTCCGGACTACATCCTAATGATCTGCAGGAGTTTGAGAACGAAAGTAGAAGAAGAATGTTCTAAAATGATTGCGTTGGATCAACACTATCAAATACCAACATTTTCTTATTTGCAGGTTTAGTTAAAACATACAGTAATCAGATATACACTAAATAAAGTGTCACTAATGAAGAGACTTTGTACTATGAATGGCATAGACATGTTGTTACTATTATGTAAATATTATTACACCGTAGCGACTACACAATTCATCAAAACATCTAAGACACAAGTCAATTGAATGAGTTCTGGATGTTCCCGGTAAGACTATTGTTACCCGGGTGGTACGCCCAATTTTTCCAATCCGGTACTTTTTGTTATCGCTAAGTCAATAGAGCGCGACATATTTGTGTATTGGTAGTTCGTCCAGGTGACATTGTTTCATCTACGAAATGAATCGTACTAATTGTCATCTGACTCTTGAATTATAAACTCCCTATGATATTGCTCTGGTCAGTCAATCTACATTCAGATTTGTGAGTGTTACTGTGCCCAGCTTACATTTTTTCTATATTTTTGGATACATTTCTGTGATACGGAATATATTTCTGAACTTCGCCATGGCTGAATCACTTGTATGCAGTTCTAGACCAACAAATGTTGAAATTGATGAAGTTTTCATCAAATTCAACTCCGACCGGAGAAAGTGATTGACAAAGGAATGTGTGGAGAGATTATCTTGGCTGTACCTCTAGACAATCAAGGAGAGAAACGAGTTGTCAAGAAGTTTACTATACTAAACGATGATAGGAAGATCAGAAATCAGAAAATGTTTCAGGCTGAAGTTGAATTTATGAAATCTTTCAACCATCATTATTTGATGAAACTACTTCTAACCGGAGAATGTCCGGAGTATAAGGCCATCTGCACCAAGTATTACCACAGAGGTACGCTAGACTGCTACGTGGAAGGAGGTCTGAGTTTCGACATCTCAGAGCGCTGTGTCACTCAAGTTGCATGTGCATTGAGATATATGCACCAGAATAATTGTGTTCATCTCGATGTTAAACTAGACAACATTTTTATGGATAACAGCTTCAGTGCAATTCTCGGCGATTTTGGGCTGTCAAAGAAGTTGTATCCTAAACAGAAGACCTTGCTGAAAGCACAATGTGGAGGAACACGCTCTTATTTGGCACCAGAACGAATAAATGCACATATAAACCAAGAGCTAGATCCTTTTAAGGTGATTATTTTATATGTATTTATATTATTTAGTTTCTCTTATTTATTTCACTTCTGCGCAGAGAACATAATTATACAAGTGATGAACAGGTGCATAGAGTCTGCTACTCTTAACGTTACACAACAAATGATGCCAGAAATTAGATATTCAGATGACACGGTTCTATTATCAACAACCGAGGGTGTTCTGAAACAATATATTATATTTATTTAAAAACCGGTCTTTGTTTCTGGTTGTCGTAATGTGGCGACGTGTTTCGAAGTTTACATTTGTTTTTTTCTGAGATATAGCGCCCTAAGCTATTTGAGATATGGGGCCCTAAGCTATTTGAGACATGGGGCCCTAAGCTATTTGAGATATAGCGCCCTAAGCTATTTGAGATATGGGGCCCTAAGCTATTTGAGATATAGCGCCCTAAGCTATTTGAGATATGGGGCCCTAAGCTATTTGAGATATGGGGCCCTAAGCTATTTGAGATATGGGGCCCTAAGCTATTTGAGATATAGCGCCCTAAGCTATTTGAGATATGGGGCCCTAAGCTATTTGAGATATGGGGCCCTAAGCTATTTGAGATATAGCGCCCTAAGCTATTTGAGACATAGGACCCTTTAACGATTAACAATATATAGATAGTGAAATAAAGATATTTTGGGAGCCCCAATAAAGCGGTGGCCCTAATCTATAGTTTTTTTTAGCTTATAAGTAAATCATGCACTGTAAACATGCTGATAATATGAACATGATCAGATTAATGGCCTTCATCGATGATGACAATGAAAACAAATAATTGAACACCGATATATAGAGCGAGGAAAAGCTTGCTTGTGTTTCTCTTCTTTAATCCTTTTTCTTCGTATTATTATTTCCATTACCTTTATTACTAATAGTAGGCTTTTATGACACATATTTAACTAGGAAATGTGATAGTGTATCATAGGGAAAGAAGAGTAAAATTGTGATATGTCATTCACGTCACAGGAGGCGACTAAGGATGTTTACGGGTGTAGTTGGTGGTCCCATTCTGTAGATTAAAGTGACTAAAAAATTCATGCTGATTTTGATTGTGTCGTACAAATCGGCGAAAATAACGCTGCAAATCTTAAATAAGGACATACATTAATCAGTCCTCTGGAATACATCCTTCTAAACGGCGGGAGTTTGAGAACGAAGGGAACGCAGAAAAAGAAGAGAAAATAAAATATATCAACCATATTAGTTTGTTCTTTCGTTTGTTTTATTAGTTTGTAGAGACAAAATTTGGGAAACTATAGGGACAATTGTAGAACATTCTACTAACAACTTGGAGGCAGACATTTACATGTTTATAAGGATGAGCATAGAAATTGATTACTGAAGACAAAGACAGAGAAAAGACAAATTGGTTATGAAATTAATATTATTCATAAATTATAACAGAAAGGCCAAAATAAGAATTGCAAACATGATATTGAAATAAACAAAAACGATACATTAAACGTATGGAATCAGCCAAGAAAAGATTAATTCAAGATTACACATAGAGTATTCACATATAACTCCAAGTAGGAGTTTATGGCTGTTAAAAAAGGGGAAGGGGAGGCTGAGGAAAATATCAAAATGAACGGAAATAGGTACAACTGTTACCAATATCAAAATAAAACAAGCTGACTGTGTGTCTTGTTGTTAGTTTGTTTTATTGACTAATATTGGAAACACTTGTTCCTATTCCGTTCTTTGTGAGATTAATTGTGAAAGTTTGCTTTCTAAATATCACAATAAGACACAAGAGATGTGTTGTCACATAATAAGAAATAGTATAATCAAGATTCCCGTTTCCATGAGATTGATATGTTTGAAGAAATACGATGTTGAGTCTGTATTTAGGTCTTGTAGTAGATTTTCCCAGTATAATGCAATTCTTCATAATGCCAATAATCCCCCTTCCTTTAAAAGATTTTTCTTCGAAATGCCACCCTTTTAGATGTATTATGTATTTTGATATGTGATGCCTGTTGCGGCCTCTGCATCACAGCACGGCACAATCTGTCTTTATTTCTTATTGACCAACAGCAGACCTAAAATTGATGTTATCAACATCACGCCCGTCGCTTTTAGTTTCCCAAATATCTAGTTCCTTCCAATTTCCCAAGGCTGGGTCTACCTATGAGCCGTTATTCATTTAGAAATATTTCAAAGAGGCATAGCAGTATGAAAATATTAGTATTGGATGGCATATCTGCCAAAAATAAAGGTCACACCAAGAAACAATTGACAAGAGGCATCGTAGATTGTTTGAACATGCAACCACAAGAGTATGGCGTTATGATCCACCATAGACAACGTTCTGGAGAGAATATCATTTAAATAAACGTAGCAACAGTAGTAGTGGGTAAAATGAGTAGTAATAGTAACAGCATCGCCAGTGTGTTGCCGAGGTCCGAAAGGGGAGCAAAGAATAGCAAAACTGTTTACCTTCCACGCATGTCGTAAAAGGCAACTTAGGAGGTTATGGGGTGGAGTTGGCTGTCCCATCCCATATAGGGTCAGTGACCCAAAGCCATGCTGAAGTCGGATGTGTCAGGCCGAAAGGCGCAGATATTGCAGCAATGCTGTAAACCATGACACAACGCATTCCGTTCTCCGGACTACATCCTGCTAAACTGCAGGAGTTTGAGAAGGAACGCAGAAGAAGAAGTAACAGCATCAGCAGTAATAGTAGAATTATAATCAGCTTTAATAGTAGAAATATCATCAGCAGTAATAGTAGAAATATCATCAGCAGCAATTGTTGACATATCATCAGCAGTAATATTAGAAATATCATCATCAGTAATAGTAGAAATATCATCAGCAGTAATAGTAGAAACATCATCAGCAGTAATAGTAGAAATATCATCAGCAGTAATAGTAGAAATATCATCAGCAGTAATAGTAGAAATATCATCAGCTTTAATAGTAGAAATATCATCAGCAGTAATAGTAGAAATATCGTCAGCAGTAATGGTAGAAATATCATCAGCAGTAATAGTAGAAATATCATCAGCAGTAATAGTAGAAATATCAGCAGTATTAAGAGCCCCAATAGTAAGAGTAGCAAGTGGTAGTAGAATTAGTAATAATAGCAACAGAACAAACTGTAAGATAATGTGCAGAATTAGAGGAAAAGTTGTAAAGGTAACAGACAAAGTATAATATAAAATAAATAACAATAAGAACATTTTAAAAATCACCAGGATCTAGCTCTTGGTTTAATTCTGCCGCTATTATCTTTGGCGCTCTCATAGCTGTGCAGTGTTTTAAGAAAAAGTCTCAAATTTTAGGCATTGCGCTGCTGTCAGACGAAGGCCCCAACTCTTTGATGTGTGCAATAGATTGAGTAGAAACCTCATTCTCTGATGGCTCTGTTTTGATCCTCAGAAATTGCGAGTATTATTATGTGCAATTTAGGGTGGAGGGTGGTGTTCCAGAGTTGTATTGCGTGCCTAAAAGCTTCTAACTCTCATCGGTTTGTAATATTTCGAAAGATTCTGTCATGGTGTGCAATATTTCGAGAATATTCTAACTCTCATCGGAGTGCAATATTTCGAAAGATTCTGTCATCGGTGTGCAATTTTTCGAGAAGAGTCTAATTCTTATCGGTGTGCAATATGTCGAGAAGATTCTCTCATCGGTTTGCAATATTTCGAAAGATTCTGTCATCGGTGTGCAATATTTCGAGAAGATTCTCTCATCGGTGTGCAATATTTCGAGAAGATTCTCTCATCAGTGTGCAATATTTCGAGAAAAAAACTTATACTAAGATGTTGTAAAGGCATTATTCCATCAACGCATTTCAACCTGGCACATCTCACTTGAATATGAATTTTTCTTTAATTATGGAATGATTAATCAACTCCATTACCAAACATCTTAGCCTACTCTTACAACATTCATAGCTCGTCACGTTGTTGATATTTCTTGTTTCTCGTTAGTGTCCTACAATATGATACCGCTATTTATAATTATATTGTAATATTTTTCTAAAACATGTTCACATCCATTCAAACATAAGAAGATGTTATTTTACTAAAACATGTTCATAGATCACATCAATTCAAACACAAGAAACTATTATTTTACTAAAACATGTGTACACCTTCTCAATATAGGAAACTGTTATTTTACACATCATCTTCAGAATTCGTTTTGAAATACTTGCCTTGTTATTTACAATTTAGTTTCTGTAATTAGCTAATTTATGTTCCTTTCATTCCGACACATCCTAATTCAGCCACAACATTTTTGGTCATTCTACTTATTTATTTTGACATGAAATTCAATACTGAACCCTTCCTAGTCGCTTCTTTCGACATCATGTTAACTGGCATTGCAAATTTTATTTGTTCATCTGTTTTAGGGCATCCTTCAGGTCTAGACATTTCTCACATCTCCTCATTTCAAGATATCAGTAATCGCTTTGGGTTGTGCATACGACTACGTTAAGTAAGGGGATACATTTTAAAAGACAAAAAAAATTAAATTATAAAAACCTCTGTTTGTAGCATTTTTGTGATCCTATTTGTAAAGCAATTGAGGATTTTTCAACCATCATTTGAAATCATCATTATTTCAACAATCCTTATTCATCCATCAGTGATGTTTTACGCATTTTTTCCAAGTACTAAATATTATGTTTGAATGTTCTACACCCGTGTGTTGTCGGAGCCCGAAAGGGGAGCAAAGAATAGCAACACTGTTTAATTTGTATGCATGTCGTAGGAGGCGACTATGGAGGTTATGGGATGGAGTTGGCTGTCCCATCCCATATAGGATCAGTGACCCAAAGCCATGCTGAAGTCGGATGTGTCATGCCGAAAGGCGCAGATATCGCATCAATTCTGTAAACCATGACACACCGCATCCCGTTCTCCGGACTATATCCTAATGATCTGCAGGAGTTTGAGAACGAAAGTAGAAGAAGAATGTTCTAAAATGATTGCGTTGGATCAACACTATCAAATACCAACATTTTCTTATTTTCAGGTTTAGTTAAAACATACAGTAATCAGATATACACTAAATAAAGTGTCACTAATGAAGAGACTTTGTACTATGAATGGCATAGACATGTTGTTACTATTATGTAAATATTATGGAAATCACGCACCGTAGCGACTACACAATTCCTCAAAACATCTAAGACACAAGTCAATTGAATGAGTTCTGGATGTTCCCGGTCAGACTATTGTTACCCGGGTGGTACGCCCAGTTTTTCCAACCCGGTACTTTTTGTTATCGCTAAGTCAATAGAGCGCGACATATTTGTGTATTGGTAGTTCGTCCAGGCGGCATTGTTTCATCTACGAAATGAATCGTACTAATTGTCATCTGACTCTTGAATTATAAACTCCCTATGATATTGCTCTGGTCAGTCAATCTACATTCAGATTTGTGAGTGTTACTGTGCCCAGCTTACATTTTTCTCTATATTTTTGGATACATTTCTGTGATACGGAATATATTTCTGAACTTCGCCATGGCTGAATCACTTGTATGCAGTTCTAGACCAACAAATGTTGAAATTGATGATGTTTTCATCAAATTCAACCTCCGACCGGAGAAAGTGATTGACAAAGGAATGTGTGGAGAGATTATCTTGGCTGTACCTCTAGACAATCAAGGAGAGAAACGAGTTGTCAAGAAGTTTACTATACTAAACGATGATAGGAAGATCAGAAATCAGAAAATGTTTCAGGCTGAAGTTGAATTTATGAAATCTTTCAACCATCATTATTTGATGAAACTACTTCTAACCGGAGAATGTCCGGAGTATAAGGCCATCTGCACCAAGTATTACCACAGAGGTACGCTAGACTGCTACGTGGAAGGCGGTCTGAGTTTCGACATCTCAGAGCGCTGTGTCACTCAAGTTGCATGTGCATTGAGATATATGCACCAGAATAATTGTGTTCATCTCGATGTTAAACTAGACAACATTTTTATGGATAACAGCTTTAGTGCAATTCTCGGCGATTTTGGGCTGTCAAAGAAGTTGTATCCTAAACAGAAGACCTTGCTGAAAGCACAATGTGGAGGAACACGCTCTTATTTGGCACCAGAACGAATAAATGCACTTATAAACCAAGAGCTAGATCCTTTTAAGGTGATTATTTTATATGTATTTATATTATTTAGTTTCTCTTATTTATTTCACTTTTGCGCAGAGAACATAATTATACAAGTGATAGATGAACAGGTGCATAGAGTCTGCTACTCTTAAGGTTACACAACAAATGATGCCAGAAATTAGATATTCAGATGACATGGTTCTATTATCAACAACCGAGGGTGTTCTGAAACAATATATTATATTTATTTAAAAACCGGTCTTTGTTTCTGGTTGTCGTAATCTGGCGACGTGTTTCCATGTTTACATTTGTTTTTTTCTGGATTACGTGGTTTTCATGGTGTGATTAGCGTATCACTGGTTAAATTGTAATGCAAAATATTGTTCCAACCTGTAGGATCTCTGTAGAAGACCATACTTTACTTGAGTTTAAAATGAAAGAGAAGCGAGCAAGAGGTAGGCAGATATACACGTGGGAGAGCAACATCACAAGATGTACAGATTACAGTCTAGCAGAGTTCAATACAGAAACAAGGGAAAGAGGATTTTGGAGGTCTGTTGCAGAGACGGCATTTGATGATGTTGACAAAAAAAAACAGCGAGTCCAGAAACTTTAAACACAAAGAAAACAAAATCATGATAAATGATAACAGAAAATTCTGACTGCAAGTCATAATTTTAATCATGAACGTGATCTTATGTTTTGAATACTTAGTTGCTAAGAAACCGTTGATGTGATTATCTACAGAAATCTTGAGAATAGCTGGACGACGACAACAATTGCCAATACAATCTGGCAAGACACCAGCTGTAATACAGAATATTACATTTAATTAAGCATGCATATGTCTAGTAGCAATTTATGACTGTGGAATATGGATACTTCAGTAACAAATGAGATGCTACATAAGGATTTTGTGAACAACGAAAAATAATCCAGAAGTGATATGAACATTAAACTTCGAAGAAGGTCTTTGTTTTCTAAACAATTTTATAACAAGAAAGATAAGATTCTTATAAAGAGATAAAACAGCATGGAAAAAATAATAATGGAAAGTATGATCTAGTAATAGGGTAAAGGGACACACACACAGCGGTGATGAATAAGACACATTTTAATTGTACTTTATTTTATATTATCAAAATTTATTATACTTAAAATTATACTTGTAAAAAACAACATACATTTCAAAGTTAATCTATCTACTACCTAGCAGAACCATTGTAAAAAAAGGAGAAATCACGAACGAACAAGATCTGTTCCTTGAAGGACTGAACTACGCTGCGATCCGACTAAACTTTTTCCAGAAACAGCATATTATTTTTTTTGAATGAGTAGAGATATCTCACCAACTCATCTTCATGCAACAGAAATGAAATGTGAGATAGTTTGGTATGACATATCTGGGCATTTTAAAAATAATTTTGTGTTTTCGTTTCCAGTTTGTATTAGTTTTTTGCTAAAAGTTCCTGTTGGACCGAAACGTAGAGAAAGTTTTTGTTATTTTATTTATTGTCATTTTTATATTGGTTTTACTATTTGGTAGTTAGATTATCTAGTAATAATATAGTACTTATCGCTTCCTTGTTTTGTTACTTCCGCACCCTCCACCTTGTCGGATATCCTCGGATATTTCAAATTTGTTGTATGAGTTGGTTTACGACATTTATGAAACTTCGTGATATAAGTTAATAATGGGTATTTCATATAATATTAATCCGAAATCTTCAGCTGCTTTACCCTAACATATTTACTGAAGCGATGATCTGAGCATCTATGGACATTGTCCGGTGTGCAGAAAGGATAATCAAAATACCTAATACTGATGCATAATTTTTTGTCATTTCATCCTCATGTCTAAATTATAATTAATGAGAACTATGCTTAGAGAGATATTCGTATTTCTCCTCTCTTTCAATTAAAATAAACGTGTGCCATAAAATGTATCTACAGCAATAAAACGTATCAACTGTATCAAACGTATCAAAGAGATGCAGAAAATGGGAAGAATGCAAACACTTGGCGAACGCAGAGACACAAAAGTACTAATTCAAGCGGAAAAGTTTCAGTGTATGCCAAGTCATCCAATGAAGGAAAGATTCCAAAACCTAGCAATGGGGCGACTGAAAAGAAGCAGCTTTATCCATCAAGCTAAACGACTCCGTAGACAACTTACAGACCTACCTGAAGTTGACAGCCCCTTAAGGTCTGTACCAGAACAAACCCCATGGAGTGAAAGGCATGGAATGCCAATATACATTCAGACCCATGTGAAAGGAATACTAAGCGAGGACGAACAGAACAGTGTGCAGCGGAGGACAGCCACCCTCAGTTTCCTGGACGAGGAATATCCACAAGATATATGGGTCAGAGTATACACAGATGGGTCAGCACAGAATGCTGTGAGGAATGGAGGTGCAGGTGTATATATAGAATATCCACACAAGCCTAGAGATACAATCAGAACACCGACAGGAAAATTCTGCAATAATTATGATGCAGAAATCCAGGCAATTACTGTGGCAGCTAAAAAACTGCTGAACTCCAACTCTGACCTACAGCCTGTGGTATTCCTGACAGATGCAACGTCAGTGCTTCAAGCTCTCCAGTCTGGAAAACTAACAGACTTGAAAAAACTACTTAGCGAATTGTCTTACCAGTATAGGGTAACCATGCAGTGGATACCCTCTCACTGTGGAATACCAGGAAATGAAAAAGCAGACCAACTGGCTAAGGAAGGTGCTGCCGAAGATCAACCAGATATACCAATCACCTACCATCAGAAAAAACAGATGATCAAGTCAATAAGAAAGCCACAAACACCAACACAAGATGACTATCACATTATGAACAGATCAGAACACGTTATAATTCTACGTCTCAGAACAGGACACAACCGACTCCGCAGTCACATGTACACAAAGTTCAAGATTGGCAACACGGCCATGTGTACATGTGGACAGGCAGCACAGAGTGCCAAACATATACTTCAAGAGTGTTCTGAGCATGAAACGCTGAGGCAGACATATTGGCCAGAGGAAACAACACTGGAATCAAAGCTCTATGGGACACTGTATGAACTACAAAAGACAGTGAGTTTTATTAAGGAGACAGAATTGCAGATATAGACATGTTTCAAGTGAACGAAAGAAGAAGAAGAATCGCTTCCTTGTTTTGTTACTTCCGCACCCTCCACCTTGTCGGATATCCTCGGATATTTCAAATTTGTTGTATGAGTTGGTTTACGACATTTATGAAACTTCGTGATATAAGTTAATAATGGGTATTTCATATAATATTAATCCGAAATCTTCAGCTGCTTTACCCTAACATATTTACTGAAGCGATGATCTGAACATCTATGGACATTGTCCGGTGTGCAGAAAGGATAATCAAAATACCTAATACTGATGCATAATTTTTTGTCATTTCATCCTCATGTCTAAATTATAATTAATGAGAACTATATGAGAGATATATGAGAGATGATAAATTTATGAGAGATATTCGTATTCCTCCTCTCTTTCAATTAAAATAAACGTGTGCCATAAAACGTATCAACTGTCATAAGACGTATCTACAGCCATAATACGTATCTACAGCAATAAAACGTATCAACTGTCATAAGACGTATCTACAGCCATAATACGTATCTACAACAATAAAACGTATCTACGGCCATAATACGTATCTACAGCAATAAAACGTATCAACGGTCATAAGACGTATCTTGGACCATGATTTTGATTAATTGAGAACAACATGAATTCCGAGCGATAAGCTCTTACATCCTATGTGCAGTGGGGTGGATATTCTGAGCTTTCTTTCATACCAGAAGACTTCAGCTTTCGGCTTATTGCAATGCCTATTGAAGAAGCCTTCTACTCAGAGTGGATCTATAATTGTACATGACATGCTACAAAGTTTCCATAAGAGAGCCTCAATATAACGCATGTAATCTATTACGTTTCTCTGTTGCATGGGTGATTTGTCTAGTATCTACTGCCATATAACGAATCTATTGCCCTAAGACGTATTTGTATCAACAACCACAAAACCTATCTACAATCTTAAAAATATCAACTGCCATAAAACATATCTACTGAGATAAAACTTATATACAACCATAAAACACATCTACTGCCAAAAAAGACACATTTACTCAATTACTGACATAAAACATATAAACTGCCGTAAAAGATATCTACTACCATAAAACATATCAACTGCCATAAAACATATCAACTGCCATCAGACGTTTCAACGGCCGTGATAAAGCTGTAATAATTACTTTCTTAAACGATCACATTCTATTTCTTATCAACAATATAATCTTGTCTAAATTGTCTTTAGACTGTGAGCATGTCTAAACTGTCTAATCTCTAGACTGTGTGCATGTCTAAACTGTCTAATCTCTAGACTGTGAGCATGTCTAAACTATCTAATCTCTAGACTGTGAGCATGTCAAAACTGTCTAATCTCTAGACTGTGTGCATGTCTAAACTGTCTAATCTCTAGACTGTGAGCATGTCTAAACTATCTAATCTCTAGACTGTGAGCATGTCTATACTGTCTAATCTCTAGATTGTGTGTATGTCTAAACTGTCTAATCTCTAGACTGTGAGCATGTCTAAACTATCTAATCTCTAGACTGTGAGCATGTCTAAACTATCTAATCTCTAGACTGTGAGCATGTCTAAACTATCTAATCTCTAGACTGTGAGCATGTCTAAACTATCCAATCTCTAGACGGTGAGCATGTCTAAACTATCTAATCTCTAGACTGTGAGCATGTCTAAACTATCTAATCTCTAGATTGTGTGTATGTCTAAGCTGTCTAATCTCTAGACTGTGAGCATGTCTAAACTATCTAATCTCTAGACTGTGAGCATGTCTAAACTATCTAATCTCTAGACTGTGAGCATGTCTAAACTATCTAATCTCTAGACTGTGAGCATGTCTAAACTATCCAATCTCTAGACGGTGAGCATGTCTAAACTATCTAATCTCTAGACTGTGAGCATGTCTAAACTATCTAATCTCTAGATTGTGTGTATGTCTAAGCTGTCTAATCTCTAGACTGTGAGCATGTCTAAACTATCTAATCTCTAGACTGTGAGCATGTCTAAACTATCTAATCTCTAGACTGTGAGCATGTCTAAACTATCTAATCTCTAGACTGTGAGCATGTCTAAACTATCTAATCTCTAGACTGTGAGCATGTCTAAACTATCTAATCTCTAGACTGTGTGTATGTCTAAACTGTCTAATCTCTAGACTGTGTGTATGTCTAAACTGTCTAATCTCTAGACTGTGTGCATGTCTAAACTGTCTAATCTTTATATTGTGAGCATGTCTAAACTGTCTTATCTCTAGACTGTGAGCATGTCTAAACTATCTAATCTCTAGACTGTGTGCATGTCTAAACTATCTAATCTTTAGACTGTGCATGTCTAAACTGTCTAATCTCTAGACTGTGCATGTCTAAACTGTCTAATCTCTAGACTGTCTGCATGTCTAAACTGTCTAATCTCTAGACTGTGAGCATGTCTAAACTGTCTAATCTCTAGATTGTGTGTATGTCTAAACTGTCTAATCTCTAGACTGTGAGCATGTCTAAACTATCTAATCTCTAGACTGTGAGCATGTCTAAACTGTCTAATCTCTAGACTGTGTGCATGTCTAAACTGTCTAATCTCTAGACTGTGAGCATGTCTAAACTATCTAATCTCTAGACTGTGAGCATGTCTAAACTGTCTAATCTCTAGATTGTGTGTATGTCTAAACTGTCTAATCTCTAGACTGTGAGCATGTCTAAACTATCTAATCTCTAGACTGTGAGCATGTCTAAACTATCTAATCTCTAGACTGTGAGCATGTCTAAACTATATAATCTCTAGATTGTGTGTATGTCTAAACTGTCTAATCTCTAGACTGTGAGCATGTCTAAACTATCTAATCTCTAGACTGTGAGCATGTCTAAACTATCCAATCTCTAGACGGTGAGCATGTCTAAACTATCTAATCTCTAGACTGTGAGCATGTCTAAATTATCTAATCTCTAGATTGTGTGTATGTCTAAGCTGTCTAATCTCTAGACTGTGAGCATGTCTAAACTATCTAATCTCTAGACTGTGAGCATGTCTAAACTATCTAATCTCTAGACTGTGAGCATGTCTAAACTATCTAATCTCTAGACTGTGAGCATGTCTAAAGTATCTAATCTCTAGACTGTGAGCATGTCTAAACTATCTAATCTCTAGACTGTGTGTATGTCTAAACTGTCTAATCTCTAGACTGTGTGTATGTCTAAACTGTCTAATCTCTAGACTGTGTGCATGTCTAAACTGTCTAATCTTTATATTGTGAGCATGTCTAAACTGTCTTATCTCTAGACTGTGAGCATGTCTAAACTATCTAATCTCTAGACTGTGTGCATGTCTAAACTATCTAATCTTTAGACTGTGCATGTCTAAACTGTCTAATCTCTAGACTGTGCATGTCTAAACTGTCTAATCTCTAGACTGTCTGCATGTCTAAACTGTCTAATCTCTAGACTGTGAGCATGTCTAAACTGTCTAATCTCTAGATTGTGTGTATGTCTAAACTGTCTAATCTCTAGACTGTGAGCATGTCTAAACTATCTAATCTCTAGACTGTGAGCATGTCTAAACTGTCTAATCTCTAGACTGTGTGCATGTCTAAACTGTCTAATCTCTAGACTGTGATTATGTCTAAACTATCTAATCTCTAGACTGTGAGCATGTCTAAACTGTCTAATCTCTAGATTGTGTGTATGTCTAAACTGTCTAATCTCTAGACTGTGAGCATGTCTAAACTATCTAATCTCTAGACTGTGAGCATGTCTAAACTATCTAATCTCTAGACTGTGAGCATGTCTAAACTATCTAATCTCTAGATTGTGTGTATGTCTAAACTGTCTAATCTCTAGACTGTGAGCATGTCTAAACTATCTAATCTCTAGACTGTGAGCATGTCTAAACTATCCAATCTCTAGACGGTGAGCATGTCTAAACTATCTAATCTCTAGACTGTGAGCATGTCTAAACTATCTAATCTCTAGATTGTGTGTATGTCTAAGCTGTCTAATCTCTAGACTGTGAGCATGTCTAAACTATCTAATCTCTAGACTGTGAGCATGTCTAAACTATCTAATCTCTAGACTGTGAGCATGTCTAAACTATCTAATCTCTAGACTGTGAGCATGTCTAAAGTATCTAATCTCTAGACTGTGAGCATGTCTAAACTATCTAATCTCTAGACTGTGTGTATGTCTAAACTGTCTAATCTCTAGACTGTGTGTATGTCTAAACTGTCTAATCTCTAGACTGTGTGCATGTCTAAACTGTCTAATCTTAATATTGTGAGCATGTCTAAACTGTCTTATCTCTAGACTGTGAGCATGTCTAAACTATCTAATCTCTAGACTGTGTGCATGTCTAAACTATCTAATCTTTAGACTGTGCATGTCTAAACTGTCTAATCTCTAGACTGTGCATGTCTAAACTGTCTAATCTCTAGACTGTCTGCATGTCTAAACTGTCTAATCTCTAGACTGTGTGCATGTCTAAACTGTCTAATCTCTACACTGTGCACGTCTTTCGAAGGGGGAAGAAGCAGAGGAGGGCAAACACAGGCATGAACAGATAACATCAAGGAATGGACATTACAAGATTTGTCCTCACTCATCGGCATCGCTGTGGATAGAAATTGCAGGAGGACTCTGTGTGCTAAAGCATCCAGAAGGGTTACAGGTTTATCGATTGATTGATGAAGAATGTATTATTGAGTATAAATTGATAGTGAGGTAACGCGTAAAGTAGTTCTGTATAACAGTATTACTCTCTCTGAGTAAGAGGTCTTGTCTTTAAGCATTGCAACACAGCTGCTGAGTCGAAGTCCTCTCATTATGAAAGAGAGCGCCCTTCTCCCTCCTTTTCCAAACATACATTACAGGATACAAAAACCCTGTTATTCACAACGCCTTAGGAGCAAACACACAATTTCTACTCGAAGTCAATGTATATATGAATATTCTCACTCAGAAACATCAGAAAAACAGCATAGGGCAGCATACGAAATTTAAACCAGGCCATTCAGATGACACCTATTCGCCCCGTAACTTGAGTTAACACGTTTTACGATATCGACTAATCCGCATCCCTTTGAGACGGGAAGGGGGGGGGGCCGAGGCCTTGTAATAAATTACGTCAACAACTTCCGTGATCCATTTTGATCCGTCAACATCGCACACAACTGATCAATAGCTGTAAAAATTAAATAAGAAACACCTTGATTAATTATTTCAAAATAATTTATCACGTGGATCACCATGGCAAAAATTTGCAAACAGGTGAGTGCGAAAAAAAACTGCATAATATTTTCAGGTCTTCGGGAAAAAAATTGCAAATTCAAATAATGTAAATGGTGTATAAAAATAGTAATTCTTGACGTCAACTTTTTTCAACCCTAGCCTCCTACTTGTCAACAACTGTAAAACTTTTTCAGACCCACTCCCATAATCGATGACGTATTTTATGGACACCCCCCCCCCCCAAAGTAGTTAGTTCTTCTTCGACGTTCTTTCTTACATTCCTGCAGATTAGCAGAATGTAGCATATAGAACGAAATACGTTGTGTCATAATTTACAGCCTGTCGGTGATACTTGCGTCTTTCGCCCTGACATATCTGATTTCAGCATGATCCAAGAATAGAATAACTTTTACTAATAACTAGAGACACGCATAATAACACACACACAAATCGAAGTTTCAACCAAAAGTCCTTTATCAATACAACAATTGAGACAAAATTCAAACATATAACAGAAAACGAACAGTAATCACATCGATGGTCACATTTGTATGTGTAATATAGATTTACACGAAGAGGTGAAATGACATCGGACAAGGAAAATGCAGAAATGACCACAAATATGTGACACGAAGCAAACAGAAACTATGGATCGACTAGAGTCATACATGATACAGGCGCTCATTTGCCACTCTTAAACCCGACGGCATTAATGAGCGCCTGTCTTATGTATGACTCTAGTCAATCCATATTTTCTGTTTGTTTCGTATCACATTTGGTGGTTATTTTTGTATTTTCCTTGTCTGGTGTCATTCCACCTCTTCCGGTCAATCTATGGCTTTTCGGTTGCTTCCACTCACCTTCTTTAGGATGGGACAGTAAATTCCACACTCTGAAATATTCTTAGTCTCCTCTTTCGACATTCATGGCATGTAACAGTATCGCTATTCGTTGCTCTCCTTCCATGCCTCGATAGCATATGGGAGGCTAGATCATTATTAAAACATATAAGGTCGTGACAACACACGGGAGGATAGCCCATATGATATGCTTGTGACAACATGCACAATTTCTGGGAAGAGAGACTTGGCGCGACAGAAACAAAATCATGGTGAACTGGCACTGAGAGTCCAGCAACGAAAAATAGCAAACACTCACAATAAGATGTTATGAAGACACATGATCGCCTACGAAAGGCGGAATGGTATCATTTCTGATGCAGTAAATCTAACTGGTCACTTTCTTTAACTTTCAGATGGATTCTTACTGCCTGGGTATTGTCTTGTGGGCATTAGTAATGAGAAGACAACCTGCAGAGAACATCAATTATGATTTGGAAGCAAGACAGCTTAAAGGTTTACCATCAAATATAAGGTGAGTTATTACTGATTCATTATTACACGCTAAATACTACAACATTGAAGTTATATATCTTAATAAGATTTTAAATGTAGTAAAGATTGATGAGTAATCGTCTGTGGCGATGTCAGAAACAACGAATAGTTCAAACATGCTAGACTATTGGTAGCTTTCAGGCTGGTGTACAAGTCAGCAAGGACAAGTTCAAATATGATAGACTGTTGGTAACTTTCAGGTGTTGGTGTCGTAGTGTACAGCAAGGAAAGCAGTTCTCTCGTACAACTGGTCTACTAGCGATTTTTCCTATCCGTCGTCCGTTCAGTTAAAGTGTTCAAACGATGAACGCACTCGTTATCGTGCCAAAATCGGATGTGTAGGGCCATTGGCGCAATTAAAACTGTCACACAGCGCATTTCCATATCCTGAACGACATCATGCTGGAAATTTAGTACAATCATTATTCTGTTGCAAGAGAGATACAGTGGTAGTGTGAGAACAAACGCAAAACAGGATAGTTGAACAGAACTACAGAGTAAGTGCTGTGTTATCTAGGTTTAGCCGTACGCGCAGCTACCTAGCCCATGATTGACCAGAAACACAATGACGAGATTTTCATGCCTTGTCCAGTGCATAATCACTGGCAGCCATTTCTTGATTCCCCGTTCAATCACCGGGGAGTTTTATTTTTCTTTTCAAATTCGAATGACGGTTATTACATACAAGGTGTGCATAATGCCTGGTACAACCAAGGTGTGCATAATGTCTGGTACAATCAAGGTGTGCATAATGTCCGGTACAACCAAGGTGTGCATAATGTCTGGTACAACCAAGGTGTGCATAATGTCTGGTACAATCAAGGTGTGCATAATGCCTTGTACAACCTAGGTGTGCATAATGTCTGGTACAGCCAAGGTGTGCATAATGTCTGGATTGATGAAAGCAGATTCCCACAATCAATAAACATTAATTGAAGCATCTTCGAAAACATGTCTTTGATGAATAGTGACTATAAGGTTTCACCATATGTCCATAAAGTGCATCAAATCTTTTTTTACATTCAATTACCTTGTCAAATTTTATTTCCTTCATAACCCCCCCCCCTCCCTCTCAACGCGTACGAAAGAAATTATAGTATGTTTTTCAAATTTTAAATTTATTTGTTGCGTATAAAAAATCGCACAATTGACGTTAGCTTTTGTTAAACCCAACCCCCCCCCCCCTGTCAATAACTTTCAAAAATTTTCAGGCCCGACCCCCCTCCTTTTCTAACAAATTCTTGTCGTAATTTATAAACATCTCCTAAAATGGAAACATCAAAACAACTAAATCATTGAAGAAAGAAGCCAAACATATATTTATGTAACGTTCCATAAGAAAATGACGTTGAAATTATACCGGCCATGTACTTGGATTACATAATAACAAACTTCCTAAACAGAAATTCGTAGAAAGCATAGTGTAAAAGAAAAATATATAACCCAAAATAAACTAAAGAGAACAATCAACAGAGAATGCTAAATATTGGGTATAAGCAGTACACAAGAACTACAGCTATTCCTAACGAGGCGCTCAACATGGAAAGACATGACTACTCCGGTGATACCTTATGTGCAATGTACGGCCCAAGAGGAGCCAGCTAGCTCTACTTACTAATTTGCATACTCTCTCGACATATTATATTATATTATATTATATTATATTATATTATATTATATTATATTATATTATATTATATTATATTATATTATATTATATTATATTATATTATATTATATTATATTATATTATATTATATTATATTATATTATATTATATTATATTATATTATATTATATTATATTATATTATATTATATTATATTATATTATATTATATTATATTATATTATATTATATTATATTATATTATATTATATTATATTATATTATATTATATTATATTATATTATATTATATTATATTATATTATATTATATTATATTATATTATATTATATTATATTATATTATATTATATTATATTATATTATATTATATTATATTATATTATATTATATTATATTATATTATATTATATTATATTATATTATATTATATTATATTATATTATATTATATTATATTATATTATATTATATTATATTATATTATATTATATTATATTATATTATATTATATTATATTATATTATATTATATTATATTATATTATATTATATTATATTATATTATATTATATTATATTATATTATATTATATTATATTATATTATATTATATTATATTATATTATATTATATTATATTATATTATATTATATTATATTATATTATATTATATTATATTATATTATATTATATTATATTATATTATATTATATTATATTATATTATATTATATTATATTATATTATATTATATTATATTATATTATATTATATTATATTATATTATATTATATTATATTATATTATATTATATTATATTATATTATATTATATTATATTATATTATATTATATTATATATTAAAATTAGTCTTCTAGTCTTCTAATCAAAGATCTATGTTAAGTGTACATGTTATAACTATTTTTTTCCCCTAATATTTTCAGTCACTGGCTGCTACCATTGCTCGAGAGAGACCCATCTAGACGGCCGGCAATCAAAGAATTCCTGAGTACAGTGAGGCGGCACAGTTCGTACAAACACATTATAGATTTTTGCTAGATATGTCAACTGTCTTCAAATACCAACAGATAACGTCTCTAACAAAATTGTCAGCGTACCATACATTCAAGTCCAACGTGATAGTCAAGTCTCACATTCAATCGCTTAAATGTTTCTAATTTTTTAAATTTTGATATGGCCTGTGCTATCCTGTTATTGATCTCATTGGAGCACCTGCCATCTGATGTTAAAATAGTGCCAATATACTTGACGTTTCCTGCTTAGTTGTGCATCATTGATAGAAATGCTGCAGTAGCACCACAAAAATGAAATTCTCACCATACTCGTATTTACATTTTATCTACTAGGATTTTGCTGGTGCATAGCGACTTTCATACCTTCCACTTGAAGAAATATCAGACTATACGTGCTATCATTATACCAAATTGATGCTAGAAATATCAGACTATACGTGCTATCATTATACCAAATTGATGCTAGAAATATCGGACTATACGTGCTATCATTATACCAAATTGATGCTAGCTATATCAGACACAAACACCGACTTTAAAAATGAAGAAAATCACAGAGATCTTCTTACATGCTAAATGAGATTTCTTCTTTTTCGTTAGCTAATACGGCCATATCGCTGTCTCTTATAACGATGACGGTCTGTTTCAGGTTTGTTACGTAAATAGGGAGACTCATCCGTGTTTTACTTCTTTCATGAATACTTCCTTCACGACAGTCTTGGTGCACCTGTTCTAGTGTCTGCAGTCTACGACACATGGATACAAGCCTGTTTGACAAAGTTTCAGTGCATTGTACACGTGATAGTAGAATCTGCATGGTCTGTTCTAAGTTGGAAGATCGTAACTTAGTAGCTCTTCTAAGAAGCAAGTAGTATACATATGTGACTATTAACAGTAAAAATCTACAAGCAATATAAACGCAAGCCTTCATACGTGATAATTTTGATTATTTCTATGATTTTCGTTGGTCATATAAGTCTATATATATTGTGTCACATTTCAACAAAATGCATGGATATGATCGAAAACATGTCGCAGGAAGGCTTGATTTGATTTTTCTCGTATGCCTTTATTGTTGATAGCCACATTACATATATCGATATTTATTTTTTTGTTTCTTTAAGAATTTTTTCGTTGAAGTTGTTTTATTGACATTTTTATTTCGTCATATTTCGTCATTATATCAATTTGGCATGTGCTTCGACATTCTGTAATCCGATTAACCATCTCCACATTTCTGTTGATATTACAGTGAGCTGGATTCTACAATGCAGAAAATATTAGTAATTTTCGTTAATGTCTCTGACAATCTGATTAACTCACTATTTGTAGGTTTTAATAATAGTTTTAGTACTATTAGTACTGAATAAAGGGATGTCCATACAATACTTCAACAATTCGGGGAGGGGGATCGGGGATCTGAAAGAGATTGACATATTGTAACAAGGGGGAGGTTTTGACAAAAGTTGCCGTCAAGAATACTGTTATTATATGTCAATTAAATTATTTAAAATCGAAATTATTCATTTGAAGCAATGCTAATCACATGATGTTTTATTTTTTTTTCTAGTACTTTTTCCGCAGACAATTTTTTTTAAAGGATGAGAGACAAATATTTGTAACATTTGTAAAATAATTTGGCACATGGAAGGGTCCCAGAATTCTTGATATTTGTTGAAAATGGGAGGGGGCTTGGGTTGGTAAAAAAATTGTTAACGTAGTTTATTAACCCCAAAGGAGTCTGTAAGGTACGTTATATTGTCGATGTTTCATTTAATGGGATGACTAAATCATGTCGATAGCCACGATATGTATTTCAGATTAATTTTGAATGTTTCTTTCTATGTGTTAGCTGAAGTTGACTTTATATACATATTTATTTCGTCACTGTGTACAATATATAAACACAATCATGGCCGTACGGCTAGAACGCCGGCCTCAGATTCCTGAGGTCTTGGGTTCAATCCGCGGTTGACATGTACTCGTCGCTGCGACAGCTATGGCAAAGCGGCCTTTATCACCACAGCCTTAAAAGCCTCCCTGCACTCCTTAACAGGAAAACACGCAGTAATGAAACTGTCTACAATTTGGCATATGCATTCCCATTCTTTAACCAGATTACCCGTCTCCTACATTAAATGCTATGCTAACCGCATCATTAGATAACACAGGAAGAGCTCGCAAGAACAACGATGCAATACAAATGTGTGTGGAAATATTATTGTAAATGCTATATAACAAACATGATGGAAGTGTTTGATCAGAATTATGAAGATAGATCCAGCACTATCCATTTTAAGAGCCTACAATATGACGATAGAAAGTAGCAGAGGTTTGTTAAGAGTGAGGAAAATGTGGATAATATGATACTGACACCATAAGTTTAAACAGAATAAACATATGTCAAGTGATCTAACCTGCACAGCCAAGAGATATAGACTGTACAGAATATAGAACAAAGAGTTTAATGAGCCATAAAACCAAAATACTACTCAAGATAACATATATGAAAGAATTAAAAACAAGATAGACACTGAGGTCGGTTAAGAACAATTCAATTTTAGGAAAAACAGAAGAACCAGAGAAGCTATACTTAGTATCCTACTATTGATAGATAAATATATAGAAAACCAAAAAAGTATTTATATTTGCTTCAGAGACTACAGAAACGCCGTTGACAGTTAACATTAAAAATTAATGAAATGTCTTTTACAAAATGGTTATTTATAAAAATACACCAGACTGATTAGAAATATATATTGGGAATAGAATACATAAATAAGGTGTGAAAACAGCGAATCAACATACATACAATTAAGAAGTGGGGTAAGACAATGCTGTATTTTATCACCCAGACTATTTAATATCTACACATAGGATATCTTTAAGCGTATAGGACTCAAGATCAATGAGAAAATAATAAAAATCTAAGATATGCAGATGACAGTGTTCTTGTAGCAGAAAGTTAACATGAGCTACGAAGACTAATAGATCAAGTGGATGAATCAAGTAAAGAATATGGACTAGATATAAATATTTTTTTTTTAAAACGTGGTAATCAGCAAAGTCACAGAAGAACAGTTGCTAAACATAAACATACATCGAGAAAAATTACAACAAGTAAAACATTATCAATATCTTGGACACATCACAAATGACGGCAGATGTGAAAAATAAGTTTACAGGAGAATAGGAATGGTTTAAAGTACTTTCAATAACATGAGGAAACTATTAAGATCTAAAAAAAAGTACAAAGTTAAACATGAGAATTCTAAAATGATTCATCTATTCTATATTAATGTATGGCTTAGTAAGATGGACATTAAACAACAATGGGTAGCATATCCTTTTCAGGACGTAGCTATCAAACCAGGATTTGATTGCTGTAGTGATTTTTTTAAATTGCCTAGAAAATCATCACAGCAAGCAAACAATTAGAAGACAGAATAGATGTCTTTGAGTAGTTTGAGATGTGGATATATATAAGAATAGGAGAACATCATGGAAAGATAAGAAAACAAAGAGGTTCTTAAAACACTTAATATGAAGAAAGAATTATTCACGGAAATAAACATCAGAGAAATATAATATTGTGGACACATTAAAAGACATGACATAAAGTCGAAGGGAAGCTAGCAAGAGGCAGGTAGGCACAATTGGAAGAATAACCTCACAAGATGAACGAATGATCGCCGACAAGATGAACAGGTTACAGTCTAGCAGAGTGCACCTCTAAAACAAGAGACAGTGGATGATGGTGGTCTGTTACAGCCAAACTTCGTTGCGGAGACGGAATTTGATGATGATGAAAGTGCACTGTATTGGTACTTTGTGCCAGAGAAGGTTTCATTCATGAAAGTTTGCTCAACTTTGGAAATTGATCAATATAAAGACGAATACACGCCGAGTGGTTAGAAGGTTAGTCTAGTGTTAGTAAGGTCTCCGTTCAAAATCATAGTAATTATTTAATTGTTATTGTATAGGACGTAACATAAATAATTCAATATGCGTACGTCGTAAAATTATAAACTTAAAACTACATTATTCATCATTGTCCATTTTAAATTACTTGACCGTCCCATGTAAATATATGAATCTGGTATCTGTAAATAGAATGTATATCTTTCATGTATATCAATGTGTTCAATGAAAATACAATAAAATCATGTAGAATACTTCATATTACAAACTTCTTCTGTTCTATGTTACAAGTGTTAGAGATGATGGTGATGTTGATAGTGATGATGATGATTATGGCGACGTGATGATAATGACGATGACGGTGTTGATGATGATTATGTTGATAATTATTATATAGATGATGGTGGTAGTGATGATAGCAATGGTGGGTGGTGATATGATGATGACGCAGGTGGTTGTGACAATGGTAATGATGATATAACATCGAGAAAATACCAGTTGATCAGTCGCTATCGACAGCACTACAGGTCTAATATGATTAATTATGCCTTCATTTGTTCCTTTTCTTGATTATGACCGTGTTTTCCGTTGGTAAATATATATATACTTGAAATTACATGTCAAAATAGACAAAACTACTCCAAGTATATAAATAGTTACCAATGGAAAGCGTTACAGTAATCAAAAACGTACCAAATGTTTACTTTTTTACAGTTAGGTCTGTCATTCTGTCGATGATCACGTTTGATCCCTCTTGTTTCCTGTATCATGACGTAGAGCTTTACTTTCACCTCCAGTTTGGGTGTTTCTCTAACATTCTTTTGATGGGTAAACTTTTCAGATCTTCAAATCTCATATGAAAGTTTAACTCACAGTGGATGTAGGGTGTAAAGACATCAGATGAAAGTTTAACTCACAGTGGATGTAGGGTGTAAAGACATCAGATGAAAGTTTAACTCACAGTGGATGTAGGGTGTAAAGACATCAGATGAAAGTTTAACTCACAGTGGATGTAGGGTGCACAGACATCAGATGACTGTTCAACTCACAGTGAATGTAGGGTGCAAAGACATCAGATGAAAGTTTAACTCACAGTGGATGTAGGGTGCAAAGACATCAGATGACTGTTTAACTCACAGTGGATGTAGAGCGCAACGTCATCAGATGACTGTTTAACTTACAGTAGATGTAGGACGCAAAGACATAAGCCGGTAGTTCTCTAGTCAGGAAGTATCCGCTTCCAGTGGCATAAATTCTTTCACATTAATCTCTAGGAAGAGTTTTTGTTTATCATTTTTACTGAAGTTCAAGTTTTATCACTTAATAACCACATCGAACAATTTTGTGGTATTGTTAATACAACATCGTGTCGTACTCTGCAAGCCTTACACAACATACGATGATTCTACTCAGCTTCTATAACTATCCAACATTATTCACCAACAGGCAGTAGATCATGGACATCTATACATATATATGGCCGAAGTAGACGTTAATTAAAAGGCTGTCTTCAGGAATTTCCCTTTTTGAACCAATTCTGACTACTATAATTAGAAAACAAGTACTTCTCCCCATTACAGAAATATCATGATGAAAAGTCACCACCATTTTATGGAAACCCTCCTCTTCTTAGCTTCCCAGGGAAAAAATATGTCTGGATGCTTATAATAAATCGTTCAGACGAATTGTTTCCCTGGGAAACTAAGAAGAAGGTCTCTGAAAAATGGCAGCTACCCCTCATCTTATCCTTAAGGATACCTCCGCAGCTAAGGGGTTAAGAATTAGCTATATAGAGCACAAGACAAACATATTCATTCAGCAGCAAATAAAACGTTCAGGTTATCAAGTACCACTTTTGACAGTGGGGAAATTGTGTGAACCTGTTTGGTTTGGACATGCAACGACTCACTTTCTACGATTTTTTGCAATGAACAGTAGAGAGTAGGAAAAGTAGCGGGAAAAAAAGACAATCCTGAAATGATACAAGAAATGGTCTGGTCATGATTTTCTACACTCCTCCGAATAGCTAAGGACAGAAGCGTTTGGGCGGCTTTTTAAAGTAATGTCTCCAGTGTGACGCCACAACGACTCTGATGTGTTATGTGTATTATTTATTATTATTATTATTATTATTATTATTATTATTACTATTATATTCTGAAGCAAGGCGAAAAAAATCCAGTTAAAAAGAAAGGGGTTAACGTTAAATTAAAAATGATCCCGTTTTCAGTGTCATCCAAATCAATTGCCACATCACACATCTTACGTGCATGGTAACCCCAATAAAATATCTGGAGTAAAAACTACTGCATTACACTATGTCTATCTGGACGGTATCCCGTATGCATAGGTGGAAAACAAGATGCCGCTGATCAAGCCTGTGTTTAGTTATATTTTTCTGGTTAAGCAAAATGTACCTCTAATGGTGAGGTACGTTCTTTTTTTAACCGCGGACGTTAGTCCAATTTGGTTATATGAAGGCTGCACAAAAATGAAAAGATAGTGAAGGTCGCGGTTCTGGTAATTCAGTACGACCTCCAATCAGCATTGTGTGCAGATTTATAGATTCAGATTTCCGGGGAACATGCACTTTACAAGTCTTGACTAAAAGTCTATCTTTAGAGGGGGGAAGGGGGGGGGGGAAAGAGAATGAGGATTGGTCATATTCAGAAAACTTCTGGACTCAAGTTTCGAGGCGATGTCACGGAGATCGTGGTTACTGGATTACCAGAACTGCAACCTCTACTATTTTTTATGGTTGTAAACCTGCTGATCTACATATATATATATATATATATATATATATATATATATATATATATATATAAACCAAATTGGATTTTTGTCCTCGGTTGAAAATAGAGTATCTAACCATAAGAGGTCATCATCATTATCAAGTGCCGTCTCCGCTACGAAGGTTGGCTGCAATAGACCTCCAACATCCCATGTCTCTTGTTTTGGTGGTTCACTCTGCTAAACTCTAACCTGTTTAACTTGTGGTGTTACTCTCCCACTAGTGTCTCTGTCTACCCCTTGCTCGTCTCCCTTCGACTTTACCCTCAAGTAAGGTCTTCAACAAGGTGCAATGTCTTTTAATGTGTTCAAAATAGTTTATTTGCTTGATCTTCATTTCCTTTAATAATTATTCTATTCATATGAAGTGTTGTTATGACCTCTTTGTTTGAATTCTTCTCTTTCGATTGGTAATAGGTAGTCAATAAGTTTACCTCTCTTATGAAGAATCGCGCCCCTTTCAACCAGCGGAAAACAAAATCCAGTTAGGTTATATTTTTCAATCACTCATCATCAAGTGACATATTTTTTCCAGAACGTAATCTATCATATGGATCTCTTGAATTCTCCGCGGTCTTGAGCAAGTTGCCCTGCATCTTCCAGTGACATAATCAGGCATTCTTGAATGTCTTTTGTCCAACGGCGTCTTGGTCGGCCTTTGCCGCTGTGGCCTTCTATCATCCCCTCCATTAACACTCTCTCCATGCCGTCGTGTCTCTTAATATGACAGAAAAATGCTAGCTTTTTCTTTAATATAGTGTTCAATCACTACAATACAATATTAGAGGTAACAAAGACCCCAAGTTATAGTCTGTTGGTATACAACTCTGTCGGTGATATTCTCCATATTCTTCTAAATACATGTATCCATATCTCAAATGCATCAATTCTGTCTAAGAATTGTACTAAAATGTACCATAAGGGGTAACCTTAAGCTAACCTTAAGTTAACCAAGTGTAAGCCAAACTGAACTGGCTCAAGTATCGATCGTCTTCCACATTTGTTTATTCCAGAAATACTTTTCTTAGTGCTGTTATTACAAGATAAATTAAAACTACGCCATACATGTCAGGCTACCTCCCATAGATAACTCTATTTTTAAAATGCAGTACTGTTTATGAAGTTACATCCCTTCTTTCAGTAATATCATGTCTAACTGATCAGACAAATAAACGCGATTTCATGAAATTTAGTTTAACGATCATAGCAAGCCAGTAACTAAGGAAAGGGGGGGGGGGGGTTTAAAATATTCACACGGCCCATTTTTAACCGAAGCCGTATCTACGGTCCTGACTTAAATAATCGAAATAATATTCGTGTATAACAAGTTGGTCCAGTTCTGTTTCGGCGAGGTACAGGGTACATCTGTTATAGTCACGGTACGGCTTCAAATCTCTCCATAATGCATGTGTGCATTCATGCACGTAAATAGTGCCAAGAAAATAACTACCGTCAAAAATAATATGTCGAAGGTTACCTCGGGAATAGAATAAGCATCCTTTAACAAAAAAAAAGTTGATGTCATGAACACATCAGACATATAATCTTTTTCAGAAATCCTCTTCTTATTCTGCCATCGTTCTCAAACTCCTGCATATTAGCAGGATGTAGTCCGGAGAACGCAATTGATTATGTCATGGTTTATAGCATTGCTGCGATATCTGCGCCTGTCGACCTGACACATCCGACTTCAGCACGGATTGGGTCGCTTTGAGCCTAAATGGTATTGGACAGCCAACTCCACCCTATAGCCTCCTTAGTCGTTTCTTACGGTTGTGAAACATGGGACCTAAGTAAGACAGTGGCAAAGAAGATCAACGCCTTTAAGATGAAATGCTACAGAAAGATACTTAGAGTATAATGGAAGGAAAAAAAAAACAACTCAGATATTATAAACACATTGAAGATTTAAAAGTGTTGGTTACTAAACACGATAGCAAAAGAAAACTATACCTGTGTGGTCATATATTATAATAGACACAACTATTTAGACAAATAATGGAGGGTGGTGTACCTGGGAAGAGGAGAGAGGGCACACCAAGAAGACGATGGACTGACGACATTAAAGATAACATGAATACATCGTTGGAAAATGCAAGCCGCATCGCGCAAGACAATGCAGGGGATTCAGAGAGTTCATTGGGAAGATAAAGGTTCTGGAGAAAATACCTCACATGACTGATGAAACGGGCAAAGGAAACACACGGACGTTGTGCTGAAATAATTCGACAAGAAAGATGCATTTCTTATTCAACACTGTCTGCTCTCACTTTATTAAGTAGGTGGATATAATTTTTACTATATGCACATGTTGCTGTTTCTACATCCTCTACGGTCAGTTGTATGTTTATACTATATTGTGGGCGAAGTTCACTGTCCTCTCCAGGTGAAAATTATTCCTCCTAGTTTTTGTTTTAGATGTGTATCATATGGTCAGATCAGCAGTCTTCGTTCAGTGTACGAGTTTGTTGTGCAGTCATGAAGTACGGGACTTAGTCATATGTCTATAGCTTATATTTTATCATTGTGTACCGGGATAGGTAACGCAGCTCGAGAGGGTTTCATTTGATCATCCCTAATATATTTTCTATGGTTCGAATTGTAGATCCTCATACACATTCATGTGTGTATATGATTCATAATTGTTCTTGGTGGCCATGCAGCCTGCAGTAGCATGCTCTAAGTAGAAATAGAGTGGTTCTGATTATAACCTCTGAAGGCGTTTACGATGATAACACATTTTCTATAATTTTCATCATATTTTATTTCTTTTGAATGTCGTCTTATAGTTAACGTTACATTCTTGTAAAATTTTTACCGCTTTTTACATCATCATGATCATGAGGTGCCGTCTCCACATTGAAGGTTGACTGCAACGGACCTCTTTTGTCTCTTTCCGTGGTTGCTCACTCTACTAAACTGTATGCTGTCCATCACTTTCCAAATGGTATCTCTGCCAACTTTTTTTTCGCCACTGTTCGACTCTGCCTGATTTTTACAGCATGTAGGTCTATGCGTTAAATACCTGCTGTTTCACCAGTGATACCGTTATCGTTTCTATATAATAATTTTCAATGACTTTCAATAACTTCTGTTGAATTGTCCATGATATACATCTAGCACACATGATCATATAAACACGAGATAGAAACGTTGGATATATTCCAATAATATTTTGTCTATTTCTAGTATTTCTATTTAATTTTCATTTTCGGCTGTCTCTATTATTAACTCCAACAATTTATGTGCCAATTCGTTACTCCCTTCCGTCTTGTAAATTGTCTGTCACGAATTTAGGGATACCTGCTTAAGTATGTCAACCTCCCTCCACTCCCCCCCCCCCCCACATCAATTTTAGACCAGTGTTTAAAACGTGGTGCCCATATCCACAAGGGAGGGGGAGGGGAGAAACTTTTTGTTCAGGAGGGACCTTCAGGTGGGAATAAACCAATTTTTGAATATTAAGAAATATATATATGTTACATGGGGGGGGGGGGGAGTGTCTTAGTTCTAGAAAGAGGTTGGTGCATGGTTAAAAAAATACATTGGGAAATACTGTTTTAGACGAAAGAGTACAGAAAAATACATGTTTTATTTCAGATGTATATAAATTTGTTGTTTTTTTTCAAATTCATAAACAGGTTATTAAAAGATCAATTTTGATGACGTTAACTTTCGTCACTCTCTCTTCCTGCTCCCTCACCCGTTGTCAACAACTGTCCAACTGTTTCAGAACACGTCCCCCATCCCATAATTGTGGACGCTAATTATAGACATCCCCTTTGCCGAGCCATGACCAACTGCGGTATACCTCTGCACATAATTAATTGGGACTTAATTCGTTATGTTTTTTAATATTGTCATGCTAACCATTGGTCACTATTTATATACTTGGTGTCGTCTTGGTTATGTTTGACCTACGACTCCACGTATATAAATAACAACCAATAAAATCACGGCAATAATTTTAAAAGGTAACGAATGAAGGCCTAATTAACCCTGTGGAGGGGTCTTCTAACGCAGACTGTCATTGCCGAGGGTAACAAACAGTTGGGCAGAGCACGGGACTATGACAAAATCAGCGCAGATAAACAACACTTAAACCATACTGAAATACAGACAGTGAAAGGTCATCATCATCAAATGCCATGCCGGCTGGAGTAGGTGATCATGGCTCTCCACAGCTCTCTGTCTCCAGTATTATGTATCAAGATCGTTGTTGTTTCCCTGCTGTGCCGAGTTGTCAAACTGTCTAATATTTTCTCACTTTGTCGCTCTCTCTGTTTCTGTTGCCTTCAATCTTGCCTGTTGTGACTATGTTCTCCAAACCTCACTGTCTCATGAAGAGACCAAAAAATGAAGATTGTCTCTTTCTAATATTATTAGTAGTGTTAGGAGTCCGTTTCGCATTTGACTCTTTCAACACCTCCACATTAGTTTTTCTGGTAGTCCATGATATTCTCAGCATTCTTCTATAGAACAACATCTCCAAGTGAAAGGTAGTAGACTAAAACGATTAAAGTCGTGGATGCAGCGAGGTTTGATGTCATGAAAAGTGTATACATGCAGGAAGATGTGGCACCTGTTGCGGATTGAATGTGTATCTGTAGATTCTCAGACTTAATTCCAAGTAATCTTCATTTACTTCTGCGTTCATTTCGTGCAGAGTATCAGGGTGTAGTTCAAAAAATGGTGTCTGTTGTGCCATTGTTTAATACTTAACTACGATATTTGCACCTTTATGGCCGACACATCCGATTTCGGCATGGTGCCGGGGTCACTTTGATCCTCTATGGGACGGGACAGATAATGTTATCACAAACTTCCGGGTAATAATAACATTCGATAGAGAAAGTAAAAGTGGTTCGTTCTTGCCAAGCCCATAGATAATTGAAAGGAATTTCAGCGGTTAACCTCCCTACGACGCCCCCTTAGTAAAGTAGAGCGCTATATTTTAATTTAAAAACAAGCAAAATAAACACAGGAAAAATGACCACATCCTCCATAACGGGTTTTCCAAAGTAAAAAAAAAAACATCAAAATTCCCACGAAAACGAAGTGGTCAGTTTTAGTTTAGGTAAACAAAGGATACCCTAGCTATCTCATATCTACGGCATTAAGTTCTGCTGGTGAATCATAGATGTATGCTTTGCTTTTATAGATATCGTAGAAAGATGCCACATTTATAAACATGCACGGTTCTGTTGTTAGACATGTGCGTAGTGCTTTTACTTTCACATCTCAATATGTAGGGAAGGCAATGTGATATAAGCCTGTAAAAAAAAAACTGTGGGTATACAGTGCAGTCGTTCTACCTTCAATGCTATATGCAGCTGAATTATGTGCTGTCCATGTTAGGAATGCAAGGCAGCTTAATTATACCGCTACGTGCCAGGATTGTTTGACCAAGGTGAGTCCGCTTGTAGAATACTGTAAATTCCGTGGCTAAAATCGTGCCTGACCCAAGGTTAGTCTCTTGCAAAATGATTGTGTCGACGCTGTATATGAGCTTATCACGAGTGATTCTTCGTTGGTTCGACGCTCGTGCAGTTCCAGTACAGAAAGCGCATGAGACTGCCGCCCAGTTTGTCACACTTAAGTTGTTGCCTTCTTGCCCCCGCTCTATTTTTCTTTCTTTTTCCGCGTTTAAGTTGACGTTAAGCTCGGTGGTCGTTATTGCTGTCTATATCAACCATCATATCTGCTGAAATAATATGAGAGAAATTACCTATACGCATCTTGGCTAGTGTACGAAGCTCCGCAGCACGATCAAGAATCAATGTCATTTTAAATTTCCATTACAATTCAAAATACAATAGAATAATTTACAATTATTGTATCGTAAATGATGAATGTGACTCACAAGACCAATCTGTGCCACAAGGTGTCTTCCATACATGTACAAGAAATCCCAGGCCCGCTTGTACTATCGTGTACCACAAAGTGTCTTCCACACACATGTACAAGAAATCCCAGGCCCGATTGTACTATCGTGTGCCACAAAGTGTCTTCCACACATGTACAAGAAATCCCAGGCCTGCTTGTACTATTGTGTGCCACAAAGTGTCTTCCATACATGTACAAGAAATCCCAGGCCCGCTTGTACTATCATGTGCCACAAAGTGTCTTCCATACAGGTACAAGAAATCCCAGGCCCGCTTGTACTATAGTGTGCAACTGTATGTCTTCTTAGATGTGAACTGTTATCACTTTCTCCTTTACCTATATGCCATTTCTGATATTTCTCCGCATGCAACACGATTCGTGACATCCTGTTCTCATGATTCCGTATCAATGTATGTATCATGAATATCACGTTTGCACATGTCTTTGTGCCGAAGCAGAGGTTGACCCTGAGATCATTTCCGAGACTATATGCCTAATTCTCCACAAAGTAGATCTTTCATTATTCTGCTATCCTCCTAGTTTCTCCCGGCCGAGTCTGCGCATACTATATATCAAGTAACATATTCTTTCCAGAACGTTGTCTCCGTCGTGGATACTCTGAACGCCTCTTTGTTTCGGAAAAGCAGGCCTGCATTGGCTAAAAATATGTGCATACATTCTTCGATGTCGCTTGTCCATCATCTTTAAGTTCCTCTTCTTCTCTTGCCTGGTACTCTACCCTCTTGAATCACCCTTTCGATACCATCATGTCGCTTTAAGTGTCCAAAATACTGTAGCTTCCTTCTTATTATGGTATTTAGAAGCCACCCTTCGTTTAGTTTCAGCAATTTCAAAACTTCAATGTTCTTTTTTTTTCTCTGTCCATGATATTCGTAGGATCTTTCTGTAGCAGTTCATTTCAAATGAATTTATTATTTTGGATATTGTCTTCTTTAAAGTTCAAGTCTCGCATCTATATGTTGCCACTAGGAAAACACATGAACTTAAAGGGGTTAAATTAGTGTCGGTATTACTACTTTGCCATATATTTCTCATTTGTGTTCATTTGAGTGTTGCAATTCCGAGTCTTCTTCTAATCTGGACGGAATAATCACCGAAACTGTCTATATTTGCTCCCAGATATTCGAATTTCTTTACACATCTAGTTCTATATTGCTTATGTTGATTATTGGTTTGATCTTTTTTTTATCTGTTGTCATAATGTTTGTTTTCTGTGCGTTTAGATATAGATTTTTGATCTCGCTGTATTTCATTGTTGTAGTGATTAGCTGCTTCAGTCCCTCAGGATGTGCATTAAGGAGGAATGTCATCTGCATATCTTATTTCTGGAATCTTGTACCCACCAATATTTATTAGATGAAACTCGTTTTCCTCTAGTTTTTCTCTCACATTTCTCATTATATTCTCTGCATAGATGTTTAAAAGATAAGGGGATAGAGTGCACCCCTGTCTCACTCCACTTTGAACAGAACCATTCAGATGTTTCTCCCTCCACTCTTACTGCCGCTTGTTGTTCATGATATAGTGTTTCAATAAGATGTATTAGATGTTTGGAGAAGTTCATGTCTCTCATGATGGACCACAGTTTGTGGTGTTTAACACAATCAAATGCATTGGTGTAGTCTATGAAACACATATGTAGATCTAAGCTGTATTCTCTACATTTCTCAACTATATTCCTCATGTTGAATAGGCCTATGTGGTATTTTGTTCCTCTTTCTGCTCGAAAACCGGCTTGAACATCATACATTTCTGTTTCTAATTCGCTTTGTATTCTTTTCATTATGATCTGCAGTTAGTATTTTGCTTGTTTGACTACTTAGTGCTATTATTCTATAGTTAGTACATAAGTGAACGTCTCCTTTCTTTGGCAAAGGTTGTATACTGACTTTTTCCATTCATCCAGCCATATTCCACTATTCCATATCTTGCAGCATAAAGTATGGTATATTTCTTCTTCTTCTTCTTTCGTTCACTTGAAACATGTCTATATCTGTAATTCTGTCTCCTTAATAAAACTCAATGTCTTTTGTAGTTCATACAGTGTCCCATAGAGCTTTGATTCTAGTGTTGTTTCCTCTGGCCAATATGTCTGCCTCGGCGTTTCATGCTCAGAACACTCTTGAAGTATATGTTTGGCACTCTAAGCTGCCTGTCCACATGGCCGTGTTGCCAATCTTGAACTTTGTATACATGTGACTGCGGAGTCAGTTGTGTCCTGTTCTGAGACGTAGAATTATAACTTGTTCTGATCTGTTCATAATGTGATAGTCATCTTGTGTTGATGTTTGTGGCTTTCTCATTGATATGATATATTTGAGCACTGGAATCTCCACCGGCTTGTATCATCTCTGATGTTACTTCGTCTTTACCCGGAACTATTTTCTTTTTTCCACTTTTCTGATTGAATGTCTGATCGTTTCCATGGTAGATTCTGGATCTTGTTCCAATTCATTGCTGTTCTCATTTGGTGACTGGGTTGTTCCTTTATACATTTCTTAACAATATTCCTTCCATCTTTGTAGAATATATGTTTTCTCTGATAGGGTATTATCTTTTTTTTTATCTTTTAGTACTCGAAGTGCGGGCTTGAAGTTATTCTGTTGTAATGTTCTTATACTGCACAGACTGAGCTTAGGAAATACTATGGTATTGCCAGTTCTTTCCAATACATCAGTGTTTGTATCTTTGTCCTGCCACTTAACTTCAAGAATTCTACGTAGTCACTGCATGTGAAAGCTGTTTAGTCGTCATTCCTGGTGCCTATAGGCTGTCCATTTTTCACTGCTGTAGAGGTGGTCGCTGAGAACACAAGTTTGGTAAACCACTAATTTATCTTTTGGGGGTTAATTTTCTGCGCCACAGACTCTTTTTTTGTTAGTCTGTTCATTGTTGCAGATGCCTTGCCAATCCACCCTGATCCTTATTTCTTGATCCAGTGATAATTTATTGTTGACTGAGAATCCTAGATATATAAAGGGATCAACAACCTCTATCTTAGCAGCATCGATGAGAATGTGTGATTGCTTGATAGCAGCCTGCGTCATAATTTGCGTTTTCTTTTTGCTTTGAAGTACAAAGTAATGGATAAATCAACACAATCACTATTCACTACACGATAGAAATGACGACTAGGAAACGGTGACAGCCCAGTAAGATTGTTATAGTCTGCAACAAAACGATTGCCATATATTCTATGATACGATACGTCTGTTTATGAACTTTAATTCACTAGCATGTGAGTACATTGGTTTGTAGTTATTGATCTGCAGTACAATAGTGTAATCGTTTTATTTAGTAAGCAAGATCTTGTAATCATACGATGATCATGTTACTTGAGTAAATGTTCGTTTTTGTGTTACTGACTGAGGTCCACTGTTACACAGTTACAGTGTTAGTAGTTAGCTCTACTACTATTACTATACTATACGGTGCACTGACTGTACCGTTAGTGTTGTGTGGCGTCTGGATATCGGTATCAGTATGTATGATGTTGCTCATGATGTGTATTACATTATTGATGTTATCAGTCGTCTGTGTCGTGCCGTTAGTTAGGCCTAGATCAGTAGATGTGATGTGTGCAATGACCAGAATAAATTGAATATCATACATATCCGATATGCAGGAAGATTAAATTAAATGAGCTATCATATTACTAGAAATACCATATGTACTGTTAGTAGTTACTGTTTATGTCTATTATTTTTCAGCAAGTTTATTTAATTATCACCCAGTTATAAGCTAGACTTTATTTTATTTAAATTGTCAGTAACAATACATTATGCACTGATATTAATAATCATATCCCAACTTGTGTTCCATTTACCTGCCTTGGAGGAAGAAGCATTTTTCTTATGTTATCCGGCACTGGACATTCAAAAAGGTGATGGTTGACAGTTTAATAGGGGTGAGTGTACAGCTGGCATCCTGGGGTGTGTTGTACGCGTATTCTATCTATCTATTCTCTGAAACCCTTTGTTGTCTTTCAGCGTCAGGGGTAGAAGAGTTTTCTGGAGATGGTACTCTTATGTGCTGAGTATATTTTGGAATTTGTCACCTCTTTTATGTCAGTGGTCCATCGTTTTCGTGGTTGGACTCTAGGTCTGCCTCCTTCGCTATATCTATGTAGCATAGCTTGCTGAAGTATGCTCTCTGATGGTAGTCTGCTGATGTGTGTAAACTATTTGATCTGTTGTCTCTTGATGTATTCTAAGATTGGGGTGGGGCTGGTTTTTTTGTCAGATGTCCTCATTCCTCACTCTGTCTCTTAGCGATATTCCTAGGATTCTGCATAAGCATGCCATTTCAGCTGCCACAAGTTTACGTTTGTCATGTGCTGTTGTTGTCCATGTTTGGCATTATTGGTGGTGTACATTGTGCGTAAACCTGTATAAATGTTGTGTTTATTCCGTCCATTATTATTGTGACTGTTACTGAACATTTGTTCTGGTGTGTTATGCTGACAATGCATTTGCTAGAGTTTGATCTATTAAAAACCTAATGCCTAATGTAGCTTTTGAATCTGGGCCAACCCCACTATCTCTTGCATCCTGTGTGTTTAATTCTAGTATCTGAAATTCCTAGTACTTTAATGCCTCTATTTTTCATCTCATCTATCAGATCTTTTTTTATTTCTTAGCCTGTATATATTAATTGTAGCATATTTTGTATGATGTTTTCTTGTTCGCTGTTTATCGTTTGAGTTTGCCTCCGGGAAACCCACCATTTACTACGAGCGACTTGAGTTCTCACTGTTGGATTGCTAATCCTGAGATCAATCTGTTTAATGACTATGTCTGATGGATTTTGCACCATCAGATCAATCTGTTTAATGACTATGTCTGATGGATTTTGCACCATGAGATCAATCTGTTTAATGACTGTCTGATGGATTTTGCACCATGAGATAAATCTGTTTAATAACTATGTCTGATGGTTTTTTTGCACCATGAGATCAATCTGTTTAATGACTATGTCTGATGGTTTTTGCTCCATGGGATCAATCTGTTTAATGACTATGTCTGATGGATTTTGCTCCATGGGATCAATCTGTTTAATGACTATGTCTGATGGTTTTTGCTCCATGAGATCAATCTGTTTAATGACTATGTCTGATGGATTTTGCTCAGAAATTTTTACTAAATCTATCTGTTTAGGTTGCCTGTTTGGCAACAGGAGACTTGACTTTTAGTTCAGAGCTAAAACAGTTGGGTTACTGTCTTCTTTTCAGACATGTTGTAGGCGGTGGTGACTGAGGAAAGTTGGGGGTTGGATGGACAACCTGTCACTTGGGAAAAAAATCATTGTCACTACTTGTCTTGTCTTGATGCCTTACTTTTGTGTTGTCCAATTGGTCCCCATTGATGAAAGATAAAGGCCATTGGACATTGCACTTTTCTTCTTTTTTTGGTGTCAGATTCCTAGATGGCAAGGAATACTTAGCTGTGTCATCACTACATCATCAACAGATTTGACAGAAGAATGATGAACTTGTTGGTCCAGTGGTATATACTGTAGTCTTGTCAGAACTTCATGATCCTGGGATGCTGTCACACAGCAATGCCTCCTTTTGTGGACTAAACAAGCATCCATAAACCCCTCTTAACACAACCATGCCTTTGAGATGGCAAACTGTATTCATGTGAGTATCACCTCGTTCAGAACTGAGAAGAATCTATTCTTTTGTCATAAAGGCTATGGACTATCAAGAGCTGCCTGTTTACAACTAAAGGAATTATTTCCTTATCAATCCGTTTAGATTGGTGCGAGATGATGGTTGTTTTATTACTTTATCATCACAAATGGACATGTAGTTCAATATTTCAAGATTCTTCATCTGGAATTAGTGTCTTTATTAATGTATGTGTTAATTAGAGATCACAGCGTAGCCAGGTGAGGTTTTCCTGATACAACACTGCGACAGGATTAGCAATCCGACAGTGAGAACTCAAAGTGCTCGTAGTAAAATAGAGGATTTTCAGAAGACAAATACCAATGTTAAAACGGCTAACAACAATAAACATCGAATATGAAAACAACACATTAAATTTGATATTAGAGAGAAAAGGTGCGAGCATACATAAAACCACGTCTTAACAACACACAATTGGGTTTTCAGTTAAAAAATAAGGGTGTAAAGATGCAATCTTCACCCTCAAACAACTATCAGAAAGAGCAATGGAACATAAACAAGACTTATATTTGGCTTTCGTGGACCAAGAGAAAGTTTTTGACAGAGTAGATAGCGCAGCAAGAACGAGCACAGGTTCTTCCGATAATTTCCAAATTACTCGGGACTGAGACGGATGTGTACTATCCTCCCTATTGTTAATACCATACATAGATCACATCTGCAAAGTAGCAAAGACAACAAAAGAAAACAATGTGAAGGATAACTTAAATGAATTACTATTTGCAGATGACCAAGCACTAGTAGCATTATCAGAAGAGCAACTACAAAGACAAATAGATAGATACATTGAACATGCCATACTTTTAACATGAAGATAAATATAGAACATACAGAAGTAATGAGGATAGGAAGAACAGAAAAAAACCACCAATATATATATATATATATATATATATATATATATATATATATATATATATATATATATATATATATATATATATATATATATATATATATATATATATTATATATATATATATATATATATATATATATATATATATATATATATATATATATATATGATATAATATATATATATATATATATATATATATATATATATATATATATATATATATATATATATATTGGAAATGACTTAAACAAGTGACAATATTCATATACCTAGAATGTAATATAACAAAGGAAATACACAATACATGTAGTGAAGCATACCAAATCACACCTATCCTCAGAAACAAAAATGTAGATTTAAAAACCAAAATAACACTATTTAAAACGATTATTATGCCAACGCTGTGATACCAAAGCCAAACATGGATGATGACAGCACAAGACAAACGTAAACTTGTGACAGCTAAAATGGCATCCTTACACTGAATCCTAGGAATATCGCTAAGAGACAGAGTGAGAAATGAGGACATTAGACAAAAAAACCGACATCACCCCAATATTAGAATATATTAAGAGACAACATATCAGATGGTTTGCGCACATCAGCAGACTACCATCAGACAGCATACCACAGCAAGACATGCTACACAGATACAGTGAAGACAGACCTAGAGGCCAACCACAAAAACGATCGACCACCGAAATAAAAGAGGCAATAAATTCCACAATATACTCAGGACACAAGAGGGCCATCTCCAGAAAACTCTTCTACCTCTGATACTGAAAGGTAACAAAGGGTTTAGCAAATAGATAGAATCAGTTTAGAACTGAATGTAAACTAATTTACTGTTTATTATTTCCTTAGTTTGATTATAACATAGATCTCAGAAAAATCTCTGATCATTGCAATCTGGTACATAGCTGGAGATCAGCAGAACTGAGAAGAGCTTACTGCTGTCTAATGACTAACCTCTGTGTGCTCTTCCAGATTGATTCAAGATGAAAATGAGTTATACAAGACTTTTGCCCCCAGTTCACCTAGTGACCCTGGTTCTTCAGTTATGCTTATACCAAGGTGAGTTTCATTTTTTGTGTGTACATCTTAATTTGACATTGCTTGGTGCAGCTAAAGTCTATCATTATCTACTATTTTGTTGTCAGCTTATCAAAATATATTGTCACCATTGTAATATTCTCCTCACAGGGAAACAAAAATTGGTATAAAATCCTATTCAGGATGTAGCCATCAACCCATACTTTTTTGACTGTAGTGATTTTTTTAGGCAAAAATAAATATGCTCCAGTAGCTTGCTATTGCTGTTTATATCGCTGTCTTGACTAGGCCAGTTCCGAGATGTCCTTAAATAGTGGAAATTCCTTCTTTAGTTTACATTTACATACCATATTTGCTTCTTAAATGTTTTACGTAAACACATACACATGCTTCTTTTATTCACACACATGCATACAAGATATTCTCTGTGTGTGATTATCCATTGTAGTTTGGTCAGAACAATCCTTGCAAGAATTAACATCAAAGTTAGAAAAAGTTATTAGCAAGTACGGAATGGAAATCAATTCAGATAAGAGCAAAATCTTGGTAAACAGCAGAGACACAGAAAACCAGACTAATATCATGATGAATGGACACAAGCTTGAAGAGGTGAATACCTTCAAATACCTCGGATCCAGTATATGCAGCGATGGTAAATACAAAGTAGAACTAAAAATAAGGCTGGAGATGGCATTAGCGTCCTTGTCAAGGCTAACTGTGATTTGGAAAAGCAACATCAGTGTTGGGGTGAAAATCAAACTGTATAAGTCGCTGGTGCTTTCTGTTGTGTTGTATGGTTGTGAGAGTTGGACACTCACTGCAGACATGGAGAGAAGATTACAGGCTTTCGTGTATAAATGCTACAGAAGAATTCTACGAATTTCCTATAGGGAACATAAGACCAATGTGTACGTAAGAAATAAAGTAGAGATGTGTGCAGGTGTCCAGGAGCCATTGCTTTCAATAGTGAAACGACGAAAACTAGCATGGTTTAGAAAATTTCTCAAGACCCCACTAAGAGTTGGAGTCTTCTAGATATTAAAAAAAAACTCTGGAGAAACAACCCCCATTGCACACATGAAGCAAAAGCTAGCTTCTCATAACTCCTGAGAATGAAAACCACAAATAATCCATGTATCTACACTTCGACACAACTGGAAAGCAATCTTGTCAACTAGCTGTTTGTTATATTGAAAAGTAATATAGGAGTAAACACTATTGGTTGGTTAGATGTTTGCTGATCCCGCGGTCCATGGGCTCATGAACTTTAACCTAATTCCATTAAAATGGCATTATATTGATGGGAAGTCTGTGGATTTTTGGCCCACCCTGGGCCACGGCCAGAGAATAACTATCACACCACCAGGAAGATAGGTTTCAACCTATGCACTGCTTGGAGCCAAGATAGAGTTCACTGTGCTCATTCCCTGCCACCAATTGACTACTGGTTATGCCAAACTTCTCTATTGTTCCAGGCATGCAACCAAATGTTCAAGTCAAAAGGATTGTCGCATCCTGAGTCACTGTACCTCTGTGATGGACCTCAGCCATAGGAAAAACAGTGCTGTCAGTTTCCTCCTCCCCAGTGCTGTGCAATAACAAAATAATAGCACAAGAAACATAATTGTATAGAGGACATGCCGTGAAGCTTCTATAAGAAGACAACCTCAATATAACAGCATGTCATCTAATAAGGTTTTCTGTTACATGGATGGTTTGTCTAGTGGGCCATTGGTGAGACCCACAGATGCAACCGCATGCATAATAAACACTATTAAATAGCAGCTTTCTATGAGATTTCCTTCATTGTCCAAGGACATACTGAGTCAGCTTGTTCTATATTTTGTATTATGTCATCTTTAAATAAGACTCAAAATACTCAGATGATTGTTTTCATTGCACTCAAGTTCCTCAATATATACTTTGTTCTTCTCAACATAACAGCCAAGTACTCATAGCTCATGTGATGATTCCCATGGAGCTAAAAAAATAAATTGAACATTTGGCCAATTTATAAACTGCAATCTAGTGAACACAAGGCAAAATATTTGGCTGCTATGCCATGGAGATCCACTGTTGTGTTATGAAATCCACTGCTTGTCACTGAGATCCATTGCTATGACATTGAGATTCACTGCTATGTCACAGATTCACTGCTAGCCTATCTACTAATTCACAAGAATTAACTGCTGTACCACATAGATCCATTATTATACACCAGAGATCCATGGATATAGGTCTACAGAGATCCACTGCTATACCACAGATCCATTGTTTTACAACATAGACCCACTGCTACACCACAGAGATGCACTGATATACCATAGAGATCCACTGATATACCATAGAGATCCACTGATATACATCAAAAATCTACTGCTATACACCAGAGATCCATGGATATGTCTATACCAGAGATTCACTATTTTAACCACAGATCCATTGTTTTACAACATAGATTCACTGCTACACCACAGAGATGCACTGATATACCATAGAGATCCACTGATATACCATAGAGATCCACTGATATACATCAGAAATCCACTGCCGTACACCCACTGCTATACACTAGAGATCCACTGCTATTCCTTCAAACACACACACAACTGTGATTGTACTATAACTGTATTGGGTGTTAAATCAAGTCTTCAGACATAATTTTTGTTTATCCTTCAGTACTTTCCATGGATGTTTGTGATGTTGTTTATGGGAACTTTGGAGACAATGACGCTTTACTTGACCAGGCCTCGATTGAAATTAAAAAGCATATCTTCTATTCCCACCTGCCTAAGCTTGGTCCAGGAGCTGGAAAATATTCCAAAGTAAGTGTATTGTCTATTTTTGTAGTATATGATATGTGTCTACTTCCAGAACAATCATTCTGATTTCAGCCCTAAATAACTCCCAAATTCTATATTTCAGCCCTAAATAACTCCCAAATTCTGTAATTCTGCCCTAAATAACTCCCAAATTCTGTATTTCAGACCTAAATAACCCCCAAATTCTGTATTTCAGCCCTAAATAACTCCCAAATTCTGTATTTCAGCCCTAAATAGTCTCCAAAATAGTGTATTCCAGCCTAAATAACTCAAAAATAGTGTATTTCAGCCCTAAATAGCTCATAAATTCTGTATTTTGACCCCATATTTTTCTCAAATTCTATAATAAAAGCACTATCCAATGTAGATACTGCATGTGATTCCAAAATAAAACCCAACTTTGAAAATCACTTGTCTTCATAGAATATGTTGCTGGCGAAGATTGTGTAATATTTTTCTGTGGTTTTCTTGTTTTGTTTGATGTAGAGTGTCAGTTGTACTATGCAAATTATTCAAGAAACACCAGGTCCATTAATATAAACAACTGCATTTAATAAATTGAGACACTAAACAAAATGAATAATAATAATAACAACACTGCTAATAGAAAGTGACATATGATCAGATTGTTTACAACTACTAGCAAAAATGATATCCAATCCTTTTTATGTGTATTCACATTACTAAATATGATACCACACTATGCAGTATGGAAACCCATGTACAAATGTTTTCAAAGTTTAGTTTTATTTTAGGATTCCATACTATAGATACAAGTGGATAATATTGATGCATGAAATGAAATCTGATTATATTCTGTACAACATACAGAAAATATATTCAAGCTGCCTGATATGTAGGGCAGTAACATAATGTTTAACCTGACTTCCTTATGTAGAAGATCTGAATGTTTCACTGGTAACCCACCAGACCACCCACCATGCAACAGCAAATCCCTAGAATGACATATATGTGTAATAGTATTAGGTATTGGGGAGGTAGGCAACAAAGATATAGGATTATTTAGCTAAGAAAGAATCTGTTTCCAGATAGATGACTTTTGTTGAGAGACGACCACCACAATAGCACATTAGAAATAATAGTGCAGGACATAATCTAGAAGATTGAGGTTGGCTCAAAAATTCATCTCAGACACTAGTTTTTAACGACCAGTATTTCTGGCTTTAGAATGCAACTGGCGCCAGTCTGGCAGAGTCCGACAACTATCCTTCAACTATCTTTCCTACCAGTAGTGGACATGGGTGTATCCAGATCAAGTGGTGTTGGAAATATAGCAATCACCCTGTGACTGGATCAACAATCAACCAACACTGGATCAGCAATCACCCAGTGACTGGATCAACAAACAACCAATACTGGACCAGCAATCAACCTGTGACTGGATCAACAAACAACCAACACTGGTTAGCAATTAACAAATATTGGATCATCAATCAACCAACATTAGATCAGAACTAACTAAACTAATATTTTATTACGAGGTTATCCTCAGTTTCTCTTGCCTTCAGTTTTACCCACTGTGACCATGTTCTCCAAGTCAGTCTGTATCATTGTCAAAAAATAATTCCTCTCTTTTTTTTCAAAATATTATTTGATATGTCACCATAAGAAAAATATAAAACATTATACCAGATTATAATAATCTACAGTTTGTTAAGTATACTTTTCACTCACAACCATCTACAGTTTGTTGCAGTATATCTCTCGCACTCATCTACAATCTACAGCTCACACACATTCATCTACAACTCACACTCATCTACAATCTACAGCTCACATTCATCTACAATCTACAGCTCACACTCATCTACAATCTACAGCTCACATTCATCTACAATCTACAACTCACATTCATCTACAATTTACAACTCACATTCATCTACAATCTACAGCTCACATTCATCTACAATCTACAGCTCACACTCATCTACAATCTACAGCTCACATTCATCTACAATCTACAACTCACATTCATCTACAATTTACAACTCACATTCATCTACAATTTACAACTCACATTCATCTACAATCTACAGCTCACATTCATCTACAATCTACAGCTCACACTCATCTACATCTACAGCTCACTTGCATTCATCTACAATCTACAACTCACACTCATCTACAATCTACAACTCACACACATTCATCTACAACTCACACTCATCTACAATCTACAACTGACACACATTAATCTACAACTCACATTCATCTACAATCTACAGCTCACATTCATCTACAATCTACAGCTCACATTCATCTACAATCTACAGCTCACATTCATCTACAATCTGCAGCTCACTCGCACTCATCTACAATCTACAGCTCACATTCATCTACAATCTACAGCTCACATTCATCTACAATCTACAACTCACTCACATTCATCTACAATCTACAACTCACACACATTCATCTACAATTCACACTCATCTACAATCTACAGCTCTCACATTAATCTAAAATCTGCAACTCACATGCATTCATCTACAACTCACATTCATCTATAATCTACAACTCACATTCATCTACAATCTACAGCTCACTCACATTCATCTGCAATCTACAACTCACACACATTCATCTACAATCTACAGCTCACACACATTCATCTACAGCTCACTCACATCCATCTACAATCTACAACTCACTCACATTCATCTACAATCTACAGCTCACTCACATTCATCTGCAATCTACAACTGACACACATTCATCTACAATCTACAGCTCACTCACATTCATCTACAATCTACAGCTCACTCACATTCATCTGCAATCTACAACTCACTCACATTCATCTGCAATCTACAACTCACTCACATTCATCTACAATCTACAGCTCACTCACATTCATCTACAATCTACAGCTCACTCACATTCATCTGCAATCTACAGCTCACTCACATTCATCTGCAATCTACAACTCACTCACATTCATCTGCAATCTACAACTCACTCACATTCATCTACAATCTACAGCTCACTCACATTCATCTACAATCTACAGCTCACTCACATCATCTACAATCTACAGCTCACTCACATTCATCTACAATCTACAGCTCACTCACATTCATCTGCAATCTACAACTCACTCACATTCATCTGCAATCTACAACTCACTCACATTCATCTACAATCTACAGCTCACTCACATTCATCTACAATCTACAGCTCACTCACATTCATCTGCAATCTACAACTCACTCACATTCATCTACAATCTACAGCTCACTCACATTCATCTACAATCTACAGCTCACTCACATTCATCTACAATCTACAGCTCACTCACATTCATCTACAATCTACAGCTCACTCACATTCATCTACAATCTACAACTCACTCACATTCATCTACAATCTACAACTCACTCACAATCCTTGATTCACAGTCATCTGTACCTTTACTTATCAGTTAAATGGCATCACCCAGTGGGAGGAGTGTTTGAGTCATTGTTGCACTGAAGTGACCTGTGATGTCATGATCTTCACTGGAGGCAAGTGCTACCACATCATCTGTTCAGGAAGGCCACCAGAGGGATGTCAGCCTGTTCCTAACTCCAGTCCTAAGCACAATTCTACAGTCATGTTTGTTAAAAGTAAGTAGCTAGCATATTGTGTATTCGTTTACCTGCTTTTTCTTTGTATATCTTTGTGTGTGCATTAGTATGTTGTGTATTTTGCATGAACTCGCCCAGCTACACTTGAAACCACAAGACATAATTATATACACAGATGGCTCTGTTATCAGAAATACAAATAAAAGCGGTTGGGGTTTTGTTGACTACAGAAGCGGTGTGAATTTGGTTGAGAAATCTCCTGCATACTCCACTGTCACATCAAGCATGAGGATGGAGATAGAGGAAGCTAGAGCAGCACTTAATTGATTGATAACTGATAAATCACACACTTGGTAATACTCATAAACACTAAACATACTGCGCAAGATAGAAAATTCATGCTGAGAAAAGAATGGTGGGACTTATTGAATAATGCAATTGTCCAGAGCATTACATGGATATATTGCTCTGGTCATGCTAGGGTTAGAGGAAACGAGAGAGCTAGCTTATTGGCAGGCACTGCGGCGATAGATGGCATACTGCTAAAGTGAGATAAAGCAGACTTGGTCAAGGCAGTAATAAATTCATTTCAAGAGGAAGATGATGTCAATGAGGCTGAGAATGTACACATACATGGAAGGTGGGAAGGAAAAGTAAAGTTTTTGGAAAGCCCCAATCAATGCCTGACTGGAACTCTTTTGAGTCTAAATACACTGGGATGGCTGCTGAAACGGACAGAGTACTTATGGGAGTGCCCCACATGCTGTGAAGCTAGTTTCTAATCAAGAATTGTTTACCTGCTTTTTCTATGTATATCTTTCTGTGTGTTATATCCTATATAACAACACTTCTATTTCCCCAATTACATTTATTCTATATTGTCTGTACTGTATATAACATACACAGTTCTTGCAATCTGTTATCTGGTATACAATACACAATCTGTTATTGCATACATATTTTGTTGGTCCGAAGTTTAAACAATAATGTGCTCCCTGACATTTGCTGGACACTTTTCTCTTGTGCAATTTGGGGGTGGGGGAGGGGGCTGTGTGATCAAAGCTTGGCAGTTAGCACATTGGATACCTGAAGCATGACTCCTACTTTGAGTGGCTTAAGTTACAGTAAAGATGTTTTCTATCTGACATATTGCTTGGACAATTGTGTGTTCTTGACTATGAACACCATTTCAATCAGTTTCATACTGGACATTTGAGACATCATTGCCATTGTGTTACTTTTCCCTTACACAATTCTGCCCTCTAGCAGTGTTCCTTACTTCACAGGCACTTAATTTGTAACTTAACACATCTACTCTGGATCTCTCTTGTAGCAGGACAATATTCCTACTAGATTTCCAGCAGGATGTATTTCAGGTGACGGAAATGCACTGTGTTGCCGTTTTATTAGCACCAATGATCTGACATATCTCATTTCAGTGTGGTAACTAATTCATTCAGTGTTAATCCACTTTTAGTGAGAACAGTGGACGTCTGTAGCTATATCTTTAGTAGGTGAGCCATACAAGAGAACTAGCTACCATACTGTACACTTAACACCAATCTGAAAGTTAACTAGCTACCATACTGTACGCTTAACACCAATCTGAAAGTTAACCAGCTACCATACTGTACACTTAACACCAATCTGAAAATTAACCAGCTACCATACTGTACGCTTAACACCAATCTGAAAGTTAACTAGCTACCATACTGTACGCTTATCACTAATCTGAAATTTAACTAATTACCATACTGTACACTTAACACCAATCTGAAATTTAACCAGCTACCATACTGTACGCTTAACACCAATCTGAAAGTTAACCAGCTACCATACTGTACGCTTAACACCAATCTGAAAGTTAACTAGCTACCATACTGTACGCTTAACACCAATCTGAAAGTTAACCAGCTACCATACTGTACGCTTAACACCAATCTGAAAGTTAATCACAGTCAAGTATTTTCACAGTAGTTGGTATCACTGTTAACATAGCAACAGACACACACGGGCAAGACTATTGATTGCTTAATATTATTTCAAGTTCTTATAAAAAATATAAGTTCGAAAACTAACTTGTCAGATTCACATGACCATTTCAGAAACAAAAGCCACATAATGTCACATTCATTATTGTTAATCCATGTATTGACTGACGTGTACAGATATTGTTCAATAAAATCATTTCAGCTTGTCTTAAAATTGCACCATCTGTTCATAGATGCAGATATGATTTTACATCACTAAGCCTTTTTTGTGTTATTGTTAACAACGTAGACTGACAATGGATATTTTTAGCTATGAGTATTTATCGATCTGTCTGTATGTCCGTTTGTGTTTGTGCATGATAGAATTATGTAATATCGGATCAACAACAGTCACTGTTAAAAATCGTGAAAATTTGTAAACTTCGTGTGTACGGGCACATGATAAGACATTCCTCAATAACAAAAGATGTTCTTAAAAGTATGATGAAGGATGGAAGAAGATGAAGTGACCTGGAGAAGACATGGCTGGATAATATCAAGGTCTAGACAGGGTATGAAGTTTCCAAAACCATCAGGATCGTAGAGGATAGAGATGTGTGGAGATCTTTCTGTACCAATTCTGCCTCTGTGTTGCAACATCATCTCGAGTTGTATAGACTGTGAGGTCCCTGAGAAATTACTTGTCTGGTTGGAATCAATTCTCATTCCATCCTTAGTCTCAATATCCCCGAACATGATCCCTAAAAGTGTTCGTCAGATATGCAACTCGAGCTATAGGATATCTGTTTTCAGGGTGTACTGCAGTCGAGACACTTTTAAGATCCTATTTATCTGCTAACCCTAGAAGTTGTATGATAGCAATGTGAAGCTATTTGCCTCATCCATTTTGGACATACACATTAAAAAAAATGACATTTGCATTATATAACAGAGATATACATACTTCTGGTCAGCGGCGTAGATATGTCATTCGTATGACGTATTACCTCATCAGATAGCATATCATTAATAGGATGTAGCAGTAATTGCAGCCTATTGAAACTCCCCCGACTTTGAGTCAATCTTCCTGTGTCATATTCACGTACTCTTTGATATCTTTTGTCATCTTTTTTGGGGCCTACCTCTTTTTCGTTACCCTGGAATCATCCCCACCATTATGGTCTTTCGAGTCATGTCCTGTGGTATTGTCCAAAATATTGTAATTTTCTAGAGAGAACCTTTTTTGTGTAGCCAGTTTTCTGATACTATCAACCACTTCAAAGTGTCCCTATTGGTGATCTTTTTTTTAGTCAATGATATTCTGATGATTCTTCTGTAACATTTTGTTTTAAATGCTGCTATTTTGTTTCACATCTTATTAGTGATTGTCCATGAATCACATCCATATATTACAACTGGGAATATGCAGACTTTATGGAAAATTAGTTGTATTTTATTGAAGCTCAGCAGTATGTTGTCTATTTTAGGGTAATTACCTAAAAATTTCCAGGTAATTTCTTTATTTTCATTGGATTTCTGGACTTTATTTGAAATTTTCTTTAAAGGGGAAGAAAAACAGGGAGAGGGAGGGTTTAATCTGCTTATTTGGCGTGCTTTCTAATACTGGACAAAAACTGTCCGGGTAGTGATTTCTCACCTGACACAACACGACTACTCCACCAGTCGACACAGCTGGAAATGGGCACATGACGCATGAGTTAGAAGAGGTAAAGACAGCAAGGAAAGGAACTGACCACCTCCACCTAATAGCTGCTGCGGCTTAGTACATGAAGAGTTATCTTCATTCCCCCGACGGCAGGTTGCTGAGAAGGAACCTACCTTTATCTAATATTAAATGTCATATTTCGGCGTCATACGCCGGGAGTATGAGCACCAACCAACCGTACATCATTATCTACAGCTTGAGTCACTTTTGTGTGTGTGTTTTAATGACCTTTTTTCGCAAAACAACCAATGGTAGGAGGAGGGGATCACCAGATTTTTTTGGCTTGCCTCCAGGTACTAAATGTCATTTTATAATTATCTGGGAGGGGTGGGGGGGGGTTGGACCCCAAACCTTCTTATCTACGTGCTTGCTTCTGGCAGACATTGCAGTTTATGATTTTGCCCAATAGTGATATAGGAACTTATTGTTGTTAGTCGTGGGTTTTTAGGAAGATAGTATTTCTGACATCCGAAAACAGCTAAGAATACGTCCCGCCTCTATAACGAAGGTTGACTACGTCATGTAGTCTTTCGTCAAGGAAAGGGAGTCTTTCGTCAGGCATGCAGTCATGTAGACTCTTCGGTTTCATTCTTCAAAAAATGACTGCCTTTCTTGTAAAGAACATCATAGAATAGTTTGATCATATAAGCTGTAGCATCAGAAGAGAATCATTCAGTCACCCATTGCGAGTCCTGGTCTTTGTAATGAGAAAACAGACTTTATTTTCACAGCCTATAAAATCTTCTGAAACCTTCGACAGACGGTCATGAATCTTCCCTGCACTGTCACAGTTACAGGAAAAAAATAATTAAATATGGGGGGGGGGGGGAGGTTGTGGTGGATGGGTTCCCTGAATCGCGACCTCCACCATATATACCAGGTACATAGTCGTAAATCTCTGATATAACCAAATTGGACTAGCGTCCACAGTTGAAAGGACTTACCCACCATAACAGGTGCATTTTACTAAACCCAAAAAATCACAAGATCGGAAACATACAGCAATGACAGAAAAGGTAGATAAATACATAGGTAGATAAAGAGATGATAGGAACTAGAGATATAAAGAGGAAAGAAAGGAGACCCAACGACATAGAGAGACAAAGAAATCAAAAGGAAATATATATATATATATATATATATATATATATATATATATATATATATATATATATATATATATATATATATATATATATATATATATATATATATAGAGAGAGAGAGAGAGAGAGAGAGAGATAGAGAGAAAATGAGAGAATTTAAAAGAGAAAAAATAAAGAATTATAGAGAGAATATGGGAACGAAAAGAAACACCAAGAGAGAGAGAGAGAGAGAGAGAAAGAGAGAATCCGCAGCAGAAATACTGAAATGTTCACTAGACATTGGCTAGGGGTGGAATTGATCACACACTCTTCAGGTCGCTACACACGATTCTACTCTACAGTTAAGTGGAGCTTTATTTTCATGTCGAATTGTTACCTCACGCTGGCACTGATTTGGGACACATTCTATAAACGGAACCACAGACACTCATGGCCATGTTGTGAGTCTAAGTTACGAGGTCACAACATGCGCGTGAAGTAGAAATCAATGATTAGGCACAAGTTATCCTCAGGGGTTTTTATTACATAGTAGCAGACGTTGCATTAAGTCCTTACCCAGAATAGTCCTGCGCGCATACACACAACTTGGCTGATCCAACTTTTGCCAAGCTTTTCGTTAACTGGTGACCAACATGGCCGTCTACAGTGTAAGGCTATTGGAAATCCAACCTTCTTAATGATTCATTTGACTATTAACTTAATTTTAATTGGTCCAGTTTGTCAGTGCGTCTTATATTGTAGACAGTCAAGAATGAGCAGTCGTATAAGCCAAGATAAATGACGATGTTTGGGATCTGCGAACGGAACCATACTGGAGAATACTACACGATGAGATATTTTATTGTAGAATAGAAAGTTTTGAAAGTGTTCAGTATTCACTTTTTTACGAAATGATATTCTACAGAAACATATTGGGAATACCGTTGACAGCCAAGAAATGTTATGCTACAGAAACATATTGGGAATACCGTTGACAGCCAAGAAATGTTATGCTACATAATCTTGATTCTTGATTAGAAACTGGCCTCACAGCACGTGGGGCATTCCCATAAGTGCTCCGCCCTCCGTTCCAGCAGACACCCGACTCGATGGTGTTTCGAGTCTAATGCCGCCGAAACAGACGTCGACATCAGGGCACAACTCTGGCCCTTGCGACAGGTTTCTTTGTAGTTCCGCCCACCCACGCCATGCCCATAACTAATTCAAGACCCTTTAAAAAAAATTAGAATTACCGATATATTCAACTATTAGGCATTGGACATGACCAGATGTTTTGGGTCTTACAACTGGTCCCGCCAGTTGACTGGTCTTGGATTGATCCGTGCTTTTGATTATCGGTAGAAGTAAAGCACACACCATGTGATAAAATAATAAAATCGGATCAGTCAGTTCAGCCTAGATGAATTAATATGTCGTTTTTTTTCTCACAGTTTCTATATACACTGGATTACGGTCTTAGTTTTCTTATGTTATTCAGCTACAAGCTGCGATACTGGCTATATCGTGTTTGGGACAACTTTCAACAGTGTAGCTAAGATATGGTTATACCAGAGGCTTTTGGCAATATTGAAGACCTTGCAACATAATTAATTAGGACCCTATTTGTTACGTTTTTTGTTATTGTTTGGATTTCGTTTGGTCACAATTTATATACTGGAGTCGCCTTGGCTATTTTTGACATGCGATTCCAAGTATGTAAATAGTGACCAACCGAAATCCACACAATAATTTTTTTAACGTAAGAATGGGATCCTAATTAATTATGTAAGAAGGCCTTTACTGAAGACGGGACTTGGTTATACTGTAAGGGAAAAACTCCCAGCGATGTTTATTTACAAATATTTATGTGACGTGGGAAATCTCCTAGTTTTTCCTTGTACACTTTCGTAGATAAGGCGGTGGGGGGTTTTAAGGGGTGTAAATAATCTTCATCATTAAGAAGTCAAAGAAGACATGTATCATGCAATACACCCGCAGCACCCCAACTCCCCCCCCAAAAAATCAAACGGTTCCCCTTCCCCAAAATTCTACGGAAAAAGAGGACATTATTTTATTTAAGGTAAAACCGTTACCTCCTTTACCAAAGGCGTATCTACGACTCTGTCCTTATATCCAGAGATCCGTGGATGATATAAACAAGTGGTTCTCAGCGTAGGCTATACGGACGTCTTGATGGGGGAGGGGAAAATATAGACTTGTAGGGGTCCACGGAGAAAAGTTTTAAAGTTGTGTGGGGGGGGGGCGGTACATGAAGGTAACTATTGAAATAATAGATCATCACCGGTCTCCGGTATAGAAGACCTGTATACAGAAAATGTAAACATGACCTAAAGATCGAGTTTGATTATTTCCCTGCGTTTCGTTGGTCGGACTTGGCTATTTTTGCATGCGACTCCAAGTACAGTCATCCCTCAGTTATCGCGGTTAATAGGGACCGGAACCTGTTATCTTGTCATTTTTAACACACGTACTATTTTTGTGTATGTATAATATCAATAAGTGTATATGAAACCATATAAGTGCAGTTTTACGTATATTCTCTTCGTCTTTTTTTATTTTATGTAGCGAACCGTCGATTCGTTCAATCCGTAATGGCGTGCAACAGACGCATAGCTATGGCCTGCCGTATGTCTAATAAATTAACTTTCTCGTTCAATGTCATCATTTTTCTTTTCTTCTTTTGTTCACTAAAGGAGTTAGAGGGTGGAGAACGTTTATGAGTCATTTTCAAGGGAATCACAAGAATTATTTTGCACAAAAAGACACAAGAGAACCGCACAAATTAGCACATCTCGAGACTAAGCATCACTTAAACATTGATTTGAATGAGCGCGGTCGTCTTCGCTGGGTATGAGAGCGGAGGTGGGGTAACGTCTAGGCCAATCAGCTTGCGAGATTCCATAGTCGGGAGGGATATCAAGTGGTGGGATGCTAACCTGCCTATCAAAGACGTGGATTTTGAATTGTGTGGGCACAACTTGCCTTCTGCTGGCAACTTTCGCGCCACAATTTCTCAATTTTGATGAATATTTTTGAATAATCCGCGATGTACTGAGGCCGCGATAAATGAACAGCGAAGTAGCGAGGGGTGACTATAAAGATAGTGACCAACGAAAAACACAACAATAATTTTAAAAAACCTATCGAGTAAAGTCCTAAGTAATTCAGTACAGACGTCTTATAGTACCGACAAAGGTAATGGATAAATATAGACAAGACCATCAACATTCTTGTAATCTGTGAGAAAAGTCAATTAATTCTTTGTAGGCTGCACGAAAGAAAAATTGTCTCGACATTACCCCACAGACAAATTTAGAACCGCTGATGTAAGCTAGGAATTCGTACATTACACTGAGACACTACTTCATCCAGACTCAGGTTTAACATGCAGAATACTATATTTCCTTTTCTGTTTGTTCTTAGACTCTTGATGGTTGACATGGAAGACCGATTTTGATTGTTTCCTTGCGTTTCGTTGGTCGGTCTTTTGTATTTTTGGCAGGCGACTCCAAGTATATAAATAGTGACCAACGAAAATCACGAAGATAATTAAAAACGCAACGAATGAAGTCCTGTTTATTTTCTGTACAGGGGCCTTCTACTGGCGAAAGTCGTGACGGCGGGCGTGGCAGCTGCAGTGATGCTGTTCTGTGCTCCAGACAGCATCACATTCAGGCTGTGATAGCACAAGCGAGTTATTTTGTATGAATATAGTTCTTCACTGCAAATTGTTCTTAAGTGTCCGTTCTCATACTCCTGAAGACTATTAGGATCTAGTCCGGGGAACAGAAGGCGTTGCATCATTTTGTACAGCCTGACTACGAGATCTGTGTTTTTTAGTCAGCATCCGACTTCAGCATGACGTCTGGACTACTTTGACCTTCTAGGAAGGAATGAAACAACCAGTCCACATCACCCGAAACCTCGTTAAACGACTCGTACGACCTGCATGGTAGGATGTTTCTAATATGTGCTTCATTTCCAGGTTCCGGGCGTTTGACTTGTGATAACGACTGATAAGGACATTATAAAGTATTGCCATAAATACCCACTCACTTACTGACCTAACAGAACGTGAATACCCACTCACTTACTGACCTAACAGAACGTGAATACCCACTCACTTACTGGTCTTACCGAACAGGAATACCCACTCACTTACTGATCTTACCGAACATGAATACCCACTCACTAACCTTACCGAACATAATACCCACTCACTTACTGACCTTACACATGAATACCCACTCACTTACTGATCTTACCGAACATGAATACCCACTCACTTACTGGTCTTACGAAACATGAATACCCAGTCACTTACTGTTCTTACCGAACATGAATAACCACTCACTTACTGGTCTTATGGAACATGAATACTCACACACCTACTGACCTTACACATGAATACCACTCACTGACCTTACCGAACATAAATACCCACTCTTTTACTGACCTTACACATGAATACCCACTCACTGGCCTTACCGAACATGAATACCCACTCACTAGTCTTACCGAATATGAATACCCACTCACTTAATGATACATGAATACCCACTCACTTAATGATATATGAATACCTACTGACTTAATGATATATGAATACCTATTCACTTACTAATACATAAATGTCTGCTCCCTTACTGGTGTAAACTGATATCATTGATATAAATTTATGTTTCTTATTCTGCGTTCTTACTCATACGCCTGCAGATTAGCAGGATGTGTTCTGGAGGACGTAGTACGTTGCGCCATGGTTTGCGTACTCATACGCCTGCAGATTAGCAGGATGTGTTCTGGAGGACGTAGTGCGATGCGCCATGGTTTGCATATTTCCTACGATATCAGCGCCTTCAGCTTGAGACATGCGACTTCAATATGGCGCCCTTGATCCTCTATTGGATCGGATTGCCCACTGTACCACCATATCATCATTAGTCGTCTCTTACGATGTGCATGGCAGGTTGCTATTCTTTGTTCCCTTTCAGGGCCGTAAACACACGGAAGTTATACATTACTGATTTCCATAGCAGTGACTCGCCAATAGAAGACCTACGTGATGATTTTGATTATTACCGTGCTGTGTGTTAGTCACTATGTATATACTAGTTGTCGCCTGTCAACTCCGACCAACGAAATGAACGGAAATAATCGAAAATAACGTAAAAAAGCTTGTTTTGTTTCTGTTAGCTTCCCGCCGAAGACGGACGTTTCGGACCATTTTCGCAAATAAAACGGTGACAAAACGCATTTCCATTCTCTGAACTACATCCTACTGAAAATCAAGTTGGACCATTTTCCTGCTACAAGAGAGATCTAGTGGGAGTTTGAGAATGACTGTTGAGATAAGAAGATTCTGCTTGCAATTCTTCTATTGGCTAGAGCAGGGGTGTGCAAACCGCGGGCGGAATGAGGCCCGCCATTGGATATTTTGCGGCCCTCAAACACATTTTTAAATACACGAACATTGTTAAAATATTTGCAAAACCTTTTATCCATATTAGAAAATATACTGTTATAGTGTAAGTCTGTTAGAAATGTAATTTATTTCAGAAGTTAACTAAATTATGTAAAACTACCTTTCTTTACAATAAAAATATTTAATTGATTACTTACCGAGAATTTTAAACAAAAACCTACATAATATTATATGCGGTCCTCCAATAGCTTTACAATTTTCAATGCGGCCCTCTGCACAAAAAGTTTGCCCACCCCTGGGCTAGAGAATTGAATCCCCACCTTTTGTGCCAATTGTATGTGTTTTCCATAGAACCCCCCCCCCCCCTTCTGCCTGTCTAACATTGACCCTTTTCTAAACATATTAACTTCAAATATGTTTTTGACCGTTGACACAATGGTGCTCACTTTGATCGGGTTCTTTGTAGAGTGGACAATTGTAAAAAAAACAAAAACATGTACAGTTTGTATTCGTACCTTTATTTAAAAATATACATCATATACACCTCTAATTCTTATTCTCGTTGAAAGAGACCACCTGCAAGTCGTCATATGGACTTTGGGGTCCATATAGACCACTTTGGGAACCTATGGGCTAGTCACGCGTAAGTATTCAGTCAAAAGCTTTTATTAGAAGAGACTTGAAAAGACGCATTTTATTCATCATTCAAGGCCCCTAACAGAATACACAATTAAATAAATGGCTGTTTTCTTAAAGGAATCAGGCTACTGACTATTGCATACATATTTCATGATCGTGTATTGGGCATGTTATTTGATATAGTGAAAATATGGTACATTACAGTAAGAATAAAAATACATCGACCTAGCCGAGTATAAGTAATTGTAATTACGTGAGATCTATGAGAGCAGCCTATCATAGAGCTCAAATCGTTGTGAAACTTCATATTCTCATACGTCTGCGTTCCTCTCAAACTCCTGCAGTTTGGTTCTGTCTGGCGGACTAGATAAAATGGCTAGTTGGCGAGCCGTGTTTTGTCAATCACTATGTTAAAGTAGATCAAAGTCTACAATGCAGTGACCTTTCAATCCAATTATATATTACGTGTTATGGATTTTTTTGTTTACAGCCAACGGCATACGTAAAGATTGGCATAGCATTAACCACCTTTACTTTTCCATAGGTTCTGGTACACATTCCTTATGCTTGGTCAACCTAGGACTATCATGGTTTTCTAATTAAACTGGATAATTAAGAGATATCCAGTGAGACTATTTGACTATAATAATTGGACCAACCACTGAGTTACCACGAGTCCACATGTCTTGTATAGCCACAGCATAGTTTCCGTAGATACGTTTCCCTCATGGTGTGGGGGTTTCTTAAAAAAAAAGTCATTTGTGTCGTTTTCAGGTGCCAATTCTTCATTTTGGTGTAGGGAAAGGGGGAGGGGTGACGGATTATGGCTAAGTTTCTAGTACTAAAAGTACTAGTCATCTTGTGATTTGCTATGGAGGGGAAAGGGGGGGGGGGTGAAACTCTCCGCCAACTCCTTCCTTAACTATTGGCTTGCCACAGCCGGGAAGCGACACGGGATCTTACAACTAGGCAACTCCTCGTTGACTGATCTTTGGTTTTCGTGGGCTGGCGATACGAAATATTCGCGAAATAATTAAAGGTCAATGAAATGCACAGATCAGCAACAAATTTTATGCGATTATTATGGCCTTACAACTGGTCACGCCAGTTTGCTGGCTTTGATCTGTACTTTTTATTGGAAAGGTAACACATGTGTACGCAAAACTATCAATAAAAAAATTGAATCTGTCGGATCAACCAAGATGAATCTAGTAGATGAATTTTGGTTGTCAGGTCTTCTATATACTGAATTTACTGTTTGCTTCTTTAATGGTATTCTTGAAGAAGACCGTACGGTTGAAACGTTGAAAATGTCTTGTATATTATTATTTGCATGTTTTCGTCTATATATTTCATTGTTGGTAATCGTAAAACTTCAAGTAACCTGTTCTACCATGCCCGTCCTTAATAAAGACCTTTCAACTGAATTAATTAGGACCCCATTTGTTGCTTTAAAAAAAATTATTGTTGGCCTTTCTGTTGATCACTATTTACATACCTGGAATTGCATGTGAAAAATAGCCACTGCGGCTCCAAGTATAGTGACCAACCTAAATACCAACACGGGCCTCCATCCGGTCACGTGACAATTCTAGATAACAAGCCTTTCTGGAGACGGTCGTGCTTCTACGTAAGTACTATTTATACCCTGAAGTACGTTCTTGACTCATCCAATGTGGGTAGCTAATTGAAATTCGTATGTCTCTAGTCGGTAGTGGTTTAGCAGTTTGTATTACCATTCCTGTACAGCCCTATCTTGTGAATCTCATTTGTTCGATGGTACTTAGAATATTGAAGAATGACTTGCATCTAGTCTTGACAAGTTACCGACTTCTAACACGTTAAATCAATTACTAAACAACGACTGTGCTTGTACGTCACACCAGGGCCGTAGATACATCTATAAGAAGGAAGTTACCTATGAGAATGGTTTTCGCTCATTTTCTTATGTAATTCCTTTATTTCCACGAGATATCCAGTGACCTTTTTTTCTAGAAAATTATTGGTTGGGTGTATACGTTTTTTTGGGTGCTAAATCAAGGTAATAAAAATCATGATCTGGTTTTCTAAATTAGGGTAGATGTGTTTACACCTAACCCCCACCCCCTCCTTATATATGGACTTACGTCTAGACCTGATTCCAAGTAAAGATAATAATAGCTTAAGTTATCTAATGGTCTCTTGGTGCATTACGGGCAAATGTGTCCATATTTTAACGAAACAAACCATACACTATTTAACGAAACAGACATTTGCTAAACGCACATACAGCGCAGCATTCATTGATCTGAGCGCAACGCACTGAGAGTCCCCTTTGTCCCTCTTCCCTGGAATACTCGTGGGGGCTCTCAGTACATTGCGCGCAGATCGAATGATCGTAAGAGACGCCTCGTGTGTATGTTTTTTTTAAAAATCTCCTCGTCACGTAAGATGTATGAAATCAAATATAATATTAAAAAGTTGAAATGTGTGAAATGTGTATTCCCGTAATTAACTGGGCTCTTATATTGGAATACATACACGCTGTAAATACAACAGTAGTTTCTTAATAAATGGGCATTCGTGATTTATTCAACACGCAAGCCCGTAGATGCGGGATGTGGGGGTTTGTAGAGAGAAAGAGATAACGCGATATTGCGAGAGGTAGGGATGAGACATAAAGTGTGGGAAATACAAAGTCCTAACTTATTAGGAAGCGTCAAATGATAACCTTAAAGTACCCTCATATAAAGCGCCATAGACTCATTGTTGTGTTTCTTGGCGTGATTGTGTATGTTATTGCTTTTTGCGTTGGTTTTCAATTGTCGAATGCTGGGGTTCCCAAATATTTTAAGCCATGACGCCCTTAACGTTCCCTTAATATAAAGCAAAACTAGAGACCTTATAATTTTAAGTCTTATTTTCAATTTGTTTCCTTTTGGCGAGGCTGCAACGGCGCCCCTGGAGACTCTTTGCGGCGTCCTCGGGCGATGCGGCGCACACTTAGGGAACCTTTGGTCTAATGGATCTCTCTTGTAGCAGGATAATGGTCTTACTATATGTATTCCAGAGAAAGGTGATGCGTCTTATTGTAATAGGAAGAAAGGGGAGGAGTGGATAAACCAGCCTTGTTTGATGTTCATTTGTATGAGAGACAGACCTTCCTTTAACATTTTACTCATGAGTTAATAAATACAGTTTAGTACTTTTACATTATCATTGTAATTGGCAGGAACTTAGCACCTACATAAGTAGAGATGGTAGCTATTGCTCTGACGGTCAGTGTTGTGAAAGACGAATAACAAGGCGATTTACCTGTTCAGACAATTAAAAACCATCTTTTTGCAGTCCAGGCGGTTGACGATCGGATATAGGCGTAAATATGTATTTAGATATACAATTGACCAATGGAAGGCTGAAAATAATCGACCATAGAAAGAGATTGCATTGTGTAGAGTTACTTGCGTCAGCGTGCTCTTAGGGACGAAAGAAACTGGCTCACACCTACTTGATAGATTGTTACATCGAGGTATTGATTCTTTTATGTCCATTAGAAATGACCAATGGCATTTATGATTATTTACCATTATGTCGCCATCATACATGCAAATACCATTTTTATTGCATGTTCTTTATTTTGACTACTTCGAAATCAATATTTTATTGTAGTTATTATTTAGAGTTGGAGAAAGTTGAATGTCAGACGCGTGAAAGTATGGAAATAAAAAATATTGTAAAAATAATGATATAAAATATGATGGAATTTATCTGGAATTTAATGCGATCACGTACATTAGATTAGTAACTAGTATAAATAGGGGAACATATTCATTTCAGGGGACTCAGGCAGAGTGGAACTCAGTCGGGATTCAGCTGGCGGCTGTGTATGTCGACAGCAGGCAGTATGTAGGACATCTGCCGAATTACCAGTCAAATTGATAGATTTGAAACATCGAGAAAACGTCTCGAATTATAAATGTGAGGATTAGTTTAGAAACTTCGAAATACATTTAGCATTCTAAGTGTGAGTATTAGTTAATAGTGTTTTCCGACAGTAAATACAAGTGTAAGAGATACGGCGAAACAGAAGTCGAATAGCATACACCTGAAAAATAAATTATATTTCTTTTGAGTACGAAACCTGTGGGTTGCCATAGTGAAGATTACCAAGCTCCATCACAAGTTGCGATGATAGAGATCGGACGATTCTCTAAAATACTATACGTTCGACCAACAGTTGGCAGCAGCCAACTTGTAAAAAGACGAGTTGTAAAAAGGACGGCTAGAGAAAGTGTATTAGTTCGCGATAGCGAACCGTTGAATGAATGCAGACGTTAATTCTTAGCAGTAGATTTATTGAAGCAACTATTTGATATGTTGTTGATGTGCATGAATGATGCTCTTGATGATGTGAACTAGTTGTTGTACACAAACTAAACAGAGGTTTTCTCGTTGAAGACGCTGAATGAGATACGTCGCTTGTATCGTGTTCCTATTTTAACTACACCAGATGCCATTTATCTTATTGCCAATTAATACCTTAACTACATTCACACTCGTGTGAACACTCTCATGTCACAGTATCGTTGTTTCCTTTATCTCAGTTACTCTGCACTGCCGATTTTAATGGTTCTTCATATTTTATTATGAAACGATTTTCACATAGAGACCATAAGCTGGATGTTGTTGTTATCTTCTTCTACGTTCGATCTCTGACAACCAACACGAAAGTTCGTGTGATTTCCGCCTAGAAGCGTGAAGTATGTTGTGCTGGTGGTTTCACGGCGGAATTGCGTTAATATTGCTGTCATAATCTATGAGATAAATCCTATATAAGTAGATGTCTATTGTCTTTCCCCAGGTGGTTTGTTATCCACGCTTGCCGTAAAGCGTAGGGGTGATTGGAGCTCGAGCTTGTGTTCTAAAGCCAGATGTGTGGCCTCGGCTGTGCTATGACCGTGTCTGTTCAGGATGTCCCTGAAATTTTCTATCCATCTTTTTCGTGGTCTTCCTCTAGCTTTGTACCATGCTCTCATTTGGTCATATGCCTGTACGGGCAACATGTCATGATGCATTGTCATAATGTGACACTTCACTTCAAGAGTGTTCTGAGCATGAAACGCTGAGGCAGACATATTGGCCAGAGGAAACAACACTGGAATCAAAGCTCTATGGGATTCTGTATGAACTACAAAAGACAGTGAGTTTTATTAAGGAGACAGAATTACAGATATAGACATGTTTCAAGTGAACGAAAGAAGAAGAAGAGAATAATGTGACCACGCCACTAGATCTGCTGCCTTTCTATGTAATCTGTACAAGGTATTATACCTATTCTTTCCCTGATATCTTCATTTCGTAATCTATCGAGCCTGCTGACCTCGGCAGCTTTCCTCAAGCATTTCAGCTTACATGTTGTAATATATTGATATACATTATACATACACTTCATGAGTTTCTCGCGGATATATCGAACGTTTCTCAAAACGAAAAAAAAAAAAAAAATTAAATTCCCAGAAGCTGATTTAGTTAATTTTGACTTCCGGTGTTTGTACTTACAAAGTATTTACAGAAACAGTGGTTTGTCTTTGTATCTCACATACGATTTGTCATCCCTTATTTTTCTTTGTGTCATTCACATGTTCTACGTATCATGCTCGTAGATAATAGAAGATTTGGGGATTCAACCTCTCCCCCCCCCCCCCAGCATTTCAAAACATGCTATTTAGTACTAGAATGCAAGACAAAATGTATTTAGCTCCCCCCTCTCCTTACCGTCCGTTTAACAGTACTCTTGTCATCATCATCATCAGGTGCCATGCCGGGTGGCTTAGGCGATCATGGTTCTCCACAGCTCTCTGTGTCCAATATTATGTGTCAGGATCGTTGTTGTTTCCCTGCCGTGCCAGGTTGTTAAACTGTATAATATTTTCTCACGTTGTCACCCTTTGTCTCTGTTTCCTTAAATCTTGCCTGTTCTATTTTCCAGAGCTCCTTGTTTCATAACGTGACCAAAAACATGAGGATTGTTTTCCTCATAACATTTGATTGATTGATTGATTAGTATTGGTAGGTATTTGTAACATATTTATGTATTCACTATTACTGCTTTGATATTTGTATTATAGCGACCGATATTTGTATTATAACGATCGTTGGATCTTCTCTCGCTTTTTGGTAATTATATTGTTATATATTTCGACTTCTGTCAAAATGGCCGACGAGAATGGATTTGTTCTCTCTACAGGTGAGGTGTCTTATTAGCGGCTGTTCCTTCCCGAAAGTAATGGTAACCTACGGAAATAATGTTCCTAGAAATTTCCAATGAATTAATCGAAAAATCATGTAAGGAAAAAAAGAGAAACTGATATTATAAACACATTGAAGATGCCAGAGTGTTGGTTACTAAACACAATAGCAAAAAGAAAATTGCATCTGTTTGGTCATATAAAGAGACACAACTGTTTAGAAAGACAAATAATGGAGGATAGAGACCCTGGGAGGAGGAAAAAAGGCAGACCAAGAAGACGATGGACTGAGGACATTAAAGATGAAATTGAATACGACTTTGGAAAATGCAAGCTGCATGGACCATGACAGAAATGGGTTCAGGGACTTCATTTGGAAAACAACGTTCTGGAGAGAATACATCACATGACAATGTGCAATACAACGTTTGCAGTGGTAACATGGCATAAACTTCTTTGGGTTGAACATAATACGAGACACGACTCACTGTCTAAAATTATTTTGCAAGGAACAGTCGAGGGTGGCAGGCGGACAGAGAACATCATGGATTGATAACATCAAGGGATGGTCTGGGCATCATTTTTCTACACTCCTCCGAATGACTGAGGACAGAGGTGTTTAGAGAGCTTTTTGCTGGTCTACAGTGTAGCACCCCAACGACCCTTAAGATTATGGGTCTTATTATTATTATTATTATTATTATTAAGGTCGATGTCCTGCTGTCATCTTAATGCAATTAAATCGGTTTTCGTTTCCAAAAGTCGCTTTTCACTCACACTGAATAAGTATAGTATAGATCCTCCTCCCGCCACTATTGCTGCAAATTAGAACACGATTTCTAGTACTATAAACCTAGCCAAAAGGTGGATGAAACCCCTCCTTTAACGATATTTCACATGAATCTCATCTAATTTCATATCAAAGATAAATTGCACATGAATTTGGGTGAAAGTCAATATTTTTTAAGGTAAAAAAAAACAACTCTCCTTACTGGATCGTTATACGGCCCTGGCGAGTTATAACGTCTTGAAGCGTGACCGTCGATACATAAGACTTACTGGTTAATGAAAAAATAAGCCTTCCTAATGACTTATTTCACTATGTCCTTGATTGTAATTGGTCCCTATGTTTATACTGTGTGTGACAGCCAGTGAAAATCAAGAGATAAGTCAGATGAGTTATTTTAGAAGGCTTTTTTCCTATTAGTCCATAGGTCTTGCATTGTCGAGGGTAGCGCTTAAATACAACATTAACAGTTATTCTTAGAATATTTATATGCTATAAAAGAACTCAGTGCTGGTGTTACAACCAAATCTTATTGTGACGTGACTAATTTCGTAGTATATCCTTCTATCAAGAGATCTGTGTTCTGACTACACACACGTACACACACACACACACACAAGGTCATTAGGGTTCTATATATTACCTCTTATGTTATCATATTTTACACCACGGTCAGTAGGGCTTTTTAGTGTCGGACTTCTGACCGCTTATTTGATCATGTTTTACTCCACGGTCGGCGGTGCTCTCTAGTGTCGGACTTCTGACCGCTTATTTGATCATGTTTTACTCCAAGTCAGTATAGCTCTCTAGTGTCGAACTTATGACCTTTTATTTAATCATGTTTTATACAAAGCTCATTGTGGCTGTAGTATCGGACCGCGACATCTATTCCAAAATTCCAATATTATCAGTAGTCTTTGACTCATCGTATGCTACCAACAGATTAGATTTAATTGATGAACATTAGACTGAATCATTGTTAAACGATGTAGCAAAGTCTCACTGACTGTTTATCGATTAGTTGGTACCATTTTATGGCTGCTGAACAAGATAATCATGCTGTCACGTGCAATCCAATTGCTCGAGCAATTTGACCGCAAATATCACAGACTCGAACCAACACCCCACCTCTCCATTCTATTCTTTTCTCTTCTTCTTCACTCTACCACAAGATAGCCAGACTTCCTATTACTTGACTGCAACAAGATAGCCAGACTTCCTATTACTTGACTGCAACAAGATAGCCAGACTTCCTATTACTTGACTGCAACAAGATAGCCAGACTTCCTATTACTTGACTGCAACAAGATAGCCAGACTTCCTATTACTTGACTGCCACAAGATAGCCAGACTTCCTATTACTTGACTGCAACAAGATAGCCAGACTTCCTATTACTTGACTGCAACAAGATAGCCAGACTTCCTATTACTTGACTGCAACAAGATAGCCAGACTTCCTATTACTTGACTGCAACAAGATAGCCAGACTTCCTATTACTTGACTGCAACAAGATAGCCAGACTTCCTATTACTTGACTGCAACAAGATAGCCAGACTTCCTATTACTTGACTGCAACAAGATAGCCAGACTTCCTATTACTTGACTGCAACAAGATAGCCAGACTTCCTATTACTTGACTGCAACAAGATAGCCAGACTTCCTATTACTTGACTGCAACAAAATAGCCAGACTTCCTATTACTTGACTGCAACAAAATAGCCAGACTTCCTATTACTTGACTGCAACAAGATAGCCAGACTTCCTATTACTTGACTGCCACAAGATAGCCAGACTTCCTATTACTTGACTGCAACAAGATAGCCAGACTTCCTATTACTTGACTGCAACAAGATAGCCAGACTTCCTATTACTTGACTGCAACAAGATAGCCAGACTTCCTATTACTTGACTGCAACAAGATAGCCAGACTTCCTATTACTTGACTGCAACAAGATAGCCAGACTTCCTATTACTTGACTGCACCGTGACTATCAACTGTAAAGGCTTACCACCAGAATCAAAACAAGTCAGAAAAAATCTGTATTGATTATTGTGATTATTTCCTTGCTATTCTTTGGTCACTGTATATACTTCGTATCTCCTGTCAATGGCAACCAACGAAATGAACGGAACTAATAGAAAACATGACGTATGAAGGCTTTGTTTTATTCGGTTCGTATGCCTTTGCTGTTGATTGGAACTGCACAGAATTACTGATCTGAATAATGAAAATTAACAATGTTAATAATGAAATCAGCGATTTGAATTATGAAATATATTGATGTGAATAATAAAATATATTGATGTGAATAATGAACTATATTGATGTGAATAATGAAATACGTTGATGTTAATAATGAAAATCAACGATATAAATAATGAAATACATTTATTTCTTCTTCTTCAGCGTTTATTCACAAACTCCCGCTGGATCTCTCTTGTAGCATGACCATGCTAGATTTCCAGCGGGATTTAGTCCAGAGAATGGAAAAGCGTTGTGTCGCCGTTTTATTTGAGCCAATAGCCCGACACATCAGTCTTCGGCGGGATACACTAATTTGAATACTGAAATAATAAGAAAGCCATGTTAACCCATAGCATTTATTAACGCCGTAGGCGTTCTCACATTTCAGTGGCTCTGCTATATACGGGCGTTAGCCATCTCCTCTCCCTCGCAGTCTTTACTTTCCGGACTATTCCGTTACTCACTAATAATGAAACACATCGATGTGAATAATAATTACAGCTATGGGAATACAAACGTGTATAATACATTGTGTGTAAATAGACAAGCAACCCATTTTAAGTCTAGTTTAGAAATAAATCACACCGTTCTTACGGGATGCATTAATTTACGTTTGCTATCTCATGTGAGTTCTATCGGGACAAGCGGTTTTTACATATCGTAAATATTGTGCCGTGTTTGCTATCTAGCCCATGTTTTATTCAACATGGTTGTAACGTTTCTCCATCCTGGTCTGTTTACTATTACTATCAGCAAATAATATCCTTCCATTTTACCAGCAGTGTATACAGCAGAAACATGTTCCAATCTCCATCCCCCAAACCTTAGGCAATCTGAACTTGACTTTTAGTACAAGTAACTTAGTCAATAGGTGGGTGAACCTTCTTCCATATCTTTAACGATTTTCTGCAAACAACTCATCAACAATCTGATGAAAATAGGCACCTGCAATGAAAATGGACGAGATACCTTTCCTTTTTTAAAAAAAAGTAAACCACCCCCCCCCCCCATTTACTGAATACGTGTCACGTCATGGATTCAAGGATATCCGTTACCTAAACAACTTATTCGCCACATCCATAGAAAATTTCTTGGCACAATACTCCTGTAGTTTGCCGTCGCTTTCAGGAGGAACATCCGATTTAAACTGACACTGAGGAAAACACATACATTCTCACTCGCCATTTTGACCGGAACCTTATTATAAACAATGCGTGGGACTGCGCAGTTGAGATCAAGAGAAGAACGGCAATGGCGCTGGCAAAATTAAAACAGATAAAGAAACTATGGCACGGTACTAACATAAGAACCAAATTGTGTTTACTACGAACATGTGTATTTCCTGTGGCGACATATGGATGTGAAGCATGGACACTAAATAAAACAGCGGCCAAGAGAATAACATCATTTGAATTAAAGTGTTATAGAAGAATTTTGAGAATACCATGGACAGCAAAGAAAACAAACAAGGAGGTGTTATGAATAATTAACGTCCAGGAAGGCTGGCTTCTGGATACTATATTAAAGAAAAAGCTAGCTTTTTTCGGTCATAGAGGAGATGATAGAAGGCAACAGGGACAAAAAAAGGCCCACCAAGACGCCGTTGGACAAAAGACATTCAAGAATGCCTGCGCAGGTCACTGGAAGATGCAGGGCAACTTGCTCAAGACCGCGGAGAATTCAAGAGATCCATAGGCAAGACTACGTTCTGGAAAGAATATGTCACTTGATGATGATGAAACAACTTATACACTTGCTGGATTGACGGATATCCGTTACCTAAACAACTTATACACTTGCTGGATTGACGGATATCCGTTACCTAAACAACTTATACACGTGCTGGATTGACGGATATCCGTTACCTAAACAACTTATACACTTGCTGGATTGACGGATATCCGTTACCTAAACAACTTATACACTTGCTGGATTGACGGATATCCGTTACCTAAACAACTTATACACGTGCTGGATTGACGGATATCCGTTACCTAAACAACTTATACACTTGCTGGATTGACGGATATCCGTTACCTAAACAACTTATACACGTGCTGGATTGACGGATATCCGTTACCTAAACAACTTATACACTTGCTGGATTGACGGATATCCGTTACCTAAACAACTTATACACTTGCTGGATTGACGGATATCCGTTACCTAAACAACTTATACACTTGCTGGATTGACGGATATCCGTTACCTAAACAACTTATACACGTGCTGGATTGACGGATATCCGTTACCTAAACAACTTATACACGTGCTGGATTGACGGATATCCGTTACCTAAACAACTTATACACGTGCTGGATTGACGGATATCCGTTACCTAAACAACTTATACACGTGCTGGATTGACGGATATCCGTTACCTAAACAACTTATACACGTGCTGGATTGACGGATATCCGTTACCTAAACAACTTATACACGTGCTGGATTGACGGATATCCGTTACCTAAACAACTTATACACGTGCTGGATTGACGGATATCCGTTACCTAAACAACTTATACACGTGCTGGATTGACGGGTATCCGTTACCTAAACAACTTATACACGTGCTGGATTGACGGATATCCGTTACCTAAACAACTTATACACGTGCTGGATTGACGGATATCCGTTACCTAAACAACTTATACACGTGCTGGATTGACGGATATCCGTTACCTAAACAACTTATACACGTGCTGGATTGACGGATATCCGTTACCTAAACAACTTATACACGTGCTGGATTGACGGATATCCGTTACCTAAACAACTTATACACGTGCTGGATTGACGGATATCCGTTACCTAAACAACTTATACACGTGCTGGATTGACGGATATCCGTTACCTAAACAACTTATACACGTGCTGGATTGACGGATATCCGTTACCTAAACAACTTATACACGTGCTGGATTGACGGATATCCGTTACCTAAACAACTTATACACTTGCTGGATTGACGGATATCCGTTACCTAAACAACTTATACACTTGCTGGATTGACGGATATCCGTTACCTAAACAACTTATACACTTGCTGGATTGACGGATATCCGTTACCTAAACAACTTATACACTTGCTGGATTGACGGATATCCGTTACCTAAACAACTTATACACTTGCTGGATTGACGGATATCCGTTACCTAAACAACTTATACACTTGCTGGATTGACGGATATCCGTTACCTAAACAACTTATACACTTGCTGGATTGACGGATATCCGTTACCTAAACAACTTATACACGTGCTGGATTGACGGATATCCGTTACCTAAACAACTTATACACTTGCTGGATTGACGGATATCCGTTACCTAAACAACTTATACACTTGCTGGATTGACGGATATCCGTTACCTAAACAACTTATACACGTGCTGGATTGACGGATATCCGTTACCTAAACAACTTATACACTTGCTGGATTGACGGATATCCGTTACCTAAACAACTTATACACTTGCTGGATTGACGGATATCCGTTACCTAAACAACTTATACACTTGCTGGATTGACGGATATCCGTTACCTAAACAACTTATACACTTGCTGGATTGACGGATATCCGTTACCTAAACAACTTATACACTTGCTGGATTGACGGATATCCGTTACCTAAACAACTTATACACTTGCTGGATTGACGGATATCCGTTACCTAAACAACTTATACACTTGCTGGATTGACGGATATCCGTTACCTAAACAACTTATACACGTGCTGGATTGACGGATATCCGTTACCTAAACAACTTATACACTTGCTGGATTGACGGATATCCGTTACCTAAACAACTTATACACTTGCTGGATTGACGGATATCCGTTACCTAAACAACTTATACACGTGCTGGATTGACGGATATCCGTTACCTAAACAACTTATACACTTGCTGGATTGACGGATATCCGTTACCTAAACAACTTATACACTTGCTGGATTGACGGATATCCGTTACCTAAACAACTTATACACGTGCTGGATTGACGGATATCCGTTACCTAAACATCTTATACACGTGCTGGATTGACGGATATCCGTTACCTAAACAACTTATACACTTGCTGGATTGACGGATATCCGTTACCTAAACAACTTATACACTTGCTGGATTGACGGATATCCGTTACCTAAACAACTTATACACTTGCTGGATTGACGGATATCCGTTACCTAAACAACTTATACACTTGCTGGATTGACGGATATCCGTTACCTAAACAACTTATACACGTGCTGGATTGACGGATATCCGTTACCTAAACAACTTATACACGTGCTGGATTGACGGATATCCGTTACCTAAACAACTTATACACTTGCTGGATTGACGGATATCCGTTACCTAAACAACTTATACACTTGCTGGATTGACGGATATCCGTTACCTAAACAACTTATACACTTGCTGGATTGACGGATATCCGTTACCTAAACAACTTATACACGTGCTGGATTGACGGATATCCGTTACCTAAACAACTTATACACGTGCTGGATTGACGGATATCCGTTACCTAAACAACTTATACACTTGCTGGATTGACGGATATCCGTTACCTAAACAACTTATACACTTGCTGGATTGACGGATATCCGTTACCTAAACAACTTATACACTTGCTGGATTGACGGATATCCGTTACCTAAACAACTTATACACGTGCTGGATTGACGGATATCCGTTACCTAAACAACTTATACACTTGCTGGATTGACGGATATCCGTTACCTAAATAATTTATACACTTGCTGGATTGACGGATATCCGTTACCTAAACAACTTATACACGTGCTGGATTGACGGATATCCGTTACCTAAATAATTTATACACGTGCTGGATTGACGGATATCCGTTACCTAAATAATTTATACACTTGCTGGATTGACGGATATCCGTTACCTAAATAATTTATACACTTGTTGGATTGACGGATATCCGTTACCTAAATAATTTATACACTTGCTGGATTGACGGATATCCGTTACCTAAATAATTTATACACTTGCTGGATTGACGGATATCCGTTACCTAAATAATTTATACACTTGTTGGATTGACGGATATCGTTACCTAAATAACTTATACACTTGCTGGATTGACGGATATCCGTTACCTAAATAACTTATACACTTGCTGGATTGACGGATATCCGTTACCTAAACAACTTATACACTTGCTGGATTGACGGATATCCGTTACCTACGCAATGTATACACTTGCTGGATTGTTGGATATCCGTTACCTACACAACGTATACACTTTTTGGATTGACGGATATCCGTTACCTACACAACGTATACACTTGCTGGATTGACGGATATCCGTTGCCTACACAATGTATACACTTGCTGGATTGACGGATAGTCGTTGCCTACACAACGTATACACTTGCTGGATTGACGGATATCCATTACCTACACAACGTATACACTTGCTGGATTGACGGATATCCATTACCTACACAATGTATACACTTGCTGGATTGTTGGATGTCCGTTACCTACACAACGTATACACTTTTTGGATTGATGGATATCCGTTACCTACACAACGTATAAATTTGTTGGATTGACGGATATTCGTTGCCTACACAACTTATACCATTGCTGGATTGACGGACATCCGTCACCATATTGAAATTATACTTACATCTGAGGATGAATTTCTATCTGTTTCACCACTTCACTGTTCAAGAAACAAACACACTGTTCCTTTTTGGTTCGGAATCCGTAGAAAGTTGACTTCATTTTACGCGGGTTACCCCATATGTATACCTCCCCTCTCAACGAAGCGGCATCCAGCCTATCGAGAGTACCGCCCATAGCACGTAACTCCGCAGCTTCAAGCGATATTCCCCAGGGATCTTCGATTAAAATTACATTAAAAACTAGATTTAATGAGCGAGATTCAAACACGCTACCTCTTAAGCACAAAGCGACCTTATAACTACGACGCCAAGGATAACATGTCATCTTTGGTGCCTGACAATAGTCAGGTAACAATTATAACACTCTTAACATACTTCAAAATATTGACACGTTACAAGACAATGTCATTATTTTAATTTTTGTCACACGTTTTGAGTTTTAATTTTTAAAATTTGAAGTAATCACGTATTTTTCTACATGGAAGGTAGTGGGAGTGTGGAGCCTTAGACCTTCGCAACACCACCCCCTCACTCGCGCACATGAGCTTGAAGACAAATATAATGTTCTGTTTATTAGGATATTTACATATAGTGATCGTTCTTCGATTTCTCTGTGTTACGCTGTGTATTTCCTCAAATTATCGTTTCATTAACCTCCACATGATTTCAAAACCAAGCACCAACCAAAAACAGGCTCCAGTAAAGAACTGTGCACAGAAAGTAAACATGACCCGAAAGGCTGATTTATGATTATTTCCGTGTATTTTGTTGGTCGACTTTTTTCTTCTTTTTTTTTGGCATGCCACTCCAAGTATATAAATAATTTTCCGTAGTCGTAACCTTCGATAACAGTTACCATGTTGTTCCGACAGGCCGACATTGTGCTTGAACTGGTTACGTGCACGGCGTGGGTGGGCGGAACAACAAAGAAACCTGTCGCAGGGGCCAGAGTTGTGCCTTGATGTCGACGTATGTTTCAGCGACGTTAGACTCGAAACACCATTGAGTCGGATGTCTGCTGGAACAGAGGGCGGAGCACTTATGGGAATGCCCCACGTGCCGTGAGGCCAGTTTCTAATCAAGAATCAAGAAGAAATAATGATCGACGAAAAACAAGACAATAATCAAAAAGCGTAACGAATGAAATCTTGTTTATTTTCTGCACAGGGTTCTTTACTGCCGACGGTTTTGCATCCAGGTTCAACGTGTCTCCAGATGTACACAAACCATCCTTAGTCAATCGATATGTTTGTACGTTGTTTTATCAAAATAGCAAGCAAGTTTTGGCATTTCGTTGATATATTGATTATTAAGGACAATTATGATCATGTCTGTAGTGGGTTTTTTTGATGTAACAGTACATGTTACAATTGAAAGTAGACGAGATTTTCCTGTTACATCTTATATACACTGAAGTAGGTATTTAAATGAGCTTGCGCGAGTGGCCCATTGAAAATCTCTGTCTCTAGCCAGTTGTGATGTAGCAGTTAGTACAGCAGAAACCCGATTATCCGAATTAATTTAGATAATGCCAATTCGGATAATTGGGTATAGCTCCGGAATGAAGCAAAACCAATGTACATACATACAGTCATACATTTAAATGAACGGAATATTATTGATGAAAGTACAGTAATATGTAAAAAACTATTGCAAATAAACAACATAGTTACAGCACGTGCGCACTGCCTCGGAACCTCTCTACCGCGTCCGCTAACGATCTCACTCTAAAATTATGTCACCCAAATTAGATTTGGATAATTGGGATTTGGATATTTGGATTTCTACTGTGTTAGGATTCCCGTACATCACTACATGCTATCTCTAGCTGTTTATAGTCACAGACATATGGCAACATAAAATCAAGGATTAATTACCATATTTACCACCTCATAGTAGTAGAGTGATCGTCTATAGAGTACTACATACCTGTTCAGATGACCTAGAAGGGAAAAAATGTTCCAGTGTGGGGTAACAACCTAGAAGGCTGTTTTTCCGGTATTTTTATTTATTTCTACGCGTTTTATTGGTCGACCTTGGCTATTTTTTGGCGGGAGATTCCAAGTATATAAATAGTGACCAATGAATAATCAAATAAAAACGTAACGAATGAAGGGTGTCTTCTATACAGTCGACGACGGTCTCGGTATCAGGCAGTTGTACAACAAAATATTCCGGGATTTCCCTTACAGAAAATACATTATTATCTAGCAATGAAAAGTCTCCAATAGAAGACATCGGTACAGAATTAATTAGACCTTCATTCGTTCCTTTTCTTGAATATTTTTGTGATTTCCGTTGGTCACTAGTTATATACTTGGAGTCGCGTGCCAAAAATAGCTAAGACGGCTCCAAGTATATTAATAGTGACCAACGGAAATCATCACAATAATTAAAAACGTAATGGCTGTACTGCAGATGGTCTTGTTCAAAGTCGTGCTAGACTTTTGGCATTGTTTTCATCAATAACCCTAGGAAAGTTCCTCTCCAGTATAGTCATTGGAAAGCTGAGTTATTCATCTGTTCTAACCCGACTGTTCATTGGCTAGTCTGCCTATAGTTTCTGTCGCCACCCAATGAAGAGCACAGAAAATGTCAAATTGCGTCACTAATCCTGGGTGATTAGAGACCTGCTAACATAGATCTTTAGAGGGAAGATACGCTGAAAACGTATTAGAAAATAACATAACTGTAATTGAAATCTCGGCAGTATTTATTGACAACTCCCTGTTATTGTGACATAGGGAACATATAAGAATGTGTGGGTGAGCACGGTATGTAAGAAGGAGAGAATGCAGGAGAAAGACTGAATAATAGGAATCTAAACACAGATGACAGAAGCTTGTACTCTATGTAACAGGAAGACTGTAAATGATTGTAACATATACCATATATTGTCATATCTAGACTAGTATAATCACAACATGTATCGAATGAAGAATAGAGATTTAGATAATGTCATTGTATGTATATATGTTGTCTTGTAATTTTAATTAATTTTTTTTTTAAAGGAGAGAAAAAGTACGATAATGTGTTCTTAGATATATATACGTGAGTGTATATATATATATATATATATATATATATATATATGTAGGTGTATATATGTATGGGTATATGTACATAGGTAAGACTATGTGTGTATATTTGTATATGTGTAGGTATATATGTATATAGGAGGTGTGTGCATATATATGAGTATATAGACCCAATTGTGTGTGTACATGTATATGGTATACCTATAGGTATAGAACTATAGGAAAATTCAAAACTTTATAAATGTATGAATATATATGCTTTTTGGAGAAAAAAAATTTAAACCAAAAAAAAAAATAACAAAATTCAAAGGTAACACCAGCAGACATGCAACACAGCATGTAATCAACAGACAACCCAGACAGGAACAACACAGAGATGACAATACAACAAAGAGCACCAACCAGACAGAATAATGTCCTTATAAGGGCTATCAACTTCATTTCATATTTTTGAAAAAAAAATAAAAAAATCTTTCTCCACAGGTACAATCAGCAGCCGATACTGCACAACCATTGTCAGCCTAGACAACTTCAGACAACATGTGTTCCAGACCCACTCAGCGAATGAACAACACAGGAAATAGCAGAAGAAAGCGCTCCAACCAACCCTACACAAAGTCCTTTTAAGGACTACCACCTTATAATCCAGACCGACACAGCAAAGGAACAACACAGCAAATAGCAGAAGAAAGAGCTCCAACCAATCCACCAAAAAGTCCTTTTAAGGACTACCACCTTATATCAATACCGGAGACAGGCAGAGCCACAACATAGTCCATATAAGGACTGCAGCTAGGAGGCCAAACAGCTAATCCCGGCTAACAGAGCCACATCCTAGCAACAACCAGGCAGAGAAGCCACAAAAACCACAGGTCCCCAACCGCCTCGATATAACCAATATGGACACCAGTCATAGGTTGAAAGAGGCGGGCCTCGACCATATGAGGCATAAACCCTACTACTTAACAAATTGTGACATAGAAATTCCCATACTGTGCTGATACAGTCCTAAATATGACCTGCTGGATGATTGTAAAACAACTGGCTCATTGGAATGTGCTTCCATCGTCTCATCTGATTTTCATTGGTCTATGTGTGTATACTTTGTGTTGACAGCCAATGAAATCACGTTAACAAATTTAATGAGTCACTTTAGAATGCCGTTTTCCATTGAACACACACGTCTTATATTATACTGTCGATTAGACACGGTTAATCCTTGCTTGTATCTAGATGTATTCAGTGTAATATAACTGACTAATAAATAAAGTCCTTATCCAGAATAGTCATGCAAGCAGATTTTTTAATGACGTCACTAATCTTGGCTGAGAATACCTTTTCTGTATCTTTTATTGGCTGGTGACATACAAGGTATACACAACGTGGCAAATAATCATTGGTGTCAACCAAGATTAGCGACGTTTTTTAGATCTGCGCGAATCACTATTATGGATTAGGACTTGCAAAAATTATAGATTGGAAATTGTCACATATATCTGCGCAAATTAATCTCTTCTCTGCGACCCATACATTAATTTATTAGTTCATCAGAGCACAGAGATGTTTTTAGTAATCCATCACTACACACAACTACTTTTATCATCCTATCAATACACATGTTTTCTTTAGTTTATTAGCACACACATATATTTTTTTTTATTAATCCATCACCCTACACACATATTTATATTATAGTGCGTTCATCAATAGTTCTATCTATCTATCTATCTATCTATCTATCTATCTATCTATCTATCTATCTATCTATCTATCTATCTATCTATCTATCTATCTATCTATCTATCTATCTATCTGTCTGTCTGTAAGTAAGTCTGTCTGTCTGTCTGTCTGTCTGTCTGCCTCCTGCCTGTCTGTCTGTCTGCCTGCCTGCCTATCTAATCTATCTTATCTATCTTGTCTGTTTGTCAGTCTGTCCATCTATATGTCTGTCTGTCCATCTATATGTCTGTCTCTCTCTCGCTCACTCTCTGCCTGTCTGTCTGTCTAATCTATCTATTCGCTAAACCCTTTGTTGCCTTTCTGCGTCAGGGGTAGAAGAGTTTTATGGAAATTCCCTTCTCCAGATTATGCTCTGTGTTCCGAGTATATTGTGGAATTTGTCGCCTCTTTTATTTCGGTTGCCCATGGTTTTCGTGGTCGTCATCTAGGTCTGCCTTCACTGTATCTGTGTAGCATAGCTTGCTGGGGTATGCTGTCTGATGGCAGTCTGCTGATGTGGGCAAACCATTTGATCTGTTGTCTCTTAATATATTCCAAAATTTGGATTGTGCCAGTTTTTTGTCTAATGTCCCCATTCCTCACTCTGTCTCTTAGCGATATTCCTAGGATTCTGCGTAAGCATGCCATTTATGCTGCCATAAATTTACGTTTATCTTATGCTGTCGTTGCCCATATTTGGCATTGGTAGCACAGCGTTGGCATAATAATCGTTTTTAATAATGTTATTTTGGTGTTTAAATCTACATTATTGTTTCTGAAGATTGATGTCATTTGCCATAGGGCTCGGTATGTTTTACTACATCTATTGTGTATTTGTTTGCTGCTCTTGCTGTCTGTTGTTATATTGCTTCCTAGAAATTTGAATTCTTTCACTTGTTTAAGTCTATTGTTTCTAATATATATATATATATCAAGTCACGATACCGTCCGATCAAGTGACAATTCTAGATAACAGGTCTTACTGGAGAATGTCGTTTTCAGGACCACAAACATAGAACGTTCGCTATTGTTTTTTTTTTCATTTATCCTCATACTTCCTGATTGAATTAACTTGTATAAGTTATAAAGCAACATTGTTCTGCCTCTTGCTTCTATATGTTATTTATGTTTACATGTATCTGTCCTTGTTGCACGAATACTAATGCTCTATGTTTGTTGTCCTAAGGATACTTCAATAGTTGTAAGGGAAATTCGCTGTTGTAATATCCATTGCCTTGAATGGTCCGTTCTCGGTGACTTGAATGCACCAGTTGAATGTCTTGACAAGATCACCTTTTTTGGAGGGGGGGGGGGGGAGGGGAGAGTGTTGTTTGTTACATACTGAAACCCGGTTTACTTGAGTTGCAAGGCGATTCAGTGTCGCTAAGTACGGACCTGGTTGAATTCCCGTCAGTCTTACAAATTTTCAACGTACTAATAGTTTTCTGAACATTTTTGATATTTACTGATGAAAACTTGTCCAGCTGGATGCTACGTTCTTGAACCAATTATTGACCAGTATAGTATGACTAGAAAATACACAAGACTCGCATACAGTGCTGCTCACTTTTGACAGCTGATACACTACAGTGCTGCTCACTTTGACAGCTGATACAGTGCTGCTCACTTTTGACAGCTGATACACTACAGTGCTGCTTACTTTGACAGCTGATACAGTGCTGCTCACTTTTGACAGCTGATACACTACAGTGCTGCTCACTTTGACAGCTGATACAGTGCTGCTCACTTTTGACAGCTGATACACTACAGTGCTGCTTACTTTGACAGCTGATACAGTGCTGCTCACTTTGACAGCTGATACACTACAGTGCTGCTCACTTTGACAGCTGATACAGTGCTGCTCACTTTGACAGCTGATACAGTGCTGCTCACTTTGACAGCTGATACACTACAGTGCTGCTCACTTTGACAGCTGATACACTACAGTGCTGCTCACTTTGACAGCTGATACAGTGCTGCTCACTTTGACAGCTGATACAGTGCTGCTCACTTTGACAGCTGATACACTACAGTGCTGCTCACTTTGACAGCTGATACACTACAGTGCTGCTCACTTTGACAGCTGATACACTACAGTGCTGCTCACTTTGACAGCTGATACACTACAGTGCTGCTCACTTTGACAGCTGATACAGTGCTGCTCACTTTGACAGCTGATACACTACAGTGCTGCTCACTTTGACAGCTGATACAGTGCTGCTCACTTTGACAGCTGATACAGTGCTGCTCACTTTGACAGCTGATACACTACAGTGCTGCTCACTTTGACAGCTGATACACTACAGTGCTGCTCACTTTGACAGCTGATACACTACAGTGCTGCTCACTTTGACAGCTGATACAGTGCTGCTCACTTTTGACAGCTGATACACTACAGTGCTGCTTACTTTGACAGCTGATACACTACAGTGCTGCTTACTTTGACAGCTGATACACTACAGTGCTGCTCACTTTGACAGCTGATACACTACAGTGCTGCTCACTTTGACAGCTGATACAGTGCTGCTCACTTTGACAGCTGATACACTACAGTGCTGCTCACTTTGACAGCTGATACAGTGCTACTCACTTTGACAGCTGATACAGTGCTGCTCACTTTGACAGCTGATACACCACAGTGCTGCTCACTTTGACAGCTGATACAGTGCTGCTCACTTTGACAGCTGATACAGTGCTGCTCACTTTGACAGCTGATACAGTGCTGCTCACTTTGACAGCTGATACACTACAGTGCTACTCACTTTGACAGCTGATACAGTGCTACTCACTTTGACAGCTGATACAGTGCTGCTCACTTTGACAGCTGATACAGTGCTACTCACTTTGACAGCTGATACAGTGCTGCTCACTTTGACAGCTGATACAGTGCTGCTCACTTTGACAGCTGATACAGTGCTGCTCACTTTGACAGCTGATACAGTGCTACTCACTTTGACAGCTGATACAGTGCTGCTCACTTTGACAGCTGATACAGTGCTGCTCACTTTGACAGCTGATACAGTGCTGCTCACTTTGACAGCTGATACACTACAGTGCTGCTCACTTTGACAGCTGATACACTACAGTGCTGCTCACTTTTGACAGCTGATACACTACAGTGCTGCTCACTTTGACAGCTGATACAGTGCTGCTCACTTTGACAGCTGATACACTACAGTGCTGCTCACTTTGACAGCTGATACAGTGCTACTCACTTTGACAGCTGATACAGTGCTGCTCACTTTGACAGCTGATACACCACAGTGCTGCTCACTTTGACAGCTGATACACTACAGTGCTACTCACTTTGACAGCTGATACAGTGCTGCTCACTTTGACAGCTGATACAGTGCTACTCACTTTGATCGGGTTTTTTTCTGTAAAGTGGACAATTGTAAAGAAAATATAACATGTACAATTTCTTTTTATATCTTTATTACAAAAAGTACATCTCGTGCACCACCAATTATTTTTTAATTCTCGCTGACATGGACCCCCTTCAAGTCGAAATCGACCCTTGGAGTCCATATAGAACACTTTGGGAACCTATGTTCTAAAGTGACTCATTTGACGTATCACGAGATTTTTTATTAACTCTAGACACAAAGTACACACACACACACACTGACCAATGAAACACACGTGAAACGTCAAATGCGTCACTTTGGAGGTATGGTTCCCAATGAGACAGCAGGGTCTTACATTAGTGACGGTCACATTTAAGCCGTCTTCACAGATTCCCATGCCTCAATTGTGACCTGCCTTGTTTACTTCTCAGGTCATCACGAGCGACTGGGTCAATCCTCTGATAATGCAATAGAATTAACCTTCATCTTGTGTTCATATCCTAGCAACATAGCCATTGATCCCGGGGCTTATCTTCACTGGTAAATAATGTGGATAAACTAATCGCCTGCAGAAACGATCCGTTGTTGTCAACTCCAATTTCCTGCTTGTTTTTTGATACTCTTCATCTGTGTGTATTTTGTTATCCAATATCACCTATCGAATGCGATCATGTTTTAGCTGTCGCAGAAGCGTAGTATCACCGATTTTATTTTCATGTGAAGTCTGGTCAAATGTGTGAATAGGTAGGTAAGTCTGGTCCAATGTGTGAATAGGTAGGTAAGTCTAGTCCAATGTGTGAATAAGTAGGTAAGTCTGGTCCAATGTGTGAATAGGTAGGTAAGTCTGGTCCAATGTGTGAATAGGTAGGTAAGTCTGGTCCAATGTGTGAATAGGTAGGTAAATCTGGTCCAATGTGTGAATAGGTAGGTAAGTCTGGTCCAATGTGTGAATAGGTAGGTAAGTCTGGTCCAATGTGTGAATAGGTAGGTAAGTCTGGTCCAATGTGTGAATAGGTAGGTAAGTCTGGTCCAATGTGTGAATAGGTACCCATGGTTTCTTCAATGCTGGTGGATAGCGTGAATGCATGCGTTACAGACCGTGGCTATCGACAGTGAAGTCCTACGAGCAAATTCAGAACAAGCCTTCATACATTATTTTTTCGGTTATTTTCCTGCATTTCGTTGGCAGGCGACACATAGTATATATACATATATATATATATATATTGCCTAGAACATTACTTTATATATATACTCACACATCAACTGTCAAATACAGCATGTTGGCTGTCCTTACCGTGGATCGAACTCTAGACCTCACTAATTTGAGGCTAGCGCTCTAAACACTCAGCCCCATTATATATATATAGTAATTTATGTTTTCCCTTTATTTATATTTATAATAGTTATTCCCTTTGAGCCTTTTAAAGAAATTATTCAGGAAAAAAAAATAAGAAAGTAGTACAAAAGATGTGAACATGGTTTTATACTGTTAGTTTATGTTATCTAGAGTGGATTGGTTTCATATATAAATATATAGTAACAACTAAACGTACGGAAATATTCAAAATCATCATATGTGAAGTCTTGTTTTGAATCTGCCTGTAGGTCTTTACTGTCGATAGCCATGATCAGACGGCCAGGATAGCAGATTCAATTCCCGCCTCAGACAATTACCGTTAGAAAATCTGTACCGTTAAAAAAGCAATATCAGTCTATTCCATGTATTTAAATTGCATAGAAAATTACTACAGCCAAAACTGCTTGGATTGATTGCCGTATACTGAATATGATATGCTACCGTTTTATTTACATGTTGTCTGGAGAGTAGGGGATTAAAACCTCGTTCTAGTGAAGCAGTTTTAGTTGGCATTTCAATGCGAAACTAAATTTTAAAAATAGATGAACCGATTTCGAGGTTATTTCTATTGCATTATTATCAGATTACTGACACCGTCGCGCGAGATGACCTTAAAAGTAAACAAAGCGTGACACAATTGAGGAACTAGAAATCTGCTGGAGACGGCGGAAACATGACCACCGACAAGTTTATACGTCCTGCTGACTCACTTTAGTTCAGTAACTACGAACCACATCAGCATATCATAGCAACAGTTTCCGGTTACAATGACGAAAATATGTAAGAAAAATGGAATAACAAGCGCAACAGATAAATGTATACATAGTTATTATTTGTTATAAGCACTAGGTGCTACAGAGTTACGTGCTGAGATGGTGCTGTCGGCTGGCTTCAGACTGCTTGGGAAACTCGAGTTCAGTGAGGTCACTGCTTTATTCAATTTGAGCTTTTTAAAGAAATTATTGAGAAGAATAAAATAAGAAAGTAGTAGAAGAGATGTGAACATGGTTTTATAATATGAATTTATGTTGTCTAGAGTGGATTGGTTTCATACTATGAGTTTATGTTGTCTAGAGTGGATTGGTTTCATACTATGAGTTTATGTTGTCTAGAGTGGATTGGTTTCATACTATGAGTTTATGTTGTCTAGAGTGGATTGGTTTCGGAGTTTATGTTGTCTAGAGTGGATTGGTTTCGGAGTTTATGTTGTCTAGAGTGGATTGGTTTCATACTATGAGTTTATGTTGTCTAGAGTGGATTGGTTTCATACTATGAGTTTATGTTGTCTAGAGTGGATTGGTTTCATACTATGAGTTTATGTTGTCTAGAGTGGATTGGTTTCGGAGTTTATGTTGTCTAGAGTGGATTGGTTTCGGAGTTTATGTTGTCTAGAGTGGATTGGTTTCATACTATGAGTTTATGTTGTCTAGAGTGGATTGGTTTCGGAGTTTATGTTGTCTAGAGTGGATTGGTTTCATACTATGAGTTTATGTTGTCTAGAGTGGATTGGTTTCATACTATGAGTTTATGTTGTCTAGAGTGGATTGGTTTCATACTATGAGTTTATGTTGTCTAGAGTGGATTGGTTTCATACTATGAGTTTATGTTGTCTAGAGTGGATTGGTTTCATACTATGAGTTTATGTTGTCTAGAGTGGATTGGTTTCATACTATGAGTTTATGTTGTCTAGAGTGGATTGGTTTCATACTATGAGTTTATGTTGTCTAGAGTGGATTGGTTTCATACTATGAGTTTATGTTGTCTAGAGTGGATTGGTTTCATACTATGAGTTTATGTTGTCTAGAGTGGATTGGTTTCATACTATGAGTTTATGTTGTCTAGAGTGGATTGGTTTCAGAGTTTATGTTGTCTAGAGTGGATTGGTTTCATACTATGAGTTTATGTTGTCTAGAGTGGATTGGTTTCATACTATGAGTTTATGTTGTCTAGAGTGGATTGGTTTCGGAGTTTATGTTGTCTAGAGTGGATTGGTTTCATACTATGAGTTTATGTTGTCTAGAGTGGATTGGTTTCGGAGTTTATGTTGTCTAGAGTGGATTGGTTTCATACTATGAGTTTATGTTGTCTAGAGTGGATTGGTTTCATACTATGAGTTTATGTTGTCTAGAGTGGATTGGTTTCATACTATGAGTTTATGTTGTCTAGAGTGGATTGGTTTCGGAGTTTATGTTGTCTAGAGTGGATTGGTTTCATACTATGAGTTTATGTTGTCTAGAGTGGATTGGTTTCATACTATGAGTTTATGTTGTCTAGAGTGAATTGGTTTCGGAGTTTATGTTGTCTAGAGTGGATTGGTTTCATACTATGAGTTTATGTTGTCTAGAGTGGATTGGTTTCGGAGTTTATGTTGTCTAGAGTGGATTGGTTTCATACTATGAGTTTATGTTGTCTAGAGTGGATTGGTTTCATACTATGAGTTTATGTTGTCTAGAGTGGATTGGTTTCATACTATGAGTTTATGTTGTCTAGAGTGGATTGGTTTCGGAGTTTATGTTGTCTAGAGTGGATTGGTTTCATACTATGAGTTTATGTTGTCTAGAGTGGATTGGTTTCATACTATGAGTTTATGTTGTCTAGAGTGAATTGGTTTCGGAGTTTATGTTGTCTAGAGTGGATTGGTTTCATACTATGAGTTTATGTTGTCTAGAGTGGATTGGTTTCGGAGTTTATGTTGTCTAGAGTGGATTGGTTTCATACTATGAGTTTATGTTGTCTAGAGTGGATTGGTTTCATACTATGAGTTTATGTTGTCTAGAGTGGATTGGTTTCATACTATGAGTTTATGTTGTCTAGAGTGGATTGGTTTCGGAGTTTATGTTGTCTAGAGTGGATTGGTTTCATACTATGAGTTTATGTTGTCTAGAGTGGATTGGTTTCATACTATGAGTTTATGTTGTCTAGAGTGGATTGGTTTCATACTATGAATTTATGTTGTCTAGATGAATGAACTACCTGCCTGTCTGTGACTCAACAATGATTTATTTAATTTATTCATTATTGTGCATTGCTTTTGATTTGCCTTTCTATGTAAAGTCCGTCTTTGTTTTGTAATGACTGTAAACAATTGTTTATTGCTGTTATCTTCAGATATCGAGGATGATTCTAATACAAAATTAGACACACCAGAAGAAATGTCCATGCTTCCACCTTTAGCATCGACGACAACGGCACCGTCAAAATCAATGAAATCGTGGTCACGCCTCAGACTTGTCGGGGAGAGTTGCAGATATGGTCTTCTGCAGTGTGTCGAGAACGCAGAATGTATATTGCCAATAACTTCTCCCGCAGTTTCCTCTGATAATAATGGGAACTGCAGTTGCAAGGAAGGTTACACTGAGAATTTGGCTCATGTTTGTGAGAAATTACATGCAGGTGAGAAAAATGGTACAACAGAACCCCTTTATGAAACTAATGTTTATATCAAATTTCTATACTTAACAACACTTCATAATTCCCAATTACATTTATTCTTTGTTTGTACCATATATAGTGAATGTCTGTTGTTATTACATAAATGTTTTGTCAGTACGGACCAAATTGTTGTAATGGGATTGTATTGTACTAATCATACATCATCATCTGTGAGAGTTACAAAACACAGTCAGGTTTATAGAAGAGACAAAACTTCAGATACAAGCATATTTCAAGCGAGCGAAACAAGAAGAATCAACTTCACCGTCAACCTTTCTATGTTGAAGTTTCTTCCGTCTTTTGAGTGATACGTATATGTGTGTGTATATATATATATAATGTGACATATTCTTCGCAGAAAGTCAGAGACATATTCATACGTTCTTCGATGTCACTGTTCCATCGTCTTCTTGGTTTCCCTCTTCTTCTTTTCCCCGGCAATTCCCTCCAGAATCAGCCTATCGATACAATTATGTCTAAGTGTCTAAAAATATTGTAACTTCCTTCTTATGACGTTATTTAGATGTCAACCTTCATTTAATTTCAGTAATTTCAACCCGCCGAAGACGGGTGTGTCGGGCCATTGGCGCAAATAAAACGGTGACGCAACGCATTTCCATTCTCTGGACTACATCCTTCTGGAAATCTAATAGCACCATTGTCCTGGTACAAGAGATATCCAGTGGAAGTTTGAGAATGAACGCTGAAGAAGAAGAAGTAATTTCAAACTTTCAATGTTCGAGTTATACTTGTACACTATAAACATGTTGGTTCGCCATCAATTGTCATGTAGGTGTTATGTAAATGATCATTTACTTTTATAGCTTCCTTTACCCAGTTCTAGTAACGAGTTCTGTTGATGACTGTGTGCATCCTTGATGTAAATCTGCCTAAATCTTTATTTTCTCTTTTTCTTCCTGTCTTTTCTCACCATCTGCTTGTTATAACATTTTTCCTCATTCACCACATTTACTTTACAATAAATGTTCATTTAAATGATGCGCATACAATGTCAAAGAATGGACAGGTCAAGATTTTTCGACACTCGTCCGCATCGTTGAAGATATAAATCGCTGGAGAAGTCTGTGTTAACTCATCCTGTGTAGCAACACTAAATCCTGACTGGTTATCGGTTTATGATCCGGCTCTGTGGTGGCGTGGTGCCGAGCTCGTCTGTGACTGCCAAGATACCGAGTTCGAATATCACCGCATGCAACTATGCTTTCTTACCGTTCAGTGAGCATTGAAAAACGTAAACACTGCCAATAAAATCACTACAGCCAAAAAATGTTGGGTGGCTGGCTAAATCCTGAATAGAATATGCTACCATTTTTTTTAATGGGTTTATGGATTATACATAGAGGCCGACCACGAAAACGATAGACCACCGAAATAAAAGAGGCGACAAATTCCACAATATACTCAGCACACACGAGTGCCTTCTTCAGAGAACTCGTCTACCCCTGACGCTGAAAGGCAATAAAGGTTTAGCAAATAGATAGAGATGGATAGATGGATTATGAATATAAATAATTCATATATCTTATTATTTGTAAATACATTTCCTATTTTAGTTGTTATACTCGAAAATTTCTCATTATTAATGTTTATCTCATTGTAGTATTTAGGGGGGGGGGGGTTTAATGAATTTTTTCTGAGTAGGAGGCCATCTCAGAACATTGCACACTGCTGAAATTTGCAATCTGTTGGGAATGAAATAAGACTCCGGAGATACCTCCCGATTCTACAAAAGGATATGCGATCTCCATTGCTGATAATTCCTTGGGATAAAAAAAGGATGATCATAAATTAAGTGCCGCCTTCGCAACGAAGGTTAACCAGACCTCCAACATCCCCTGTCGCTTGTCATGGTTGTTGCATTTTTCTAGACTGTAACCTGTTCATCTCGTGATGCTACTCTCCCACTTGTCTCTCTGCTTCCCTCTTGACCGCCTCCCTTAGACTTTAACCTCAAATAAGGTCTTCATAAAGGTGTCTTGTCCTTTGATGTGTCAAAAATATTTTATTTCTTTGATCTTTATTTCCTTTAATAATTTTTTCTTCATATAAAGTGTTGTTAGAACCTCTTTGTCTGTTTTCTTCTCTTTCCATGATGTTTTCCCTATTCTTCTATATATCAACATCTCAAAGGCATCTATTCTGTCTTCTAATTGTCTGTTTATTGTCCATGTTTCTGAGCCATACATTAATGTAGAATAGATGTAACATTTTATAATTCTCATTTTAGCTTGTTTGTAATTTTTTTTAGATGTTAATATATTCATCTTGTCATTGAAAGTATTTTTAGCCATTCCTATTGTCCTTTTAACTTCTGTTTCACGTCTGCCATCATTTTGTGACTATGTGCCCAAGATATTGATAATGTTCCACTCATTGTAAGATCTTCATGTATTTTTATATTTAGCACCTGTTTCTCTGTAACTTTGCTGACCATCATGGTTTTTGCTCTTTGGATGTTTATATCTAGTCTATATTCTTTACTCGATTTATCGACTTGAACTATTAATCTTTGTAGTTCATATTCACTTTCTGCTAATAGGACAGTGTCACCTGCATATCACAGGTTGTTTATTATTGTCCCATTGATCTTGAGTATGGCAATCCTGCTTTATGTTTACAAATATTCTCTGGGTAGATATTCAATAGGCTGGGTGATAATATACATTGTTGTCTTATCCCTGTCACAAGGATACACGATCTCTATTGTTAGTAATTCATTCGGGATTTAAAATAAGAGTATTTGCTCCTTAAAAAAAACCAACTGGCAGCATATCCTATTCAGGAGGTAGCCATCAATCCAGAATTTTTGGCCGTAGTAATTTTATATTTAATATAAATATGTTCAATAGTTTGCCATTGCTTTCTTAATGGTCCGAATGTACACTTGCCTGCGGCGGAATTCGAACCCCTTCTTAACCCCTTTTAGATCATAAATCGTGTATGGATGCTTGGTTGTATGTATGGCTTATCTCACACAGTGTCACTAATCTTGGCTGAACCACGCATATCATTTGTCACTTTGTGCCAATGAAACGATGGGAAATGGTAGGATGTACCAGACTCTATTGTTCTCCAGACTTCTAATCTCCAGACCTCCACTCTTCTCCAGACACGACAACATCAATTGATCAGAACTACACTCACCAGGAAGATGAATTCCACAGTGGACACCCTTTATTAATTATTGCGCGCACATTATGTCGAATCTGTCCCAGCCGAATGGTTACGGTTGGTCCCATGTCATCTGCCGTCGGGGATGAAGATAACTCTTCATGTACTAAGCCGCCGCAACTATTAGGTGGGGTGACCAGTTCCCTTCCTTGCTGTTTTTACCTCCCCTAATGCATACGCCATGTACTCATTTACAGCTGAGTCGACTAGAGGAGTGGTCGTGTCAAGCGAGAAATCGCAACCCGGATTTATTGTTTGCCCGGACGTGGTTTCGAACCTGGCACGCTGTAACCCGATGATAGCAAGCAAGCTCACCATCAATTAGGCAACCGCTCTCCTCTAACCACTGTTCCATCTAACTTACAGATTCATGTCTTAAGTTGAACGTGCCTCGGCAAGATGCTTTAATCCCCTATTTAAAATTATTCAAAATACCTAGAGGATTTACTTAATTGTATTCGAATTTCCTCATATATACTCGGTCCGTCTAAACTATGCGGCACGCCACCTGCAGCGGGCACCAAGCATCGCACGTAACTCTGTAGCTTGAAGTGATAATCCCCAGAAATCTCTGGGAAAAATGCACTTTTTAAGCAAGAGGTCACTAGCTGGATTTAAACCCTAGGCCTATTGAGCAGAATATGAACAGCTAAATAAATAAGCTACGGACATCCCATTCCCTATTTAACAAACACCAAACCAACAAGGCTCAAACTTCTATCTTATGAAATTAGAAAATGATACTCAGCTCTAAGAAACTAATAAAAGTAGAGGGTAAATGAAAATGACTACTGCCCAATAAATGCTTGGTTGATTACTTCCTATTCACTGAATAGGCTACCCAAGATTCAACTATATATTTTGTGCTTCTAAATAAGGAACTCGCTGTATGATGTATAGCAACTATTATGATTATAATATTTATATTTTCTCTATAGTGCCAAGTGAAGCAGAGAGAGAGGTGGTCCACACTTTGCGTAATGAGGTAAGTTACAGATAAGGATATTTTTTTTTCTCTTTACTGGTCTCTGTTGGCATATGAGAGTGTATTGAAATCGGATGTGTTGTGCTGAAACTCACAAATATCGCTGCTAAGCTGTAAACTATGTCATTACGCATTCAGTTCTCTGGATTACATCCAGCTAATATATGGGTATTTGAGAAAGAATGCACAAGAAGAAGAACAAGTCATTTAACATCACTAGTAGTTATGATGAACTTAGAATTTGTTTTACATCACAACCATAGTGCCTGAGATTGAGAAACATCATTGTATCTGTAAACCATGCAATTTCTGAACTCAGTTGCAGGATCATATGTATGCCTTTGCTAAGGGCGTAGAGTACTTTAAAAAAGATTCACAATTCGCTTGGGCGAGAGGTTGATTATCTGTTGGGGGGGGGAGTCAACAGTTTGGGTGGGGGGTTTACCCTATTTTCTGTTAACTTGTTTCTTACGTACACAATGTCATACTCAATTTTTCTAGAGGATAGGAAAGTCGAAGACTGCAAACCATCCCCCTCCCCAACGTATCTACATGTTTGCATAGTTCACAAGTATCCAAACTAATTGCCTCCCCATTGCACAAAATGATACAAGAGCTCTATTACTCAAAATTCTATAAGGGTCTAAAACAAATAAACATAATTTTGAATTCACGATGATACATGAGATGCCATTTTTCCTCGAATGATCCTATAATAAAAAACATATGTTTTCATCTTGCAAGATGCATGACCCATGTATTCCCATAATAACCACACAAGTCTTGCAATATCCACTGAAATTATGCACAAGTCTTGCAATATCCACTGAAATTATGTTTCTCTGATGAACACTCCGTCTAAAGAAATGAGTACCAGATCTCATTAGAAAGTAAAAACGGTGGGCGTGATGTTTAACATATCATCCCTAGTTATGCCATTGGAAAATAATAAAGACAGTACTGACACTATTGACCAATGCCCCTCAAATACTCTGACTGAGATAGCCTATGTACTAGTACCGTCCTTGTTATTGCCTGTTACAAAGATATTTATCAGTGTGCCCTCATTATTCTTATTATTATTATTATTACTACTGATACTAATACTGCTATTATTATTATTATTATTATTATTATTATCATTCCCCCAGGAGAAAACAACATCAACTGTTACTGTACAATCTACGGCAGCTTCTGGTAAGTGTCTTTTGATATTCTAGTGTCGCCTCGTTTCTTCTGCTTAACTCTAATATAACAAGTTTTATTACATTTCAAAATTAACAGGAAATAGGTATGCATGTTACTAAAATAAGTCAATAAAACACTTATCAATACAACAGAAATCAATAAAACATTTATCAATAAAACAAAATAAGTCAATAAAACAAAATAAGTCAATAAAACATTTATCAATAAAACAAAATAAGTCAATACAACATTTATCAATAAAACAAAATAAGTCAATAAAACAAAATAAGTCAATAAAACATTTATCAATAAAACAAAATAAGTCAATAAAACACTTATTTGGTAGCAAAAATACCTATTTCTGTTTATTTTGATATTTGCCCTGTGCTACCCCAGCCACCCATTTCCAGTTCTGGGTTGTTACCCGATTCCTGAACTTTTGTTGTTAGAAGTGAACGTTTTGGAGGATGCAGAAGAATGATGGTCAACCAGCCTAGGATCGGTACTGTCAGCAGATGTGTAATGTCGAATACACTCAAGGAGATATCGGAGCAACTATGGGCGTATTCAATTTGCAGTGACGATGATCCAACGACTAACTAACCGGAACTTTTATCTTTAATACATTTCACAGATTAATTTGGATGTGTTAGCTTTTGACGCACAGAAAACCATGATACAATACACCCGTTCTCTTAGGTACATCCCGTTGGAAATCTAGTAGTAAATAAATTTATCCTGCTTGCGATAGAGCGGGAGTTTGAGATTGAACACGAACCACACAAATCAATTTAAACGTGAGTAATTTGTACTGGAACTGCTATAATTCGAGAGATAGTGCACTGGCTCTAGCACGTGTTGCGCAGGGTTCGATTGAATGTCACTTGTCTCCAGTAACTGTAAGTATCATTAATGGCTCATAGATTTAACCTGTTTCTAAGAAAACGTGCTCTAGACCTTGTAGGTAGGTAAAGGCGGTGGGCATGACGTCGACCACATCAACCCTACGTTTGCTGTTGATGAATGAAAGATTATGATTTATCACCATATACCCTAATATTGCCCACTGGTATCGAAAAGGTACATTTTACTTTGTGCTGCTAAAGTGCTTTTGTAACGTGTCTCTCGTCAATTCTACAATCCTGTGGACTCAACTTAATCATCCTACATGACTTTTTGACTTTTTTCGTAATTTTTATTGGTGTCGATAATCAAGTAAATTCACGAGAAAATTCTAATATCACATTTGAAGGATAATTCCCAATGAATCCACATGACTGTATAATGACGTAGGACTCAGGTAAATACATGGGTTCGTAAATCGATTATTTTCTCCTAATTACTAAACCCCTGAACTCAATTTTTTAATAATTTTTTTGTTTGTTTCCGTTTCCTTCTCATTTCTGAAGACGTGTACCGAAATTATGTATGGATTCAACATAATTATCAAAACAGTCGCTGACATTGTTGTTTCGTGAGACTACTACTTAACGTGTATGTCAACAGCACATTACACAATTCACTATATTTAGACACGGTCGTGTAGATATAGAAGGTTGGACTAATTACTGGATTTGTTACGTCACAGTAGTAGACGGTTCTTAACAATCATGGACGGGATTACTCTTATGGTATATACCGTCCTACTCAAGAATGGACCTGTGCGCAGATCTCAGACAGCGTCACCTTTTTTGATGCTGATAATTTTTTCTGCGTGCTGTTCATTGGCGACACAATGTATACACAAAACAATTTCTTTTTTTATATAGTCCTGCGGGCTGATCCCAAACAGCATCACTAATCTTGGCTGTTGTGACTGATTACTGGTTGCTATGTGTCGCTAGCTAATGAAAAATAGAATAATCTTGATCAGTCAAGATAAGTGACGTTACGTGGAATCTGCACGCAAAACTATTCTCGAAGACTTTACCCCCACATTATCCACCAATAAGTCACATCAGCTAAGATAGGTGACACTGGGATTTGAACGCAGGACTGTTCTGCAATAGGTTTGATATATACATGGATCGAACATTATTTACCTTTGCTGGTAAAATTAAAATTTAGTTCAAGGACGTGATACCCATTGTGACAAGTTGTCATCGGTAATGCCCATAAACTATAGTTGTATCGTCCCTTACGTGTTGTTTTCGATTTATATGTGTTTGTGATTATTGATAAAGGCCTTTCTGTCGAAACATCGATTTCTGTGTGTGCATGTGTGTGTTTCGTACAACTAGCAAAACTTTATTACCTTGTTTCAAGCTTTACCTAAAGGAAATCTCGACAGTGTTTTTTTTTTACAACCGCCTGAACTGTGCCAAATTCTTTATTTATATCTAGGCGTACATGATTTATAAAAATATGTTTATCTACATTGGCTATCATATGCGTGTCAATAAAAAGTGTGTCCACATTCTGGGGTAGCTAAATGCGTTAGCATTCTTGGTTTGAACATTTGGTGACACACAAGGTTCATTTTCTAAATTAGTTTATGGTGTTAAATATGATGGATAATATCAGGGATTTGGGCTTTACTTCGTTTACACTCATTTCCATGAGTGAAGAGTTTGGAGAGATATTGTTAGTCTTTTCAAACTTCAATGGCACGGGCCATCGGGAATGTCCAAGACTTTCAGATGACGGCCGTGAAGTTGTTCTTCTCAGACGACCAGACCCGTCACGCGCTTGAGAACATCTGTATATATCAATTTGACACGATTTAACTCTTTGATATCATTTTCCGTCTGTCGTATAGATGATATCATGTTGGGTCGTCATTCCCCTGTTTGTCTTGTTTCACCGATATTTTGGTATGTTTTGTCTATTTTGTTTGTGTTCTTTTACCTTTGACTTTCTCATATAAATATATATATATATATTATATATATATATATAACTCTTCCGGGATATACATGTATTTAGCTCTGCCATGTGGACGTCAATAGTGTCGTTTTTACTCGTGGTTTTTGTTGTTGTGAATGTATTCTTGATAAAGGCATGTTCGAAACATGGATTTATGTATGTTATTATGTGTGTTTCCAATGATTAGCGCAACTCTATTACCCTATTCCAAGTTTTGTCTGTTAGATGTCAGTTTTTCTGCAGTGAGAACGTATCATCGATCTTACATTTCGTGGCGATTTTCACCAGAATGTTTGAATGAGCTTCATAAATTAATCTGCCGACAGAACCGAACTTATTTGTTTCGTACCCATTCTCGCTGAATGGCATTATTGATGGCTCACCGCATGAATGATAGTGCACCACTGCCACACCAATATCTTGTCAGACTAGAGCAAAATAAGCCTAACTGATAACGATCGAAACCTGGTCATAAACACTGGCTTCAGCTAACACATTCAGCTGTCATGTACTCCCATCCAGAGCAATAGACACATGCGAATATGCTAATGTAAGGTGAAATTTGACGTCACCAATGATTTTAACATTAGCTGTTTTGTGATCCAATATCTGGTTAGTTTGTTTCGGGAATATCACATGTCTCATTTTGCTTTTTAATGAGTTATTGTTTTTCATATGTTTGGTTGAAGTGAAGTTGTTTGTTGTTGACATAAGTATTATAAGAGCTAATATATTCCCTTTACTTGTGGTGTAGGCACATATTTTGGTAGAATATTCCTCAAGGATTTAATAATTGTTATTTGAATAATATAATGTATTGTGTTTTTCCAGGAATTTACATAAATGTGCAGTATATATTGTTGTCTGTGTGTAGATTGACCTGTCCATATTCATAGTAGAACAAGAATATACACGTAGAAAATCTTGACTAAAATTTGCATCTTTTTAATGATGTGCGGTATGGTCGAAGACAGAAAACGTGTTTACTGAAGTTGCGATGCGAGTATGTGCCATCTTGACGGACCTGGTTTAAATTCTGTTTGCTGAATTATTATTTTTCTTTAGTAATTGTTATTTATGTGTGATGGAGCTCAAGCTTGCGTTCTAAAGCCAGATGTGTGGCCTCGGCTGTGCTATGACCGTGTCTGTTCAGGAAGCGCAAGCTCGAGCTCCAATCACCCCTACACTTAACGGCAAGAGTGGATCACAAACCACTTGGGGAAATAGACAATTTATGTGTGCATTTTTATGTCTTCATTACTATGTATGTTTGAATCTTCAGTCTCGTGTTCGCTTTTAGATTCCAACAATTTGAAATATGTATCGGAGGGGTATATGTTTACAAGCTTGTATTGTCGACCACTATGCATATTTCCTTCGATGAGGTGCTTCACAGCCGGCGAACTGTTTCTCGTATAGATAGACCATTCCATTACCACCTTCCATGTCCTTAGGTCCCAGACCTAATTTATTTTGTATGAGCAGTGTTGCGGAACGAAGACAGTTGAATTAGATTTAGGGTTGATGCACCTTCCTAGGCGAGGTGCCAAACATATCAGGGTTCTGGGATTTGACCTGCGCATTTCTTACGCACTCGAGTCGTTCGCTGGTGATAGCCTTCTAATCCATCGCTAAGTACGATCTGTGTTTTGACTCTTCGTCATTTCTTTTATCACCCGAAGAAGTTGTTAGATTGCCCCTATCTCCGACGAGAATCTTCGCAGTCGACGAAACAATCTTATGTGAAAATCACTTTCCCTTGTGGCCCTGGCACTGAATCCAATTTTCTCTGTGTGAGCTGTGACGGGTAACAGCGACAGAAGTGTTAAACTAGGTGTGCTACGTTCTCAAAGACAAGGAGGTCTACATTGCCCACAGCGTCCAGAGTCTGAGTCAAAACTGCTTTGGTCAGAAATTTCAACAATATGTGCTCCCCGATATTTCTTGGACGCTTTTTCCTCGTGCATTGGGGAGCTGTATGCATATATTTATTTGTACACCAAGGACTACATGCCAAAGTTAATGTATCCAACAACTGAGTCATGGTTCATACCTTGAATGAAGCCAATTGTGGTGAGGCTTTTGGGCGTCTGTGTGTTCTCGGCCATCAGCAACACTTACGCCGATCAGCCTCGTGCTATACAATTGTAACTTAGTGGCACTCTATCGTTTTCCGTACACAACGCTGCCCTCTAGCTCGTGTTGCCTAATCCGAAGAGATTCAATGTGTATTCTAGGCGCCACTAAACTGTAGCTACATCTACCCATATTGAGGCATCGACATTGGTCGTCACGCCAAAGCATCTGCATTTCGGCTATTCGAGCCGGAATCCATTGCCTCGCTGTGTGTCGATTGTGGCGCTGGCTGTGTCAGAGTAGAGGTGTCGGAGATATTGCTTGTATTTTTACAGTCAATGTTCCTTCCACCTACAGCATCCAAATCCACGGACACGATCCCTAGAAGTGTTGGCCAGGAATGCAGCACGAGCGACTATTTCTGTTTCCATGGCGCACCACTAGGAGGCACTTGTAGGATTTTAGTATTTTGCTAACCCTGGAAAGCACAAATGGACAATGTGAAACCTTTTTACACTCCGCCGTTATGCGTGAGAACTTTAGTTTATGTTCAAAGAACAAGAGGTGGCGCCTCCGTTATACTATTGTCATGTTTGTTCAAAATATCATTAAAAGTATATATCCATTTCTTTGTTGGTATTCCTTTGGCCCTGTAACATGACTCGTCGAGTTTTGCTATTTGCAGTAGAAAGCAAATCTCATTTCAGAATTTCATGTTCATAAGATGTCTAAACTATTGTATTTTCTGTCTCTGAATATACTCAATACATGGTACAACGCATACTCTATTTCTGATGCCGCAATCTCTCTAATCATAGAACTCCGACTTTCTCAAGCATTTCATTTTATATGTTATTCGTTTTCTGTTGTGTGAAGTCGTCAGTCTCCAATTCTGACGTTTGTCACAGTGTTGGTCGAAAAATACCATTTGCCGTTTCATTTGGAACTTGGCCATCGGTTATTTGCAGATTTGCATCCAGAACTTGTGTCTTTCTGTCATATATTCCCTTATAGTAATCTTATAGTAAAGTGTAATTTCTTTGTGTTAGTTTATATTAGACATCTTCGTGATGATTTTTTAAATATTCGGATTAATTTCTCAATATCTCACCAGAGGTATAAATACCACGGGGGTTATCTAAGAGGCTATCCCCTCCACTTTCTTAGGTAAATAGCCTATGCGATCTAATACTTTGATGAACAAAAAACACGCCACGCCACCAGCTCATTTTTTCCAACACTGCCGGCTGAAAAGAAAGGGTCTCGGATTCCAAAACCCCTTCCTTTGCAACAGTGTATATATTGTCTTGGCTTTCATGTAAATTTATAGCACTAACTTACAACATAGTTGTTTTGTGCCAGATATTACTAGTCAGCGCCGATATTGTTTAGTTTTAGAATCGCTGATAGTATAACCAAACATCTGTTGTAAAGATGTCATTAATATCAATACGCTGGTATAACAGTCGTTGTTTACAAATGTAAGAATTCGCTCAATCAATCGAGTTCAATGATAATGCAGTATTCACTGTCTTGTGATATCTATTTGTCTATACATTTTGTTGTTGATAGTGTACAAAGTGTTGGATATTAATACCAGACTGTCCAGCATTTCCTCTCATGATCTTTCCCTACTCCTCTTGCTCTTTAACTTGCCTGTTGTCACGATGTGCTACATTTTCTCTTGGCTCGTGATGTGCACACACAAATCTTTAGGGTCTTCTGATGTGAGTGATCAGCTCTCTTTTTGAATTAACCTCTTTCAAGATATCTTCATTATGATTTGTATCTGTCTATGGTGTTCTCAACATTCTTCATTGGAACCATATCTCTACTGCCTCTAACTAATCTCAAAATATTCTGTTGATTTTCCAATATTCACTTCCGTATGTCAGAATTGGTTCTATGTTAGCTTCTTAACTTCTAAGATTCTTACCTCAGTCAATTGACAAGAATACGTTGCATAAGATATTCTTCATCTTGTGAAATGTTGCCATTGTCTGGGTAATTTGATATTTTATTTCTTCTTATATTGAGGAGCGCGGTAGCTTGTTTGCTATCATCTGGTTACAGCGTGCCAGGTTAGAAACCACGTCAGGACATTAAAAAAAAATCTGGGTTGTGATTTCTCACTTGACACGACTACTCCTCCAGTCGACTCAGCTGTAAATGAGTACCTGACGCATGAGTTAGGGAAGGTAAAAAAACAGCAAGGAAGGGAACTGGCCACCCCACCTAATAGTTGCTGCGGCTTAGTATATGAAGAGTTATCTTCATCCCCGACGGCAGATGCCATGGGACCTACCATTACTTTTACATCTTATATCTGATGGTATCAAGGTACACACACATATAGACATATAGGGTGTCTACAAAGTCGATGTGCAGTGAAGTCATATAGATCTGCATTAAATACCTGCAATCCATATGACGTAGTGTCACCACTAATATAAATGAATGTACAGTGGTTTTGTAGACATCCACGTACGTGAATGTTTGCCTGCTTCAGGCTGATCTACTTTGATGTTATACTCTAGAGGACATTCGATCCTTGGTATTACAATTAATTAATGCATACAATCATTAATTACCATATCTTATCTAAAAAAAAATCGTCGTTAAACATCTGAAGTATCTTCTTATACTGTTCTACTTACCATAATGTGATACTTCTTATCGCCAACATCACGGCTATTTTTACTTCTCACTAATCGTATATTTCCGTGTATAAGCCGGTAACTTTTGAAACGTGTTTCAACTGAAGAGGGTTGGATATGGCTTATATAAAGGTAATATGTAACTGTGAAAACGTAATCCCCTATTGTAATATATAACATAAGTGTATAATTACTAGTGTATTGTGTTCAAATATGCAAAATATGTAACATAAGTGTATAATTGTATTGGGTTCGAGTATACAAAATATGTAAAATAAATTGTAAAAAGTTGTTTATTAATGTTTCTATAGACGTGGTACCTATTTCTCTTTAATGTGTGGATTTTGTTTGATTACATAAAATGTGACTTTTACGGTGAGGTACGCTCCATTCAACCGTGGATGTTAGTTGAATTGGTTAGATCAGAGCTTTACAACCATAAAAATAGTGGCGGTCACGGTTCTGGTAATCCAGTCATCACGAACTCCGAGTTTTTCCTATATGGGTTGGTGAGGGAGGAGTTTAAGTGGTCAAAATATAAATGCATAAATAAACTAAACTGCTATTAATAATGAATATTTCATTATAGAAAACTAAATTACATAAGAAAAATATACCTTTAAAAATGACTTTTTTGGCAAAAATTGTTTACACATGTATAATATCATACACATCATGTGTCATCTTTACAGATTCAGGGTTACATTGAAGAACATATGGCTTTACGGGGAAACATCTGTTAAAATTGTGGGGGGGGGAATGCCCAAGATGTATGAGTCCAGTCAGTTTATTGTTGAACATAACTACACCGTATAATATAGCATTTAACCATGTAATGCATACACACAAACACACATACACACAAATACATAAGCGTGAAGCAGCAGTTCTTGTATTTATACTCATCATTCTACACACGCACACAAACACTCAGATTTTGTGAAACTATAATTAGTGTATGAATTTGAAAACCATACATGGAATTCAGCATCTGTCATGGTTGTGTCATATCATCTTATTCATCCATTTCACTGCTATATAGTCGTTACCACAATCCTCAAAGATTATATATCGTCCTTAAATCTTTTTTATTTTATTACTGTGAACACTTTTTGACAGATGACGTCTATTTCTGATGGAATAGTCCAGCTGCGCCTCCTTCATCCTCTACGTTATCGTGACCATCCACCCACCCATCCATCCATCTATACACTGTAACCCTTGTTTGCCTTACGGCGTCAGGGGTAGAAGAGTTCTCTGGAGATGGCCTTCTTGTGTGCTTTTTGTAAGCTTGTTCCTGTGGCTTCTTTGATTTCTGTGATCCATCTTTTACATGGTCTACCTCTGGCTTTATAACCGTTATGTCTATGTGTCCTGGCCATTTGTTGCATGCTATCTGTCGGTATTCTGGAAGCGTGTGAAAACCACTTGATCTGTTGTCTTTTGATGTGTTCCAATACTGGTATTGTTTTCGTTACTCTATTCCTAGGTTACCCCATTAGGTACTACTCATTGCTAGGAAGAAACCAAGTATCTTTCGACTTACAACTGGTCATTGCAACTGAATTATATGTACAATATGCTAAAACGTGGTCAGACAGACATGTGTCCATGTGGGGAAGACAAGCAGACAGTATAAACATGTGTGATCCAGGATCTCCGTCTTCATGGAAGAAGTAGAGCAAAAATGTGACTACGTAACCAGCCCGAAGGAAAAACTGTATATCGAAGAGACACTCTTGAGACAGACCGCCACCTTTACATGAGATATCAATGTGATCGTGTGAGCGAAAGACGATGAAGAAGACTAACCAGTGTGAGTTTCAGGGTGAACACAGAAGAATGATATAATGTTCTTAAGGTAGCATAAAACGAGAGAACCGCTGATTCAAGAGAAACATATGTTATTGAGTTGATTGAATTTATAATGATTTTTATTCGACGCGGTAGTCTACAATACAGGGTTTAATCTGCCCTGAATGTCTTTTTCAATACTCCTGAGGTTACAATCTCAAGTGGATAATGTGGAAAGTGTAACATTCGAGCATCTATTCAAACACAGCTGGGAAACAGGATATTCGTTTTTCCAGTACAGGAAACGTATAATGTTTGTTTTTATTCACAGGAATTAACAAACAATACAGCGCTTATGTATCATTTTGTACAATGGGGAGATATTTAGAGCTATATTTCATACATAATATAGTATGGCAGGCAAAAACAACATTTAAAAAAAAATGAAATATATACCGAGTCCCGGTCATTGATAACACTGCAGAGAAGGATGTAATAATTGATACTCATGGGTCAGCCATTCGTTATGAATGCTGTACTTGGACTGTTTCTGCACGGTCCGTTGGGAAACTATCACAGAATCCAGCGATGCCTTTACTACAACCAGCAGCCTTTCCATGAAGATGAAGGCTGTGGGGGAGGCACCGTCATTTTCGGTTGATGTCACAGAAATATTCTCATGCACGCATACTTGGTGACTTAATGAACATGCTCCGCAAAGTTGAAGCTGAAGTCGTCCGATGTCATTGTGTGAAGTTATTGGCACAATCTGTGACCAGAAAGACTATCTTTATATTATTGTCCGGACATGCGGATGTTGAGTGTAGTAAGCGAACCAATACACTGGCGGGCATGATCACAATGGGTACATAAATCGGATGATCTTATCCTTTCTGTGATTTAATATGCAGGCTCCACTATTACCGCCAATCACACACAGATTGAGAGACTAGAGAGATTTCAAAATGAAGCGATGTGGATCATCCTTGGTTCCACAAGGAACACGCCCTGTGTGGCTATGAGGTTTCTCCTTGATTTTTCGAGCATATCTCACACAATTGATATGTGGCATGCCCATCCATATGTCAGAGTGAGTTCTGACATAGATCACCGACTATACAGTGAGTTCCCTCGTGTGGAGAGAAGCAAGCTCAAGAGAGGCAAATAGTGGATTGGGGAGGGGGATAGCGAGAATACCGTTAAACAGATTTGCACCCCAGAAAGCGTAACCCTTAACGAGAAATTGATAACTTTTCCTATGGTCTTTCAAGGGGCAGTCAAGACCATCATTAAACTCAATAGAGAGTGCAGGGACCACAACCCTGTGAGCGTGGATGTTGAGGTCAAGGCATTCATTTGCGAACATGCCGGCGACACAAATGTTGTGATTTTCACGGACGGGTTGGTCATCCGCCACCAGCGATGCACATCTGCCTTTACTGTCAGATCACAAGGAAAAACATTACGCGAAGCCAGCGGAGCTTTTACCGCAACAACAAGCACGGCATTTAACTGGCTGCAATCGCAAGCTTATTCCTACGTGTGCATACTTAGTGACTCAATGAATATGTTTCAGAAATTCAAAACAGGTGATGTACGTAGGATATGGGTGGGGTCATTAGAGAGAGCTAAAATGTGAGCCTTTCTGCGAAAACTCACGCTTATCTATGTCCCAGACACATGTGCGTGGAGGGAAACTAATGGGACGGTCAATTCTTAATTCCTGAATAGAAACTGGCTTCACAGCACGTGGGACATTCCCGTAAGTGCTCCGCCCTCCGTTCCTGCAGCCAATCCTATGTATGTAGACTCAGAGTCTCGGTGAGATGTTGATTGCGTTATCTTTGGAATCTTCCAAAAAATTTCCTTTTCCTTTACCTCACCTATAGAGTCTCCCATTTCTGACATTCTCTGTATGTATAATGTGACGTATATCACTATATTGCCTGCCAATAAGTCGGCTCTCTCGTTTCCTCTGACCCCAGCATGATCAGGGCAGTATATCCATGTAATGCTCTGGTCAATTGAGTTGTTCAATAAGTCCCACCATTATTTTCTCAGCATGAACTTTTCTATCTTGCGCAGCATGCTTTGAGAGTATGTGAGTATTACCGAGTGTGTTGATGTATCAGTTATCATCCAATTAAGTGCTGCTGTAACTCCCTCTATCTCCATCCTCATGCGTGATGTGATAGTGGAATATGCTGAAGATTTCTCAATCAAAACTTCACGCTGTTTCTGTAGGCAACAAAACCCCAACCGCTTTTATTTGTGTTTCTGTTAACGGAGCTATCTGTGTATATAACTATGTCTTGTTGTTCCGAGTGTAGCTAGTCGAGATCATGCACTGTAACCTGGGCCCTGACATCCGTCCATTTTCGACACGCTTTATCTAGTTGTATTATTATTTTAGTCAGTGATTTCTTCTCACTGTTTACCTCCGCCCATTCATTGCCCTTTCCTATTTCTTCAATATCACATACTCTTCGCAGTGTGTCTTCAGCCTCTGCTATCCATGATCTAATGCTGCCGGAACAGACGTCGACATCAGGGCACAACTATGGCCCTTGCCAGAATAATAGTCAATTAGCCAGCCTCGCCACCATAATAGATGGTCAGCCTATGGACCGAGCAGACATACTCATTGCTCTTCGTGAGCCTGCACGATCAGAGGATTTTGAGATGAATGAACACGAGTCAATGTCAAGAATGTGGGAATTGGGAGTTAGGATAGGCATGGACCCTAGAGAACACCAAAGAAAGATTTAAAAAAAGGACAGTGAACCAACATAGAACCGGAACTATCAGCCGTTATATCCTGAGAGATGTACTGAAGCGGAGATCAAGCCTCTATGTCTGGTGTGCGAAGAGGATAATCAAAATATCTAATGCCTAAATGGATCATCGTCATGGCATAGTCAATGCGCCGAGGAACCTCGTCCGATCATATTTTCAAAAGTGTGAATCATGGTCGCTCTCAAAATTGTGTGAGCTCGGTGTAAAGATCGGAATAGCATACACACATACTAGATATACGAAGGGACATAGAAATCAACATCGGACTGGAACTGTCGGCCGCTGCACTGATAAATGTTTTATAGGTGGGTAACGGAGCACATATGGACTAGTCCGATGTGCGTTGATGATAACCTGCAGTCATAACTCGTGTCGATGTCAGTATAGCTGTCAGTAAGAAAGTTCTTCAGAGCTATATAACACAGTCCAATATATGGATGCGAGTTCTTCAGAGCTATATAATACAGTCCAACATATGGATGCGAGTTCTTCAGAGCTATATAACACAGTCCAACATATGGATGCGAGTTCTTCAGGGCTACATAACACACTGTCCGAACTGCCCAAGAACATTTACAGCTCGAATGGGGCTTATTAGCCTTCTACGAACTATTAGGCATGGTCATAATTCTAACTGAATTTCAAAAGTGAATGTAAAAATGGTCATCATCACTGTGATGGACGAACACACACACACATAACACTCACAGAGTCCAACATATGGATGCGAGTCTTGGAAATAAATAAACAGAATAATGAAAAATTGGACCAATAGACATGTGGTATATAGAATAATGCAGAAAGTACCATGGTTAGCTAGAAATTCTAACGAGGACGTACTGAAAGAGTCAAATGCGAGACGTGTGATACACAATAATGTAAAAAGAGTCAATCTTTTTTTTTTTTTTTGGACACGTTATGAAACAAGATATAGGGACTTTAATAACATGAAGATAATCGAAGAAAGAAAAAAACTGAGGTAATGTCAGTCGCAAAAACAGAAAGAGACACCACTATTCTAATCAATGACCAAAAACTTAAACAGTTGAAAGAATTCATTTATCTTGGAAGCACCATATCATCGAATGGGAAAAAACACCAAAGAAATCCAACATAGATGCAATATAGCATACCGGATCTTGGGGCAGATGTCTCCTATTTTCAAATCAAATATGTGAGCATAACAACAAAACTGCACTATATAAAACCATCATCATACCATCACTATGCTACCAATGTCAAACATGGACAATAACAGCAGAATCCAAACGAAAACGTGTTACAACAAAAATGACTTGCCTACGATAACTTCTCTGAGTAACAATAAGAGACAGAATCAGAAACTAAAACATCAGAAAACTAACCAATACACTGCCAATCCTGGATTACATAAGAAGACAACAGATTAAGAGGATTCGCATACTTCCAGACAACCATCAGACAATGCCCCTCAAAAGCATTACAATACAGACACGATTGATACAAGCCAAAGGAAGACCTAAAAAACGATGGATTACATAAATTTTAAAAAATAACGCAAACAAACATATATGAAGCACACACAAAAAAGTTATCTCCAGAGAACTTTTCTACCCCAGACGCTACACGGCATAAAGGGGTATAAAGCGAAAAGAAAGAAGAAAGATGAAACAAGGAGGCCTGGAGAACAGTTACAGCGAGCGAGATAGAAGGCAAGAGAGACTGAGGATGACAGCACTAGGAAATATTATGTCTGACATTATGGCATGGCAAAGAGTCAACGAGTCTGATAAACCATACTGGAAATAGAGTTGTGAAGATAAATGATCACCTACTCCAGTCGGCACGGCATCTGACGATATTTCATATCGGCAAGGCTCCCCTCTCAGTGGTGTGATATGCTTTGAAAATAAGCATCCTACTCAGAAAGAAGGAGAGTGTGGTTACGGTAATTTTATGGACTAAACAATGTATTATACAATCATGTGGTAATGTAGAATGTAAGATAGCATTTAAAAAATCATGTATTTGCGAGTACGGAGTCTTAGATATTAAATGAAATTTTACGGCAATAATGTTCAAACACCCTATCACGCGTACTTATTTTAATGACATGGAGAAACTAATTAAACAAATCAGAAATTGAGAATTGTACAAATTAGTAAGTCTGCTCTACATAAATATATTGCTCAGGAACATGGACAAACAACCAGAAGACATAATATATGCCTCAGAGATGATAATATATAGAAGAATGGGGAGAATGTGAAAAGAGAAGAAAACAAATAAAGAGATTCTGACACAACTAAATGTATCAGATGTACTATTACAAGAAACAAATAAAGAGATTCTGACACAACTAAATGTATCAGATGTACTATTACCATAAAAAAATAAAATAATATGGATATATAAGAAGGCAAGAGGCCTTGTTTGAAGGTAGAGTTGAGAGGCGGCGAGCAAGAAGTAGTCAGAAATACAAGTGTAAGGAAAACATAATAGGGACAAAATAAAGTCTAGAAGAGTGGAAAAATTACAAGAGACAGAAGATATCAAGTATCAGATGCAACCAACTTCGATGCGGAGACAGCTCTTGATGATGATGGTAATAAAAGGAAATTATAAGAAAATATAACAGCTTTGTCTTTACCTATTGTTATTCGTGAAACTTATGATCATCTATAGTATTTCTGTGATTTTTATTGGTCACTATGATTATGCATTGTGTGACATCCAATGAAAATCAAGGGGAAAATCGTTATGAAGACTTTTCCCCCATTTATCAATAGGCCTTAAACTGTAGACCAAGTGTTCTCAGCGTGGTGCTCACGAAATGCTAGTTAAAAAATACTCACGAGCTCTATTACTTCGTGGGCGATGTTTCCATCAGAACAGTTTGAAAACCCCTATTGTTGACTATCATAGGGAAATCCCATAGGATCTGTATAAAAATAGAACTACAATAATTGACTAAACTTAACTAAACGGAAGTAAAATGATAAAAGAAATTAGTGCCCAATACATTTTCCATGTGTTTGCAAAAGGTGAATGCTGGATATTGCATGTATTATAAACACCAAGCACTTCCGTAGTAGTGTACGTTGAAATCTGTAGCAGGTGAGAAAGCTCATTAATTTGATTTACGGTACGGCAGTTTAATAATAGCAACATCCTCATACAGAAAACTGTCTGTGTATAACCGAGACCGTCGCCAGCAGAAGACATGTGTACAGAAGTAATTAGGAGGTTATTCGTTACGTTTTTTATTGTTGTCGTGGTTTTCTTTGGTCACTGTTTATATGCTTGGAGTCGCAATCCAAAAATATCCAAAGCGATACTAAGTATATAAATAGTGACCAATAAAAATAACAACAATAATTAAAAGCATAACGAATGAAGTCCTAATTAATTCCGTACAGTGGTCTTATAGGTATTGTGGAAGGTCGCGGTTTAACTCTATGATGGAAATTGAGAAGATATTAGAAGGTGACGATTGACGGGTAGAACTCTAGGAAAATATACAATCATCGCGCCGCAAGAACTAGCGGCATATATACACTTTACCTTCTGAAATAGACGGAACTCCTATTGGAATGCCCAGAATGTTCCGCCGTCGGTTTATGTAATGACTAATCATGCAAGAAAAGCTAGTTCATGCCTCATCATAACATTGGTTTCTATCTGTGTATGATAAGTGTTGTGTATGCTATTCAGACAAACATATTGTGATATAGTCCTATTGAGTGTGATCTTCTGATCCTATCATATCTATATAAATAAGTGGCTATTTCCGTTGCTCTGTGCTTCTGGTGATATGGATAGGCTTCTCGAAAACAGCACGCAAACGGACCATATTTGGTTCCGTTATGATTTGGCTCATTAGTCAGGCCGTGGCGCTCGCAGAAAATCTTGAAAGTTCTCCTATGCTCCGACAAAACTGAACATTGATATTATTGGGTGATAATTTTACCTCTGACTTATGACGCAATGGTCTAGCGAATGTAAACATTTGTCTATTTCGGCTAGGACTACTGAGTAATAGAAATTAGTATTATTTCATTTTTATCGGAGTTTACCCTGTTGTGGGTATATAGAAGAATAGGGAGAACATCATGGAAAGAGAAGAAAACAAATAAAGAGGTGCTAAAAACACTTAATATGAAGAAAGAACTACTAAGAGAAATAAAGATCAGGCAAATAAAATACTTTGGACACATTAAAAGACATGACATCTTATTGAAGACCTTACTTGAGGGTAAAGTCAAAGGGAAGCGAGCAAGAGGTAGGCAGAGATATAAGTGGGAGAGTAACATCACACGATGGATAGGTTACAGTCTAGCAGAGTGCACCACCAAGACAAGAGACAGGAGATGCTGGAGATACGAGCCAACCTTCGTTGCGGAGACGGCACTTAATGATGATGACTCTGTTTCAATCGAAATGTATAATGTATTAACATACTAGCTATTATGTCTACTGCCTTTCTGTTATTTATTTTGGTAATTGAATCTATAAAATAAACCATTTAGATTTCAAAGCACAATTAGAAATGTGAGATTGCGCACCTTTCATGAAAACGCAGTTTTGAGCACTAGAAAATATGGTCTGGATAGTCATGTAAGTAGTGCGTGAATTGTTAAAGATAGAGTACGCATCGTTGAAGATAAAAATCACAAGAGGACTGTGTGCTGAAGCATCCAATGTGGTACCTCTACGACCCTAACGGGTTACATGATTATATAATACTATAAGCAATGCCCGGCGTTCCCGGGGCGAGAATAAAACATAAAAGGAAAATAGAATAGATACGAATATTTTACTTATAATTTAACGGGGAAAAAATTAACATCTCTGTAGAACGAACACCGATCGTCGGTACATGAGTCCACGCACTGTTTTAGTTCTGAGTTTAAAATTCCAATTTCTCTCTTATACTATTCTACCTCAATTATTGTGGTCCTCGCATGTTTCACTTCCGCTGCGGTATTAATTTTAACATGACTAATTTGTATTATTATTTTTTTTCCTGTTTGTCTATGATCAGTTTTCGTTTGTTTTTCCCTCGTGCGTGTGTTTCTTTTATAGTTTATAATTACAGTTTCTTCCTGTGTGCTGTCAACTGGAATCTCTATTTTTTCCGTTTCTTATAATAATTATGTGTTAACGATGTTTTAAACCAGCGATTCTCAAAGTGTGCAATATCAGCCCAGGTAGCGATACTGCACTTCAGGTGGGCATTGATGGATCGAGAAGCAATGTGACGAGGGTGAGGTGATAGAGTCTTCTTCTTCTTCTTTCTGTCCTCATGTACCTTTCGGTGTTGAGGGGAGAGTGATTGTACGGTCTTTTGCCCTTCTATTTGCCTCTTCTGCTGTTATATTTCCGAGTGTCTCTAATACACTATCTATCCACCTTTTACGAGGGCGTTCAATATGTCGCCTGTTTTCGTATCGTTGTTAAATGTTTTTTTGGATACTACTTTGCTCTTTCTGTCTGGTTATGTGACTATACCATTTAATTTGTTGTTTATGGATGTATTCTATTGTTGGTTTGATCCCTAATTGTTTCCTTAGTGCTTCATTCTAATAGAGTGATAGAGTTTTGAACATAATCAACTGGGGCGTCTGCATCGATGGTTGGCTTAAACGTACCACCAACATGCTGTGTCTCTTGTCCTGGTGGTGCACTCTGCTAGATTGTGGTGTCCATCTCATAATGTTTCTCTCCTACCTCTAGCTTGTCGACCCTCACTTCTACCTTCATATCTGTCAGATCTTCAACAAGAGGTCATCTTTTTTACTGACCAAATTATATAATGTGGTTTTATTTCAATTTCCTTTAATAGATCTTTTTTATAGGAAGTGTTATCTTTAAACTTTCTATTTTTGTTATTATATTTTCATGAAGTTCTCTCCTAATCTTATATATATCCACATCTCAAATGCATCAATTTGGTCTTCTAGCTTCTGAGATTTTTCAAGATTCTGAGCATTATACAGTATGCTTTAACAATTCACGCTTTTAGTTTATTTGTGATTTCTTTCAATGTTAGTAGTTTCCTCATGAAATTGAATGCCCGTTTAGCCATTCCTATTCTCCTTTTAATTTATATTTCACATCTACCATCATTTGTTGTTATCTGAAAATAAACTCCATAGTATGGAACTACACTCACCCATGACCAACTACAGTATAGAAGACCTCTGCACAGAATTACTTAGGACCATTCGTTATGTTTTTTATTATTGCCATGTTCTCCGTTGGTCATTATTTATATATTTGGGGTCTTTCGCCTTTGCTATTTTTGATAGGCGATTCAAAGTATATAAATATTGACTAACAGAAATCACGACAATGGTAGAAAAAAGTAAATATTGAAAGCCTAATTAATCACGTGCAGAGCTCTTCTATTGCATACGTTCATGACTCACACGTGCGGCAAAAAAGACGATGCTATTCACAGGCTTGGAAGAAAGGAACAAACAATCATTTTTAGATTGTGAACTGGCCGAAGCATACTCAAATAAAACATGTGCAGGATGTTTCAAGTTTGCGAAAACGACATGTGCCCCTGTGGTCAGTATCCAGAGAACACAGAAAATATTTTGCAGTATTGCCCACTGTACCACACAACAAGAAGAAAAATATGGTCATCGGAAACAGCTCTAACGTGAAAGCTCCACGGAACTGTCTCGGGGCTGGTGATCACAGTACAGTTTATTGTTGAAATGTATATCAACGTGTGACTTCGGCTAGAGAACAAGGAAGGACTGGAAATCCCTTACTGAGATAACACGTTTACACTTTTGCTTTTCTATTTTAACTTGTGTTTTTGTTTTAATCACAGTTGACCGAATCATTTCTGTTTTGTCTGTCCATTAGAAGAGTGTTGTCCTTACTTGACCGCGTTTTAAAACAGCGCTGCGCTGGCATTTAATAACTCATTGTCATTGTGTCTGTAGTATCAGTTGCCCTACTTTGACAGCAAGAGTCAAATTACCAGCTGAACCAATCTTGCACTATATAATATTTCGTTAAACTATTATTTCTGTATATATACGTAGTCGATTTCAAACATATAAGACTAAACTTGGGAAAAACTAACGCAAAAAAATATTTATACCATTCTGTTTGAGATTGAAGCATAACTGGATAACGGTAGTAGTGTGAATTTACTCTGATATATTTAGTAAATGCTCACGTTTCGACCGAATGAGGTTGTGCTTCCCCGCTTGGATACTCTGGTTGTATTTGACCGTGAGTACGTGCTCTGGAACAGTTGTGAATGGTGAGTAATGTTTGATATTAATGTAGAAATAATTGACATGATGATAGTGACATCGTTACTAAACACGTGTTACATCGTGATGATTTTAAATTCATTACTAAACAAGTCAATTCGTTATAAAGTGATACAATCCAATTCGTTATAACGTGATAATAGTTGATTCGTCACTAAGCAAGCTACTTTTTTTAAATAACGTGATTATATTATCTTCATTACTAAACAGAATAATTCGTTATAATGTGATACAATCCAATTTGTTATAACGTGATAATAGTTGCTTCGTCACTAAGCAAGCTACTTTTTTTATAACGTGATGATTTATCTTCATTACTAAGCAGAATAATTCGTTATAACGTGATACAATCCAATTCGTTATAACGTGATGATAGTTGCTTCATCACTAAGCAAGCTACTTCGTTATATAACGTGATAATAGTATCTTCATTACTAAACATGATAATTCGTTATAACGTGATACAAGTCAATTTGTGCTAACGAGATATTAGTTTCATCAGTAAAGAAGCCAATTCGTTGCAACGTGATAATAGTGACTTGATAGCTATCGTTAATATTCTATATCGTTAATAAACTGATTTTATATAGCTTTATTCCATACAGATATAACTAGTTATTCTGCTGGCGACAGATGGAATCGTAATGGCATATAATTCTCGTAGCTTGGTGTAATTGATTTTATCAGCCTCTAATTTGTCTTTGTCTAGCATATTGTTTGTGTGGGGAGTGGAAAGGGAAAGAGATTTCCAGGGCATAGCACGTAAGCAATTTGCCATATTTAAAATATATAAAATTTGATATGATGAGAAAAAAAGACATGGTAATATAGGCAAACTACAGACAGACAATACAAAGGCAGAGATAGCAGTAATTTTTAAAAATCTCAAATGTGTTCAATCATATTATTTCACACTGATCATTGTGTGTTTTCTTGTCAAAATCTTTTTGGCAATAAGGCAAAGGATTCTATCTCCGGATATAATGCCTAATACAGAGACATTTTTCAGATCCCTGAGTATTATCGCCGTGACCTTCGATATACTTTTAATCCACTGTACAGAATTAATTAGGGCTTATGTTCGTTACGTTTTTCATTATTGTCGTGATTTCCTTGGTCTCTATTTATATATTTGGAGTTACCTTGGCTATTTTTGGCATGCGACTATAAGAATATAAATAGTGACCAACAAAAATGCAACAATAATTTTAAAAATGTAATTAATGAAGTCCTAATTAATTCTGTATAGAAGTCTTATATTGCTGATAGGCTCAATTGTCTCATAACACTAAGGAGATGTGTGTTATAGGTGGTACACATGGCATGACTCTGGTGTTTGTCGTTAAAAATCCAAGATGGCACCCACCAGTCGACCAGCTGAGTAAATGAGTACCTGATTCACACAGTTTGAAAAGATGAGTCCTTAACCATTTCAGTTCACTTTGAAGTGGTCGCCAGGACACAATTGTCCATCATGCACAGCACATCCCTTTCCATGATGGCACTTAGATCTTCCAACAACATAAGGTTGAAGATCAGTCACTTGAATGTTCTCAACAAACATTATATGCTATATAAATTTCAACTTTCCAATTAAAATTAGTCACAAGAACAATATATCTTCCGAATTAACTTACAAGAACAATGTCTCATATCTTCCCAACTAATATTACTTACAAGATAAATATTACTGACAAGAACATATGTATATTCATATAAAAATTGTCTATTATTTTCCCCAAGTGGTTTGTTATCCACTCTTGCCGTTGAGCGTAGAGGTGATTGGAGCTCGAGCTTGCGTTCTAAAGCCAGATGCGTGGCCTCGGCTGTGCTTTGACCATATCTGTTCAGGATGTCCCTGATGTTTTCTATCCATCTTTTCCATGGTCTTCCTCTGGCTTTGTACTCTGATCTCATTTGGTTATATGCCTCAAGTTATGATATTATTATTATAATAATATATCATAATTTATATATTATTTGATATTATTTGGTTATATTTATATAAAAATACTTATACATTCTCAAACTCCTACTGGTTCTGACTTTTAGCAAGACAATGGTCCTACTAGATTTCCAGCAGGATGTAGTCCAGAGGATGTGTTGCTATGCCATTACTTTTGCAGCAATGGCTCGACACATTTAATTTCGGCATCGGTAACTAATACATTCAGTGGTTTTACCACTTCCACTGACTTGTGGACATATGTAACTATATCCCTAATATTGTTAATATAGTAAGCAAACTGAATGAGAGAACTGGTTCTTGTATTGACACACTGGTCACCAAACTCAACACCATGCCATGCTTGACCTTTTTGCTGCTGTCTTGCATCGCTATCGATATAGCCAAAAACACACACTAAGACAGATATCTTTTTTCATTCTATTGTTATCTGAATTCTGTGGACATTTTCTGTATTGTTTCAGTGACAAAATTAACTGTGTCTGCTGGCACAAATAAAACAATCCAGCTGCCAGAGAATTCTGTGATCCTCACAGCTTATGTTCTCCCTAAAGCAGAAGAAGGTAAGGCAGTATTTCTATTGTTATTGTTGTTGTCGTCGATATCCAATTGCAGCTGAATTGAGTTACTCTTAGCAACTCTTTACCAATCTTGAAAATGTGCATTTCTTCTGAAGTTGACTTAGTGATTCATAACTGTGAGTTAGTAATTAGAAACGGTGTTTGTAAAACTGTTTTCCAGGCGTTTCTGCGGGAAGGGCAGCCCAATGCAATGTTAGGCTGTTTCATTGTGATGAGTGTAGTGTCTACACGCCGATGATTGTTGGGGCTGATATCGTTTAAATGGCTATTGACTCTAGCATGTCCTGTTCATTACTAAAAGATAAGGGATTGATTTCTCTTGCAGTCTATTTATGTTGTCATTTCTTGTGGTTGTGTCATTTCACTAAATACATTTCAACCAGTCATTTCATTTGCTCATCTGTTCAGCCAGATTTTCCTTGTGATGAACCTTGTGAACAGGTTCAACTGTTCTCATCCTATAGGAACTTTTCTTTTGTTTTCAAGTTTGTCTGCTATTTCATTTCCTACTAGAGCACTATGTCCATCAATTCTTTGCAGGGTCACTATTTGAACATGGGGAGATAAGACAGCACTGCTCTCGCTATATAGCCTAGAGAATACCTTGATTTTTATATGGAGTGTCATGTTTTAATTGATGCAGTCAATGTTTTAGGCATAGAAAAACACAAGCGTGAATGACCTCATGTTCTGCTTACTGCATGTTAGACCTACCACCAAAAAAGCAATACTACGATGGATCCTTGGTTACTGGCATACTTGGAAATGACAAAGCTTATCTCCTGGCAATGGACGGTACATCACTAGAACAAATAGAAAGTGATATTATATACTATGAATGTAAGACTATCATAAAAGCAGAATTTGTGTTATAATGTGTCCACGCTTTTAGTGAAACAAAACCATACATTTAGTGAAATGAACTTTCGCTAAAGGCGCATACAATGCAGCATCCATCAATCTTCCGTAACACACTGGAAAATTGTTTCAAATACATGCAATAAAAGTGTATCAAATGTAAGGAAAAGTGTATTCAATATGTGGAAAAGTATATCTAATATATGGAAGTGTATGAAATATATGGGATAAAAGTGTATCAGATATATGGAAAAGTATATATAATATTTGGAACACAGGTATATCAGATACTGGTATATGGAAAAGTGTGTAAAATATATGGAAAAGTATATATAATATTTATGATACAGGAGTATCAAATATATGGAAATGTTTATCTAATATATGGAATACAGGTGTATCAAATATGTGGAAAAGTGTATCAAATACCTGGAAAAATGTGTCAAATATATGGAGAAGTGCAAATATATGGAGAAGTGTACCAAATATATGGGATAAAATTGTTTCAAATACAAGGGATAAAAGTGTATCAAGTACATAGAATAAAAGTAATACAGTATGAAGTACTAAAGCTTGCCATGTACTATGTACTATATTGTTTCTATCCCTGGAAGTTATAAGAAATTTTGCTCTTGTATCCTCTTATCCTCTTGTGCAGTTGGAGAAAAAAAAGGGAGGGGTGGAGGGCTTTATCCAGTTTTTCTTTGATAACCAGCAGAATCCATCTCTCATTGGTAAATAATTCCTATTCAGAGGGGTTATAGCTCTATGTGTGTGTAGAAATCATTGAACCATTATGTATGCAGGAATCCAATCACATTTAGGTTGCAACTAATTATGGCAACTTTTGACCACACCATCCCATATTGTTGCATGGACTCGAAAAGGCCATTAAGTCAGTGTTAAAGTTTATTGATTATAACAGATAGGACTGCTTGTCTGTGATTTCAGTATTATGAATATGTATATGAAACATATAAATGAGTCATCATATATATTAAAATCAATACATGCTGTTCAATATTACCAATTGACTGGAAAGCTTAGCCAGTTTCTATTTTAGTGTCTGCATACAACTGAACTAATTAAAAATGTGACCAGAGAACTCAAACCAGTAACTTCTTCTTCTTTCTGTCCTCATGTACCTTTCGGTGTTGAGGGGAGAGTGAGTGTTTGTCTTTTGCCCTTCTATTTGCCTCCTCTGCTGTTATATTTCCGAGTGTCTCTAATACACTATCTATCCACCTTTTACGAGGGCGTCCAATAGGTCGCCTGTTTTCGTATCGTTTGTTAGGTGTTTTTTGGATAATACTTTGCTCTTTCTGTCTGGTTATGTGGCCGTACCATTTAACTTGTTGTTTCTGTATGTATTCTATTGTTGGCTTGATCCCTAATTGTGTCCTTAGTGCTTCATTCCTGATTTTGTCTCTCAAGCTAACTCCAATCATACGTCTCACACATTTCATTTCAGTGGTGTTAATCTTATGAATTGTTCTAGAATCTAATGTCCAAGTTTGACACTGATAACACAATGTTGGTAAGAAAATGGTGTTGAAAAGCGCTTTCTTTGTTTCTAGTGTAATATCTTTGTTTCTTAGTAAAGGTGTTAATTGACCAATGATCTGACAGGCCTTATTACATCTTGCGTTTATTTCTGCTTCTTGTTTGTTGTCATATCTCAATGTGCTGCCCAGATATTTGAATTCATCTACTTGTTTTAGTTGTTTACTGTTTATCTGTATGTTGATGTTCTCCTTTTCTCTTGCAATATTCATTACTTCTGTTTTGTCTATGTTGATTTTCATTCCAAATTGCTTGCCTGCTGTGTCTATTATGCTTAGGTGGTCTTGCAGGTTTTTAATGCTGTTGTGGAATAAAACCTGGTCATCTGCAAAAAGCAGTTCATTTGCTTCATTCGAATTTTCTGTTTTGTTTATATGGTCCATGTATGTAATAAAAAGTAGTGGGGATAATACACATCCCTGCTTAACTCCTGTGCTAATCACAAAGTCCTCTGTGTAGCCTGCAGCTGTTCTTATAGTGCAACTGCTGTTGTTATAGAGACTTCTACAAACGTTAATTAAATGTTGGCATACTCCATAAATTTTTAATGTTTCCCATAGTTTTTCTCTGTTTAATCGGTCAAATGCTTTCTCTTGATCTATGAAGGATATGTATAAATTTTGGTTGTATTCTATTGACTTCTCTGCCAACTGTTTCAGAATAAATATTGCATCAGTACATCCTCTGTTTCTTCTAAAACCCATTTGTTTATTACTAAGTTGTTGTTCTATTACAGGTCTCAGTCTTTTCTCTACTATTTTTGCATATAGTTTTCCTGCATGGCTTAACAAGGAAATTCCACTGTACTGGTTACAGTCTCTTTTGCTGCCTTTCCTTTTCCATATTGGCACTATGATAGCTTTTCTCCAGTCTGTTGGTGTCTTCTGTTGCCTCCACGCTGTGTTAAAAATTCTGTGTAGCCAATATAATCCTGTTTCTCCTGCTGCTCTTATAATTTCTAGTGGTATGTTATCTATCCCTGGAGCTTTGTTATTTTTTGCCTTTTTTATTACCTCGGCAATTTCCTCTATGAGAATATTTAGCTCTTGTTCATTACAACTCTTTATGGTTTCTTTTGCTGTATTATTGCTTGGTGTTGTATTTAGTAATACTCAGAAAAGTATTCTTTCCATCTTTTTAATGCTCTTTGCTTATTTGAAATGGGATTACCTTCTGTGTCATTTATTAGTTCTGTAGGATTGTGATTTTCTGTTCTGGTTCTCATAACTTTGATTGTTTTGTAGAAGCGTTTTGTAGCTGTTTTGTAATCCTTATTCAAGTTCTTGCCAAAATCAGACCATGATTTACTTTTAGCTTCTTTAATCAGTTGTTTTACTTTTTTTCATGCTAATGCATATTTTTCATATGTTTCTTGTTCTTTGTTATGTTTCCAGTCTTTGTAGTTTCTTTTTCTCTTTCACGCCTTGTCTTATAGTTTCACTCCACCACATGGTGCTCTTTTCCTTCGCTTTACCACGTTGTTTAGTACCACATATTGCTTTAGCTGTGTTCATTACTAAGGTTTTAAATTGTGTCCACTCTTCTTCTACTGATCTTGTTTCTGGGTTTAATTTCTTGTATTCTTCTGCTATTCGTCTTTCAAAGAGTTTTAATATGTTTTCATCTTGAAGCTTGTTAATTCTAATGATCTCATCATTATCTTTCTTGTGTATTTTATCAATATGTTCGCTTGCATTTGGCTTTCTGATGGTAGCCATCACCATATGGTGGTCTGTATCATCTGATAAATTAGGTACGGCTCTACTGTCCGTGATTTGTCTTCTGTTCTTGGTTTTTGTTAATATGAAGTTAATCTGGCTTCAAACCAGTAACTAGATCTGCAAAATGAATTGACAGAAAAGGTAGTTTAAAAAGAATGTATTCTCATCCCCATCCTGTCCAAACTGCCCTGAATTTGGCCTGGCAACTCACAAAGATTATTGTGATCCAATGAAATGATTAGAAACCTGGGAATTGCAGCAAGAGCAAAGCTACTGCAGATCTTTAACACAAGCTGGTCCACGGGTAATGTACCACAGGCGTGGAGAGAAGCAGTAATGATACCACTCCTCAAATCAGGAAAAGATGGCAACACAGTCTCCAACTACAGGCCCATCAGCCTCACAAGCTGTCTATGCAAAACAATGGAACGCATTTTCAATCTTAGGATGCAGTGGTACCTTGAAAGTGAAAACCTTCTGGTATCACAGCAAGCAGGTTTCAGACAGTGCTACTCTACTGAAGATCAGGCAACCTACCTCTCCCAAGAGATTGAGGATGCCTTCCAAGAAAAGAAACTGGTACTAGCAGCATGGATAGATTTCAGAAAAGCATTTGATAAGGTCTGGAAAGAAGGGCTCCTAAAGAAATTGCGAAATTGCAGGGTTAGCTCAACAATGTACAAATGGGTAAAAGCATACCTGCATAATAGAAGAGCCAGGGTACAATTAGATGGTCGCAAGAGCAAGAAAGTTCTACTGCGTCATGGAGTCCCCCAGGGAGGAGTCCTGTCACCCACACTTTTCTTGGTTTACATCAATGACCTAGTTGCTGAACTACCACATGGGATCAAAGTGGCAATGTATGCTGACGACCTGGTGATCTGGTGCACGGAAGAACATGCGACAGTGGCCACTAAACAAATACAAAGAGCTATCGATGCCCTAACCTTATGGGCTAATAGATGGTGCGTCAGCATAAACACAGATAAGTGCAGCACTACACTTTTTACCCTCTCACCAAAACAAAAAGCCGGTCATATTAAAATAGATGGAGAGCTCTTGAAAGAAGACAAACAACCCACATACCTCGGAGTTACTTATGATGATAAACTGACATGGAAGCAGCACATAAACAAAGCAACAACAAAAGCCAGGAGGAAGTTAGCTATCCTGAGAAAACTAAGTGGAACCACATGGGGAGCCAGTGGGAATATACTCAGTAAAGTTTACCAGCAAGGCATAAGACCACACCTGGAATATGGTTCAGCTGCGTGGTATCCTGCATCAAACACCACATTACAAGATCTAGATAAAGTGCAAAACCAGGCACTTAGAATAATGCTGGGAGCAATGAAATCAACACCCATAGCAGAGATGCAGAAAATGGGAAGAATGCAAACACTTGGCGAACGCAGAGACACAAAAGTACTAATTCAGGCAGAAAAGTTTCAGTGTATGCCAAGTCATCCAATGAAGGAAAGATTCCAAAATCTAGCAATGGGACGATTGAAAAGAAGCAGCTTTATCCATCAAGCTAAAAGACTCCGCAGACAACTTACAGACCTACCTGAAGTTGACAGCCCCTTAAGGCCTGTACCAGAACAAACCCCGTGGAGTGAAAGATATGGAATGCCAATATACATTCAGACCCATGTGAAAGGAATACTAAGCGAGGACGAACAGAACAGTGTGCAGCGAAGGACAGTCACCCTCAGTTTCCTGGATGAGGAATATCCACAAGATATATGGGTCAGAGTATACACAGATGGGTCAGCACAGAATGCCGTGAGGAATGGAGGTGCAGGTGTATATATAGAATATCCACACAAGCCTAGAGATACAATCAGAACACCGACAGGAAAATTCTGCAATAATTATGATGCAGAAATCCAGGCAATTAGTGTGGCAGCTAAAAAACTGCTGAACTCCAACTCTGACTTACAGCCTGTGGTATTCCTGACAGATGCAAGGTCAGTGCTTCAAGCTCTCCAGTCTGAAAAACTAACAGACTTGAAAAAACTACTTAGCGAATTGTCTTACCAGTATAGGGTAACCATGCAGTGGATACCCTCTCACTGTGGAATACCAGGAAATGAAAAAGCAGACCAACTGGCTAAGGAAGGTGCTGCCGAAGACCAACCAGATATACCAATCACCTACCATCAGAAAAAACAGATGATCAAGTCAATAAGAAAGCCACAAACACCAGCACAAGATGACTATCATATTATGAACAGACCAGAACAAGTTATAATTCTACGTCTCAGAACAGGACACAACCGACTCCGCAGTCACATGTATACAAAGTTCAAGATTGGCAACACAGCCATGTGTACATGTGGACAGGCAGCACAGAGTGCCAAACATATACTTCAAGAGTGTTCTGAGCATGAAACGCTGAGGCAGACATATTGGCCAGAGGAAACAACACTGGAATCAAAACTCTATGGGACACTGTATGAACTACAAAAGACAGTGAGTTTTATTAAGGAAACAGAATTACAGATATAGACATGTTTCAAGTGAACGAAAGAAGAAGAAGAAGAACAAAGATTATTCACCTCACAAAGATTATTCACAAAGATTATTCACAAAGCAACTCACAAAGATTATTCACCTCACAAAGATTATTCACAAAGCAACTCACAAAGATTATTCACCTCACAAAGATTATTCACAAAGATTATTCACAAAGCAACTCACAAAGATTATTCACCTCACAAAGATTATTAACAAAGATTATTCACAAAGCAACTCACAAAGATTATTCACCTCTATTATCTGTGATCTCTGTGATTGTCTTCTCTAGAATTGTAATTATAATTTCTTTAATGAGAAAATTACAACACATCTATCAAGAATATATAAGTTCCTTTATGATAAATGTGCATATGTTCCTTTATGATAAATGTGCATATGTTCCTGTATGATAAATGTGCATATGTTCCTGTATGATAAATGTCCATATGTTCCTGTATGATAAATGTGCATATGTTCCTGTATGATAAATGTGCATTTGTTGCTGTATGATAGATGTTTATGTATGTGTATGATAAATCTGCTTATGTTTGTTTATGATAGAACTGTTTATCTTTGTTCAGGAGAAACATATACTTACGAATGGTCACCAGTGACAATACCAGTCAATGCCGAAACGGCCAGCATGGATGGCAAGAATACGGACATACTTAAGTTGTCAAATGTAAGTATTTGTTTCATTATGAATGGCTAGAATACGGACATACTTAAGTTATCTAATGTAAGTATTTGTTTAATTATGAATGGCAAGAATATGGACATACTTAAGTTGTCTAATGTACGTATTTGTTTCATTATGAATGGCTAGAATACGGTCATACTTAAGTTGTCTAATGTACGTATTTGTTTCATTATAAATGGCAGGAATACAAACTGTCCAATGTGTTTGTCTCATCCACAAGCTCATAAGACTCTCAAAAGAGATTTAACTGATGAAAAGAAAAATGGTGGAAAATCAGATAAAGGACATCAGTATGAAAATAATTAAATATTTGACATGAAAGTTGATTAACAGCTTCAAAGTTGAAAAGTTCATATAAGGTTTTAAGAAGTAGCAGTATAAGTGTTGGGATATTTATTTGGGATATTTTATATTACAGCTCATTGCTGACCTGTAGGCCCAATATTCACAAAATCAAAGTGGCAGCTCTATTTTATAATGGAAGTTTATCATGTACAGGATATTGCTACTCAACTGTTGTTGAATATTGAGGTGCACTAATACACTGAAGCAAGTGCAAGAATTTAAATATCTTGGGAACATTTTTACAGAAGAATGGACAAAAAGCTTGAGACAAGAATTCAAAAAAAGCCAGCTACCGGGGTATGTAAAATTATGAACTTACAACATTTTGAAAAACATATTTATCCCGATGGAAACCAAAAGGCAAATCATAAATTCAATATTCATCCCAACATTGTGTTATCAATGTCAGACATGGACATTAACTAAAGAACCAGAGAGAAGCTTACTACATGTGAAATGAGATGTCTAAGAAAAGCAGAACAAGAAGAGATCATGTGAGAAATGGGGAGATTACAAGAACTGTTGGAACAACATCTGTGGTCCAATATATTAAAAAAGGAGATTGAAATGGTTCTGCCACCTATTGAGAATGAACCCTTATTGGCCAGTGACAAGAGTATACAATTTGAAAATGGAAACAGCAAGATACAGAGGAAAACCAAGAAGAAGGTGGATTGAAGGAGTTACCAACATTCTGATATGGCACAGTATTACTGCATACCAAGCAACCAAACATGCTATAGCCTGAAAACCGATCATCATTCAATCTTGTGACACCTCACAGCATAAGCAGAGAAAAGACAATAGATAGACTTATACATCTAATTGTAGTGCTAGTACAGTCTTGATGGTGGACATTCAAACCCCCTAGTTCGACCAGTTGGGTTCATGAGGTGAGCTCACTGTAAATTCTGCTACATCACTGAAAAATATTTATTTGGCAGATATTATATTGAAACTCATTGCTGGCCTGTAGACCTTATGTTTACAAAATTAAACTGATAGTTCATTTATTTTGGATATATAATAATTTCAGCTCATTGCTGGCCTGTATGTTCTCAAAATTAAAGTGACAGGACAGAACAAGTTTGGAGAGGCCTTAATCAATGTCACAGTTCTTCCTCGTAAGTCCCTATTGTCTGTGTGTATATTTCATTTTAGATAGGACTATGCAATATTTAAAATATGTGTTTTAGTAAGATGTGTTCTATGGTTTCTTGTTCCTTGTTGAGTTTATCAACTATATTTATTTCAACGCAAGACTATATAAGTTTGAATACCTTAGTATTATTATCAGCAGCAACAGGTATTGCTATAAAGTCAAACACTGGTTTTGCCATCAGATTACTGAAACTGGCACAATATGCCTGAGTTGCAACAAAGTATTAAAACATATTTTTCTTAAAGCTTGCATATTCCCAGTATTTGAAATATTTTTTTTTTAAATCCATCATTGGTCCATGTTTTCCTGCTAAGGGGGATTTTTATATATATTGAACTCGCGAGATTTCAATATTTTTATATGCATTAAACAAGACAGATAAAAGGCTAGTGGCACAAATAAAATGGTGATAGAACGTATTTCCATTTCATAAGAACCGGAACATTCAGCCGTTATACCCCGAGAGATTTACTGAAGCGGAGATTGGAGCACCTATGGATGTGTCCGGTGTGCGAAGACGATAATCAACATACCTAATACCTAACTGCAGTGGAAAAGAAAATATTGGCATTCAAAATGAAATGTTATAGGAATGTCCTAAGAATATCATGGACAGAAAGGTGAACCAGTGCAGATGTCCGCAAAGATCTGAATATAGATGAAGAGTTGCTCTTCAAAACTATCAAAAAACACAAACATATTTTGGACATGTAAAGAGACAGTGGTTTAGAAAGATTAATCATGGAGGGAAAAGTTCCAAGAAAGAGAACAAGAGGCAGACCAAGACTATGATGGACACAGAACCAAGAGACTTACAGAGTGGCAGTGAGGACAACATTCTGTAAAAGACATGTCACATAGATGTTTGCATTATCAATTGCTTATTCCTCATATTCAGTAGTTGGTGTCATATATCTGAATGATGGAAACACACATGCAGAAGGTCTCACCAGTGGCCCATCAGTTCAACTATTATGCTACAGTAAACCTTTAGTGAATGTAGTGAGGCTTTATTCTTATGGAAGCCCCACAGTGTTTCATCTATACAATTATGTTTTGCTCCTTTAGAATAGAAGGCTTCTCAAAGAATTGCACACTGCTGAGATTTGAAGCCTTCTGGGTATGAAATCATTGCACACCGCTGAGATTTGGAGCCTTCTGGGTGTGAAATCATTGCACATTGCTGAGATTTGGAGCCTTCTGGGTGTGTAATCATTACACATACAAATCAGATTCATTGGGAGTAATGAGAAAACAAATAAATCATACACTATAACCAACAAGATAGTCATGACTGAGCAGGATTGCACTGTCTGACATTGCATATTCAGATTAGAGTTTGCATTGTCTGACATTGCATATTCAGATTAGAGTTTGCATTGTCTGACATTGCATATTCAGATTAGAGTTTGCATTGTCTGACATTGAATATTCATATTAGAGTTTGCATTGTCTGACATTGAATATTCATATTAGAGTTTGCATTGTCTGACATTGAATATTCATATTAGAGTTTGCACTGTCTGACATTGCATATTTTTATTAGAGTTTGCATTATCTGACATTGCATATTCAGATTAGAGTTTGCATTGTCTGACATTGCATATTCATATTAGAGTCTGCACAGTTGGACAGTGCATATTCATATTAGAGTTTGCACAGTTGGACATTGCATATTCATATTAGAGTTTGCACAGTTGGACATTGCATATTCATATTAGAGTCTGCGCAGTTGGACATTGCATATTCATATTAGAGTCTGCACAGTTGGACATTGCATATTCATATTAGAGTTTGCATTGTCTGACATTCCACATTCATATTAGACTTTACTGCACCAATATGGTGATGATGATCCTCTAGTATGAAAGGTGCAGGTGAGATTTTCCTTTCATCTTGTATGAAAGGTGCAGGTGAGATTTTCCTTTCATCTTGGTAAGTCCACAATGTTAGTACTGATGTTAGTCTCTGTAGTTTAAAAGATGTAGAGAAAAAAGTTTGTTTGTTTTATTATCCAGCTGCACGTCAGAACCAGCCTCCTCGTGCCATCATCCATCGTCCAACACAGGAAGTCTACTTGCCAAATGTTGCATTTTTGGATGGATCAGGTTTGAGATATTTACAAATAATTGCTCAGCTGCTTCAGATAATTCAGTTGTTTTTGTTTATAGCCATCATCATCAAGTCCAGAGACAAAAATGAAATATATGGAGTAACTTCATGAATCATTTATTTTTTTTAATGTGGTGTTGATTATCATGTCTCTCCACAACTTTCTGTCTCCTGTATTTCCAATTATTTTCTATACTGATGTTCTCCCATTTCGCAATGCTAAACTGTCCAGAATTTTCTGTCTTGGTCTTCACCCACCCCTATTATTTTTTAGCTTTCGTGTTGTCACAATATGCTCCATCTTTCTTCTTTTCATGCTATGTCAAAATAATGTGGACTATCATTTGATCCGAGTGAGCAGCTCTCTATTTTGAATAACCTCCTTCAAAATATTTTCATTACACTTTTTATCTGTTCATTGTATTCTCAACATCACTCTACACCTCTAATGCCTCTATATCATTTCTTACTGCTATGATGATTGTCAAATATTCATCTCCATAAAATATCAACTCAGAATTTTGTTCTATATATCAATAAATGAATCATTAAAAATAGAACAAATAAAAGTTTAACCCAATAAAAATTTCAACCAGGAAGGCAACACAGAACACAAGGATAAATACAATGGGTAACTGGCAAAGTTGAATATGTTGCACCGTTGCCACAGTAATAACATGACATACCTGTGTTACCTGGGCTACTTACTGTTAGAAATTTTGTACGACCATTGTCCTGCTATAATAGAGATCCAGCGGAAGTTTGCTAATGAACAATAGAAAAACAAAAATTAATAATTGATTGAAAAATGGCCACAAACACAACAGTGAATGAATAAGGTCAGCAGAAGAAATGGTGAATGCCTCATTAATCTTTTGATTGAAACATTAATTTATGTTTGTTTTAGTGGTTGTTCTTATATTTTGAATAGATAATCACAAATGATGATAGATTTGAAACACATGTCATAAGAATGGCTAAAAGTAATTTCACTGACATGAGAAAATGAATAATAATTGTCCTTCCCAGGTGATGATGACAACAGTTTCAGACTTCTGTTATTTCATCTCTATGGTTTGTGTGGAAATGATTGAAAAGTCCAATTTTGGCATATATTCAGTCCACTGTTACTTTGTTATACATGTAGCTAACATTGAAACAAATCACAAAGAAACTGAAAGTGAGAATCGTAAAGTGTTACTTGATTTTAATGTATGGTTCAGAAACAAGGATAATCAAGAAACAGCTAGAAGATAAAATTGATGCCTTTGAGAAGTGGATATAAAAGACTAGGAAGAACTTCATAGAAAAAGAGAGAAAAAATCAGGTTCTAGTGGCATTATTTAGGAGAAATTAATTATTAAAGGAAATTTAAAAAAAAATTTTGGACACCTAAAAAGACACCTCAAAACTATCCACAAAAAAACACACGCAAATATATTTCTGATATAGAAAGAGACAAAGTGGCTTAGAAAGATTAACCCTGGAGGGAAAGTTCCAGGAAAGAGAACACGAGGCAGACCAAGACTATGATGGACACTGGGTATTGAAGACCTTCAGAACATAACACTGGAAGATACTGGGCAGCTTGCACAGAACCAAGAGATTTACAGAGTGTCAGTGAGGGCATGTTCTGTAAAGAGCACATCACATAGATAAATGAAAAGATGTATCATGTCTGGAACATGTGACCAACTGCTTATTTTAGAAATATTTAATATAAATATTATATCAATATTTAATGAATAACTAATAATTGTTTTTGAGGGGTTATGATTAGGGTTATGGTTAGCAGAGTTGTGTTTTACATAACTAACCCTAACCCAAAATAAATTTATATTTAAGTTATTAAATAATAAACGTAAATTGATAAACATAGCCAAGGGAAATAATAAAATTACTGGTCACACGTTCCAGACATGAACCAAAAAGTTATACACATTGTTGGAGACCTTACTTTAAAGTTGAAGGGTAGTGAGCAAGAGTAAGCAGAGATACCTAGTGGAAAGGAAACAGAAGATGAACAAGATACAGTTTACTAGAGTACTACACCACTAGAGAAAAGAGAATGTTCGATCTTGTTGCCAACATTTGATGCAAATATGGCACTTGGTGATGATGAGTGATTCGTTAAACTTTATTATCGTGTGTTTTCAGTTTCTTTGGTGTGTCAGTATTGCTGCAATCTTATTTACTTACCTTCTGGAGATACTACCTACATATTTACTTACCTTCTGAAGATACTATCTACATATTTACTTACCTTCTGGAGATACTATCTACATATTTACTTACTTTCTGGAGATACTATCTACAAATGTACTTATCTTCTGAAGATACTATCTACATATTTACTTACCTTCTGGAGATACTATCTACATATTTACTTACTTTCTGGAGATACTATCTACATATTTACTTACTTTCTGAAGATTAAAAAAAAATGCTAGCATATCCAATCCAGAATGTAGTTATCAATCCAGCATTTTTGGGCTGTAGAGATTTTCTAGGCAATGTAAATTCAGTAGTTTGCCATTGCTTTCTGAATGATCCAGATGTACAATCGCCTGCAGCGATATTTGAACTCGGTACATTGGTCGTCACAGAAGCTCTGTACCATGATGCCACTTTATTCTGAAAATACTATCCACTTACCTTCTGAAGACACCATCTACATACCAGGTTATTTACTTACCTTCTGAAGATATTATGTATATATTTACATACCTTCTGATAATATTTGCATATTTACTTACCTTCTGAAGATACTATCTACATATTTACTTATTTTCTGAATCATTTTCACACCATATTGTAACAAATTGTAACATATTGTAACACATGTTTAACATCATACAGATAGTACAGATGATGATAAGATAGTCTCTTATAAGTGGGAGGAGGTCAGTGGACCTCTACAGGACCATGAGTTGAATCAGGAAGGACAGATGCTGACCTTGAAAAATCTTGTACCTGGAAACTACAGCTTCAGGTCAGCATGATATTATGTGTCTTGACATTCATTTTCCTTTTTTTGTGTGTGTGTATGCTTTCATTCTTAAAATCCCACTGGATCTCTCTTGTAGCTTAACATTGGTTCTGCAAGATTTCCAGCAGGATGTAATCCAAGGAATGAAATGTGTTGTGTCACTATCTTATTTGCACAAATTGCCCAACACATCTGACTTTAGTGTGGTAACTAATATGTTAAGTGCTTTTACCGCTTCAGCTGAGCGGCCACCTCAAATGAACGGTGTACATCTGTAACAATATCGCTAGCATGTCAAACATAAGAGAGAACTGGTTCCCACACTGTATAATGAACCCCAACCTGAAAACTAACTACAGTCTAGCATGCTTGACCTTTTTCACAGCTGAAGGTATGGCTATTGACATAACCACAGATCACTTGACATAACCTCAGACACCCACATGACATAACCACACACAGACGCCCACATTCCTTTTTTTTAATGTAAATTTTACGGGTTAAAGTGCTAGTAATATTGAGCAAATTTTTCTTTATGGATGCAAAGCATGGCTGGTAAACAAAAGTTCCCAAGATAAGCTGGAGGCAACTGAGATGTGGTTTTTAAGAAGAATAATGAAAATTCCATAAACGGCCAAGCAAACTAATGTAGAAGTCCTCAGAGATGCCGGAGTTAAAAGACAAATTATAGCAAAAATTATAAGCGCTAAATCAAGATTTTTAAGGCATGTGATGAGAAAAGCAAGACTTAAATATTTAGTAACCACCAGAAAGATCAAGGAGAGAAGATACAAAGGAAGACAGATATACATTTTTGAATGGGTTGTCACTGTGGCACAAAAAGATGCCTCCAACTGAACTTATTAACAAAACAAGAGACAGAGAGTTGTGGAGAAACATGATCGCCTATGCCACCCAGCATGGCACTTGATAGCCATTTTATAAACATGTACAATGTCTGTCAAAGATGATATCTTTCCATTCAGTATGAAAGTAATAATTTTTGTAACATAGAGGTTATAAATTTAGTATACTGTTAATTTATAATATAGATGGCATGGTAATTTTAATATACTGTTAATTTGTAATATAGATGTCATGGTAATTTTAATATACTGTTAATTTGTAGTATAGATGTCATGGTAATTTTAATATACTGTTAATTTGTAGTATAGATGTCATGGTAATTTTAATATACTGTTAATTTGTAGTATAGATGTCATGGTAATTTTAATATACTGTTAATTTGTAGGATAGATGTCATGGTAATTTTAATATACTGTTAATTTGTAGTATAGATGTCATGGTAATTTTAATATACTGTTAATTTGTAGTATAGATGTCATGGTAATTTTAATATACTGTTAATTTGTAGGATAGATGTCATGGTAATTTTAATATACTGTTAATTTGTAGTATAGATGTCATGGTAATTTTAATATACTGTTAATTTGTAGGATAGATGTCATGGTAATTTTAATATACTGTTAATTTGTAGTATAGATGTCATGGTAATTTTAATATACTGTTAATTTGTAGGATAGATGTCATGGTAATTTTAATATACTGTTAATTTGTAGTATAGATGTCATGGTCATTCAGTAAACCTAATATGTATAGGACAGTGACCATTCAGAGAAGGAAAAAATCCAATTTTATTTTTGATGACTTGTAAAAATAGAAGAGAGAATATTAGCACAAACATAAAATTAATGTGAAAGCCGAGATGTTAATATACCTAATTTCTTGCCACAGAAGAAAATTGACAAAAAATGTTTGTTACCATCACTATGTTGAATTCTGTGATTGTCCATACCACAAGGGGCATAATGTTTATTAAATTGTACCTCCAGGCTGACAGTAACAGATTCAGATGGTGCTACAAACTCAACATCAGCCAATGTTACAATTCATAAAGGTATCATCTTTATGTCATTCATTTTCTTATTCAAGTTCACACCAGTATAGTTTGTCTTTCATAAGAAAGTGACTTGTATACATGAATATCTTCTCATTTATTGTGGTTATACAAAAAGTATAAATGTAAAGAATGAAGATGATGTTTGAATAGGGAAAAAAAACAATATACATTTTATTGCGTCTTTCAAAAATACAAAGATTTATTAATAAGTCACTCACAAATTGCTGGGGAAAAAAATTATATGAAAACTATAATTTTAGACTGAAATTATTGCTTTATTTCTCCACATAATTTCTACCAACATTGATGCACTTATCTCATCAATGTATCAGTGCAGTAATGCAAAAATTTTGTCCGTCAAGTCTCTAGTTACCCAGATTGAGTACACTTTCTGGAATTTCAGTTGGTCAAGTATCATGCTGTTGGCTGAATTATATGAACAATCTATTGCACTTGCTACTTTGTCTACCATTATTTGTCGGCCTTCTTCTCATTTGCAGTTTAACATGTTTACACAGGAAGTCCAGTTTTCTTAATAAATACTGCAGTATTTGAAAGCTCTTCAGTGCACCTATACAGCTTTCTGTGAATATCCGCCCGTGTCAACCAGTGTTTCTCCCTCTACTGGTTTAGGATAAATGCAGTCTTTCAAGATATGTTACGCTGTCAGTCAGCTAGTCTATCAGTCAGCTAGAATTATTCTCTCCATCTAGATGCGCAGTTGATTCTGTTTTGCAATTTCGACAAGATGACAGAAGCTCACACGTCATCAACAAACAATTTGAGTCCTTGTGAAAAATGGTTTACTCAGTTGTGCAGCACTTTACAACAATAAACAGTTGTCAGGTTAAATAGGAAGCATTTTCTTATGAGAATACCATTGGCAGAAAATACACCCCCCCCCCCCCACACACACACACAAAAAGCTGCACACACTTATTGATCACTGAATTTGATGTTGTAACTTCATAATCCAACCTTTACAAAATACCAACTTCATTTTCATTTTTTTGGTTCACATTAGCTTGTGACTTTTTTATAAAGTGGATATACATTGCATTGTTTAATTAAGACTGCCTGTATTATAGTGCATCTGATTTTGATCATTTCTATCAACTTCATAAGATTTTGGTGTGCAATTTCTATCAACTTCATAAGATTTTGGTGTGCAATTTCTATCAACTTCATAAGATTTTGGTGTACAATTTATATTAATTTATGAAAATAATAGTTGAACAATTGTTTCAATCTCACAGAGAAAGACTACCCTCCAAAAGCAGATGCAGGATCTGATGTTGTAATTCACCTCCCTCAAACTTCTGTCACTCTCTATGGCAACAGCAGTGCAGATGACAAGGGTCAGCTAAGCTATGAATGGATTAAAGTTTCAGATGATAAACTTACTGTTGGAATGATGGTATGCAGGTTAATTTGATTTATCTTAACTGTTTACTTTGACAGTACACCTAGATTATGTGTTATTTTGTCATTTGAATTTGCTGAATTATAATTATTTTTTGGGGAGGAGGGTCCATGGAGGTTCTGTGCTCTGAGTGGTACTCTCTCCAGTAGGCATGCCGATCTGTTGAGAAAGATGAAGAATATATGGGGGTGACCTGAGTACAATGAAGTCAATCCTCTATGTCTTGTAAGCACTTTTTTATGTTTATCTATTTAACACTAAATAGACCCCTTCTTGGTAAGAGGATTTTTCTCAAAGCATTGACTAAAGTTAGAGTTGAATTCTTTTGTGTAGATTTGTTTTAGGACCTCCCCTACTCCACCTTGAACATGGTATTGTCTACCACATCCTTTAGAAAGTCAAAAGAGAAAGAAAAATACCTTGATGATGATGGATATGTAGGGCTGATAAATGTAGATATCACAACCATGTATTACCACAGTGCATTTTATTTTCTAAACTACCTGCTAATTAAAAATGTAGATATAACCTATGGGAGTAAAGTGCCTAGAAATTCTGGATACATTGAACAGTGGTAATGGTGTAACTAATAATAACAGTCAAAGTAGTGTTTTTAAAATGTATGCAAATGACTGTGGCCAATGCAGGCCTGCTTGCCAGGGATAGAGAGACATTTGAAGTATCCACCATTCTGGATGTTATTATATATATATATAATATTTTTGTAGGAAAGACCAAAAACAACACTCAGAAGAACATTTATGAATGAATTAAAATCAACATGCATAAATGCACAATACCTGCAATCCTTGGCAACTGACCAACAGGCATGGAGAACTATGACATCTTCCCTATGTGCCAAACTTGGCAAAAGAACTGACTGACTGATATATATATATATATCATAACCATACATTACCACAGTGCATTTTATTTTCTGAACTATTTGCTAATTAGAAGGAGTGTAAAAATTTAATACAGAAGAAAAATAGCCACAATTAAATTCAGGCTAGTTCAAATCTCTGCATACTCCATCAGTTGTAACCCTGCAATTTATCCCTGGACAAAGCAATCTAGCAGGACATAAAAAAGCAGATTAGCAAAAAAGAGATGCCTCAAAGCAACAAGAGGAAATGTCCTGTAGCATGAACACAGTTAAACAGATTCTCAGAAACAATACAAGTAAATGTGACTGAACAGATTGACAAATGGGATGACTGACAGGATTGTATTTAGTAAATTGACATGACTACAAGACAATGACAATATAGACACAGGATAAATCAATCCCTTATCTTTCAGTTTCAAACTGGACATACTATTATCAGTAGCCATTTAAACCATATCAGCCTTCAGCAACTACCCTTTGTAGATAATTGGTAGTGTAATGTGTAGACAACTAAAGAGTGAAATACTTTCTTATTGACTGCCCTTTCTTCTCAACTGCCCAGAGTAAAGACCATTTCAAAAACCCTTAATAATTACTGTTTCACTATTTGGATTGCTAAATCAACTTCAAGCAGCACCGAATCACTTTGCAACACAAGTAAACAGGTTTTCCGTACTTGACCAACCACATCCCCAAAAAAAGATGTGATCTCGTCAAGACTTTCAACCTGTGTACTCTAGTCACTGAGAACAGACCAATAGATATTATTTGATATTACAGCAACATTGTTCTGTCTCTATGTTATTTATGTTTACAAGAAGGCCTTTAGGTCCTTGTGTCTGAATATGCATGTTCTGTGTTTTGTGTTCCTGAGGATACTTTAATACTTGTACGGGATGTTTGTTGATGTTGTAATAGTCCTTGTTTCGATCGGTTCGTTCTCAGTGACTTGAGTACGCAATATGAAAGTCTTGACGAGATCACATTTTTTTGGGGATGTGGTTGGTCAAGTGCGGAAAACCTGTTTACTTGTGTTGCAAAGTGATTCTGTGCTGCTAGAACAGACCTGGTTCAATTTCCGTCAACTGTAAGAATTATTTTCATTTATCCTCATCCTTCCTACTTGAATTTATTGTATAAATCAACTTCAGAAGACCTGCACTGTTTTAAGGATGGCATTTAGCAAATCAAATCAGCAGCAATTTGATATCAACCACAACAACAGCAGCAATGTTAATTGCCAGAATTACCCATCCTCATTACATAAGTACCAGAACAACTCTGAGAAAGTAGCGGCAGCTGTCATGATGTTGACCATAACACCACAGATTCAAACATGTGCTGTTGTACCACATCCCCTCTAGATCTCTCTGGTGGCAGGACAATGACTCAATTGTATTTCCGGCAGAATTTCATCCAGATAATTGAGATGTATTGTGTCACTCTTATTTGAGCCAAGGGCTCTGTACATCTAACTTCAGCAGTGGTATGTTTATGGTTAGTGTTTTACTAATTTCACTAATTGTAGACATCTTTAGTCATATCATTAGTAGACAAACTTAAGCATTGTAGCCTGCTTTATCAGCATTACTCGTACAGTGCACTGACACTTTTTAGTCACCCATGTTTGTTTTAGTAAAAATTACCTCTTCTGCTGAGCTACGCTTCTTTCAACTGCAGATGCTAATCCATTTCTTTTATATCAGAGCCTTTAACCATTCTGAGATTCTGGTAATGCAGTCACCCATCCGATATATAACATTTATCCACCTATACCTTATTGCCTCCATCTGCGTCACTATCAATTTCAACACATATGTCCATCTCTTCTGTAAAGCCATTGTTTCTAACTACAGATATGTAATATATGTATTTTTCTAGGGTGTGTTGTCTCCAGTATTACAATTGAGTAACTTGGCAGTTGGAGATTACAAATTTACACTGAAAGTCACAGACTCAGCAGGACAGACAGATACTGCAGATGTACAGGTGTTTGTTAAACCAGGTTTGAGCCTAAGTCTTGTGTTTGCATTCTAACTGATTTTTTGGGAATTATTTTTATGTTAAAAAATGTCATAGCTCAAACTAAAAAAAAAGTTAAATAATTTATCCATATGTAATATAGGACATTCTATCTATGTTCTTATGGGTCAAAGGGCATGAACCCATGGACCACTAACCATCTATGTTCCTTCAGCACTGAATACAGTACATAAGGTGCTCTCCAGTTTGAGTTATGTGGATGCTACTGTGTGTAGTTCATGCATGTTGTTGAGACCTATAGTCATACTCTTTGATGATTATATTGGATATGGCTTGGGACAAAATTAATTATTGTTGAATTTTCAGACTCACTTATATGAGTATGATAACATTGCCATTACAACATGGAAGAAATGGTTTCTGTGCATTGATTTAAGATCTGTACACATGATTTCAGTTGGTGAGACTGACCTACTGACCCATATGCCACCAAAGCTAAATATCATATACATCATCATTTTGTTAAAGCCTCAGAAAATGTATATGTATAGTCTAGAGTTCAGTAAAATTGGTTATGATTATAATATATTTAAAAAAAATATCTTTTTCAAAAAATCTTTAAAAAAAATTAGGAACAATTTTTTTGTTGCTAAATTGATTGATATATTTTTTTGGTACAGTACTAGTAGATGCCACCACATAGTCAAGTTATTTCCTTTGTCTCTGTAAACTTCATGTTCATCACTTAATAATTTTAATAATACTAAAATTTAATATTTTTAATAAATGCAATTTTTTTTTAGGGTTAGGATATTTGTGTTTACATAACTAACCCCAACTATAAATAAATACATATTTCAATTATTAAATAATGAACATAAAATTTACAAACATAGACAAGGGAAATAATTAAACATGTGGTAGCATCTACTAGTACTGTACCGATTGTTTGTTCATCTGGTAACTTTTTATTCACTTGGTAACTTTCCAGAGACTAATCACCCACCTGTGGCCAAGACTGTTGGTCACCTTAGCTTGTTTCTACCACAAGACAGCCTTACCTTGGATGGGACCAACAGTACAGGTGACTTGATCAAGATGGAATATCAGTGGACACAGAAGGGGTAAAATTGTCTATTTTGCACTTGTTTCTATCTGTTCTTTTGGTTAGTTAGTTCGTCGTTGGATCATCATCACTGCACTCCAGACAAGTCCATAGGTGCTCAGATCTTTCCTTGATTGTAACTGCCATTACACTTTGACTGACGGTCCCAGTACGCAGCTGACTGGCCATCATTCTTTCTTGCCCATGAAACCGCTCCTTTCTAGCGATACCATATTTCAAACAAAATTCCTTTATTCTAGTCATGGAACAAGAGTCATTGTCACTTATACAGTCATTTGCTCATGTGTTTTCCTGTAGGGTGTTCAAAATGTCTGCTCGAGCCATCGCTCCATCAAAAGCCACAGTAGCAGTGTGTTTGCCAACCTATCTGCTCTCTCATTACCCCGGACTCCTGCATGTCACGGTACAAAAATGAAAGTCACTTTACGCATACAGGAATTCTTTACTGCATCTATTTTTTCTTTTACAATAGGAAAATCACATCAAAGTCTTTGGGTCAAATATGATGCAGCTTTGTGTCAGACTTTAATAAAAATGTGTTGGCTTGGTAGTAGAGTGATTAGTAGGCCCATCTCGCAAGTACATCTCTGTCAAATTTGCTCATGGCTCAAAATTTATTGTCCACATTGTACTGGTGATAATGATGGTTGCTTTTTGTATCTGTACAAATGGTCAGGAAACAGACCAGTGTAAGAATTATATATGGATTATGAAGCCCTCAAATTGCAGCATCTCTTATCTCGTGGCAGATTTTTCAGGTCTGTGTTTAAGAATACAAATGTTCTTCAGTTTTTGACTTCACCCTATTGGCTTCCTCAGATGATTGGATGCTTCTGCATAGCATTGTACTCCATGCTGTGCGATCATCTATCAGTTCTTATCCAGAATTAGCATTGATCATAAAGTCATTAAAGGCTGTTTTGAAGATGTCCTTATATCTCAGTTTTAGTCTGCGCCTTTGCTGTCCAACAGATGAGAGCATGCCATGAGAATTTCCTAGGGAATGCAATTGTTTGACATTCTTTTCACATGGCTAAACAGCTATTTCTGAGAGTTGAGTAGAGGAATGGTATCTTAACTCTCCACAAACTTCCAAGTTAGTAGCCTTGTCCTGTGCATCTGATTATCAATATTTTGCAGATATATGAAACATCTTTAGCCTCTTTTCATGAATTGTGTAATGTGGTACATGTTTTTTAATCCATACAACAATTTCTGAGTAAGAAGGACTAATTATTTCCAAACCAAAAGAAATCATTTTTTTGGGTTTAAGTGTCAATTTTCAGTTTTTCCAAGCTTTCTCTGTCAAGTTTCCAAAAGTTGTTCTCAGGTTTCTTAAAGTTTTTGTAAGGTTTCCAAAAGCGACAATGCTCTTGGCAGACCCAGGGTTAGCAGATAACCAAGATCCCAAAAGTACCTCCTCGTGGTGCACCCTGGAAATAGAAATACAGCTGCTTGTGCTAATTCTGGCTAAACCTTTTGGGGATTGTGTCCGTGAATGTGGAGGCAGCCGATGGAAAGACTACAAAAGAGACATTCAATATCTCCAACATCACTGCACCAACACATGGAGTTGTATTGTCGATACATAGTGACGATAGTCAATCCTGTCGAGCATTGGAGGGGTGGCCAATGAAAATGACTCAAAAAGTTAGATGCATGGTGATATACGAAAAGATAACATACTGAGTACAATGAGAGGGCCACACAGCTCCAGAGCGCTAAGTGCAAATAGAAAGGGACAACATTTCAAGTAAATTGGAACTACAAGCTCTGTTAGCTCGAGACAAACTTCTAGTTACTCGTGCTCCCACGGACAGAGACCCAATCATGGATGCCTGACAAAGAAAGCAGCCTTGACCCACCTCTACTGCTGAGTTTTCATATACCGGAAAGATACTTGTGGAAAGAAAGGGTTCCTTACCCAATGGACTCAGGCACAAATGGGACAATGAAGACAGCCCTGGCCCAACTCTACTGTCAAGCTTTCCTATACCGGAAACATGCTCGCAGAGAGAAATAGTTCAGTACCTGATGGGCTCAGGCAAAATTGGGACAAAGGTCGTTTAGCTCGAGAACACGCTGTGCTCCCAAACGCATGGTGAGACTCAGACTTGGATAAGGGGTTCCAATGTCGGTGAAGAAGGCTTGGCTAAGAAGGCAAAAGAGTTCGGGTCCAACTCTTCTGTTGAGTTCTTCCTTAACTGGAACCAGGCTCATGGATGAGAAAAGGTTCAGTACCTGATAGGCACAGAACTTTTAATTACACGAGACAAGCTCACTTACTGGGAACATCTTGTGTTAGATAGGCGTGAACGAAAATCATCTCTACGAAGAGTCGAGAGACTCTTCACAGAGTCTATGAAGAGTCGAGACTTACACAGGCGCTCGTCGACAGATAGGCAAGCTGTCACAGACTAGGGAAACTCACTACCCGAATTAAAGGCATGACAAAAACAGATGTGCTGAGCCTCAGATGTCTGGGCCACAGAGTGAGCCAACCAAGGTGCAAATAACACAGTTCAACTGTAGAATCAACAGTACAGCGTACTCATGCTCATCTGCAGAAATCACATGATTTATGAATTGTGGTTATCAGAGAGCGAACACAGAAGAAGAATGTGGACCGAAGATAACTAAAGATTTGCAAAGAGGCATAATAGATGGAAAAAATAAAACATTGAAGGTATGGTTGCTTGTTAGTTAAACGTCGGATCATCATCTCTACAAACTGAGCACATCCATAGTTGCTTCGATCTCTGTGAGTGTATCCACCATTACACTTCTGCTGACAGTACCAGTCCTCTGCTGATTGACCATCATTCTTCTGCGACTTGAAAAAAGTTCACTTCTAGCAACACCGCATTTCAAACCCTGTTCTTTAATCCTGGCCATCAAAAAGGAATCATCATCCACACAAGTCTCATTCTCGCATGCTATATCTCTTATGGAGTTCAAAATGTCAACTTGAGCCACATTGCCCTGTGCCACAATCACGCATGGCACCAGTTGACTAGCCCTTTCATTACCTCGAACACCCACATGTCCTGGCACAAAAATAAAAGTAACTACTTTCAGCCTCACCTTTCTCAAGGCCTCAATTCACTGTTCATGAACTAGACCCACTTGTACTTTCCTAATCATGCTCATAGAATCACTCAAGATGCAGACCTGTGTTGCTTTCTGTGTGCCTGCCCACTCAAATGCCCTGGTCACCACCATAATCTCCATGGTCACGCTACTCATAGTCACAACAAAGGCCCCACTCTCCTCCCTGATCATTTTACCTGCGCACTGAGCTGTGAAGGCCTAAACACTGCGAGCATGTCTAATCACAGATCCATCAGTGTATATAATCATATCCCCCTCTTTAGCATTCTCACTGACCAAAGCCTGCACCTCTTTTTCTGCACCTGATTTCTCTTAAAACACATGCACATTCACTAGCAAATTTCAATAAGTAGCTAAATTTTGTAAACTGTTTTGTCATGATTCATTTTCAGTGGACCAGCTACTCTAACAATAACCAATGCTGATAAAGTGGTTGCTATAGCAACAGGAAAGATAACAGAAGGTGATTATGAGTTTCAGCTGACTGTTACAAATGAGGAGAGACAGCAATCAACAGCGACCTTGATCATCCATGTGAAAAAAGGTAATGGAAGAATGAAATTATTGCATGCAAATGTAAATCATTGATCTGATATCTGAACTGTTGTCTTTCTGTTATCTGACCTGTTGGCTTTCTGTTATCTGACCTGTTGACTTTTTGATATCTGACCTGTTGTCTTTCTGATATCTGACCTGTTGTCTTTCTCATATCTGACCTGTTGACTTTCTGATATCTGACCTGTTGTCTTTCTGATATCTGACCTGTTGGTTTTCTGATATCTAACCTGTTGGCTTTCTAATATCTGATGGGTGGGTGGATGGACAGACAGACGGATGGATGGAAAGAGAAGTGTACCTGTTTATATCATACATTCCAGACTATACAACTAGAAAAAACATTACAAGCCAGAATAGTCTACTGGATGGATGGATGCTGATCCTACACAGCGTTACTCCTCTTGACTGATGTGATGGATGCTGATCCTACACAGCTTTACTCCTCTTGACTGATGTGATGGATGCTGATCCTACACAGCGTTACTCCTCTTGACTGATGTGATGGATAATTAGTCATTTTGCCATAAACTTTGTGTTGCTAACCAAATAAAAGCACACAAAAGTCAGATCTATCAAGAGAAATGATGCTGCAGGATATCAGCGTGGAAAAACTATCAGATCTATCAAGAGAATTGATGCTGCATGATATCACAGCTTGGAAAAACTTATCAGATCTATCAAGAGAAATGACGCTGCATGATATCACAGCTTGGAAAAACTATCCTGGAGAAGCGCTTGTTTTGTAGCTTATACTAGTGAGAATTATGTGAACATGAGAAATCCTGAAGACAATACCCTTTAAGTATGACATTGTGTTTCTGGTATCTTTTTATCTGGATGTATGGGGTTAAGTTCAACATAATGAGGCATATCAAGGAATATGATGTCATTCCTGTATTTTTTTAATGTCCAATAGCATATCTAGGAATAATGTGTTCAGCAACATACCCACCACTTTTATTTTCTCAGAAAACTTGGTATTCATTTCTTTTGGTTGAGTTGATCTAAGAGCAATTGGTGATTAATAGAATATTTCATGAAACAGTACAATGAAACTCGGATCACCAGAATTTGAAGTTAATTCAATAACCACTTAACCACTGCACTTACCACATATCACATAGAAGACGACTTATATTATTCTTGATATCTCTGTCAATAAAAAGAATTGTTCATTTTTCAGATATAAACCTTCCACCAAAAGCCAATGCTGGAGGCAGTAAAGTGGTTCAGGTACCAGTAAATTTGGTTGTTCTGGATGGTTCCAAATCATATGATGACCGAGGCATTGCAAAGTATCTTTGGCAGAGAGACAGCAAAAGTTTAGCTGCTGGTGTAAGTATAACTGTTGCCTAGTGGTTCTCACCTCCATAGAGTGTGAAGTGTCCTCCTGAAATTTGTTTATTATTTCTTATTTTTTTAACCTGATAAATGACATTTGTTATGTTATGTTTATTGACAGCAATGATGTGATATCTGTGCTTTTTGGCCAGGCACATCCATGCTTTACTGCATGGTTTACATTCTCTCTTCATTCTCAGCTCTTCTTTGTTTATTCTTAAATTTGTATGCTAGAATGTAGTTTGGTGAATGGAATGCATTTTTCTAGGTTTACAGTTGAGGTGCAATATCTGTACCTTTCATTAGAAAACATTAGCATTTTTTTTTTACTTTGACCTTTTTAAAGATGTAGCCATAACTGCTTTAGACACTTCTTATAACATGCATGGCAGATCACAAACATTTAGTCCATTGCATGCTGAAGGTTGAAAAAAGGGTTGAAAAGTCATAGAGGATTGACTTCAATGTACTCGGTTTCCCATATGTACTCCGTTCCTCTCAACGAAGCGGCATGCCGCCTGCCAAGAGTATCACTCATAGCACGTAACTCTGTAGCTTCAAGTGATAATCCACAGGGATCTCCGAAAAAAACGAACTTGTATACAAGACTACATGAGCTGGATTCGAACCCATGACCTCTTGAACACAAGGTGAACAGCTTAACCAATACGCTAGGGAGATCTCCAAAAAGGTATGCTGAAGGTGATATGGTCAACCACACAACCACTTTTACATCCAAGATTTTATCTGATACCATTTTTGATCATATGAACAAAATAATAAGTCTGTAAAATCATACAGAATCAAGCATTTAATTCCATTGTGATTTCATGTTCAGAGAAAATAATGTACCCTTTAATATGATTGTGTCATTATTTCTGTGAAATTTCAGCTACACATTTTAAACATCAGTTAATTCTAATGTTACCCCTTCATCAAGAACTTTGTCTGATTTATTGACATTAATAAACCCGTCATTTTGTGTCCTACACAGAACACAACAAAAAAAACACCATTATTGTCATCTGGGCTTTCCCTCTAATTTATTCTATGGAAACCCATGCATGACAGATTCTGGCGCATTTATATAGGTCGGTATTATTTTGTGTCACTTGAACCCCATTTTTTCAGCATCAATTCTCAAATTCTAACTAGATCTCTATTGCAACAGAACATTGGTCTGGAGATGCCTTGTGTACAATTTTATTAGCAACATTTCCTAAGGATTGATTGACCCTGCAGCTGTCTGAATTCTAAATTGATAATAGGTAAAGCCACAACCTAAACTAATCAAACAGTGTTCAACATTTCTGATCTGATGTTAGTACTACAGTTGGTTAACTTGGTGGCTGAACAGTATTTGTTTATTTTGTCTGTAGAAGATGTAGAAGGTCTCAATTTGCTCTATCATGTGAACATGGACAGTGCCATTCTTCTTACACATTGTATTATGTTGTCAATGTTTTCTTAATAAAGACCTTATGGTTGAAACATCAATTTTCATGTAACATCATGTATGTTTCCAGTGATTAGCAAAATTTCATTATTCTATTTCTTATTTTTGTATGTAAGCTAAAGAGAATTATCATTCATCTGGAAATTATACCTTGGAGTATAATTTAGAGTATAATCTTAGGGCTGCATAGCGTAGTGGTTAGTGCGCTTCACATATGAGTGGTCCTGCGTTCATTCCCCAGTTGAGATGGAAATGTTTTTTCAGACCACAATGGCTCCTGGGTCGGCAGAGCATTAGTTTGGTACTGAATCATTCCAGGAAATAAATACTGTGAGGGAGAAGAGATGACTACCGCCCTCATATAGCAGAGCCTCTGAAATGTGAGATCGCTAACATCTCACACCCCTACGGCAGTTAAATATTATGATTTACCTTTACTGTTTTACTTTACTAAAGCATGGACCAGAAAGCTCTGCGCCCAATGTTTTCTCTGTGTGGTTTGAAAGGGAAGCACAGAATAGTGACACTGTGACTTGTTGTAAGAGGCAACTAAGGAGATTTGTGTATAGAGTTGTTTATGCCATCCCAAAGTCCAAACTGACCCAAAAATCCATGCTGAGGTAGAAAGTAGGAAGTTACAGACATCATGTCGTTAGTCTTAAGCCATGACACAGTGCATTCCATTCTTCAGACTGCATCTTGTTAGCTAGCAGGAGTTTGAGAACAAATAACAGATAAATCTTGCTCAGCAATTACTACCTAGTTGGTTATAGTGTATGATTTTTATTTTCAAAACTCCTGATAAATATCTTTTGTAGCAGGACAATGGTCCTACTAGATTTCTAGCAGGATGAAGTCCAAAGAATAGACATATGTTGTGCCACTATTTTATGTGCCAATGGTCCAACATATCTAATTTCTGAAGTTAGTGTATAATCATCAGTCTTCTTCTTATTTTTACAGTTTGACATTTCTTCACAGCAAATGATAATTAGTAAAGCCAATTTGAAATATCGCATGAATAATTCTGTTGGTTTTGACATTATAAATATTAATAATCTTTATATATCAACCCATACTCTAAACAGACAGTGGTCAACAACTCTGATCAGATGGCAGTGCTACAGTTGGTTAATTTGGTAGCCGGACAGTATCTGTTTACTTTGACTGTGGAAGATGCAGAGGGACTCAGTAGCAGTGACGCAGCTACAGTTATTGTGAACAAAAGTAAGAGGATATGGTTAACATAAATCTGTAGCTATTGTTAATAAAAGTAAAGGAATAGATATAATATAAATCTATCGTTATTGTTAACAAAACATAAGGGTACATCAATGGAGACTATTGCGATAAGGGGATATTTCCGAAATAGCAGTTAACCTGTTTTCCTTGTGCTCAAGAGGTCACTAGTTTGAATCCTCCTCATGACATCTTGTTTTCAAGCTGAATTTGTTCTGAGAATGCTGGAGATTATCAGTTAACATGCCATAAGTGGCACTCTCGACAGGTGCCATACAGTTTCATTGGTGGGATGGAGTACATATGGGGAAACTCTAGTACACTGAAGTCAATCCTCTATGACTTTTTGAAAATCAATAGTTATTGTTAACAAAAATAAGTTGATAGACATAATGTACTTATATGGTTATTGTTAACAGAAGTAAGGAATAGTTATAAAGATATAATACACTTCTACAGTTAGTGTTAACAAAATTAAAAAGAAAGTAAGGAGAAGGTGTAAATATACAACTACGATTGCTGTTAACTAAAGTATGGTATTATATATATATATATATATAGAGGAATAAATAATTGGATATATTGCGAACTGCAGTAATAAGGGAAGTTAGCAAGAAAAAGAAATGAATATCTGTTTCCAGGTACTAATTTCTAGTGTTGTGAGGTATCTAACACTTTCTAACACTTTGCACCAAGGATGAGCATAATCATTTTTACTGACCTGCCAAGCTAATTTAGAATCATATTATGCTCATTGAACTGCGGATCAATCTTGGAAGTAAATCATGAAGATTGTAATCGATTTAATATGAGGTTTTACAATAATACTGGCTGAGGTGAAGAAGTGCATTTGAGTTATTCATATTTTACCTTTGCTAAGAATAAAAGGGTGTTGTATATTGCAGAATGCAAGAATGATGAAAAATCCATGGACAGCCAAGAAAACAAATGTAGAAGTCCTAAGGGATGCTGTGTAATAAGACAAATTATAGCACAATATGAAGCAGACAGACAAGATTTTTAGGGCATGTGATGAGGAAAGCAAAACTTGAACATTTAGTAACCACTGGAAAGATCAAGAGGAGAAAAAAACAGAGGAAAACAAAGAGAGAAATTTCTGGATTGCTTGTCACTGTGGCATAAAAAGATGTCACCAACTGAACTTATTAAAAACAAAAGAAACAGAGAGTTGTAGAGAAACATCTATGCCACTTGATTGATTGATGTTGCAAAAACCAACTCATGCATGCTCAGTAACCCCATGTTCCCCATATAACAGTTCACCATAGTAATACATTTCTAATGCTTACGTAGAACACAGGTAATGTAGTCTTACTGGACGATGGCTAACAAACTATCCTTGCGGGTGCAATTATGAAAAAATACAAACAGGACATAACCGACGTTTCGACCGAAAGACCTTTATCACGATGACACACATAACATCCACAGACGACAAGTAGGAATGACACAACAACACACTAAAGTGCGAAATGTGGATGCAAGATGCTGGAAGGATAGGAAAAGGAAATACATGTGGAAATGAAACAAACAAAAAGATCACGGAACAAAAAAATAAAGACAAAGATCATACCAACCAAGAACTAAACAAAGGAGGTGTTGGAATTAAGTTAGAAAGATTTGAGGGTACCAAACTAAGAAATAAGATGATTTCAAGAGTGTATCTAGGTCTATCATCATTGGTGCAGGATCTAATGGCAGTGACCTAAATATCAAGGACATCATGATGGCCATCACCATTGAAGTGTGAGGTCACAGGAGTAGGTTTTCTGTGTTTGATGACATGAAAATGGTTACAGAAGCAGTCGCTCAATCTTAAACCCATTTCACTGATATACTGCTTACTGCTTTTTACGTATTATAAAGCTATCACGTAATTTATGTTATCATATGTAAATGCTGCGACAAGCTGTATATGGTTGAAATGGGCTTAAGATTTAGTGATTATGTCCTGTGTACTGTCTGTATTTATTTATGTTTGCACCCACCACTGATAGTGTGTTAGCTGTTGTCCAGTAAGACTACATTGCCTGTGTTCTACGTAAGTAATATTTTCATACAGTTTTACGGCAGTAATATCTGTTATTAATACATTTCTAGAAGCTATCATGCACCACTTTGAGCACTAACTGTGATTGTTGGTACAACAACTAACTTTTTATACTTTCATATTGCCAAAATGAAGTTAGTATCTGTTGTTTTTTTAACATTCTCCTGCTCTTGAAAATTTATACATTTATTATATCTCCTGGGAGACTACAGCCCTTGATAGCTCAGTTTGGCACACCTAGATTACTGCTTGCATAACTAAATTTGAAAAAGAAAGAACATTGTGGGCAATTTACAAGCGACGGAAGTGGAAGGACAAATCCGAAACTCTCCTACCTCGAACCCTCTGCACTCCTGCATGCACTGCAATAGAACTTTCCTGGCATGAATCAGACTCATTGGACATCTACAAACTCACAAACCAAATTAGACAATCACAAATGTTTTATTTTTTCTATTTGTTCATCACATTTATTGTTTTTCATGCCATGCTCATCTTCGCTTGTGAATGAAGAACACATCATCATCATATTTTTTTGGTGTGGTTATTCTTTGTCATTAGATCCCAGTGAGAAAGACTTTGTGGAGATGATCTTAGATGCAGACATTGATAGATTTACCATGGCCAATAAGGTGAGTTGACAGTTTCCTTCTTGATGTGATTAGTTTTATATTTATGACATGAGAGGTAAATCTGGAACCGTGCATAGTTATTTAGCTGTATTGTATTATTCTTTCCTGTATTGTCCTATCCTCTACTTTAATGTGCTATCCACCATTTTCTGTATTGTACCATCATTTCCTATATTGTTCTATTTTTTCCTGTATTGTTTTATCCATTCATGTATTGTGCCATCCTTTCCTTTATTGTTATATCCTTTCCTATATTGTTCTATCCATTCATGTATAGTGCTATTCCTTCCTGCATCCTTCTATAACCTGTCATGTTTCCAGACACAATACATTTCATGCTCTGGACTGCATCCTTCTAATCTGCAGGAATTTGAGAATGAACATACTTCCAGAGAATGATTTCCACTTTTTTATGAATGATTGTGTCTAGTAATAGCAGTTTCATGCTTCTGTTTTTAAAGCAGATATCCATCACTCGCTCCTATATCTATAGTTCTATCTCATGTTAGCATATGACCATTATCTCTTAAATCATAGTCCAGTTCTGTATCTTATTCTCTGTCCATTTTAAAAAGTCAGAGTCACATTCGGCTATCATCCACTACTTCATCCATTTTGAAGTGTTCAATGAAAGATCACAATAAAATTATTAACTTTCCAATTATCAGTTAGAAATTATCTATGCTAAATCAATCTAATAACCGGCTCCACCATTTTGAAATGATATTTGTAATAAATGGGAAGTCCCAAAATGAATAAAACTTGTTTAGAGACAGCAAAATTCGTCTAAAAGAGGTCATTTTCACATGGCAGTGAATGGGGTTTTGTGTTTCGAAGACATTAGTTGTCCATGGTAGCGAGAGTGTTAAAAATGATCATTAGTTGCACAATTTTCTTGTAAATTAATCAAAATATGCATAGAGGCTATTGTCAGTCTTTTGCTTAACCAGATGTATCACTGAAATGATTGTTTGATTTCATTATTCATGTTTATTCATCAGGAAAGTTTAGTAGACCAGCTCGAATTAATGTTACAGAGGTCATCTGAAGACAGGGACACGGTTGTGGATTTTATATCAGTTGCTGATGACATCAGTACAGGACAGTATGTACTTCCCTACATCTCTTACTTATGTCAAATGTTTTTATTTTGTTGAATTTTCTGAATTGATGATAACATATTTGACCTTGTACATAGTGGAGCACATGGCCATGTTGTTAGAACACCGTTCTCAGACCCTTGAGGTCCCAGGTTTAATCCATGGTTGGGAAAGGATTTTTTTCTTTCAGAGGTACAATCAAAATCCTTCCTGTACATGTCGCAGCATCTGCTATGGCAAATTGGCCTTTTTATTTATCCATGCACTCCTTCCTGGGAAAACATGCAGTAATGAAAGTTTATAGTTGATCTTCCTCTCCCATTGCATGACAAAGCATACACATGCTCATGGTTCCCATAGTTCATTGGTTACACATACCACTTAGCTGCTTTCTCAAACACCTTGTTCTGCAAGCCATAATTGCCTCGATTTTCATTCTCATGGTGGAGATTGTTGCCATGTAAGCTTTATTCTGCTCCAACATTTCTACCCCAACTGTAGCAGAAAAGCTCCCCCTTGACTTTAACCAGGCATCATAGAACTATCAGTGTATATAATGAAATAAGAATATCTCGTGGCAGTGGTGAGGCATTGCAAATTTATGTGGTGTGGCCATGTAATGAGGAACGGTTCTCTTTCCAAAAATATCTTGCAGGGAACAATTGAGGGTGGAAGAAGAAGAAGAGGAGGATGGTATGGATTAACAATATTAACCCTTTCATCACTATGTAATTTCCCTATTGTCAATCCCCCATAACTAAGACAATGGGCAGAACTCCTCCATATTATCGATATCATGATGTTAAAAATGCATTTTCTTTCAAACAATTTATCATATCACACTCAGACTTGGCAGATCAACAGAAGAATGAATAGTCTTGCATGAACCTATATCAAAGATAATTTAATACATATAACTGTCAAGCTCATCATAATGTGGGGAACAAATTTGTGTTACTTTGGAAGTGGGGATGCTGAGTAGTGAAGTCATATTGAGACGAAAATGTAGAGATATATTCTCAAATCTCCTTTTTCCCAAGCAGGTTGATACGCCCGAAATGTTGAACCTGTTATCTGTACTCCAATACATGCCATACTCAAGCATAATACACAGGTCCATCATAATATCAATATAAAAAAGACGTTTTATTTCATTGGCTGTTACAGATATCCAGCACATGTCTTCTTTGTTTGTTCTGTGCGTTGTTACATACAAATTTATCAGATTGGCTGAAAATTGATAAACTCCTCGTTGACAATGATGCTAAAGTTTTCATAATGTATGGAAATCTTATCAGGATTATGTACAGGTCCAATGTTCTCGACAAAATTCTCAAATTCTACTAGAAAAACTACATCACTCCTGTGAAATTCGCGATGTCAACAATTAGTACCACGAATTTCCTTCTTGTAGTCGGAAACATTATGTATATCTAACAAGGAATGATACTGTCACTTTCCATGTTATATTTGGGATGCACTTTACCTACATTGTGCATATTTCCATCATTACTCCAGCTGTCATCAGTATACATACGAACAATGTCCTCCAATTTTAAAAAATGTGTCAAAACTTCGCAAATTTTCAAAAACTCATCAAAAATATAGGCATAGATGTCTTTTACATGTATGCCTATGTCTTGAAGATATTTTATAAATTGTTCATGTTGGAGTCTGCCACAGGCCTTTCTGTATGAAGCAAATAGAGATACACTTTTGGACTTGTCTATATTTATCTAACACTAGTCAGATACTAAGTATAGCTTCTCTGGTTCCTTTGTTTTTCCTCAAATCTAATTGCTCTTTACCGACCTCCGTGTCTATCTTGTTTTTAATTCTTGCATGTATTATCTTGAGGAGTATTTTAGTGATATGACTCATTAAACTTGTTGTTCTATATTCTGTACAGTCTATAGCCCTGGGATTCTTAGGTAGTTGTTTGAATATTCATGATGTTAGGTCTCTAGGTATGTGGTCTGTGGTAAAGGCATCAATACCATTTATTTTCTTCAGCCTGTGTATAACATTCCAAGTACTACATCATGATAAAGGCATCAGTACTGTTATGAGTGGTAAGCAAGCCTTGCAGACCCTGAAGACCAAAGTGAGCTATGGAAAAATTCTGGAATATTCCATAGTTAGACTTGAGCTAGCAGGTAAGCATCAGAGGTCAGCTATATACCAGTCACAGCTTAAATTGTTTTGACGTGTACAACTTTTTAAATAAAGTTTACATTTTCATGTAAATGATTGGCTATGTACTATACAGAAACACTGGGCCATTCAGCCTGGGATATAATAGCTCAAGTATTATTATATCTCAAAAAAGAAAAAAATCAATTACAAAGTGAATTATTAATCATTTTTATCACAAAATAGAAGTAACATAATTTTTCTGTCTTAAAATTAAGGATTTTCATCATCAAAATACGGATTTAGTCATAATTTTAAATATGTAGGTACTATATAGGAAATAAAGCATTAAAACATTTTTGTTATAAAAAGTTTACCTGTGATTCGAGTGCAACATATTATTATTTCCATATAAGTGATGTTACAAATAAACTTTTAATGTACGTCAAAATTGGATTTTCATTGAACTATATCAATTAATTATTTGTCATAATATGAAAACTTTTACTTTCCTGTGAATTAACGTCAATCGACACACAATTCACACGCACTATATAAAAACAAAACTAATCACAACACATGCTTCTTTACAAGTGAAACACAGATCTAGTCCATCTGTCGTGTATCAACAAGAGACACGTTGTGTCCACACATCACATCAACTATTCCCCTGTTTTGCTTTAACCTTTAGGACTCAATATTAAAATTACACAATTTATCCCGGGCCTGGATTATTATTTTACAATGTGCATTACTTTTGGTGAGTGTTTGGTAAACACTACAACTTTTTTTGTTTGTAAAGATATCAAAATAATTTTTGCACATGTGAATTGTCTATTGTTTATCCCCAGGTGGTGTTGTCATAGCTTCCAAACTTGCTGTTGAGCATAGGGGTTTGTGAAGATGTAGTCTGTGTTCCAGAGCCAGTTGAGTTGCTCTGATTGAGATGTAGTCATGTTTATTTAGGAGGGTCTTGATGTTGTCTGTCCACCTTTTCCTAGGTCTACCCTTGGCTCTATATCCTGATTCTATCGTGTTATGAGCTCTTATGGAAAGTTTATCATTCATCCTCATAAGATGTCCAAACTATTTTAGCTGTTGTTTCTTTATATGTTCAATGCATGATGTGATACCTATTATCTTTCGATGTTATCTGAAAGATGTTAATTATTATCTTTCTGATGTTAATTTGCTGAATTCAGATTAAAAAGTTGATAGGTCTGAATTAATTTGCATGCTACACACTGTGAGCTACATGCTACACACTGTGAGCTACATGCTACACACTGTGAGCTACATGCTACACACTGTGAGCTACATGCTACACAGTATGAGCTACATGCTACACACTGTGAGCTACATGCTACACACTATGAGCTACATGCTACACACTATGAGCTACATGCTACACACTATGAGCTACATGCTACACACTGTGAGCTACATGCTACACACCAGGAACATCCAAAGTGGGTGGGGGGGTATCTAAGTGTATAACAAGCAGATCACTGGATTCGCAAGTAATCAAAGCATCTATGAAATTCATCTTTATCAATATTCTTCTTCTTCTGCATTCGCTCTCTGATAATCACCACCAATGAAGCATATGATTTTCGCAGGGGAGTGCGAAGTACGCTGTACTGCTAGTTCCACAGTAGAATTGTATTATTTGCACCTCAGTTGGCTCACTCTGTGGCCCGGACATCTGAGGCTCAGCACATTCATTTTCATCATGCCTTTAATTCAGGTAGTGGGCTTTCCTAGCCTGTGACACCTGCCTATCTGTCGATAGGTGACAGATATGTAACGACTCTTCACAGAGATAATTTTCATTCAAGTCTATCTCGCACGAGGCATTCTGCAGCCAGTGAACTTGCCTCATCTAATTAGACATTTTGTGCCTGGGCCTATCAGGTACTGAACCTTTTCTCATCCTTGAACCTGGTTCCGGTTTAGGAAGAACTTGACAGAAGAGTTGGACCCAGGCTCTTTTGCCGTCATAGCCAAGGTACTTTTGGGATCTTGGTTATCTGCTAACCCTTGGTCCGCCGAGAGCAGTGCGGTACCCTTTGCACCTTCATTTCATTAAAAAATGTATGTATTTGTTTCGTTAAAAAGTGGCCACTGCTGCCCATAATGTACCATATTTGCTTCTTCAATAGTTTGTCAGAACAACTGTTCGAACCATGGACACTGTGACCAAAAAACCAAGCAGTGTGTTTGCGATGCCTTCTGGATGTCAAACCTCCTGACTGCAAACATGTTTGGTACAGAGAGCAACTGTGGTAAGTGCTACATTAGTAAGTGGTAAACAAAAACTACTATTCCTTTTCATAGAAAGAATGATTGCATCTCATGTTTATTGATTGTCTTTCTGATCAGAGATTGAATGATGGCATGTCTTATTTATTGATTGTATTTGTCATCATAGAAATAATTATGACATCCGTCAGGTTTACTGATTGTCTTTTAAGTCATAGAAAGAATGATGACATCCATCAGGTTTACTGATTGTCTTTTAAGTCATAGAAAGAATGATGACATCCGTCTTGTTTACTGATTGTCTTTTAGGTCATAGAAAGAATGATGACATCTTTTGTTTATTGGTAGTGTTCCTCATTTAAGAATGATGAAAAAACCTGTTTATTAGTTATAAATATCATATGAACAAATGATCTAGTATACATTTGCTATTGTTTCTTCTACAGATTGGAGCATTCTATATGTTGTTATTATTTTGTTCATTATCCTTGTTACTGTAATAAGTGCAATATGGACCATCATCTGCTGCTGTTCTTCTAAAAAGTAAGTTGTCACTAAGTTTGTTCCTTCATCTGTATTAGTCACAGTTATTATTATTTATGTTGTCATTTTGTTTCTCGCTAGTGTTGCCAGAGCATGAAAGGGAAGCAGCAAACATTGACATTGCGACCTGACATGTATGTTGTAAGAAGTGAATAAGGAGGTTTTAGGGATGAGGGTTGACTGTCCCATCCCATAAAGGGTCAAAGTGACCCAAAAATCATTCTGAAGTCTGATTTGATTAGTCCAAAGGTGCAGACATCACAGCTAAGCATTGAACCATGAAACACATTCCATGTATTTATAGTTTTAAATACAAATTTCTGCTGTGGTTCACCCAGACTAGGAACTAGAATACCCTGCTCGTGCTCTGGGAAAATTGAGGAATGGCAAAATCGCTATAGAGCAGGTGTGATAGGCGACACTAGTCAGGCGATTTCTGGTCAACCACTGACTAGGCAGCTGAGCACTTATGGAAAAGTGTCTGCTATGTTGCTGGTTCATAACGTTGCTTAAATTTACAATCTGATAATCTGGCTGGAAATTGAGAATGATCACAGCAGGTAAAATAAGAATCAATTTTATCTCCACTTCAAACAGCTGCTCATTGTTGCCTGTAATGTGATTCTTTTTCTGCTTCCCTCCAGAATACACAGTATTTATTTTTGGTAATCATGACATCTGGAACTCTTCTCGCAAGTTATCTGATCCAGCTCCAAATCTCTTTTTGATTCTTTATTAGAAATTAGCATCACAGCACACGGGACACTCCCATAAGTGCCATCTCAGTTTATGTAGACTCATAGTCCATGTCGGGTGTTGATTACGTGATCTTCGGGTCTTTCCAAAAAGACTACTTTTCTCTCACCTCTAGACACTCTTATTTCTGACATTCTTTGTATGTGAATGTTCTCATCCTCTTTAACCTCATCTTCATTTTGCAATGAATTTATTACTGCCTTAATCAAGCCAGATCTCAATCATTATTTATGTGCTTGTATTTCAACCTGTTTGCTCGATCATTCTGTTATGTAATCTTACTATGCCTTGTGTAGTATTTTGTCCTGTTTCATTTCATGTGTAATATAATTTTGTATAGCTTTGCCATGTGACATTGGTTATCATTTCCTTCCACAGCCTTCTGGTTTATTTGTGGTCAATGATTTCCGATACTGATGTTCTCTAATTCTACAATACCAGATTATTGAGCATATTCTCTCTTGATCTTTCCTTATTCTACTTGCTCTTCAACTTGCCTAATTTCATGTACAATGTAATGTTATTGTATACATACTTTACCATTACAGATGCAAGCTAAAATTAAGAAATTATCGTCGTCATAGATACACTTTGCTAAAAGACATGGACGGGGAGGGTGGTAAGGAAAAAATACAGATGACAAAAGGTAAGCGTGTTTACTGATATGTATGTCACCTGTTTGTTTCCAGATCTCTGTTTGATATCTCATATCATCATCATCAGGTGCCATGCCGGCTGGCGTAGGCGGTCATGGCTCTCCACAGCTCTCTGTCCACAGTATTATGTATCAAGGTCATTTTTTTTTCCTTGCCGTGCCAAACTGTCTAATATTTTCTCACGTTGTCGCCCTCTGTCTCTGTTGCCTTCAATTTTGCCTGTTGTGACTATGTTCTCTAAACCTGCCTGTCTCATGAAGTGGCCAAAAAAATAAAATTGCCTTTTTCTTATATTGTTGATTAAGGTCCGTTTTGCATTTGACTCTTTCAACACCTCTACATTAGTTTTTCTGGCAGTCCATGGTATTCTCAGCATTCTTATGTCGCCATGACTTTCATCTTGGGAGAATAATGTGGTAGTTTCCCGTTGCTTTCCACATCCATATGGGGGATATTCATTTATAATATTTTGACAATATTTTATGTCGGGACAAATGGTTGCCCTGCCCTGCCCAGTTGCAGATATTCTGATATTCAGATATCTCATGTAGCAAGACAAGAATCCCATATTTCTAAGCAGCGTGTAGTCCAGAGAAGGGAGTTTGTTTACTGATGTCATGACTCACCCATATGTTGCCAGAATGCTTCTGGATCTTTCTAGAACACAGACCCTACAAGATTCCCAAACAAAATGTAGTCTAGTTAATGGAAATTGTTTCTGATATGCACAAGTCACCCATGTGTTGTCAGTAGTCGAAAAGAAAAGAAAAATTTGTAAAATTTCACCTGTCATGCATGTCACAAGAAACAACTAATGAGGGTTGACCACTCCATCCTGTAGAAGGTCGAAGTGGTGCAACAATGTCATCATCAAATTAGATCTACTGAGCAGAAACAACACGGACAAATGAAATTAATGAGAGGGGGGGGGGGTGATTTATTTTATTTTCCTTGTTCAGAATAAAGAAACTTGGATTGAAATGTGGTGTTGCCAGATGTGAGTGCTCTGTGAACTGAAAAGAATATTGGAACTGTTCATTATTGTGCAATGGTAGATATACTCAAGTAGAGATTGAGACACCTATGGTTGTGTCCAGAGTGCAATAATAATGATGATCAGACAACTAAGTAAGTGGTATGTAGGAATCAAAGGAAGAGTTATCAACCAAGACAAAACAAGAATACTGAGTTACTACATGTTGAAGGACATATTGAATAAGAGATTGGATCACCTATGAACATGTTCAGAGTGCCATGTTGATGATCTGATGACTAACTATTAATTATTGGTGTAACTGTGGCAGGTCAACTCACCCAGAATCGCGGAGTCTTCAGAGAATCCATAAGGAAGACCACGTTCTGGAATGAACATATCACATGATGATCACTGAACTCTTGATGATGATGATAACTGAACAATCTTCTACTTTGTTCATTCCCAAACCCCTGCCAATCAGCTGCATGCAATTGGGGGGAAACCGGGATGTGGTGCATCTTGATTTATAGCATGACTGTGATGTATCAGGTTTCAGCACAACAGTTATGGACTCTGGTGCCTACGTTTTGTGAAGATCTAGCATTGAAGAAGTAGGGTTTTGGTAGCTCTTGTTTGCTAACCATGTTTCTAGCAATCAGCTGAGTCACTGATCACTGCAGTTTATATGTCTTACTCAGAAGATTTATCCCAATATTGCAGAATGAAAATATATTATGACTATATATATTATACACTATATACACATATACATATACATATATACATCATGGGGAATGGATGGACAATTGTGTCTTTACAGCTGGTAAACAAATGCCAGTGTAAAATCTAAAGTGGACTACTAGACTCAAAAATTTACTAAAATTTCCAAGATAATATTACCAAGATAAAATTGGAATGCTAAAATTTCACACATGGTTATATGTTCCATGGGAAAGGCAATGCAAGAATACTAATATGCAAATAGAACTGCAGGAGACTGCAGTGTCTCCTCTCTGGATTTTCTGTAGGGGTATATCCATCCATAAATCATCAGGGTCACAGGGATGCTACTTTGGATGCGTCAACACACAGTTCTCCAGCGATTTCTATCCTCAGTGATGCAGATGAGTGGAGGAAAATCTGGACCTGTCAAACCTTCAACTGTACTCTGCAGTATTATTTTTGAAATGAAATCATGTCATTCATAGTGGGGATATATATATATATATATATATATATATATACACACACACACACACCCTTTTATTATATACAGAACCCAACCAGAAAATGGACTACCATAATGACATGCAATCTTATCTTTATGCAAATTTGAAACGGTTGGGATGAAGACGCACACTTGGACAACTTAACAAAAAATATCCACAAAGATATAAGTTAGCAGATATGCTCAACAGATATGAGTTATTTGAGAAGAAATAAGACATAAAATTATGTTCTTTTTTATAATATTGACTGACCTTATACTGTCCAGTGTTTTTGCTTTATGTGCCAGTCCTCCCAGCATTTAGACCTTTCCTTTAGGCACAGATAAGTGGTGCAATAACTGCATAAAAATTTGTGTCTTCAATTTTGTGACCCACTGATGAACCAATATTATTACAGCTGTCATAGTATAGGCCTACTTATGAACAATATTCGCTCAGGCTCACACAATCATCTATTTGCATATCATATTCAGAATAATCGCTATCTAAATCTAATTCATCATCCTCTGAATCATCAAACACAAACTTTGTTTTTGAATGCACACAAAATCCTGATTTTATACACATCGTTTTGGTTTAAAATATGAATCAAATTATCAACACATGTACACCATTTTGTGAAGCAGCTATCCTACAACGTAATTCTTACATGGTAATGTCAGTAAAATTTGTAAATTGATTTATTAAAAATAATTAATATGAGGTACTGTTTTGTGAAATGGAAATACTGAATATTGCTATCTCGTGGCATCAATATGTTGTGTAAATCCTGGACTTTCCAGATGTTTTGTCGTAAAGGTTAACATGCATTTTATCAGTTCCACTGGTAAGTTTGACCAAGTATACTCAAAAAGTTCACCATGGTAATAATCTTCTGGAAGCTAGCAGGCATCACTTTCAACAAAAATTGTGATTGTTGGTACTACAGGCAGCCTGTCTTACTCTCATTGTGGCTGAGTAAAGTTAACATCTGAAAATGGGATGAAAGTTTTCTTTTCCTGAAGAGTGCGAAAAATATTTTGACAAGTGCTGCATGTATGTTCATGCATTTGTGTGTGTGTATGTGTTCGTGGGCAGGTGGGTTGAATGGATGGATGGCCCTTTTCATCTTTTAGATGGTTTATTTAGCAGGTTAAAATGTTTAGGTAGGGTTTGTTATAGAATGAATAAGTTACTGCAAGATGCAGGTTTTGTCTGTCTTTCAGAAGTGTTTCCAATGTTTCTGCAACTTAGCATATTGCCAACCTCAATGTATCACAGTCTTTTGGCACATTTCTCCAGCAATGTATTTTATAGTGGCCTGGTCTGCTGATCATATCAAGGAGCTTAATGTCAAGTCCAAGACGCAGGATTCGTATATTCCATGTGCTGAGTTTGAATAGTCTGTGTTTGTGTTACCTGCTATGCCTGAGCAACTGATGTGAGGAATATGTCTTTCCCATTTTGCATAAACTCCCTTTTGTGTGTGTGTGCGTGCGTGCGTGCATAGAGAATGACATCTTTTTTGTAGAATGTTGTCTTCGTCATGGATACTCTTAACAATTTCTATGTAAGGCCAGGCAAGCAGGCCTGCATTGGCCAGAGTTGTGCATACATTCTTCGATGTCGCTGTTCCATCGTCTTCTTGGTCTTCCTCTTCTGCTCTCACCTAGCACTCTGCCCTCCAGAATCAGCCTCTCGATACCATCATGTCGCTTTAAGTCTCAAAAATACTGTAGCTTCCTTCTTATGATGGTATTTAGAAGCCACTCTTCATTTACTTTCAGTAATTTCAAAATTTCTTCTTTTCCTCTGTCCGAGATATTTGTAGGATCTTTCTGTAGCACTTCATTTCAAATGAATTTATTCTTTTGGATATTGTCTACATATATTGACCTTTTGCATCTTGTAGATGTCATTTAACAATAATAAGAAGCAAACCGTTGAATATTTTCTCAGAAATGGTAACTTTTCAAACCATCATATCACAGCTGTCTTTATACTTCAGCATTCGTCTTCCACGAGCTCGATGGCCTTCAGCCAGTTCCCTGAAAACTTTTTTCTCATTTTGGGATGCAACAGTTTGGCATTCTTCCGACGTGACCCAGCTAATGTAAACTATTTATATTGAGTGTTTCCATAGCAGATGGTAGCTGAGTGTGGCGCAACACTTTCATGTTGATGATTTTGTCGTGCCATTTAATGTTGAAGATCTTGTGGAGACATCTTAAATAAAAGATATTAAGTCTCCTCTCATATTTGGTATAGGTAGTCCATGTTTCAGATCCGTGCTATAGTGTACTCGGCACGCATATTTGATAGATCTGTATGTTATTTATTTGATATTATATATATATTATATATAAATACACACATGCACAATGTTTTTTGTCTTATTTTTGTACAGGTAAAATTCAGAATAGCAGTGTTATGATGTCTGAGTCAGATTTGTCTAGCGATGAAGAAACTTTATTCATCAGTCACAAGAAAGCAGCCAATGGCATAAATGGAAAAGGTCCAATTGGGTCAAAGTCAAATTATAAGAATGGTCTAAAAACGTGATAATTATTGGCAGTTATTCCAGTGGCTTTAAGATTCAGACAGTCTTTGACTAATTCATGCAAGAATATGGACCATGAAGTTATTCTGTGACTGCATTGAGCAACATTATTGATCATATAGCTTGTCTCTTTGTGATTCATATAATAATATGGAACATACAGTTTGTGACTACATTTCACAAAATTATCAATGTACTGTTTATTCCGGAATTAGTTTTCCCAACAGTACACATCAAACTGTTTATTACATGACTAGTTATCATAACAGTACATATCAAACTGTTTATTAAATGACTAGTTCTTCCAAAAGTACAGAACAAACTGTTTATTCCAGGACTAGTTCTCACAACAGTACAGATCATACTGTTTGTGAAATGACTAGTTCTCATAACAATACAGATCATACTGTTTGTGAAATGACAGTTCTCACAACAATACAGATCATACTGTTTATTACATAACTTGTTTAAATGACATTCTGAACCATGTTGTTTATTCTGTGACTAGTAGTTTACACATGGTTTATTTCTAAGTAGTCCTTACAGACCCAGATCACACTTTTGAGTATACCGACAAATTGTTTTTAATAATTTATATTCCACATTCTTATTTTTAAAACAACCAGTTGCCATGACAAGCAAAGAATAGATCCCCGAAGCGACACATGTGTACAAGACACAAATATTTCTCTAGTTGACATTATTCACTTTGTGTACTATTGGGCCATGGAAACCAGCTTGATAAAGTGGTGTGCCGGAGAGATGCAGATGTATAAAAAACACTGTTGGTATAAGTGGAACACTTTTCTGTGTGATGTTTGCGTGTCAGCCCTTTCCAAACTACAGTGCGGTTACATGGAATAGATTACAAAATTGTGGAAATTGACGAAAGCATGTTTTATCAAATGAAGAGCAATGATCGAAGAGTCCTTCTTGCAACAATGAATTTTGGTGGGGTGTGCTGTGAAATAAGCCAAGTTTTTTTTAGTGGAAGTGCCGAACAGAAACACTGCAATGCTCTTGCAAGCCATTGCTGCTAATATGCAGGTGGGATCTACAAACTACTTCATCTCAGGGAAAGGCTACAGGAGTGCCAATATCATGGCATGAGGATTTAATCACTATCCAGTGATATAATTTTGTCAATTCAAAAAATGTTTCACAGTGAAGATAGTGTGTGGCAGTGACAAATGGAGAAATAAAAATACAGCAGCACAGCTAGAAAGAATCTCAAAGCATTCTTAACTGAGTTTATGAGACAAACTAGCTGGAAAGGATCCATTTGATACAATCCTTGAGGACATAAAGAGTTACTCTTCTCTGGTGTGTTCGAGAGATACGTCAGCATTGGCTATATGATACTTACTTGATTGCCCAACTGCAGAGCAAAGAATACAAATGTGCAGGGCAAGGGACTACCTGCAAATCACCACTGATAAAGAACACCCTCTACACCCTAAAATTCTCAAAGTGAAAGGCAGTTGACATAAGAAAGGAGTCATGGATGGGATGCACAGAGGAAATTATACAAAGTGTGTGCAGGTTAGAGGATGTGTTACCTGGTGCGGAATAGAGTCAGGCGACCTTAGATTGTCCGACAGCCTTCAATGTAGTAATAACACTCAATAGAGAATGCAGGCAATGGTGTCTGACAGTGGTGGAGTCGGAGGTGCTGGCTCTGATTGTTGAGAATTCTAGGGAGGGTAATATGATTATATATACAGATGGATCAGTTGAGAGACACATCAGGAGTGCCTGGGCCTTCACGGCTCAAAAGTGGGGGAAGACCTTCATAGAGGATTGTGGTACATTCGCTCAGATGACAAACAGAATGACAATGGAGATTTTGGCAGTAACTAAAGCTTTGAAATGGGTGTGCTCGCAGACTGTGACACATGCCTGTATACTCAGTGACTCAATGAGCATGATTGTGAAAGTGCAGGTAGGGTACATTCGGGAACAATAGCTGAATGCGATGAAGATTTTCTGTGTGCATAAAGTGACTTTTATTTTAATGCTGGGACATGCAGTCTGGGTTAATGAGAGAGAAGATAGTTTGGTAGCACACGCGCCTACTATGCTTGTTGGCAGATTGATGGAACTTGCAGATATTTTGAATGCTCTACGGGAAAGCACATGAACAAATGACTGTGTAAGTGACAATGACAATTGTTCCTTGACTAGAATAATGAAGCTTGGTTTGAAATGTGGTGTCGCTAGAAAGGGGTGGTTTCGTGGGCAAAGAAGAATGATGGTCTTTTCACAGCATACTGGGACCGTCGGTCAACTTGTAATAGTGGATACACTCAAGGAGAGATCTGAGCACATATGGACTTGTTTGGAGTGTAGTTACGATGATCCAACGACTAACTAAGTAAAACATGTAACCATACATAGTAAAACAAAGTTACTAAAAATCCATACTTGTTCACAAGTAGTCACAGAAAATATGAGCAGGTTTGAATTATTATTAATAAGTATGCAAGATAAACTATATATTTATATATGACTAGTTCCCACAACAATATGGATGACACTGTTTATCCCATGTCTAGTTGCCACAATAATATGGACAACACTGTATTCCGTGACTAGTTCCTACAATAATATGGACAACACTGTATTCCGTGACTAGTTCCCACAATAATATGGACAACACTGTATTCCGTGACTAGTTCCTACAATAATATGGACAACACTGTATTCCGTGACTAGTTCCTACAATAATATGGACAACACTGTATTCCGTGACTAGTTCCCACAATAATATGGACAACACTGTATTCCATGACTAGTTCCCACAATAATATGAACAACACTGTATTCCGTGACTAGTTCCTACAATAATATGGACCACTCTGTGTTTTCGTGACTAATTCTTACAATAATTTTATGGACCATACTGTTTATCCCATATACTCTATATCTAGTTCCAACAACATTATAAGTAACATATGTATTTTTCTACTAATTCCTACATCATTTTAGATCACACAATATCAAATGTAGTGTTTTAAGTGGTATAAGATCATTGGATTATGTTCTGTACAGATACTAAACTTCATTCCCTTGATTTTATTGCTTATTATGTCTAATGACCTGCAATATGATTTTACTTGATTGTACGCCGTCAGTAATGGTTATTTATTTTTTACATGTGCTACAGAGTTGTTTTTAGAAATATATTTTTACATGAATTGTATATGTCAATTGATATTTACCAGTACCAAGTGTATGTGGAACAAGTCATGTTGCTTGTTTCACTTTATGAGGGTTAGTTGTTACTTTTCAATAAATGCATATATTATTTATTTGCAAAGTGTTGTAATGATATTGTATTGAATGAATAAGGGAAAAAAATAATGTTTACAATTGTAATACTATGTACATAAGATATACACTGGAAGCCAAAAGAATTGTATGTACTTGTGAGACATGCTTTAATGAATGTTGCCATCACTACTACTATGTAAGTCTCTTAGTTGCCATTACTACTACTATGTCTCTTAGTTGCCATCACTACTACTATGTAAGTCTCTTAGTTTCCCTCACTACTACTATGTAAGTCTCTTAGTTTCCCTCACTACTACTATGTAAGTCTCTTAGTTTCCCTCACTACTACTATGTAAGTCTCTTAGTTGCCCTCACTACTACTATGTAAGTCTCTTAGTTGCCCTCACTACTACTATGTAAGTCTCTTAGTTGCCCTCACTACTACTATGTAAGTCTCTTAGTTGCCCTCACTACTACTATGTCTCTTAGTTTCCCTCACTACTACTATGTAAGTCTCTTAGTTTCCCTCACTACTACTATGTAAGTCTCTTAGTTTCCCTCACTACTACTATGTAAGTCTCTTAGTTGCCCTCACTACTACTATGTAAGTCTCTTAGTTGCCCTCACTACTACTATGTAAGTCTCTTAGTTGCCCTCACTACTACTATGTAAGTCTCTTAGTTGCCCTCACTACTACTATGTAAGTCTCTTAGTTGCCCTCACTATTACTATGTAAGTCTCTTAGTTGCCCTCACTACTACTATGTAAGTCTCTTAGTTCTGTGCAGGCTACCCTGTGTCCTTCATTGTCATATTTTGTAGGTCGTCAAGTATGTTTTAGATAAGAATATTGACAATACAATGGATAGTAGCTGAAAAAACTTAAAATTTTCACAATTTAATAGCTGAGTCAGGTAGAATTCTGACATAGGTGGGTGGTATTTACATCCAGAACAAAGATCAAACCAAAGATAATGGATGAGGGAGGTATGAGGTGTTTACAATTTAACCCCACCCCCCCCCCCCCCAATGGAAAGCTAGAACATGACTTTTACTTATCAAGAAACAAGTACTAAAAAGATAGTACAATCAAATCTCATTATAACAACTTGGTCCAGACTGACAAAATAAATATATATGTAATAACAGAAATGTGCTATACACAGTACAAACAATAAAGAATAAATATAATTGGGGATTTTGAAAAGTGTTATATAGGGAAATTTGTTATAAAAGGTTGCAATATAGAGAGATTCTACTGTATAAATTCCTTCCCTCAGCGTTATTCTAAATAAAAGATCCATACCTCCACCTATTCCAAAGGAAAGGAAATTATTTGTAAACATAGGAAACCTCCCCTGATATTAATGAAGTCATATCTATGACCTTGATGATAAAATAGAACATTGATTTTGTATGCATTTATCACATCACTGGTTTCTTATGCACGACAATGGAGTTATCAGCTCCAAGCTGGTGTTTCTCTGGCATTCTTTTTCGATGGGTAAATTTTTCCAGGTGACTGACTCATTGTAGCTGTAGAGTGTAATGCCAAGATCTAGACAGTCTTCTGAGAATTCTCGGAGTCACAATAATAATCAGAAATTAAAACATCAGAAGACTAACAAATACAATATCAATCCTGAATTATATCATAGGACAACTGATTAAGTGGTTTTCACATGCTTCCAGACTACGATCAAATAGTGTCACTCAGAAAGCATTGCTATAAAGACACGATTAATACAAAGCCAAGAGCAGACCATGTAAAAGATGGATTACAGAAATAAGAACCAATGAAAACAAACATATATGAAACACACAAAAAGGCCATCTCTGTAGAACTTTTTTTCCCCATCGCTGCAAAATATAGGGGTTAAAGAGAAAACAAAGTAAGGATGGGCAAATGACGTTTTTTTTAATTAAACCATCCACTTACTGAAAATGTATCTACAGCCCTGTTTTCATTGGTATGCCATCACCAGACTGACAAAATCATCACCTTCAGTGTCATCTTCTGCACTCTGTAATAAAATAATGTCTGCTAGTATTAAGTCTGCCTTATCTCTTATTTTAATTCTTCTTCAATACTGTGCCAGCAACCACAACATTGCCACCAATGAGTCTGCTCTTTCATTGCCTTTGACCTCTGTATGACCAGGGCAGTATATTGAGATGGACTATCAAATTGCTACAATTCTGTTGTACATCCATCTAGTACTAAGGTCATCTCAACTCCCTTATTTCCCTAATTCATTGCATCTCAACCTATGTGAGATCACGGACTGGTAAACATTTTTTATGAGACCAAGGCCATGTCCAAACAAATTCTATTTACTCATAATTGACATTACAATTCAAGGAGAAGCTCTCGTGGCCCAATAGACATGTTGCTGCCACCCATAGGTTGAGAAGCACTGTCCTTAATGGTTAATCACAGATTCACTGCCAGTTATCAACTCATTGACACCAACTTGACAATGAGCAGGACATGGAATATCTAGGAATAACCCATTAACAATGTTATTCAGAGTGAAGAAAGGTATTAACTCAATCAAAGTTATAGCAACTGCAAAAATTTCCTGCTGCTTACAAACATTCAGGGCTGTAAATACGTCTCTAGTAAGATAATTGGAGGGGTTAACCTGAAAAGAAAGAAATTGTCATTTCCTCCTTTTCATTGGCAATTCTTTCATAATAATGAGATCTTGATGACCTTCTTTTGGAGAAACACCATTGGAGAGTATAAAGGCATGGACAGACAACATCAAGGAATGGACAGGGCAAGATATTTCCACACTCATCCCTATCGCTGAGGATAGAATCGGCTGAATGACTCTGTGTGCTGAGGCATCCAATGTGGTACCCCTACAACCCTGAAGGGTTACGGGTTTATTGATTGATTGATGGGCCTTATTATTATATTCTCTATTATGGATTTTGGCCTTAGTTTGCTGACACTGTCAAAGACACAATTGGATATATTAGAAACTCCAGATTATGGGTTATGGTCTTAGTTTGCTGACACTGTCAAAGACACAATTGGATATATTAGAAACTCCAGATTATGGGTTATGGTCTTAGTTTGCTGACACTGTCAAAGACACAATTGGATATATTAGAAACTCCAGATTATGGGTTATGGTCTTAGTTTGCTGACACTGTCAAAGACACAATTGGATATATTAGAAACTCCAGATTATGGGTTATGGTCTTAGTTTGCTGACACTGTCAAAGACACAATTGGATATATTAGAAACTCCAGATTATGGGTTATGGTCTTAGTTTGCTGACACTGTCAAAGACACAATTTGATATATTAGAAACTCCAGATTATGGGTTATGGTCTTAGTTTGCTGACACTGTCAAAGACACAATTGGATATATTAGAAACTCCAGAATTGAGGTGGCACTGTGACGCACTAGAAATATTTTCATAAGAATGTTAGACTTCTGCTAGATCTGCCACATATCATGGTTCAATTTTAAGTGATGCACATAAAGGAATATTTACAGAAGCACACAATGACCACCATTCTTCGTACCATTTTCTAGATAAAACAAAGGGAAGATGTGCAGAAGGCCAAGAATGACATAAGATTGATAATATGTACTTGCTGCAGTGAAATTTGATTTGTGTGCGTTATTATGCGTATTTCCAGTGATTAGCATAACTTGATTACCCTGTTCCAATCTTAGCCTCATGAATGACATAACTGATCAGATTTTGTTGTGAAGACATATTCTTCTTCTTCTGCATTCATTCTCAAACTCCCACCATATCTCTCTTGTAGTAGGACAATGGTCCAACTTGATTTCCAGCAGGATGTAATCCAGAAAATAGAAATTCATTGTGTTGCCATTTTATTTGAGCCAATGGCCCAACACATCCGTCTTTGGTGGGAAGACATATTATCTAATAATGTATGATACCATGGTTGCAGATGCACTTCTCTGCCTGGTATCTCCAACTTCATTACCAGTGATTGCTTGGGCAGAACTGTGGTCCTGCTCGATGTCAGGGATAGCCTGATAAATCTTAGTTTCCAGCTTCTGTTGGCTGGACAAAGTCCATCTCCACTTCAAGAAGTTGGCTTCAATAAGGATTACAGATTCCAAGGGTGCTAGACTAAGAGGAGTATGGCATGGGTTGTACCAGCGATGTGGAAAGCAAAACTTGAACATTGAGTAACCACCAGAAAGAAAGTGCAGAAGAGACAAGGGAGATAAAGACAGAAATTTCTGGGTGGATTGTCATAGTGGCACAACTGAGATGTCACCAACTGAACTTATTAACAATGCAGGAGACACAGAGTTGTGGAGAAACATATTGCCTATGTCACTTAAAATGGCACTTGATTGATTGTTTACACTAAGACTGTTTATCATGTAAAGCGGTGCATAACTGGGTAAATCAATTTTCACAAGGACTTGCATCACATGCTAAGGAAGCGCTACCAGATCATCTTGTTAAAATTGCAATTGCACAGTTGATGGAGATAATGATTTCAGCTGGCAGACAAATAATGGTAGACAGGGTAGCAACTGCAATATGGGTTCACATAGTTCAGCCAAGAGCATAATGCTTGACTAGTTGAAATTTTGGAAAGTGTGCTTGTGATGGGTACCAGGGGAAATGACTGACAAAAGATTTTTATACTGCAGGTATTACAGCACTGATAAATGGGATAAGAAGATAAATGTTGGTGGCAATTATATGAAGAAATATAGGAACAATATCAGTTTAAAATTATTTATTTTTTATGTTTCTGCCATATTTATTTATTTTTTCTAGCCAATTTGTGACTTACTTATTGACTTTGACTTCCCCTTCTATATACATATGCACAATTGCAAGTGGCAGTAAGGATTTGAACCCGGTACATTGGCCATCACAGACTATCTCTGTATCTCTATGTCTCAGAGCCAAATACACACACAGATATATATGTCATGTGACGTATTCCTTCCAGAACGTTGTCTTCCCAATGAACTCTCTGAACCTCTCTCTGTCTTGGGCGACGTGGCTTGCATTTTCTAGCGATGTATTCATGTTATCTTTAATGTCGTTAGTCCATCGTCTTCTTGGTCTGCCCCTTCTCCTCTACCCAGGTACTCTTCCCTCCATTATTTGTCTTTCTAAACAGTTATGTCTCTTTATATGACCAAACAGGCGTAGTTTTCTTTTTGTTATTGTGTTTAGTAACCAACACTCTGGAATATTCAGTGTGTTTATAATATCTGAGTTTCTGATTTTATCCTTCCATGATATTCTAAGTATCTTCCTGTAGCTTATATATGTACAGAGATGATATGTACAGAGATGATAGAACTAGGAGTGACCCAGAATACGGGGGAAAAGTTTGTCCTCTGAAAAGATCCAAAGATCACAAAATCAGCATCTGACTGGAACATTGAGTGAGTCTGAACATTTTTGGATGGCTAATGAAACAGAAAGATGAACACTTAGGAGAATGTACTCTGCTCTAATGCTGATTCCTAATCAGGAATCCAGTCATGAAGGTTGATGTTTGTATCTAACAGTCCAAACATCATATGACAAGATACATTTGTGTATTTGTTTCTGCTTTATATTATAGTATTTGGAATTTCAATTCCAACAATATTAATATCTGTACTTGTGATATATTGATAACAAATTATTTTCATTTTATCCCATCTAAAATTTGATGGTTTTGTTACTTGCAATATATAAACTATTTATTCTCATTGCAATTTTCCATGTGATCTAACAGTGTAGTTCATCATTTATATTGTAAATAATATTTGTGGCCAGAGCCTATTTCCATATGTATTTTATCTATTTGATTAGTAGATTTTCTGTTTGTATGGTCTGTTTTAGTAGTATTATTTCCTGTTCGACTTGTCCATTTTAATCTTATATCTCCTAATCGATTGGTCTGTTTGATGTAGGTCTATAGTCTGTTGCGTCAATGATATATCTCTTTGGCCTAAGCGGAGGAGGTCTGTTTAACTTTGAGTTGGTACTGTCTGGGATGAATTATGTATTGTAGGTCTGATTATTGTAATGTCTGTTTGATTGATCTATTGTCTGTCTTAATGATGCATTGTTTGATGGTATTGGTTGTTAATGGATTAACTTAGTGATGTGAATATTGTCTATTTCATAGATGTTATATGTCTACGCATGCAGTCTGATTCTTGTATAGTCTGTTTGATTACAGATTGATCTATTTTCATGAGATTCTTGGTGACCATTTTCCTTTCGAAAATCGCCACGGTGAAGGGAGGAGGGATGTTTTGGTTGAATTCCTAGTACTAAAAGTCATGTTATGATTTCCTGGGGGAGGGGGAAGTAGAACCATTCCCCCTTCCTAATGTATGGGTTTTATCTGAATGATGTATGCCTAATGTCATTGGTTGATGTATATATTTTCTATATAGCGTAATGAATGTGTGGCCTTAAGAGGAGGCTGTCTGTTCAACTTTTTCTTTAGCTGGTACTGTCTGGGATGAATTATCATCTGCGTTTTCTCACATTGTCAAATTTAATGTCAATGCTTGGAACATATTCAGAATGAGGACATGTATATATATGTCCTAGAACATTGGTGTTTGCAATACAGCCTGGGGAGCCATTTTTACTGACCTTCCACAGGGCCAGATAAATGGAACACATTATATGGAACAAAACAGCAGCTTAAAAACACATGCATATATTACACAATGGCATTGGGTCAAAGGACATAAGCTCATGGACAGCTGGATCAGCAACCAACCAACCAACCTTCCAGGCTGATTAAAAAGTATTAGGTACACTGAAATCTAAGCTCAGAATAATAAAAAGTCCCATAACCTATTTGTAGTTATGTGGACATCAGAATTTCATAAGTTCTAAGAATGTTGCACTTAGTCTATACAAAAAACTTGTGACTTGATATTATAGGAAACACCGTAAACCATGTTTAATTTTTTTAGAGATTTCGAGAATAAATATATGTCGATGCCTATCGAAGTTTGTGTTATTTAGGCTGAGATGTTTTTGGGACAGTTCTTAATAAAATAGACAAATTTAAATATTTGAGCACAATTATTACTTCAGATGGTAGATGGGTCTCTGAGATAAAAAGTCGAACAGCACAGGCAAAAGCAGCATTCCAGAAGGTGAGGAACATCGTGTGTAATAATTCATTATCAATAGAAGTAAGAAAGAACATACTAAAATGTTACATAGAGCTCATACTGTTATATGGTAGTGAAGCATGGACAATTGACAATATTGCAAGAAAATATCTGGAGGCCACAGAGATGTGATTTTATAGAAGAATGTTAAAAATATCATGGACAGCTAAAAAGAGTAATGCTATAATTCTACAACCAATCAACTCAAATAGAGAACTCATTAACTGTATTAGAAGACGACAATCACAGTTCCTGGGTCATGTCATGAGAAGAGGTGGTCTGGAGAACATCATAACAACTGGAAAGATCGAGGGTAAGAGAGACAGAGGAAGACAACATGAGAAAATGTTGGAAGCTTGGCATGATGCAGAATCATGAGAAACTATATTTAAATGTATTACAGACAGAGGACTGTGGAGAGACATGATCGCCTATGCCGGAAGGCATTGTACCAATGAATGAATGAATAGAATAATATTATTTATCATCCTTACCACACTAAGCACCTCGTGCAATTGCAGTCATCACTATGGCTACAATAATAAATAGGCTAAACTATGCCTAATGATTATGGTTGACATCCATTACATAAACATTTGTTGCTGTTACATACAAACCTACGTAGTGATCATGAGCCTATAGGGCGACTACCAAAAACAGACGCTATGTTTTATATTTTCTCATTGTTGTATTTTAATACTAAAACAAAATGCAATTGATTTGAACACCATTATATATTTTTTATTTCTCTCAGTTCATTCTTTTACTAAAACTTTTCTTATTTCGAATTATAATTTTGTAAACATGATGGCAAACAAGAGGTCCTTAGATGATCTGAGAGCAAATGCAAGCTCGTAGATTTGGAGGGTGGGGGAGGTTTTGAAAAATTCCGCTTCCCCTTTTAGCAAATCATAATGTGGCTTTAAGTACTAAGATATTGGCCCAAAAAGTGGGCCAAAAATATTATAACACAAGGCAAACATGTATAAGTATAGCAACAATAAGTATAACATGTTGCCTAAGACATTTTCAAAATAATTTGATCATTTTCAGGCACATCAATTAGATCAACATCCTCTATGAAGATTAGGTATGATTGTGATGCCTGTGCAAACAAAAATATGATAAAGTGCTAAGTCTTCATCAAGGACATGAAGGAAGTTGAAAGCACTAAGAAAGGTGAATCAGGATATCAAAGTTAAAAGGACAAATCAGATCATGAAGATGAATACAATTAGAATATATGCTTTGAAGAAAAGGTACAATGGTCTAGCAGTTAGGCTGTGCACTTTCCAGGCTTCAATTGCAAAAACTCCAAAAGAAAGGACTTGGAAATGAAGCTCATATTCACAAAATCTTACATAGATCCTACAAGTTACTATTGTTACTAATTTTGTTCATTAATTACTCAACTATTATTTCTTGACCATGACTGCACAATAATGCTACCAATAATTATACATCTAATGGGATTTAGGTTGGGGGGGAGCGGTTCATGGGGGAAATGATACAGCAGAAATAAAAATCTCTACTTACCAGTCTATGCACATGAATAATATCTCCCACCCCCCCACACAAGCTGCTCATAAAACTAACTAAACACATCACTCTTTGCATATAATCCATGCTAGTTTTATCATATTTTGAGCACAAAAATACTTTATCATACATAAATAAGACATTTAACAATCATACATTAAAATCAGTTTTAATTATTAATTGATTATTGTTGAATTGCAATTTTCAAGGGCTGTCTAGCTGTAGTATTTGTAATGGTGTAACACTATTTTGAAAAATGTTGTCCAAGTAACTACTGTTTGAGTTGTAGGGGTGCCATCAGCATACAAATCCCTCCAAATACTTGTTTGGTCATAGGGCTGCCATACTGGAGATATTAACACAAAAATCCCTCCAAACACTTCTGCCCTAAGCCTTTCGGACAAATGTAGAAAAATCATGTCAAGACCATTTTTTGATATTGTCAATCCAGGATTTCTTTGTCCGCTTCTTCTTTCACATTCTCTGTTCCTTGTACAGACCCCTGAAAACATACTCCAGGACTGTCCAGAATGCAAAGAACTGCTGTCATAGCCATACTGGTCTGAACTGAGACAAAAACTGGGGGAGCCACTAGTACCTGAAGAAAACTGGGAACTTCATCTTGGGGACTGGCCTGAAGATCTAGCAAGACCAAAGAATCCTGAATGCAAGAAGGAAAAAGACGACTGTTCCTTGAAAAGTAGTTTTAAACAGTAAGTTGTGTCAGAAACACTACTTGAAACTTCAAAAGAACTAAAACAAATAAAAATAAAGTGATAATTAGCTTCTTGGCCCCATTCTACACAAAGCTCAATCTGGTCTACAGACTGAATAAGGTTGCCCATCTCTGTTCTAGAGACAACTCCAACAATGATGATAAGTAATTTTTTTTAGATTTGTATCAGTGACTTTAACTCTGTCTCCGTAACCTGCCTTAAAGTTTTCCTGCTATGCCAGAGCACATTTTTTTGAACATTTTTAGTCATTTATGGTAGTATTTGAATTTTTACAATTTCTCCCTCACTTTTCTGTCCATGTGAACAATTTTAAATTCAAAATATTCAGAAAAGGATATGCAATAAGACTCCGTTTAGTTTGCTTGCTTACATACAATAGTGTGCTGGTTATGAAAAATTTAATTAAGAAAAAACAAGAAAATATTGGGGGAAAAACAATCGAAATATTTACATACCCAAGCTTGGATCCCAGAAAACTGAATCATAATCCATTTGTTTTGAAATAAAACACATCTGCATATCTCCTGAACCATTTTGTAATGCATACAAATATTTATATATAAAGTATTACTTATAAATGTCACATTGTCTTGATATCAGCAAATGCATACAAAATATGCATTTTCCATAAACTTTTCTATTCTTTAGGCATACATTTTGGTGCCCAAGACTTATATAATGCCTTATATAATGGTCTGAGTATTAACATCTAAATGTATTACTCCAAAAATCATGTTTTTTAATATAGATAATGTCGATAGTCATATATATTGCATTGGAAAAGCCCCCTCATTTTCATCAACACTGAATCAGAATTTCCATCAAAGTGAGATCATAATAATTATTAGGCCTATAATTGCCATCTTATCTAATATCGGCATCATTACCTAATGTATTAGGGTTCATTTCCAAAGCCTAACTAGCTGTAAAACATTGAGGATGTCTAGATTTCATTACTTCAAATACAAGTAGCAATAAGTTATGCAAAATGCAAATGTTAACACGTGTGTTTATATGAAATTAGTGCTCAAATACAATCTTTATTATTTCTAACAAAGAATATCTTTCTAGATCAGTTATCTCTGGAATGGAAGTACAGCAAAAAGGAACAGTTTATTTGATTTTATGGACATCGTGATGTTTATAATTTGAGATCGTAAATTTGTATTAAAATGTAGATTTAAGCGCCTCAGTGGACGAGAGGAGTTAAGACATTAACAGACTCATGCCAAAGTATGTGACTTCACTATCATCATGTGCCATGCCAACTGTCGTAGGTGATCATGAATCTGTACAACTCTCTATTTCCAGTATCTTTTGTCAGAATTATTTTTGACTCTTTGCATTCCACGATAGACTAATATTTTTTCACTTTGTCATCCTCAATCTCTCTTACCTTCTATATTGCCGGTTGTAACTTTGTTCTCCAGACCTCCCTGTCTTATAATGAATCCAAAAAAATAAATATTATCTCTTTCTAATATTATTATGTAGGCCAAAAAGTAGATTTTTTCTGTCGTAGAGATGAGGAGGTGTTTTAAAAATCATCATGTACATGTGGTGGCTACAAAATGAGATTTTATTATGCAGCCACAAAGTTCCCCCACTCCCTAACCATAGGAAGACATGCAATAATAACAGACAGTTGTTGATATAAGTAGTTCTCAGGATGTAATTTTTATTTGTATTCAGTTGGGTAAGATCACTTAATGAATTTTTATTGTAAATTAACAGGTCTGATTGACTTATCTACACTTTTTGTAGAACTATGGGTGTTGAGTTTCTTGAAGCAGATGACAAAGAATATGTGATTTACATTTCTGGCTATTCACATGTCTAGATTTGTTTATCTTCAGGTGAAACTTCCTATTTATGCCACATTCTCTTTCCAATTCTAGAAGTTTCTGCATGATGTATCATTGGCTGTCTAGTTGCCATTCAACTGGCGGTTTTTTTATTTTTTAAATTAAATTTAATTTCAATTTAATTAACTCTTTTGGGGACTTTTTTGGTTTAACCATCTGCCTTGTGATTAAGAGACCATGTGTTTGATCCTGTGTCACAACATCTTGTTTACAAGTGCCTTTTTTCTGAGAATCCTAGGGATTATGTCTTGTAGCTACAGAGTTATTTGCTATGAGTAGTACTTTTTCTGCCAAAGACGGATGTGTTGGGCCATTAACGCAAATAAAACGGCGACACAACGCATTTCCTTTCTCTAGACTATATCCTGCTGGAAATCTAGTAGGACCATGGTCCTGCTGTATGGGAGATCAAGCGGGAGTTTGAGAATGAGTGAAGAAAAAGAAGAAGAAGTAGTACTTTTGGCAGTCAGGGGTGCCACTTCATTGAAAAAATGTGAAATACATACAGGAAAACCTGTCCAATTCAGTCAATGCATTTTTAATTAAATTTGTTGATCCCTGAACTATATGAACTCTAATCTATTTACCTACTCACATGTCTAAACACAATTCTGCTGTGTTCTGATTAAGTTGTACCCTGTAGTTTGCATCTGTTTCATTTGCTCAGGATTCCAACTTACTTCTAGTAGCTACCGGTACACTTACGTCTAAATTTTGTACCCACACAAAAATATTACAACCTTTTTTAACAAAGAAATAGATATTGTATGTGATAAATCTGAGTGTCATAGCTTTTATTTCTTTGCAAGTGAATAAAGATTATAAATATGTATGCTATCTTATTTATTAAAGTACTTGAGTTAGTTAAAATTTCATGAATTGAGATTAAATGATTTATTTCAGTAAAATTATGTTGTTGAACATTGTCAATATTTTTGTTGCTTTCCTTTTGAAAGATCACCTATTAAGAATTCATTGACATTGCTAAGCAAATGGTCAATAGGGGTGAAATGATGATGAAATAATATGTTTAGCTATGAGCAGGTAGCATTCAGACAATAACAGAAGTTCTTTACAGTTGAGTAACTGAGGTGACACCCGGACTTGTGTATGGTTGTCTCACAAGCATGGTTGCATAAAGGACATTCATAGATGCATTTTTAGTCCCAGAATTACCACATCCTGCCAAGAACACAACGCAGTATTCTGGGCCATGTCTTCTCCTGGGAGATTTGTTAACCTATCTCCAATTATACCACATAAAATGTTTTCCGTCACCTAGGAGTCTACTACAAAAGGACAAAGCTGCAATGTCATCTGGCCTGCATATCTTAATTATCCATGGGGATTCTTTGATAGAAGACTAAAAGTAAACAATTGAGACAAGTTGTGACAATGATGATCTTTTCACAGGTTGTCACATCATTACCCAACTTTCTTTAGTCATCTCCTACAACCTGCCTGGAAAGAAGAAGTGATCCTATTCTATGTGCCCTGAATTAAAAGTGCAGGCCCTGGTTGCCACATGGTAACAGTCAATAGGGAATAAATTATGAAATTTCTCGGGGATTAGTGATTAACTGAACCGTTACCTTCATCAAGTACCATCAAACCCATAGATAAGGGGCCACCTCCCCCCCCCCCACATACACATAAACACACAGATAAGAGGACTCTCTCCTGTTAGGAAATTAGAACATGACTTTTAGTACTAGGAATACAACCAAAATGTGGGTAACAGCCCCCTCCCTTTAACGATTCTTCGTGGAAAGGTTATCAACTTTCTCATGAAAAAGATTTACACGTGAAGACAGGTGAATTACTTTTGAATATTTTTTTAGTTGAACTGCCCTTTACTGAAAATGTGTCTATGACCATTGTAATCCCCCTTACTGGAGATCTGTCTACTGTCCATGTTACATATGAATATTTCTGTTTAGAAGAAGCAGCAACGGATTTGTCTATGTCATTGGACTTATTTTCCAAGCAAATTGCAAAGACTGTGGGGACTAACACACCGAAATGAACTGACACATTTTCAGGCACTTGGTGGAGGACATGCTTTTTTCAAATCAGGAAGAACCATCATGTCTAGTAATGGACAATGCATCCTATTAAAATTCAGTATTACAGAAAGACAAAGTACAAAATGCATCTATTGTCTATCCCTATGTGGATGATGGTCAGAATATCCACACTTGCCATTAAGCATAGGGGTAGTGACTGGGAGCTTTAGTTGTCTATCCAAGGCCAGATGTGTCATCTTGGCTGTGTTGAATTCGTATTTGTTCAGGGTTGTCTCGATATTATCTATCCATCTTTTTCTAGGTCTTCCTCTGGTCTTGTATCTGGCCTTGCTTCTTATGTTATATGTTCTTGTTGGTAGTTGGTTATGGTTCATTCTCATAAGGTGTCCAAACCATTTTATTTGTTGTTTTCAGTGTATTCTACAAAATGCATTGAATACACAATATCAAATTAGGACATTTCTTTCTAAGGAAAATATTAGCTTCGATGGCACACATTTAAAGCCTCAGTTGTTGCAGCTTGTAGATAAGACAAAGGTGTGTCATATTGAGTAGAATATATTCCACAGTGAAAGGAAAATGAACTCACATACAATGTTGAAAAGTGCATGCCTCATTACAAAGATGCATCATCTTATTGTTCTTCCATGATCATACTGAAACTCTTGCAATTGAGCAGTATTAGTCCAGAGAACAGAATGCATTTTGCCAGTTTACATCTTAATTTTGAGATCTGTACCTTTCGACTTCAATATAACGTCTGGGTTTGACTTTCCTGTGGGATGCGGCAGCCAGTTTCTTCGAGTCTCCATAGTTGCTGCGACATGTGAGCCTTTTGGACTGATATATCTGACCAGCATTGCTTCTGGGTTACTTTGACCCTATAGGCCTTTGAGATGGGACAGCAAAACTTATCCCACAACCTCCTTAGTCGCCTCTTAAGACATGCATGTGTCCGCCTAATACGGATCTGTCGGGCCATTAGCGTAAATAAAACGATGACAAAATGCATTTCCATTCTTTGGACTACATCTTGCTGGAAATCAAATAGGATCATTGTTCTGTTACAAGAGGGATCCAGTGGGAGTTTAAGAATTAACGATGAAGACATGCATGTAAGGTAGCAGTGTTGCTAGTCTTTGCTCACCTTTTGAATCACGGCAACACGCAGGCACTTTATTAATTGTGTACACTGTACATAGTAAATTTCTGTCAGTTCTGATTAAGTTGTTATAATGTGATTTGGCTATTGAGTATTGTATAGATAACATCAAGGAATTGTTTGGACGTTATTTTTCTACAGTCCTCCGAATGGCTGAGGATAGGCCCTATATTTGTTTGGAGAGCTTTTCCTGCTGACATATCCAGTGTGGCACCACTATGACCGTGATAGATTATGGGTATTATTATCATACATTTTCCATCCAGTGGTCATTCCTTAGAGTTAAAGTACCTAGGAAGTATCTTCACAAAGGACAGATGACTCGATAGAGAGATAGAAACAAGATGTAAAATGGCAAATGCTGTGACATACCAGCTGCCACCTTGCTATTGCACCCAAAAATCAATATGGTAGTAAAGAAACAAATGATTAAGAGCATCTTTATACCAACACTATGCTACTACTACCAATGCCAGACTTGGCAACTGAAATCTACACGTAAAGATCAAGACTTGTGAAATAAATGGCTAAAGAAGTCTATTGGAGTCTCAATCACCAGACTCGACAAAATGCACCTTAAGAATGTCAGAAAGATAATAGGTATAACACTATCCATCGAATATATAGAGGAAAAGACAGATAAAATGGTTTAGACATCTTATGAGGATGAACGATCAACTTCCCATTACAACTTATAACAAGATGGAATTAGAATAAAGAGCCAAGGACAGACCATGGAAAAGATGGATAGATAACATCAAGGTCATCCTGAATAAACAAGACTACACCTCAACCAAAGCAACACATCTAGCTCTGGAATATAAATTATATCTCATCCAGAAACACCTACGTTCAACAGCAAGTGTTGGAGCTACGATAGCACTGCCTGGAAATAGACAATAGGAGTTATGGGCCATTCCTTTTCTTCATGCACACCTTCATGCTGCATTACCACTCCTCACTCCTGAGTTGTTTTTTTTCCCAGATCTGGGCTTTTTTTTTTATTAGACCAGGGGATTTGGGTTATTTTCTTTAAAAACAGCTTTTTTGTCCAAATTCTTAAAAACCATTTATTTTATTAAATTATCGCTAATTGTTTTGCAATAAGTCCTGTTGTTTGTTTTGCGTTCGCTCCATTGTAACCATCAAGGATATCCGTGCGATTTCCGCCGGAAGCGTGATTACGTTGTGGCACCGTTATGCGCCGTGTAGGCCTAGCACATCCGATTTCGGCATGCCTTGACAATTCGGGTGGGCTACCCTTAACCTGTGTCAGCCTCTATATCTGTCTCCAGGCACGCGTAGTGGCGACTCTTCGCCCAGACGATTTTTGCTCTCGTCTGACTCGCACGAGGTGTTCCACTGTCTATGAACTTGCCTCGTGTAATTGGACGTGCTGTGCCTGTGCCCATTTGGGTACTGAACCGTTTCTCATCCGTGAGCCTGGTTCCTTAAGGGGAAGAACTCAACAGAGGAGTTGGACCCTGGCTCTTTCGCCCTCTTAGCCGTGGTGTCGTTTAGTGACATCGTGTACCCCTTGTCCAAGTTCGAGTCTCACACCACGCGTTTGAGAGCAAGGCGTTCTCGAGCTGAGCGTCCTTGTCCCAATAGCGCCTGAGCCCATCAGGTACTGAACCCTTTCTCTCTTCAGGTGTATTTCCGGTGTAGGAAAACCTGACAGTAGAGTTGGGCCAGGGCTAAAATCGTTGTCTCTTTTGTGCCTGAACCCATCGGGTACGGAACCCTTTCTCTTCGCGAGCATATTTCCGATTTAGGAAGGCTCGACATCGAGTTGGGTTAGGTCTTCTTGCTTTTCCGAACGCCAATGATTGGGTCTTGGTCTCCGTCTGTAAGCAGCACAGGTAACTAGAAGCTCGTCTCGAGCTGACGGAGCTTGTAGTTCCCCTGTCCTAGGAACTTTTCACTTTCTATTTGCAGTTCGCGCTGCCCTCTAGCACTGTTCTGCCCTTTCATTGAACTCAGTATTAAATCTGTTTGTCTCTCGTCATGCATCTACCTTTACGTGCATTTTACATTGGCCGCCCCTCCAATGTTCGGACTGGACTGACTAGCTTCACTGTATGTCGACATTGTCGCTATATGTGGTGATGCTGGTGGTGTCGGAGATATTGTCTGTCTCTTATGCAGTCAAATCTTTTTCCATCTGCTACCTCCACATTCTCGGACACGATCCCCAAATGATTTGGCGAGAATCATCTCGAGCTGCTGTATTTCTGTTTCCAGTGTGCCCCGCGAGGAGGTACATTTGGGATCTTGGTTATCTGCTAACCCTGGGTCCGCCTAGAGCAATGCGTTCCCTTTGCACACCTATATATATATATATATATAGTTGAGATTATGAGAAGACTCGCAACTGCAACACTTCAACACAAATGAGAAAGATGTCGCAAAGTAGTAATATCAACACTACGTAACCCTTTTAACAATTGTGTAGCAGTGTGGCGCTGCAGATATAGCATGGTCGTAACGGGTGGGGGGAGTAAGTCGAGGTCAGACATACAGTCTCCACATGCTAGGTTGCTGTAAGGGTAGCCGACCCAACATGGACAAGGAAAACCCTCCAGAAAGTAGCCCAGAGTAATGGTTGGATCAACAGATAGTGTAGCTAGATGGGGAGCTCACTGACCACTATGAGTGGCAAAGGGGAAAGAACGATGAATAACATAAGTGGTGAGAACATGGAAAGTAGGACGAGGAATCGTAAGTAGAAGAGGTGAAGAAGGCATGGGTGGATCAAGCCATAGAAAGAGATTGAAGGAGTTGATGGCGAGGGATGCAGATGAACCAACCAAACGACGAACCGTAACACATTCATACCGTATCCAGCCGCTCCTTGCTAGGTCCCACGGCGTGATCACCCACCAGCACACCAACCATACGTGGCGGGTCTCCGTACCCCAGCCCCATAATAGAGTGCAACGGTGTATATGAAAGGGACTAGGGGGAAGATGGAAAGAGGAAGGGCAGTGAGAAGGTATAGAGGAGCAACAGAGAAGAAGAAGAGCAGGTAGACGAAATGTGGTAGGAGTTTATTGGAAGTAAAGCTTGTCGTTGATGCCATGTGGCTTAAGAGATCTGAGAAGGATCAGTCAGTTCTCTAAAGAGAAGCGTTGCCGGTCACCAGAGTGGCAGGAGACCAAGCCAGTGACCTGAATTCCAGTGCACATCGGTGAGAGTTACTGTTAAAGTGGAGGGCCACCTGAGTAGAGTCATGGTTACGTATGTCCCGCAAGTGTTCAGCAAACCTATCGGCTAGAAATCTACCCGTCTCGCCGATATACATCAGATTGTATCGTGTGTATGTAATAGCGTACACGTCATTACGGGAGACATAGAAAAAAGAGTGGCGGATGTGGAATACAGACTTGTAAAACTGGATGGATGATGTACGGGAGACAAACGGGCACGTGAGACACGGGCAGTGGAAGAGGGGAGGTGCCAGCGGGAGTTCCCGCAGGACGGAGGTGAGAGTGTATCAGGGTATCACGTAGGTTTCTGTCTCTGCGGAAAGCCACAAGCGGTGTGGCGGGAAAGGCCATTTGGTCAGGGGATCAGATGAGAGAATCGAGAAATTATGGAGGAGGATCTTAAGGACTGGGATGATATGGGGATGGAAAGTGAAGATCAATTTGGGGCGCGTGGTGCGTAATATGACATCAGCATGTGAGATAGGGAGGACATCCTCCGGGTACAGGCGGCGGCGGAAGAAATCAAGCATGTCATAGGCATGCTGAAGAAATTCAGAATAGTCCCGGCAGAGGCGACGGAGACGTTGAAGTTGAGAGAAGGAATGGAGTCACGGCGTGAACGAGAATGAGAAGAGGAATAGCGAAGGAAGCTATGAGAGTCGGTATGTTTATAGTAGACAGAGGTGGAAAGAGAAACTGGAGCAATGAAGAGACCGATATGGCCAAGAAAGTGACAGAGGAAGCAGAGATGATGGACGTGAATTTAATAGAGGGATGGAAGTTGCTAACGAATGAGATGAAAGGTCATCAACAGGGCATGTCCGTTAACAAAAACCGGTGTCAATGTAGAGGCGGTAGAAATGGAGAATCGGTCCCTGGAAACTGGAGAATATAAGGTGTTCAAGATGGCCCATGAACAGGCAAGCATAGCTGTGACCTATTTTAGTGTCCATTGCTACACGGCTGATCTGGTCAAAAAGGTAACATCAAACTCAAAGGCGTTCAAGGTAAGGACAAGTTCAGCCACGTAGGTGAACTAGGGTAGAAGTAGAATGAATGGTGAGGGTTCTGATCAAAGAAGAACTGAAGGGCGATGAAGCCGTCGTTGTGTTGGATAGAGGTGCAAGTGCTCTCCCTGCGTCCATTGGGCCCTCTCCCACCTCCACATTTCTTCCCTGTGTGACGTATCTCCGTTTTAGTTTGGGGCCTGCGTCGATCTACCACTTTCACTTGCTGCATCTTTATTTCTCGCTTTTTATTCTCCTTTCTTCTCATCTCGTTAATCTGTATCTATAGGCAATTTGGTTCCAGTCATGGATACTAATTACTCTTGTTTGATGCGCGTTCTCCTAACTTCCTGTCTTTGCTAATTCGGCCTTTGTCCGATTTATTGCCTGTTATTGTTCGAAGATGTCTTTCTCGCTCCCGCGTCCTCCAACGGGTGGGAACTGACCACTGTCTATTATTTAATCTTACATATCTGTTCATACTTCCTTTTCACCGCGAGTATTATCGAGATAAATATCTTAAATTTATTTTATTTTGCTTGCATTATATCTGATCTATTTTCACTTTTTCTGTGTACTTTCCCATCCTTACTTATCACTAACTTCCCCTCATAACCTCTTTCCCTCTGTCATGCTATCTATCTTTGCTTTCTCCGTCGTCCATTCGTTATTGTTCCTTCTTCCCTTTTCCTTCCTGCCTATCACTATGTGTATCTCATGCAAGATTTGTTTACTGTCGTTTTTTTTAGTTTGTCAAAATGAAGGCGTTTTAGTCGAAACGTCGCCTGTCACTGTGTCTCATTGTTAGCTTGTTTTATCGACTTACTTTGGTAACACTTACCTATTTTTGTATATTTTGATATTTGCCGTGTTACCCCAGCCACACATTGAAGTTCAGGGCTGTTACCTGACACTGGAATTTTTATCCCCTGTGTTAATATATATGGACTATATGTATTTAGTGAACATCAGAGAAAGAAGAAGAACAGCAGAGAAGCCCAAGGCGACAATAGACATATGATATATCTGACTGTTTAAACATGTCCCCGGAGGAGGCAGGTCAACTAACTCGCCCAAGATCGCGAAGCGTTCAGAAGGTCCATAAAGAAGACTACGTTCTGGAAAGAATATGTCACACAATGATGATGTATTTAATGATGTGCATTTGGTGCGTATGCCAGACCATCGTCTGCCAAAGATACTTCTCTATGGTGAGCTAGAGAAGGGTATACGATCTCAAGTTGGCCAAAGGAAGCGCTACAAGGACTCGTTAAAGAACTCACTGAAAGCCTTAGAAATAGACCACGATACATTGGAAGAACTTGAACACAATAGATCTACATGGCGTTCTAGAATTAAAAAATAGCGCATCATCTTGTGAAAAGAAAATAAATGCAGCAGCTCAACAGCGGGGAGCAGCTAGAAAGTCACGGATAGACCAAGATCCGTCTACAGTCGTCATTCCATGTCCAAACTGTCCAAGGAAATTTACAGCTCGAATAGGGCTCATTATCCATCTAACGAACTCATAATCAAGGACATAACTAAAATTGAATTTTCAAAAGTGGATGTAACAAATGGTCATCATCACTTGTGATAGACGAACAACAACAATTTACTGATGTATTTAATGAAATAGTCGATATTTTCTGCGTAACTGAAATGTTAGAATCTACTTCCGTTTGCTCGCTTTTGGAAATTCTTCATAACGGAAAGTTAGTATTTAAAACTAAGAACTGTAGATTCAATATTAATAATTATTATACACAAACGACGACTGTAAGGACAGTCTAAATATTAATTATGACTGGAACAAAGACTCTTTGTACTATCTGTAATCTAGTGCTGAACTCTTACGAACAGTATGTTGTACACCAAGCAGGTAAATCTCACAAACGCAGGGAGAAGTCTGCAGCAAGTGGTGGCGGTGTTCCCCCAGCACAACCAGTCACAAAAATAGGTACGTAGTCGTAAGGACTTCGTCTTAGCACTACATCAACATTGTATCATTAAACCAGCCAACCTTGCATTATTAATTTTGTCATCTGCAGCAGCAAATATGTTAAATCAGATATGTTGTGGCTACAGAAAATGTTTGGGGTAATCACAATGTGAAGAAGCAGGACCAAGAATGAAAGGATGCAAATGAGCCTGTATAGTGTATAGTGTATTGTAAGTGTAACTTCAGTAGGGTCTACTAGACTACCTACATAAAAAGACAGCACAGACGAAATTGTTATGTCATTTCACTAGACTTCCTATAGATAACATTCCCCAGAAAAGCAATTCCAGTTATATACAGTGGAATCGTGTGGATGGATGCAGTACTCAAAATACAATATCAAGAATAACACAGTTCATCCATTCCCTGGAGGTGTAGCCAGTCTCATAAAACCTGCGACCACCAGGTGCCAGAGTGTTCCAAGATATCTCATTCAGTTTGATCTCTGGAACAAAAGTTTTCTGCAACGATAGCATCAGCCAATAATAATAATAATATCCACAACCCGTCAGTGTCATACTGGTGCTATGCTGGATATATCAGCACAAAAAGCTCTCCACAGAACTCTATCCTCAGCCATTCTGAGAAGTGTAGAAAAATCATCTCCAGACCATTCCTTGGTGTTATCCGTCCAGGATTTTCTGTCCTCTCCTTTCACACTCGACTGTTCCTTTCAGAAGCGAGTCATGTCTCATTACATGTACAAGTCAAACAAGTTTGTGCAGTTTCACCATGTTTGGCAGTGGCGAACCTGCAAGTTGTTTGTTTGCTGCCGGAAAAATATATTTGTTACTCCAGTGTAGCATCTCCATGGGCAGAATTTTACTCGGTGGCACCCAAATCCTCTCATTCCCAAACTGACCAGTGAAAAGCCATTATAATGGATGTATAATCTTACCCACCCTAGTTATAAGTGGATCTAGTATGGTGGTACCTCCAGTAGCATCTTGCTGTATAATATAGTAGTTTATACCGTGTATATAAGAATACTGCACAGTTTAAGCTTTCAGTTTTTAAATTTGAATTGGCATTATGATTTATTTGTGTTTTATAAGAAGGATACATGGACAGAAGAGAACATCAAACTACTGCTATGTTTAAGTTGGATGTTATCGCCTTTACTGAAAAATCCAACAATTCAATGGACTGTCTGTAATTCCTGGTGACCGTACCTTCCTCCTGCAGCCATTAGATGTCTCTCCTAACAAATTGTTTAAGTTGATGACTTTTGGCAAAATGGAATGAATGGATGGCATCAGCCGATTTATATGTGATGAAGGGTGAAAACATAAATAAAGTTGTACCTTAAAGTGACAGAATACAACCACCACGCATTACACCATCGTCTAGATGAGTCAAAGGGAAAACGAATCAAGCATGGCAGATTATGGATGGCAGAGGCTGAAGACATACTGTGAAGAGTATGTGAATTGGAAGGAATAGGAAAGGGCAGTGAATGGGTGGAGGTAGACACTGAGAAGAAATTACTGACTTAAAGTAATAATACAACTAGATAAAGCGTGTCAAAAATGGACGGAGCACTTATGGGAATGTCCCACGTGCTGTGAAGCCAGTTTCTAATCAAGAATCAAGAACATAAATAAAAGCTTACCACAATATCTAAGTGGGTCAAAGAATCATGGTCAGATTTTCTGTCAGAAATAATCGTCCAGGTTTTCAAAATGTGCTTCATAGGTAATGCAATGGAAGGATGTGAGGACAATGCAGATGACAACAATGTGCTGGTAGACCCAATCTTAGAGACTGATCATACCCACCCTGGTGTTCCAGTGACAGGATGAAATTCATGAACTATTTCAGAATTCAGACATTGATTCCGACTAGGATTTAAATGATTCTTCGTACATTTATGTTTTTTTTCCAGCGTTAATGATATTTGATTGTATTCTGTGTTATTTTCTTTTACTTTTACTGATAATAACAATATTTTTTAAAATTGCGAGCATATATAAACCTACATCAGTGGCGAAAAATATATACAAGAATTCTTGTCTTATATTCGGAAATAAGTGGTAGGTCCTGTGAAATAGCAAAATAATGTTACTCACCTTCGCTGATCTGACTTTTCATTGGTCACTTTGAGTCACCAGGATATGCAAAATATGGATCAGTTATATCCAGGATGACCAGACATCACAGTTTTACCTGAACCACATCAGTTTTGTATTGTTTGTCCCAGTGTCCCCCAAAAAATTAATTGGATGGGCACAAAAATGTCTCAGTTAAAAAAATTAGGTGTATCATAATAATAGTTTAATTTGTGCTGAAACTGTACATGTTGACATATATGCAAACTATTTTAAAAGTTGACTACTTGATTATTAAGAACAAGATGTACCGTAGTTAAAATTGTAAAAAATTTGCATCAAAAAGTACTATACTTCAACCTAAATTCATTGGCCGTTTTGGCATTGTGGCTTATTTTTGGGTATTTATCGTTATACCCAAACGTTATAACGTATCGTTAATTGGTTTCCCAAGTTTTTTATTTCCAAACTCTGATCACCCTGGTCATAGCCAAAATGAGTGATGGTGTCACCAATCTGCATGATTTATATCTGAAGAAGGATGCACCTGATGGTGATCTTATGCGTCCAACAGAGAGAAAGCAGGCCAGTGTAGAATTTCAAATGGACAATGAGGCCTTCAGATTGGTGAAATTGTTGAGATACACGGTTCCTACATTTCACACATTATTGTTGCCCAGGCAGGTTTTATGGAGAAATTGCTTTGCCCAATTAAACTAACCCTCACTTGGCTCTGTTGATTGGTTCCAAGGGAAAGGCAATACCAATATGCTTGGAAATAAGTAGATGATGCATTAATATATCGTCAACTGCCTTAGTCTTCCTAGATATTCTGTAGGGGTTTACTCCCTTGATCTGAGGCACTTTTGTGCTAAACCGCGAGGCAGTGGGGATTTTCTGTAGAGGCTGACTGCTTTAGCCTAAGACACTCCCTTGAGACAGTGGATGAATAAGTAAGACAGGACAAAATTGAGATGAGATATGCATGCAGTGAATGATTTTATTACAAGTGACAGGTTGTCCCAACATAGAATTGAGAGCCAATGTTCTACAGGGAACAATGGGAGCTAAGTGAAGTATTGCTTATTATTTTGTTGTTAACACATGTAGTCTATATTCATGTGCAGTGATCACATTTCTTTATGTGTTTCATATTCCAGTCAGACCGAATACATTTATCAACTTTGTTACTGGTCAGAATCAGGATAGTAACACTCAAGAGTCAGCACAAAGTACTAACCAGGTAAGGCTGAATTTAAAATAGTTTATACATAGTCAAAATCCATTATAATAACTTGGTCTGGACAAAATACTTATGCAGTAACAGAAATTCCCTATATATAGTATAAAGAATAAAAATAATTGAAGATTTTGAAAATGGTTGTTCATTAAGTAGTTAGTTATTCCTCTAGGGCCAAAGACGACACATAAGGCAGATGTCATAGATTTCCATGTCTCTCGTTTCATTGCAATTTCCTTTAGATCTTCATTGTTTCTGATACCGATGGTGAAACGTTCCCTTGTAATAGTTCTATGTAAAGTTTCTTTTGGTCTTATTATATGAATAAAAAATATTCATCAGCCCTTATTTGTAGATTTTTTGATGTCATGTATACGGTTAATAATTACTTTTAAACAATAATAGGTATAATATGGGAAGGGGGGGGATGCCTACATTACTTAGCTAGCGGAACACAAATTAATATTATAATATTAAAAAGTTGCAATGTTGCGAAAAATGAAATGCAATAGTGGCAGATAGGAAGTGCTCACATAAATATCGATAACGATGCAGTACGCATTAGTCGCTAGGACTGCTGCTGAATGCATTGATCTCAGCGTTACACAGGTACACACTAAAAGGGTGACCCCCCACACCCATATGATGATTCGTTTTATTTCATCTCCACGAGAAATCTCTGATAAAATGAGCCATTTTGTTTTTATGTCAACATGGTTTGCTAGTGATCTGATTTCCTGAAAAGCTGCGCATACGATAACAAAGATGGAATGAGACCTCTTCCTGTATTGAACCAAAGAATATATTTCTAAATAACGCTGGCGATCTAATAAGTGTATTCTCACAATATAATGGTAAATCACAATTTAAATGTTGCTAACCTCTGTATTAGATGATGATAATGAACTAATCCCTTTTAGTTATGAGCATGTAGCTTTGACAACTTATAGCATTTGGACATGAGATGAATGTGTATGGAGTAACCCAAATACAATGAAGTCAATCCTCTACACTTTTTTGAGCCCATGTTGAGCTTTTTAAAAAATTTGTAAACCACTTTTCTGTTCATACTCACATTTGCCGTGTGTTACCCCAGACACTATATTTCCAGCTTTTTGGGTTATCCCTGACACTCAAGTGATTTATCTCTAGACCAGATGCCCTATTGTAATATTATAAAATTTGTTGTTTCTAAGATTTCAACATAAATTTCCATTTCTTAATTTATTACAGGACAAATGAGCGCCCTGAACATTATGTTAAAATCTGAAATCCATTACATTAGATGTTGATGAAATAATCCCTTTTAGATTCTTCTTGATTCTTGATTAGAAAACTGGCCTCACAGCACGTGGGGCATTCCCATAAGTGCTCCGCCCTCTGTTCCAGCAGCCATTCGACTTGATGGTGTTTCGAGTCCAATGCCGCAGAAACAGACGTCGACATCAGGGCACAACTCTGGCCCTTGTGACAGGTTTCTTTGTTCCGCCCACCCACACCGTGCCTGTAATTAGTTCAAGCACAGCATTGGCCTGTCGGAACAACATGGTAACTGTTATCGAAGGTTACGACTATGGGATTGTATAGATGACGTGCCATGAAGCTTCTATAAGAAGATACCCTCAATATAAAGGCATGTCATCTACTAAGGTTTTCTGTTGCATGGTTGGTTTGTCTAGTGAGCCATTGGTGAGACCCACAGACGCAATCACATCACCCTTTTAGATGTGAGCAGGTAGCTCTTGGCAGCCCATAGTCTTTCTGACAAAAGGCTCTCAGTTGATAAACCGAGGCTTCACCCTGACATATCTCAAAGGCATGGTTGTGTTAGGGAGGGGTGGGGTTTATGGATGCATGTTTAGTCCTAGAAGGGAGGAATTGTAGTTTCGAAAGCATTCTAGGATCATCAGGTCCTGCCAGGTGCGCATCATACATTTCTGGGCCAAATAATTCATCATTCTGTCACATTAGTTGACCCATCTGCACCAGTGACATACCTAACATTTTCTGTCACCTAGAATTCTGCCACAAAAATATTAAAGTGTATTGTTCGCTGGCCTGCATCTCTTCTTCAGTCATGGGGATCGTTTGATAAAAAACCAAAAGTAGGAAATTAAGACAAGACATGAAATGATGATGGATTTTTTCATAGGTGACACGACAGATTATCAGTCTATCCCCCAACTTTCCGTAGTCACTTCCTACGACATGCCTGGAAAGATGACAGTGGCCCTATTTTGGTTGTCACATGGATAATTACATCAGATAAATAAATGAAGAAAACTGAAGAATAAATTTTGTGCGCCATTGAGTATCTAATTTCATGTTCTTCGGTCCAGGATGTAGTTGGAAGTTCAGATGCTAGTCAGACAGATAACTCAACACACAATGGCTCAGGTGATGCAGTGCCTCAGAATAATGATGGGTTATTCTGCAAAACATGTGTTGTCAAGTTGACGTCTCAGTCTCAGGCAGATATTCATTATTCTGGATCAAAGCATAGAAGAGCAGTTGCACTGGCAGGTAACTGGTGTTGGTGGTGTATTTTTGTGTGTAGTATGTCACAATTCAATATCATGGTCAACATATGTTTGTGAAAGCTTGAAAGTATTAAAAACACCCAGAGAAGAAATGAAATTCAATTGAAAATAAATGTCTTAGAAAACTTATATATTGGCTTGGATGAGTTTAAGTTAAACAAGCAAATTAAAGAGAACACCAAACAACAATATATTTCTATAACAATGAGAAAAAATAATGATGTAAGTATATCAAACATGTACAGTGAAGTCTCATTTAACAGTTTGGTCTGGACCAATGGAATAATATAACTTTGTGTATACAGTATAAAGAATAAATATCATTAGGATTTTGAAAAATGTTTTTAAATAGGGAAAATTGTTATAAAAGGCTACTATAGATGGATTCCACTGTACTTAGATTGAATAATAGCAGGCTGCCACTGAGAGCATTAAAATGGTATTAGGTGGCAATAAAGAACAACCTAGATAAACTTGTCATATTATCATATTATTAATATAATATGATAATATATCACTGTGACACGAAAGAATGCCACCAACTGACACTTATTAAGAACACAAGAGAAAGAGTTGTGGAGAAACATGATCAACTACACCACTCAGTATGTCACTTGATTGATTGATTGATTATTGTATATAGCACATTTTGGTTATTATATAAATATTTCATCTGTCCACATCTTTTTGTTTTATAGGGATTCCACAGTACCACTTTTCACCAGCTTCATCAGTATGGGTCTCTAAAATAATATCAGACTGAAAATGCTGGTTTCTGTAGCCTGTCGGTGGTGTATGTAAATAGTGTGTGTGTGTCATAGAAGTGACCACACAGTGTTTGCGCTAGTACATAGCTGGGAACTGTCGCATACATTTCTATAAATTATCACAGAAAAGAGACTTCCGGTAGTGACGTCCATTGATGGAGGGTGTTTCTCTAATCAAGTCTGGGTCATTCCGTCGATTGTTGGATCAATCAACTAACATTGTAAAGTCCAGACCGATTTGTGTAAAAGAAGTCAGTTCATTCCAATTCTTTTTCCATTCAAATGAATTATTTTGTTTCAAATTGTGTTACAACATCGGATTTTTAAAATAGCATGTGTGATTTCGTCATCATTGCGAAATTGTCATACAGTCAGACCTAGTTACAATTCTTGTTCATTCAAACGAATCATTTTGTCCTAACGAAATTACTTTAAATGGACAACAACTTGAAAAAGTATACAAATTCTCCTATCTAGGAAGCAAATTAACACTCGACGGTGATGTTATGATAGAATACACCACCAATCTCTTGAATGGGTACCTACAGGCAAAAGAGCAAGGGGTAGACCAAAATAAACACTCAGAAGAACAATACTTAGAGAAAGTAAAACAACCAATATTCATACTATTCAAGAACTGCACAGAATAGCTTTGAACAGACAGAATTGGAGAGATCTGACCTCTGCGCTAACTTCAGCGCAAAAGGAAAATGAATGAATCACAGAAAAATATGTCATCAGTGCTTAACCAATATATTCTACAGAAACCAGAGTACACACATTTCAAAATCGAATATTATTTTAGAGACACATACCACTTCATCTTATGGAGTCTTGCTAACAAACTGTTTGTCTATTAATATTTTTAGCCACAGCTGGAGACACCAGCCAAGGTACCAAAAGAAAATTGGAGGACATGTGTGAAGTCTGCAATGTTCCCCTTAGGACAAAGGCTGTTGCTGATGCACACTATGCTGGTGCTAAACATGTCAAGAAACTGAAACTGTCACATAACATCACAAGTAAGTAGATCATATAGGATAGCAGATGATGATGATGAAATAATCCCAGTAACTGTGAGTAGGTAACTCTTGACACACCATAACATTTTTTGACAGGTCCTCCTTAGTTGAGTAACTGAGATCATTCCCGGATTTGTTTTAGGTTTGTTATCTCAAAGGCATGGTTGTGTTAGGGGGAGGGTATGTTAATCGATGCATGTTTAGCCCCCGAAAGGAGCTGTCCAGTGTGATAGTACCCTTGGACCACTGCATCCTGCTAGGAGTGCTTTATACACTTACATCTGAGCCAACTAGCTCATCATTCTTCTGTCAGATCTGTTGACCTATCTGCAGTGAAAGCACATTAGCATTCCACTCCACCCAGAAGTCTGTCGCAAAAATTCAATGTCTACATAATCATCTGTGGGGAACATTTGATAGAAGACAAAAGTAAGAAATTAAGACAAAAACATGCAGTGATGATGATTTTGTTCACATGCGACAGGTTATCAGCCTATCCCCAACAATCCTTAGTCGCTTCCTATGATATACCTGGAAAGAAGACAGTGACCCTATTCTTTGCATCCTGAACTCAAAGGCCAGGCTTCCATTGCCACATGGGCAATAGGATAGCAGCAAAATGATGAAGTGTATTCCAGAATCTTCAAGGCAAGCAGCACTTTTGGTTGATTGTAAGCAAATGTGTGTAATAGAAATGGCAGTAACCTACAGATTAAGATGAGTGTTTAGAGAGCAGTGGTACTCTCAGTACTGTTATAGTCTGGACTGTGTATAGATGATGTGAGAAAACTCAATCACTTTCACACAACTTGCTTCAGAAATTTTATAAACATCAGATGGCAATACAAGATTCCGGATACAACAGATCTGGTATTCTTATGAGCATTAACATTATTCTGATGGAGGTACAGATTCATTGGACAGGTCATGTTTGCCAGATCATCGTCTGCCAACGATACTTCTCTATCTCAGCTAAGTTGTAAACCACTAGAACATTCTGTTCCTCTAACTAAATCTGCTATGGTTTCAAAATTAATGCTGTTAAAGATAAATGATTATTCAGTGATTAATTTCACTAGCTTTATTTTTATTATATTCTATGTTGCAGATACTCCAAAAACCTCATGTCCGCCATTCAGTGTTATCAACACTCAGGCCACACCACAGACACACCCACGTTTGAATTCAGGAGTCTCATTTCCTTCACAGGTTTGCTCAAATAGTTTATAAAGACATTCATTGACTCTACTGAAGGTGTTATCATATGATATATGTAGTCCACAAAATTATTATTCTAGGATGGAAGAAATAAATTTGGGAGTTTAGTGGGAAAATTGACATTTGAAGTATTGGAATGGGAGATTAGCCCAGAAGGAGTATGAGTTTGTGACTCTTATCCCTGTGCCAGGCAGTGTTTACTCTCCATTCCAGATTAGTGTTTCTTTAGCATTTTTTTTTAATGGGGAAGTTTTCTAGGACCTCTGAGAGTCCCAGATCACTTTTATTATATGTGTCTTTAGTGTTTCTGTAACAAAACATAAGAGACAAATGGTTACAACAGAAATGAGATGTCTGAGAAAAGGCACAGGAGTGACCAGAAGACACAGAATTAGAAACGATGTCATAAGAGAAAGAGTGGATGTCATATCAATTCTACAATACATACAAAACCAACAGATACAATGGTTTGGTCATCTGGAAAGCATGCTGTGTCATTCATTAGTTTATAAAGCATATACGAAGAATTGAGAAGCAGAAAAAAGAGCCAAGGGTAGACCTAGAGTACGCTGGATCGACATCAAAGAGACATTACACGAACACCAAATAACATTATCTGAAGCTGCGAGAACAAGAACATTGTATCTCCCTCGATACCCGTAAAGGGTAAAAGAGGAAGGAAAGAAGAAGTCTGTAGTGTGTAAGACATGGGCTTCACCAAACACCTAATACATCTTATTGAAATACTATACCATGAACAACAACAAGCAGCAGTAAGAGTGGAAGGAGAAACATCAGTGGTTAGCTCTAAGAAGCAACTGATACTTGGAGGAGAGGTGAGTTACACAAGTACACCATTCTCTTATTGACATGCTGTGTTACATCATGAAAAAAAAAATTGCACAAGGGACACAACGTGATAATAATTGAAAGGAATATAACTTACGTTAATAGTTATCATAACTATATAATGAAATTTGGTTGGTACGTACATATTCTGTTAGTTTCGACCAATTGTTATAATGGGATTCCATTGTATTTCGGCATTTCACCCAGCCATCAAGTTCACATTGAATATCTCCACCTTCCGTGTGTACTTCCAGGACATATCTATCACTATCCAACCCTTGTCTCAGCACATCAGTACACTACAAACCGACTGATGCCCATAGCCTTCTACACATCTCATTCCTCTGCCTGTTTGAATTTCCTTCCATTCTCCCAACTTCGTCTCCAGTGCTTGTGCAGTTGCGAGGGCGATTGCCTCAAGAAAGCCTACGAGATGACAAATTTCTTCCGCTGTCGCCTATACCCAGAGAGAGTCCTCAGGTCTGCCCTTCTTCGAGTGTGCAGTCTCTCCCATCAGGACACCCTCTTGAACACTCTGACATCTTTTCTTCTGACAGGATCAAGTTTGTTCTCACTTTCCACCCCCATAGCGCTGAATTTCGTCGTGTCCTGCTCGCCACCATCCTTTTCTCCAGTCTGATCCCAAGATGCGGGAAGTGTTCTGTGACCCCCCCCCCTCTTGTTGCTTACAAACGTGACAAGAGATCTACTAGTCCGGAGTCACATCCAGCCTGACGTTTCTAATCATTTCAAAACATCAGTGCAAATGCTACACCTGTACCTATGTCACCCAGACCCGGTTTGTATCTTTCCTTCGCTAAAGCAACCATTACCATTGAGAAGAGCTTCACATGTGTGTCCAGCAACGTCATCTATGTAAGCATCGCGCCATGGAATATATAGGTCAAGCTGGAAGGAGGCTCGCAGTCCAAGTCCGTGAACATCTGTGTAGCAGAAAAAACCAGTTGGGTTATCCTGTCCACTCCAAGGGCATGGGCCAGGACATTCAGGTTACAGCCATTAAGTTGTGCTTCTCTGAAAACCAGACCTATCTTGCGCCTGAGAACCGCTACATTTACCAATATGGCACTCTTAAACACGACGGCATCAATGAGCACCTGTCTCATGTATGATTCTAGTTGTTCCATAGTTTGTTTCGTGTCACATGTATGTAGTCATTTTTGTATATTTCTTGTCTGGTGTTGTTTCACCTCTTCCGGTAAATTTATATTACACATGCCAATGTGAACGTCCATATCCTTACTGTCCATTTTAATCTTTGTCTTGGTGAAGGGCTTTTGGTTGAAACATCGATTTGTATGTGTTATTATGTGTGTCTTTAGTAATTAGCAAACATTCATTACCCTATTCCTGGATTTACCTGTTGGATTTCAGTTTTGCACAGTAAGTACATATTAAGATTCATTTATTTTACAACAGTAGCAGAAATCATTGTGATAACAAGATTTTCTTCCAACAGATTTAAACAAGGCAAGCATTTAGTTGTGTGTGACCAAATGACTATCGACAATGTTTTTCATTTGACCACACTTTGCAAGACCGTTAGGCTAAATTGGAAATTGAAAAGTGTCATTAAACAGCGAAATTAGTTATGTAACGGGATTCCACTGTATTGTTTTGAAAAGTGTCATTAAACAGGGACATTAGTTATGTAACGGGATTCCACTGTATTGTTTTGAAAAGTGTCATTAAACAGGGAAATTAGTTATGTAACGGAATTCCACTGTATTGTTTTGAAAAGTGTCATTAAACAGGGAAATTAGTTATGTAACGGGATTCCACTGTATTGTTTTGGGTTGTGTATCAAAATATGATGAAATTAATAAAAGAATGTGTATTTCAGACACCATTATTTTCATCTCCTACGACTCCTTTGAGGGCAGATGGTAAACCAAGCAAGCCGGTGCAGGCTGGCAGTATGTTCTTTTGTAATTTTTGTAACATCAGCGTGAATTCACAGATGCAAATGGATGCCCATCGAGAAGGTTTGTCTATTACAGCTGTTGGTCATTTTAGCACGGTTGTCAATTTTCTCCAATATTTATGCATGTTAAAAGTCTGTGGACATATGGGTGTTGAGGGTAATGAGTCAACTGATAAGCTGGCAAGCATAGCCAGTGTCATAAGATACATTGATGGATCATTCTACATAATCTATACAATTTTTGCTAATTCTGCAGTGCTTTGGTTCAGGAGAATTTCAGAAGTGTGAATCATGTTCACTCAAGATACTGCAGAATGTTAGAAAGGTCTGGAAAGACAAGCATAATATATATATATATATATGCTGATAAATCAACTGAACTGGAACTAAGCTGATCTAGGATGCCAGGATCTTAGCACAGATGGGTGGTGTGTGCTGGTGGCAGCCTACTCTCATAAGTCTCTCAATTAAACACAATGGAATCTTTATGTAGTTATTTGATCTGGACTGATGCAATATTTATGTAATAACCATACGTCACTATACACAATAAAGAACAAATTGGGGATTTTGAAAAGTTGTTTTAAAACTGTATTTTTTTCCCTTTGCAGATTTGACGATATCTTTAAACTGTTGAACTCTGTGGTCTGTTGTAATTGCAAAACAAGATCTGGTTGTGCTGTCACTTTTTTCCCTTGCTTTTTGCAATGTTTGCTCTTCCATGCACAATTAAACCTCATCATTCCACCAGGGGGGTTGATTCCACTATGTTTTTTCCTTCCTAATTCTTCTTATGATGGATGACCCATTGCAAGCATACTAGAAGTACTTAACTTTAGCTCTCTGTCGTTTACTTTTTCCCATTGTCCACCAACAAGACAATGGAAATGGTCACTGTCAGTCATGAATTTGCGATGAATCATTCATTGAAGTGTTTTTAACACTTTACTGACTAGCAATTCATATCATTATAATCTCCCATTACCAAAGGTGTATGCACATTTTTTTAAAAACAGCTACATTAAAAAATAATTTGTATAAATAAAATGCTTGACTTTTTAATGCTTTGACTTTAAAAGCTCTTAGCTTTGAAATTTTCTGTGCCATAAGAAAAAGCATTCTTAAAGAACATGAAAGCTCTAGAGTTACATTCTACTCATTAATACTGGACATGGATTTACATTACTTTCTATATATCACAAAAATCATCCTTAAGTTAATATCAGATTTTTCAAAAATATGTTGGAATTCCTCTACAACATTTTAAAAAATCCCAATGATATTTATTCTATATTGTTTGTACTGTATATAGCAAATTTCTGTCATCACATACATATTTTGTTGGTCTGGACCAAGTTGTTATAACAGGATTCAACTGTATGTGTTTCACCGTAAGAGCGTCATGGGTGAATATTTTCTCCAAAAATGTCGCACCTTTCTTTTTATAGCTGCATAAAAAAAAATTATTGTAAATATATTTACAGTTTGGTGTTTTTTGTATTTCTTGAAAAAGGTCCCAATAGAACCGCAACGTAGAAAATTGTCCTGTTTTGTTTTACTGCATGTTTTTTTATATACCTTTTCATCTAAATTTGTTCATATTTAGGTATTCCCAGTAACCTGTTTATCTTATTTTGCATTACTAATATTATGTTAGTTTGGTTATGAAACAACATATTTACCATAGATTTAGGTGTGCAAAGTTGTTATCAATGTTCCTATATTGAAAATAAAGGTAATTTTGTAATAATTATTTTAAAAAATCTTTTGCTCCTGTTCCTCATCTTTACAATCTTCTCCCGCCTCTTGTATCACAAATACACATACAAAACTTATACCTATTATTGCAGTATTCAATTCTCTATTTACATGTACAAAAATTATTTTAAATTCTCGAATAACAAAGTTCTTGCATTTTCAAACAACTATGTTTGGTTGTTTTTTGCAAAACAAATGTCTTCACCACTTTCTCACACCTCTTGTATAACACATACCAAATTTAAACCTATATTTGTATATTTTCAGTACACAATTCTTAATTTAAAAATCTCTCAAAACAAAAAAATGTATTGCTTTTTCCAAACACCCTCACAAAAAAAATCAAATTGTCAAAATAAAAAAAAGAATCCTGCGGTATGAAATAGAATGAATAATTTTAATCCAGCTTGCAAAAGGTTCAATTGAGAGCATGCCATGTTATTTCTGATTTACCATTTCTCTTTAATACTTCTCTGCTCATTCTCACAGACTAGCAGGATATAGTCCAGAGAACAAATTGGTTGTGTCATGGTTTACAGATTAGCTACAATAATATATATTTTATCTGTGATTTTAACCTGACATATTCGACTTCAGGGTCACTTTGAGCCTCCATGGGATAGGGCTCACAAAACCCCCATATGTCACTTCCTATGACAGGCAATAGTGTTCCTTTTCTTCACTCCCTTTTGGACCCTGACAACAAATGTCTCTTTTTAAAATTATTATTTGTCTTTTATTTCTGATTATTGATTGGCTGTCTTTTATTTCTGATTATTGATTAATGGTCTCTTTTATTTCAAGTTATTTACAAGTAGAAAATTATGCTTTCTTCTATGAACATTTCTAATATAATGTCTAGTTTTCTAACATTGCAATTACTTCCATTTAACAGGTACAAAACATAAAAATATAGTGAGTGGACTTGCACCTCAGCGGAAACCATTTACACCAAGACTACCACCACCACCACCACAACAAGATAATTATGGATTTATGAGTGGACCACCACAAGACAACAGCAGATTTTTAAGCCCTATTATGAACTCAGTGAATAATTTCCAGGCAGGAAACTTCAGAAATCCAACTGGACCAATGCCATTTAGGCCTGGACCTCCTTTAGCATATTCAACTCCACAGTATTGAAGACATTATATTTCTCACAAGTAAGAAAATCTGAACAAAGTTGAAAGACAAATACTTGTGAGGGTTGTTTTAATGGTAATAGTCACTTGATTTTATCTGGAAGTCCACAGATTATTCTATGGATATGGCAATCTTTACTGTGAACTATAGTTGCCTGTCTGAATGTAGAAAGAAAAATTAAGGATATTGATTACTTATACAGGAGTCTCGTTTTAGTGCAACACTTGCTTACTAGCAATCCAGAGTGTGCTTCCATTACTGTATAAGCAAATTTTTGAGCTAAGTCTCGGAACTATGAAATTTTCTATGTGTCATAAAGAATATATTTGAAAACCAGTTATTTTTAAGAGCCAAATCTTAATTACCTGTGGTACTGTGTAATTATCTTCAACTCCTGCATAATTCCAATATTAACATATGAATGCAAAAGTTGGAAAGCAACATCAAACCTAGAATAAAGACTAACCACCTTTGAAAACAAATGCCTTAGATGGCTACTTAACATCCATTGGGCAGACTTTAAATCAAACACAGTTGTCAGGCAAGAAGCAAAACAAGAATATGTATTCACCTATATTAGAAGACGTCGCTGGAATTACACCGGACACACGCTGCGAATGGATACCAAAAGACTCCCCTGTCAAGCTTTGATATGGTCACCATGGGACAAGGAACACCAAGAGAAACCTTACATAGAACTATTACAAGAGAATGCTTCGTCGTCAGTATCAGAAACAATGAAGACCTAAAACAAATTGCAATGAAACATGAGACAATCTATGACATCTGCCCTATATGCTGTCTTTGGCCCTAGAGGAATAACTACCAGCGGAATATCATTATAACAAATTGGTCCAGACCGACAAAATATGTATGTACGAGGGGGAGTCAATAAGTAAGTCACAAATGGCTCTTTAGAAAAAAACTGAAGACGATAAAAACCTGAAAACTGTTTATTTTTACACATACATTATCCCTTTACTTCTCAACATAATTTCCACCAACATTGATGCATTTATCCCATCGTTTTATGAGTCCTCCCAAACCTGCTGCGTAGAACTGCGTGCTCTGCTTTTTAAGCCACATTTTCACTTCACATTCAACTTCTGCGTCAGTCGCGTAATGCTTCCCACCAAGGTGGGTTTTTAGTGGACCAAAAAGGTGAAAATCACTAGGGGCTAAATCGGGGCTGTAAGGAGGATGTTCCAGAATTTTCCAACCAAGATTTTTTATTTTCTCCTGAGTTAATCAAGCCGTATGTGGTCTAGCATTGTCATGAAGGAGTAGCACTCCTCTAGTCAGCAGCCCTGGACGTTTTCTTCGAATTGCATCCCGAAGCACTGATAGAACTTCACAGTATGATTCAGAATTCACATTGTCACCTTTCTTTTTGAAATTGGTTAAAAGCACTCCTTGACAATCCCAGAACACTGTCAGCATAACCTTCCCTGCTGATGGTGTAACCTTGAATTTTTGGACACAAGGCGAAGAAGGATGTTTCCATTGCATTGAAGCACGCTTTGATTCAGGCTGATAGTGATGCACCCATGATTCGTCCCCAGTAATAATCCTGTTCATCATGTCTTCTCCTTCATTTGCGTATTGACAGAGATGCTCCAATGACAAGCCTAATCGGTTCATTTTGTGTTCGTCCGTCAATTGTCTGGGCACCCACCTTAAACACACTTTCTTAAATTTCAATCGGTCATGCATGATGCTGTATGCTGAACCATGTGAGCACCCTATTGCAGCTGCTACAGCGTCTATCGTTACTCGTCTGTCACCTCGAATCATCTCCTCAACCCGCTGCACAGATGCGTCTGTTGCAATTTCAACAGCACGACCAGATCGGATTTCGTCAACAATTTTAGAGCGTCCTTGAGAAAAATTTTTTGCCCAGCTGTGCACCGCTTTACGGGACAAACAATTGTCAGCATAAACAGGAAGCATTTCTTTATGAATGTCTTTTGCAGGCAGTCCTTTTGCCCATAAAAAACGCACAACAGCGCGTTGTTCATTGATTGTACACTCTGTAAGTACAGTAGCCATTTTGTTTTTTGTGCTGCGCATGCGCAAGGTACAGCTAGCGCCATCTAGCGAACATAAACATAAAGTTCTATGATGATATCAACTATAAACAGCTTTAGAAACCACCTACTGCATTTTCCTGCCATCCAACATCAATTTGTGACTTACTTATTGACTCCCCCTCGTAATAACAGAAATTCACTACATACAGTACAAACAATTCTGAAAAAATGCTATATAGGGAAATTTGTTATAAAAGAATGTGCTACAGATGGATTTCACTGGATCATGTTGGCTGTGGATTTACATTACTTCTGATGTATCAAGCAAATTTACCTGTCTACAATTTGGATTTATTAAATAAATAGCATATTCAAAGTTTGACTACATTTCGTGGGGCTACATTTTGGAATAATAATAAAGCCCATAACCCGTCATTCGTAGGGATGTCACATTGAGGTAGAAAGATCACTGCATCTGTGTCCTCTACCATCCTGATAAGTTTGAAAATTCACACTCTGTCCAGTCCTTGATATTATCCAGCCATATCTTCTGGTCACCTCGTCTTCTTCCACTCTACTTTGATGAACATTTCTTGGAATGATGTACCTTCCTGGATGAGCTAATTCTAGTAATACATCACCACTATGGTTTCTGTATTACTTTGCTCACCAGTAATCCAGAGTGCACTTATCTGCCATTACTGAGGGTGCACACACAATTTTATACATCAAGATCGCCATCTTAAAAATCTGTATAAAATCTATCTAGCACGAGAAAGCCTTGAAACTTTCCACGGTCTTGTAATGACTGTTTGCACTTTCTGAATGAATTTTTAAAAAACCCAGTTATTTTAAAGTTAGTGCAAAATGCTACTTATAATGTTAGGCTTAGATTATCATTACTTTAATATATCATACAAAATCATCTTTAAAATCTCCAATATTTTTATGATAAATGCCCATGAACGATGTTTATATCTATTTCACAAGCGCTACCATTTTGAAACAGCACATTTTCTCGGACAAGCTATTATTAGTAACAGTATTTCTGATCATCTGTAGTCGTTTCGACATTTGTCAAAATTGGCCACCAAAGATTCTACAACATAAATTCGACGACTGTTGAAACTGGTCTGTAAAGTGTTAAGATTTAAAACTCCAAGTCTGCTAATTTTGTAAACAAATTTAATAACATAAATAGTGATGATGGTAATGGTGATTCACTCCAGTTCTCCCAGATATATCTTCTTGTCACTTGAACACGAGAGTACTGAAATATGCAAACAAAACATCATTTGTATATGTTTATTGTTTTAGCTCATAGCTTCAGCATGTGGGAATGAATGTCTCACATAAAGTGACCCACCATGCAACAACAAACTACAACATGGTTATAATAATGACACTTTCCTCTTGTGGAAGCCAAACAGCACTTTTTCTGTACAACAGCATTTTATTCCGAGTAGGTTTCTCAAAGCAGTGCACACCGCTGAGTATCCTTTGATTTGGAGACAGCACTTGATTTCACTTTTTATTGGAGTCCTCTGAGCTTGGAATACAGCTCTGGAGAAACCCAATCATCCCCTCTTCCAAATAAATGTAGATATAATTAGATCAGATAGTATCCATAATGTATCTTTTGATACTTTGGCTATGGTTGCCAGCTTATTGGCTTATTACCCTTGTGCATACACGAGCTAGATTAGAAACCAACATCATAGGATATCCCCATATTTCTCCATTTCAGCAGCCATCATAGAGTATGCAGACTCAAAGTCCCAGTATGATGGTTAGTGTTATATTTAGATTTTTCTCAGTAGTAAATCGTGACTGCCATTAGAATTCTTCTCAGTACTGTGCCATCTGCCACAGCATTGGCCTGCTAACAAATCTTAAATCATTTACATTGTGCAGTGCCAATAAACATCACAGTCAAGTATAAGGATAATTCTCAATATGAGTCCACAGGACTGTACAACTGAGGGACTTTTTAAAACAAATTTTATTATAAATCTCATATTATATAGTCCCTCATAAATCAAAAGACAGCTGTTCTTTAAATATTAACTGTGCATAATTCTGCCGGTGTATAATTCCACAAAGGCCTTTCGATTGAACAGGTCGATTTGTGCACGTGCCTATGTTTGTTTTGTATTATTAACATAACTTTATTACCCCTTTTCACACTTTACCTGTGTAATCTCATAAGTGAACATGGATAGCCTTATTTCCCTATAGCCAGAGTTGGTGAATAAACTTCATCCATCCACATGCCACTCTAGAATGTTTCATTTCCTCCAATAGAATTTTACAAGTTCACTGCAGTATTTTACATAATGTACGACAAAATGGCGGCTTTCCCATAAATTTTTGATGTTCATTGTCTTCTGATGCTACAGCTGATATTACATGTACCTAAAACATATTTTGATGTATCACAAACTTAGCTGTCTAAAATTCACATTTATTAAATAAACTAAATTTTTAAAAACTGTGCAGCCATTTTGGAATGATGTACTACTATCCCTGATGAACTTTAAAAAGCCACCCAGATATATCTGTGGCCTCTACTGTTCTTGAGTGCTTACCAATTGCCCAAGATTCATTAAGACTGGTTCTATGTAGCAATAAAGATGTAGGTTTATTACTTCTAGCAGGAAGGATTTGTGCATATGATAATTTTTTTTTTAAATGTATGATTGTTTTGTACTGTATATAGCACAATGTCTGTTATTACATATGTATATTTCATTAGTCTGCAGCAAGTTGTTTTAATGGGATTCAATGTAATATCTTCACACTTTTTACTGAACAACAACCCAATTGTAAATATATACCTCTCATTATCAAGGTGTTTACAATTGTTTTTTAAAATTAAAATGACTCAGTTTCATAATGACATTCATTTTTAAGCCCTATTCAAGTCAGAATCACCTTATAATGATAGCCGCCACATTTACTTTCAACCTCACCTGCAAAAAATAGCACCAGTTTACCTTCTGTGCATGTTGTAAGAAGTGGCTATGGGGGTTTTGAGGTTGTCTGGGACAAACAGGGTCAAAGTGACCCAGAAGCCATGCTGAGGTCAGATGTGTCAGGTAACCATGAGAACATATTTCATTCTCTGAACATCTTGCTAATCCGCAGGAGTTTGAAAACAAATGAAGAAGTTACGAAGAGATATGATTTTATAGAAGAGTGTTGAGAATACCATGGACAGATTACAAGCATAATAAAGGTATTTTAAAAAAGAGAGAGAGAGCTGTTGGCGCATCTGCCGTTTCGTCCACCATTGTGAATTTGCAGTGTTAGATAAGCTGTGTAAAATTATAGATGTTGGTAATGAGGGGTTAAAAGGGTTAGAATTAGTTTATATATTTTTTGGGAGGGGGGAGAAGGGTTAGAATCAGTGTTTAGAATTAATAATTAATTCTCTAATTATGGTGATGTTAATATAAGAAATGCGCTATTTATAGTACAATGTTGGATGAAACAGCATTTTTACCGATCTGTTATATCAGAAGATGGTCCAGATTCTTTGGAGAAAGCTGTTACACCAGAAGATAGTCCACATTATTTGGAAAGAGCTATTACATCAGAAGAAGATAGAAGAGGGTCAGCAGACCAAGATATTGCAGACTACAGTACATGACATGGTGACTGCTATGACAAATCAGCCTTTATTTCCATTGCAAATAAAATGCCTCCTTAACAGGAAATTATATAGTAATGAATGATTCATGTAGAATTATGTTTAAATAAAGTAAATTGGACAGCAGGTGGACATTTTCTGTGTTTTATTATTCGTTACATATTTTTAACATTAATAGTTAGGATTTTATAGTAACCTTTTTACTTTATTTAGAATTTTACCAATTTTTCATTTGGTTATTGCGGCACTCTCCATTTTGTCGGACATCCTCTGATATATTTGTTATTTATATTATAATTATCTTTGAAAGTCACTACAAACCATTTGATTGCGTTTGGGTGGAAAAAACAAGATTTGACTTACCAATTGGTTGAAGCGGATGAAAGTCCACTTCGTTAATAGAGCCTGCATGACCAGGAAGTTTGTATACTACCCTCCTTGAAGTTGTGTCCCATACGTAAACAAATCTGTCACCTGAGCCTGCTGCTACACGACTGCCATCTGGTGACCATGCACACCTCAACAAGTTCTGAAGAAGATAAAGTAACCAGCTGCTGTGAAATTTTGTTGTAGTGCGGTTCCATTATAACAAATTGGCCCAGACAAAATATTTATGTAATAACAGAAATTCACTTTCAATAATTACAATAAAGAATAAATATAATCAGGGCTTGTAAAAAGTATTGCTAAACAGAACATTTTCTAAAGATGAAAAAACAACTGTTAGCCCAGATTGTATTCTAGCAGTGATCATCAGATAGTGATGATGTTCACAAATAAAGAGGTGCTAAAGACACTTAATATGAAGAAAGAACTATTAAGAGAAATAAAGATCAGGCAAATAAAATACTTTGGACACATTAAAAGACATGACACCCTATTGAAGACCTTACTTGAGGGTAAAGTCAAAGGGAAGCGAGCAAGAGGTAGGCAGAGATACAAGTGGGAGAGTAACATTACACGATGGACAGGTTACAGTCTAGCAGAGTGCACCACCAAGACAAGAGACAGGAGATGTTGGAGATACGTTGCAGCCAACCTTCGTTGCGGAGACGGCACTTGATGATGATGATGATGTTCACATAAGTGGCCCTGGGTTCATTCCCTAGTTTAGGTGGAAATGTTTTTCAGATCACAATAGTTCCTGGATTGACCCATCCTTAATTGGGCACCATATTAATCTGGGAAGTAAAGACTTTCGAGGGAGAGTAGATGACTTTCACTCTCATACAGCAGAGCCACTGAAATGTGAGATCTATCACATTCCTACCAAGATTGTCATAAAACAAAGTTTTTGCGAACATCCTACAACTGTCACGCTTGATCAGCAGCTCATCCTCAAGAAACATGTAGAAAATGTCAAAAAAACAAACAAACGGTTACAGCTAATGAAATGACTCACTGACACATCTTGGGGATCAGACAACATGTTCCAAGACAAATGTAGAATCTCTAGACAGAGTGCAGAACAATGCCCTACGCCTTATTAGTGGAGCAATGAGATCTACACCAACTGTTGCATGTGAAATACATACAAATGTAGAACCCCTTGAGATACTTGAATAAGTTTTAAATTCCCGGAAATGAAGACACAATTAAGAGATAACACAAAGAAAAGTTCTGACCCAGTAAGTCTTACGATAGCAGCACATAAAACAATAGAGACCTACCCAGAACAATGGATTCATGTCTATACTGATGGATATGCTTTCAAAGCCACCATAGAAACATTAATCCAATGTGATTATATCAGATCACGGAAAACAATAAGCTGTTACTAACATGTAATTATTTGTTGTGCAAGAGCTTCCCATTTGTACTGTCACTTTTAACCTTTAGCACCCTGGATTAAACCAAGAATTCATGATTCAAGCCACGATTCAATGTTATTTTATTCAAAATACAATGAAATAACGGTCTATAAACCCGATTCACCCTCATGGCACATACCGGTGTGCAGATGTGGTCAGATTAATTGGTATATGTGTAACTTCTACATACGAGTAGAAATATTCACAATGAACATGACAGATGTAGAAATGTACTGGCTTCAATTGTGTATGTGCATTGGATGAATACATTCGACAACGGTGATAGGCGCCATTAAAATTTTTGTCGACACGTGTTTACAAAAGCGTCTTAAAGGTTAACCCTTTCAATTCTGGTGGATCAGGATAAACTCCATACTTTATTCTCATGGCAAGGGAAATACCTCAGCAAAAATAAGAGGATTTGCACGAAAATTAAGAAAAAATACAATTTGTAATTAGACATATACTACAGATCAACGATTGTTGCTACTTTCACTATCTAAATACCAGGTACTGAACTAATTCCACAATGTCACTTTCATTCACATTCTCAAAAATTCCATTACAAAAGTTGCATATCAACATCAGCTGAACCATAAGTAGGTCCATTCTTACCAAGTTTCGAAGAAAACGGACGGTCAAATTCACAGTTCAGGAAACAACACTAGAAGCCGTCATTACCGGTAATCATGTAAGGGATAAATTTAGCATGTCTATTTGCATTGAAACAGTGATAACCGTCACTCTAAACAATACACCATATGTATTGTTGGGATCGTATATATATATATATATATATAAAGTATTGGGAGCGTATATATAGCGGCAGATACAAGCGGGTTCAGAAGGAAAGGTTTGAAGTGTTAAGTGAGTGTAACTTTGTAGCTCAAGCGTTAATCTCATATTCCTTCCTCAGATGTTAGAGCAATGAAATAAATGGATGCTGCAAACTGTGCATTCTTGGATAGTAGACAATTCAGGTAGTAAAGGTCAAATGTAGATAGTACATTAGCCCAGTAAAGCAGTTTATCTGTAGGACACTGAAACAGAAAGCAGTCCAAGTCAACCAAAGTGTACTGACTTTTTTAGTGTGGAGGACTCAGGTACTCACACGTTCCCAAACAAACCAACGAACACCGAAAGAAATAATAAATTTTAAAAATGATGGTTACTGCTGCTCTTTGTGAATGAAAAACATAACAAACCTTCTCAAATGTGTGCTGGTGGCCAGACATGATTTTAACACACCTTTCTTGTGGAGCAAATGGTCGAACATCCCAAATACGTACTGAAATTTACAAAAGATTTTACAAATTAGCATGACTAAGCTATTGTCTGTTGCATCCTTCATGCAGGAAAATCGGAGCACACCATTCTTCTCTGTTTTTATACAGTATATGTATATCTAAAACACACAGTATATAATAGTTTTATCATGTTCATTCTTGTGGTTTGTGGTGTTCCATACTTTCAGGAATCATCCACTGAGATAACTAGTTTCCATGTGTAGCAGATGATCATTGCAGCACCAATGTCTTTTGCATACGATTGTTATCATGTCATCTCACCTATTGCACTGTGCAAGAAATTCTTGGTTAGGCTCTCAACCAGAGTATATGTAAAATGTACTCAAGTCTTCCTCAGTTGTGCAAATGAGGTAACACTCAAACTTGTATACGGCTTGTTGTACCAAAGGCATAGTTGGGGGTGGTGGTTATAGATATTTATTTAGTTCCCAAGGGAAGCATTCCAGTGTGACAGTATTCCAAGATCATCGCGTCCTGCTAGGCGTGCAACAGACACTCCTGGGCCGACTTGTTCTGTGAGATTTGTTGATCCATCTGTATTAATGGTACACCTAGCATTTCCTATCACCTAAGATTCTGCTACAAAAAGAAAAAGGTACAATATCCGCTGGCCTGCATCTATTCATCATCCATGGGAACCATTTGACAGAAGTCAAATTTAAGAAATCAAAACAAGACATGTAGTGGCAACTATTTATTTTTTTCACCTTTGACAGGTTGTCAGCCTATCCCCAACTTTCTGTAGTCATCTCATATGACATGCGTGGAATGAAGGCAGTGGCTCTATTCTATAAATTGTGCTTACCTGCGCAAAACTGAAATCCAACAGGTATATCCAGGAATAGGGTAATAATATTTTATTAATTATTTTATTTAAAAATTGATTACCCTATGCCTGGATCTACCTGTTGGCTCTATTCTATGCACCATCGACTAGAAGTCTAGACCCCAGTTGTCACATGCACAATCATAAATGATAAATTACATATATTTTCAAAAATAAAGTATGGGCGGATCTCTAAATAATAATGTATGGATAGACCTAGTGGATCTCTACATTCGTAACCAATGGTCCATACCTTTTTGTGCACCTCCAATAATTAGTGATTTTCTGAACCAACGACTGTACACTCTAGGTATATCCATAGAAGTTTTTTCTCTTGTTGCACATGGTGATAGCAACATGTCGATCTCAATCTAGCGGTAGATCACCATTCTACTGGGAGATAGCGAGAACGTTGACAGTTCCTATAGCCAATCTATTGTATATCTCCCTCATTCTACCCTTCAATCATTGCCCTCTATTATCTCCCCTAGCAATTCCAAAAATTGCATAAATAGAAAAATGTCCCCCTTGTCATCTGACCTGGCAGTGGGGCTCAAGTATGTTACCAGTGGCTGAAAGACTAGGCCTGTCTCAACCCATTCACTTCCCAGCAAGACAACTGTCTGTCCTAAGAAGCTGTCTAAAGAGGACTCAATATTTCCCAGTTATGATAAAAGACCGGGACTCAGAAGTGAATGCAGTGTACTGTGTGGAAAAGAATAAAAGGTGGAGGCTCGCAAAATCACCAAATCGTATGAAAAAGAACATAGCACAGAATCCATACAAAGTGTTCACCTATGACTTGGGGAGATTGTGCTAGTGGTACACAGTGCCTGCCTACATTCATCTGTCATCCACACATTCTCTGGATAACTAAATGTCTAGCTTCGCTGTACCTGTGTGTTTCCAGGCCCAAAAAAGAACCCCAAAAAAAAACAGTTGCTACCTGCCATGCATGTCATAGTAGGTGACTAAGGAAGTTTTGGGGTGGAGTTGGCTATCACATCCCATAGAGCAAGTGTCGGCAACACGTCGATTGCAATCTATCGGTAGGTCACCGATCTACTGGGAGATAGCGAGAACAGATTTTGTAGATGGCCAGCATTATTTCTAAAGATATTTAAAAAAAAACTGTAATCATTAATCTTATCCACAGCTGCACAAGATCTACAAAAAGTGACGGATGACATTGTATTTAGGCAACACCATTTACAGATGTATCCAAGTCCCAGTATATTGCCGTAAATATATATTTTACTGATGTCAGAAGTACACGTGGAATTCTGTTATAACAACTTGGTCCAGACTGATAAAATATGTATGTGCTAACAGAAATTAGCTATATACAGTACAAACAATACAAAATAAATATAATTGGGGATGTTGAAAAGTGTTGTTATATAGGGAAATTTGTTATAAAAGGATGTGCTATAGAGGGATTCCACTGTACAAATATGTGGTTATTTTAAAAAAAAGGGTAGATCTGAGGACTTACAGTTAGATTACCAAAGCTTCCAGAATGTTGCCCCCCCCCATTATAGAGGCTTAAAATTATCTAAAAGCCATGCTGAAGTAGAGTGTTAGGTCAAAAGGTGCAGATATTGCAGCTAAGATGTAAACGATGACAACACATTCCATACTGCGGGCAACATCCTGCTAATCTGCAGGAGTTTTAGAATTAATGCAGAAGAGGAAATGCCCAGCATGAGATCTAAAATCATGTGACGACCTACCTCAATGTCAGTTTTAAAAAATGTGTATGCACTCTTGGATAAGAATAGTGAAACAAATCAATTTCATTGTTAGCTCTTTCTGCAACTTCTGCGTAGGCTTAGTGCAGGTTTGTAGACACAATGCGGTAGTGCCACCATAATGGCCAACCTTCCTGACTGAATGGGATAGATGGGAAACAGTGCTGGTACCTGGCAGTTATGTGTTTAATAACCGCTTGGGGGCGACCTTCATTTCTATTGCAGATGGTCATATCTGCATATGTCGCCTTGAAAGGGCATGTTGTGTTATCTTTGATGTATTATTCCCAGCAATCATACTCATTCAGTGAATGTGAATGGGGCAAATGACAGAGAAGGCCATTACATCTTACTATTGTTAAAGTTTGTATTAATTTCCTTTTAGCATGATTTCAATTGTTCCTCCATTCTCATAATAACAGGATTCCACAGTATTATTATGTTTTTTCTACCTCTGCCTATTTTCAACTTTTGACACTTTCTGAACATTAACATTCCACCCAAAAGTTATGTAATCACGTTTAAAATCACATCCTTGGCTTATAAATAGATCATTTATATACAGAGATATAATGTATGTAATATATCCATGTCATTAGAGATGAGGAAAAGAGATCTTTATATAGCCAAAAATCACTGATTTTAACATGGATGCAAGTCTAAATAAACAGAATAGTGGAATTTTAGAAGCATAAGAGGTGTGGTTCTATGGACAAATGATGAGAGTACAATGGACAGCTAGGATAACTAACGATGAGGTGCTGAAAGTCAAATTAAAGTGCAGGATAGGAATTAATAATATTAGACAGATAATCTTGATTTTTGGGGACATGCTATGAGAAATTTGAAGGGAGATTGGAGCACATAGGGACATGTTATGAGAAACTTGAAGGGAGATTGGAGCACATAGGGACATGTTATGAGAAACTTGAAGGGAGATTGGAGCACATAGGGACATGTTATGAGAAACTTGAAGGGAGATTGGAGCACATAGGGACATATCCAGTGTTTAATGATGATCTGATAACTAACAGTTTGACTATGGCAGATGCTAGTTCATAAACAAAATCCAAATCGCTCTTCATTTTGTTTAAATGATCACATGTTCTTATATTTGGCAAAATGACCCCATCTCAAATTCTGGCATCATTCAAGACTGTGGAAATGTGAAATATAAAGTGCGCACCAAATAAAATACTTACATGTGTTATCCATAGAATTGGATAAAAGGTAGGAACCTTCTGGGCTTAATTCTAACCCTGTCACTGTGTCAGAGTGTCCTCTCATTTTGTGAAGAATGGCATTTTTTCTGAGATCCCACACCTTAGACAGAAAAGTAAACACTATTAGTACATCAATTAATCTAGCGTTATGATGAGTGGCATCAACAATTAATCATGTGCCTCCACAACTATCTGCCTGAGATCCCACACCTTAGACAGAAAAGTAAACACTATTAGTACATCAATTAATCTAGCGTCATGATGAGTGGCATCAACAATTAATCATGTGCCTCCACAACTATCTGCCTCTTGTGTTTTTAATAAGTTCAGTTGGTGACATTCTCTCTCATGCCACCACAACTCATCCAGCAACTTCTTTTTTTTCTCCCCGTCTCTTCTCCCTTTAATCTTTCCAGTGATTACTAAATGTTCAAGGTTTTCTCTTTTCATCACATGCCCTATAAATCTTGACTGTCTGCCTCTTCTTCTTTCGTTCACTTGAAACATGTCTATATCTGTAATTCTGTCTCCTTAATAAAACTCACTGTCTTTTGTAGTTCATACAGTGTCCCATAGAGCTTTGATTCCAGTGTTGTTTCCTCTGGCCAATATGTCTGCCTCAGCGTTTCATGCTCAGAACACTCTTGAAGTATATGTTTGGCACTCTGTGCTGCCTGTCCACATGGCCGTGTTGCCAATCTTGAACTTTGTATACATGTGACTGCGGAGTCTGTTGTGTCCTGTTCTGAGACGTAGAATTATAACTTGTTCTGAACTGTTCATAATGTGATAGTCATCTTGTGTTGGTGTTTGTGGCTTTCTTATTGACTTGACCATCTGTTTTTTCTGATGGTAGGTGATTGGTATATCTGGTTGGTCTTTGGCAGCACCTTCCTTAGCCAGTTGGTCTGCTTTTTCATTTCCTGGTATTCCACAGTGAGAGGGTATCCACTGCATGGTTACCCTATACTGGTAAGACAATTCGCTAAGTAGTTTTTTCAAGTCTGTTAGTTTTCCAGACTGGAGAGCTTGAAGCACTGACCTTGCATCTGTCAGGAATATCACAGGCTGCAGGCCAGAGTTGGAGTTCAGCATATTTTTTTAGTTGCCACACTAATTGCCTGGATTTCTGCATCATAATTATTGCAGAATTTTCCTGTCGGTGTTCTGATTGTATCTCAAGGCTTGTGTGGATATTCTATATATACACCTGCACCTCCATTCCTCACAGCATTCTGTGCTGACCCATCTGCGTACACTCTGACCCATATATCTTGTGGATATTCCTCATCCAGGAAACTGAGGGTGACTGTCCTTCGCTGCACACTGTTCTGTTCGTCCTCGCTTAGTATTCCTTTCACATTGGTCTGAATGTATATTGGCATTCCATGGCTTTCACTCCAAGGGGTTTGTTCTAGTACAGACAGTAAGGGGCTGTCAACTTCAGGTAGGTCTGTAAGTTGTCTATGGAGTCGTTTAGCTTGATGGATAAAGCTACTCCTTTTCAGTCGCCCCATTGCTAGATTTTGGAATCTTTCCTTCATTGGATGACTTGGCATACACTGATACTTTTCTGCTTGAATTAGTACTTTTGTGTCTCTGCGTTCGCCAAGTGTTTGTGCATTCTTCCCATTTTCTGCATCTCTGCTATGGGTGTTGATTTCATTGCTCCCAACATTATTCTAAGTGCCTGGTTTTGCACTTTATCTAGATCTTGTAATGTGGTGTTTGATGCAGGACACCACGCAGCTGAACCATATTCCAGGTGTGGTCTTATGCCTTGCTGGTAAACTTTACTGAGTATATTTCCACTGGCTCCCCATGTGGTTCCACTTAGTTTTCTCAGGATAGCTAACTTCCTCCTGGCTTTTGTTGTTGCTTTGTTTATGTGCTGCTTCCATGTCAGTTTATCATCAAAAGTAACTCCGAGGTATGTTGGTTGTTTGTTTTCTTTCAAGAGCTCTCCATCTATCTTGATATGACCAGCTTTTTGTTTTGGTGAGAGGGTAAAGAGTGTAGTGCTGCACTTATCTGTGTTAATGCTGACGCATCATCTATTTGTCCATAAGGTTAGGGCATCGATAGCTCTTTGTATTTGTTTAGTGGCCACTGTTGCATGTTCTTCCGTGCACCAGATCATCAGCATACATTGCCACTTTGATCCAGTGTGGTAGTTCAGCAACTAGGTCATTGATGTAAACCAAGAAAAGTGTGGGTGACAGGACTCCTCCTTGGGGGACTCCACGACGCAGTAGAACTTTCTTGCTCTTGCGACCATCTAATTGTACCCTGGCTCTTCTATTATGCAGGTATGCTTTTACCCATTTGTACATTCTTGAGCTAACCCTGCAATTTCTTTAGGAGCCCTTCTTTCCAGACCGTATCAAATGCTTTCCTGAGGTCTATCCATGCTGCTAGTACCAGTTTCTTTTCTTGGAAGGCATCCTCAATCTCTTGGGAGAGGTAGGTTGCCTGATCTTCAGTAGAGTAGCACTGTCTGAAACCTGCTTGCTGTGATACCAGAAGGTTTTCACTTTCAAGGTACCACTGCATCCTAAGATTGATAATGCGTTCCATTGTTTTACATAGACAGCTTGTGAGGCTGATGGGCCTGTAGTTGGAGACTGTGTTGCCATCTTTTCCTGATTTGAGGAGTGGTATCATTATTGCTTCTCTCCACGCCTGTGGTACATTACCTGTGGACCAGCTTGTGTTAAAGATCTGCAGTAGCTTTGCTCTTGCTGCAATTCCCAGGTTTCTAATCATTTCATTGGACACTCCATCAGCTCCAGTGGACTTTTTCATTTTCAATTTGGAACTGTCTGCCTCTAATTTATCTCTTCATTTCAGCATCTCTGAGAACTTTTACATTAGTTTTTTAAGACTATATATACATTAAAGTATTCATACAAAATCTAGTTATTCTTCCTTGTCTATCTCATTCAGTTTCTAATATTTAATTACAAATGATTTCTGATACAGTCTCCAAAATTTGTAGACTCCCCGTTTCAGTATATTCATCCTCTTCATTGTCTGGCACCCGAATTTTAGATTATTATCTTCCTATTTTACTTCTAAGAGATATTTCACTTCTGAGTCACTCTGGACACATTTTCTACAACTGTACAGATGCCACTTTTAGAATGACAACTAAAAAAACTGAAAACCAAGAATTGTATACCAAGAAAAAGCCTTGGTCTGTTGACCAAGAAAAAGCCTTCAACAGAGTAGACAGACAACAACTATGGAAAATACTAATAAAATATTGGGTTCCATAACACCTAATCAACTTGTGCAGTAGTTACACAGGTATTCAATGTGTAGTTAGAATTTCACATACACTATTGTGTGCGACAAGGATGTGTTATATTTTCCTTGCTATTCATTACATATATTGATTGTTTATGTAAAATTGTTAACACCAATGGAGAAGACAATCTAAACAACCTCCTGAGCGAACTTATTTTTGCAGACTATCAAGCAATAATATCAACAGCAGAAGGATAACTATGACAACATCTACATAGACTGTACACAACATGTAGGGACACATGAAGATAAACACAGAAAAAAATCAAGGCAATGTCAATCACAAAAACAGAATGAAACACCACTATTCTAATTGATGACCAAAACAGGTAAAAGAATTCACTTATCTTGAAAGCATCATATCATAGAATGGGAAAAACACCAAAGAAATCTAACATATATGCAACATAGCATACCAGATCTTAGGGCAGATGTCTCCTATTTTTAAAAACAAATATGTGAACATAAACACCAAAGCTAAACTATATAAAAGCGATCATCATACCATCACTATGCTATCAATGTCAAACATGGACATTAAAAAGAGAAGCCAAAAGAAAACTTGTAACAACAGAAATCATTTGATTACGTAGAAACCTCAGAGTAACAATCAGAAACAAAAACATCAGAAGACAACAGATTACATTGTATCCACATGCCCCTCAAAAAGCATTACTATACAGACTAAAAAGCAGACGTTGCAAATGATGGATTACAAAAATAAAAGAGTCAATGAAAACAAACATACATGAAACACACAAAAATGCTATCTCCAGAGAACTCTTCCACCTCTGACACTGCAAGGAACAAAGGAGTATAAAGCGAAAAGAAAATAAAGATCTTCCAATTTCTGGGGCTAGAATAGGGAGCAAAGAATGGTAATACTGCTGCCTACCATGGAAATCATAAGAGTTGACCAAGGAAGTTGGGTGTGGAGTTTATCATCCCATGATTTTCATAATGATGAAACCCTATACCTGATCTGGGTGGAAGAAGCAGAGGAGGACAAATAAAGACATGAACAGACAACATCAAGGAATGGACAGGGCAAGATATTTCCACACTCATCCGCATCGCTGAGGATATAATTCACTGGAGGACTCTGTGTGCTGAAGCATCCAATGTGGTACCCCTACGACCCTGAAGGGTTATGGGTTTATTGATTGATACCTGATCAACTGGGAGGGAATGAACCCATGACTACATCACCAAAGTTTCCATGTTCACACCTGAGATGTTTGTTTGTTTGGTGTTCGCTCCATTGTAACTAGCACAGATATCTGTGCGATTTCCGCCGGGTGCGTGATTACGTTGTGCCAACGTTATGCGCCTTGTAAGCCTAGCACATCCGATTTCGGCAACACTTGAGATAATAAAAATAAAAATGAACATCTAAATATAAAGGTAGGCCTTTAGTTCAGATGCAACCAAACAATTATTTCTTACCTAAGGGCAATCCCTTTAATGTTAACACAGCTGATCTGTAGCGGGCGTTACTGACCCCACACATTTATTATCCAACTGCTGATTTAATTACCTGGTGATTAGGTAGGGCCAGGAAATTCGGATGTGGACATTGGTGAAGGAAAGAACTGCAAATTCTTCTTCATACAGTTGTTAAAACTTTCCTGTAACTACATTAATCTTGGCAGTATTTAAAAAAACAACTGCAAAATTCATTTTGGATTGATGTTGACTGCTGCTCACATTCAATATTTATACAGGTACGGCAATGTCATTATTTTTCATGTTTGCTAAGCTGACCAAATAAATGTGCAAAATAAACTATTATCTCACCATTTACAATAATGTAGCAATCATCTATTGATGGATCTAATTTGTTGTAAAAAAACCAAATATTTCAAAATAATACTTTAAAAAAACCCAACGAAAGCAATAGCCATACAAACCTTAAGTTCATTATCAATTCCTCCAGAGATAATCTGTTCTGCTGTGTCATTGAATGTGACAGCAGTGACTTGATATGTACACTGGAATGTGTTTATTGTGCCTTTCTTGCGAGCATCCCATGTCTTCATGTTAGGAGATAATGAACAAATGTTACTTGGAAATAATAAGTGACATTTCAAAATTTAATAAGAAATATGGAGTAAGTATCATTACAAAAAGTTATTTAAAAAAATTATATGTGGAGATAAATAACATTTGAAAATAAAATTAATAAGAAACATGTAGAGATAACAAGCAACATATCAAAAGTAATTCTCTCTATATCTGTTAACATTACTAACATTCATTTTCTTTTTGTGCTGAAGTTAGCACATAGGGCAGAGGTCAGATCTCTACAATTCTGTTTGTTCAAAGCTATTCTGTGCAGTTCTTGAATAGTATGAATATTGGTTGTTTTACTTTCTCTAAGTATTGTTCTCCTGGGTGTTTCTTTTGGTCTACCCCTTGCTCTTTGGCATGTAGGTTGAAGAGATTTTTGGTGTATTCTGTTGGTGTCTGCGCATAGGACATTCCCGATGTAGGACCAACAGCGTTTTCTGATAACATCCGTTTTTAAATTTTGATGTGTCTCTTCTCTGATTTTATCATTCGATTTGAATTCACTCCAAATTACTAACATTACTATTTCTATATTAACTTCCATAGAAAATAATGTCACAGATATGTTCTCATATAATCTAAAATAAATGAAATTTAGCTGGTATTAATTAGTTGTTTTTTTTATGGTGGACTAATGTTGGACACGTTGTTGGAACAAATGAAAGTAGACTAGTACTACAAGTATTGAAAAAATATCCCTGATGCAGTAGTTAGCCATTCATATTTTGCATGTGTATGCAGTGGCCATTTAGAAAAAAAAACCTGTTGTGGACAGGAGTAACTACATATTTTTGCCACAGTGTCTGATGCATTCATTATAAGCATCAAAGGTGCATGGGAATAAAATAAATATGGCCTGTAAAATGCATCAAAATCTGGTGTATGTGGGTTTCCGTAGAATATGTTGTTATTTCATTCTCAAACTCCCACTGGATCTCTCTTGTAGCAGGCCAATGTCCCTACTAGATTTCAGCAGGATATAGCCAAGAGAATGGAAATGCACAGTGTCGGTTTTATTTGCGCCAATGACCCGACACATCCGTCTTCGGTGCAGTACTCTGAATATAATTGCGTTATTATTTTCTGTGTCTTTTCTGCTACACATAACCGCATCTTATAATTATAATGTTGCCCAATCATGAACTGTGTCCAACTGCAAACAACTGTTCTAACAAAAGATAAATGCCTGATAGTGTTATTTTTCTTATTATTAAATGCACTTATTCACATGAATAAACCTGCAATTCTGTGTTTTGCACAGAGCACAACAGAAAACATCACATCATCTGCGAATTCCCTAAAAACACTCTACAGAAACCTGTGAACATCAGATTCTGACTCATTTTACAGGCTGATATTATTTTGTTTCACATGAACTATATCGGAGATTCAATACTTAATAGACAACAAACCTTGACTGTTCCATCATCACTGCCACTACACAAAAGCTGTGGACCTCTGCGTGCAGGACTGACAGCATTTACAAATGTTTGATGACCTTTCAACTTTCTTGTTCTCTCCCCAGTTTCTATATCCCATACAGCAATTGTCTTGTCAGTAGATGCAGTGAAGAGCATGCTGGAGAAATGTGGAAAACAATGAAAAATTTTAGCTTTTAGAAAAGATCTGACCAACAAACCCTAGTTTTGAATCTACTTATTATTTGTAGTTTGAAATAAAAATTACTCCTGTAGTTCCCCTAAACACAAGGAAGTAGTGTACCAATGCTCATGCTCTGGGAAGGTCGAGGAGGTTAGGTGCGGTAGGCAATGATAGTCAGGTGGTTTCTGGTCAATCACTGACCAGGCAGCTGAGAACTTATGGGAAACTGTGTGCTATGATGCGGGTTCATAACTCACATTACCCTTATCTTTACATGTCGGACCATTGGCTCAAATGAAACAGCAACACACTGCACTTGCACTCTCTGGACTATATCCAGTTGGAAATCACGCACGGCAAGTTGTACTACAAGAGAGATTCGGCGGGAATTTGAGAATAAATACTAAAAACAAAATATAGAATGAAAACTTCATAACTCTGCACTAAAACTTTCTTCTGCATGGGTTCTCAAAATCCTGCAGATTCACAGGATGAAGTCCAGATATAAGAATGTGGCGTGTCACGGTTTACAGTTTGGCTGTGATATCTGCCCATTTCAGTCTTATACATCCAACTTCAGTGTGGCTTCTAGGACACTGTGACCATATATTGGATGGAACAGCCAACTCCACCGCATAACCTCCTTAGTGTTTTCTTATAACATGCATGGAAGGTAAAAAGTGTTGACAGTCTTTACTCCCCTTTCAGGAAACACATGGGAGACTAAAATTGTGCTTGTTCCAGAGTGTATCCACTGCTTATCGAGTTATGAGTGAAAATTATTAGCAGAGGACACAGACATGTCCATCAGATCTCAGTAAATCCAAAGAAAAGCTCAAAATACATTTTATATGATTTACCTCCATGTACACAGGCTTCCCCATATGTGTTCCACCTGTCTCAACACAGCAGTATGATGCCCACCACTCATATCGCATAACATGTAGCTTCAAGCAATAATCCTCAGGTATCTTCATAGGAGATATTGAAACTTGCCCAAATAATCATCTTTGGCAAGGTACCAGCAGCATAGCCAAACTATGTATGATCAGAACATGCATATTTCCAGTGTCAATATATGGTTGTCAGGCATGGACATTAAATAAAACAGTAGCAAAGAGAATTGCTGCTTTCGAAATGAGATGCTTAAGAAGAATTCTATGTATATCATGGACAGCTAAAAAGACAAATCAAGAAGCGTTAAAATGGGCTTCCTCCTTAACAAAACCCTAACAAGAATTCTTTTTTTTTGGTCATATAAAGAGACATAACAGCATGGAAAGATTAATAGCTGAAGACAGTAATGGCAACAAGGAAAGAGGGCACTCAAGATGACAATGGTGCAGTGATATACAGAATAGAACCACAAAATCAAATAGAGACTACATGCAGATCAACATTTTGACCAAAAGGATTTTTAAAAAAGGATGCAGTCTCCATTTGATCTTGTTGTTCCATTCTGTGTTTGTTTGTCCCTATCTTGACAAAGAAGTTTTGGTCGAAGCGTTGATTCTGTGTATTTTCAATGCAAAACTGCTATTTAACAATTTATATATTTTGTGCGGTAAATGAACAGATATTTTTTAAAACTATTTCATTGAGTTTAAAAACAAGAAAAATAGACAGAATCAATGTTTCCACCACAAGGGCTTCATCAAGATAAGAGCACGATAATTTATCGATTTATATCGCAGATTAAATTATACCACAATACGGATAAAGTATTAAAAAGTTATATTTTGATTAATAGACCTACTGTAACACTGCATTTGACTTTTTTCTAATTTAAAAATAGGAATATGGATCACAGCAGTCAAACATACATACCATGTTTGAATGATTTGTGCAGAATTTGGGAGAAAATTATCTAGGAAAGAAAGATTTGCAGAAGAAACTATTATTGTATAGCTTGTATCAAAGTATCTAGTATTTATGGAATACATATCGAGGACAGTGAAACATTCAGCCACATCATATGTCAAGTGTCAAATGATAAATCATAAACTAAAGTTCAATCAGGATAATAATTCTTGAGCCAAACTGATAGCTACTAGCAAGTGCGCATATCTGGATGGAATTTAATCCTAATTTACGTTTTAGAATGTTCTGTGTGTAGTTATCATCAAAGTATAAACTGTGGTAATGTAAATAGAGTTTTTGACAATTGTGCAAGTGATAATTTTCAAGTTGTATCTTTACCTGCGTTGAATTTAACTCATGATCTGGGTCATAAAATTTCCTGAAGTGTCAAGTTGGTCATCTCTATTGCTAAAACTAAGAGCGACAAGGTTTTTTGTGACATATTTGGAGGATGTAGTGATTGAGCTTTCTCCCTCTATCTATATGACATGTCCTTTACAGAACATTGTCCTTACTGCCACTCTCTAAGCTTCTTTGTTCTGTGCAAGCTGCCCAGCTTCTTCCCGAGATTGAACTACAAAGTGAAAATAGACAATACCGTGGTTGATGGCAGAGTGCCAACCTAATAAGGGCAGTCAAAGATTTAATACTGAGTAAAGAAGATGATGCTGAATGTGATAACATGCATATACAATAACATGACAAATGAGGATGACCAGGAGCAAGGGAAGATATTTTATTCTCTCTAGAAAGATCCAAAGATCACGCATCAACATTTGACTGGGACTTAAATCTGCCTGAATATTCTTGGATTGCTGCTGGTATTATGGAAATGTACCATGTGCAATGACACTAGTTAGTAATAAAGAATCCAGAATTCACAACACAATGGAAGGGAAAATATTTTCCGAAAGAGAAAATTATCAAATAATGTGATAACCATTTACCTCCCATCTGTAGAAAACTGTAACTCCATGATAGCTCCTGTGTGACCTTTCAACACTGCAAAATTATCACATTCACCAAATACTGTCCAGAAATCTGAAAAAAAAGAGAGAATATAATAGCTTCATGCATTACTCTGGGTATATATAATATAGTCTGAGAATGTACACATGCTACTCTTATTGTGATAATGATGATACAGGATTAGTTTCTACTACATCCAGACCATGAGTCAAATAATATGAGAGTTAACAATAATGTATCTCCTACATGGAAACAAATTTGAAATTAGATGACTCCAACAAGGATGAGATGAAGAGAAGATAATTGTCCAGGTCACACCCACTTAAGGTATATTTAACTCATCCCACCCGTAAAATCGATATATCATGGCAGAGAGACCCCCCCATTCCAGACGTATATATGTGAATATTTGTTCTTGAAGATATGACATTTCAATTTGCTTCGTTTGGATTGTAAATGACAAATATTAACTTATTTAGTCGCTTAACATTTAGATCCTCTGGCTAACAAAAGGAAACCATTGTGGCACTGTGTGATTAGACTTGTGTGGCATATTTATTTTAAATTAAAATTCAAACAAAGTTAAGTTCAGCTTTTCTGAAATTTTCAAAATGGCTTTATCTTTCACTCATAAAAGAGTTCAAGGATTTAGCAAACATCAGGCTTTATTATTCTTGGGAATAGAGAGTGATGCGATAGAAAAGCATATCTAGAAATAAAAAAACACATTTATTCTGGAGAGAATGATCTGATTATATACACAGATAGTTCTGTCCAGAGAGGGTCAGGATCATGATGGAGATTCTCTGCCAGTCATAGATGAAAGGTGTGGAGTGAATAATATGATAACCTCTAATAGTAGAATGGAGATAAAGGAAGTAACGGCGGCTCTAAACCAAGTCTCTGAAACAGTGGCAGTAATGGTCATTGCAAGACTCTCAATCCATCACTGCGAGTTTAGAGTGGACGTCTGTGAAATAAAAGGATGGTGTATATTGTATATATTATAATAATCATGAAACTAAATTAACCATCGTAAGATCATATGTTTTCCCAGTGGCAACATCTGGATGCGAGACTTGGACTTTAAACAAGACAATATCCAAAAGAATAAATTCAAGTGGAATGAAGTGCTACAGAAAGATCCTACGAATATCATGGACAGAGAAATAGAAGAACATTGCAGTTTTGAAATTACTGAAACTAAATGAAGGTTGGCTTCTAACTATCATCATAAGAAGGAAGCTACAGTATTTTGGACACTTAAAGCGACATGATGGTATCGAAAGGCTGATTCTAGAGGGCAGAGTGCCAGGTAAGAGAAGAAGAGAAAGACCAAGAAGATGATGGACCAGTGACATCGAAGAATGATTTGACATGTCTTTGGCCAATGCAGGCCTGCTTTCCTAGAACAGAGAGGCATTCAGAGTATCCACGATGAAGACAACTTCTGGAAAGAATTCACTTTATATATATATATATTTTCAAGTCAGTGACTTTCAATTCACTGACTATAGATGTACGTTGCCGTCTGAGATTACTCTCAAATAATGAGCTCAAGTTTCTGTGGCATTTAATCCAGAGCGTGTATGTATGTATACAATTATACATTGCATTGCTGAGATTGCTTGGTTAACACTATAACACTTACTAACAGCAAATAATATTTTATTAACTAACCGCCTATGAGAAGGCTTTGTTTAGTTTTATGGATACATATAATAATATATATATATATATATATATTTTGAGCATCTATAGGGACTTCGGTGGATATTTTGCCTTGTTCATGCTAGGGTTCAGGATAATGAGAAAGCTGACAGAATTCAAGAGAACAAGTGTTAGGACAGATAACAATGAACAAGGAGAACATTTTGAATTTCTAATGTATGAATTTCAATATCCCAGCTGTTGACTTGAGTTTATAGCGGCTCATACTCGCTTGATACTTCCCGTCACATGACGCATGGGAGTATTTCAGTGGAGATATCAGTACCACCTGATATCCCACCCTGTCCTGGTGGGCAACATCGTCAGTTTGTCTGTGACTGCTTATTCGTCCAGAAATCTGGCTCATATCGCAGCTAACCACCAGATAAGAAGGGTAGCTACCCTCTGTATCTGGAGGCTGTTCCATTATCCTCAACCTGTGGATGCGCCATTAGGTAGGGATGGCCATCCTCCCAGGGGATATGAGAGTTGGACAATTATAGCAGAAATCGAGTGGAAAATACAGGCTTTTGAAAACAGATGTTACAGACGAATATTGCGCAACCATTATAAACAATTTTTTTAAAACATGTGAGAAACAAAAATACTACTGAAGGTCAACAAGAACATCTCATTGTAGTGGTGAAATGTCACAAACTTTTTTATCCTACAAGGAACAGTTGATGGCGGAAAAAGAAGAGAGCAAAATTAAGGATGTATGGAAGAAAGTATGGATTGATAATATTAAAGACTGGACAGGATTAGGATTCTCTACACTTAACCTTTAGAGCCCTGAATTAAAAATTAAGAAACATCCCCTTGTGCCTGAATTCTTTTTTGGAAAATTTGCGTTATTGATGGTGGGTGTTTTGAAAACGTGATAACTTTTTTGATATAAAAGATATCAAAATAACTTTTGCACATCTAAATAAAGGAGTGAATAGTGAATATAATTGTGTTTTTGTTGTATGTGTGATATAACATTTGTGAGCAAGTTGTGAAGTTGAAAATTCAGGAAAAAATCGCAAACCGCCATTTCCAAAATCGCAAATATAATGTCTTGACGACCCCAATACTTGAGCAATGTGTGGAAACATTGTTAAAATCCTCATAAATACCTATACTTATTGTATATACCGGTATATTGTTTTATATCAAAACTAATATAATATGAACTAAAAAAACTAATAAAACGTGAAGAAATCGCATATAGCGTCCGTCCGGTCAACACTAGGTCTAGCCTGACACACATCGTAATTATTGTCTATGCACACACATACCCTGATACATATTATTTTTGTGTTTTTGAACGACTACACAAACATTCTTATCAAATAACAACATATTAAACACAAAAAACAACAATTAGAACATGTAGTCACGATCACTTAGCCATGCCACACGGTACTCAATTTGATAGTAAAATATGGCCCGAAAATGGCCAACGTCGCTCTAGAAATTCGTTGACAAAAGCAGCCGGCTTTCTCTCTTCTTGCAATCGTAATGTATAAAGGAATTTGACCTTTAAACTGTGAGGTATTCCTAGCTTCATTTGGTGGGTTTTATACGTCACAGGATCATTACTTCGTGAAGTTCCGCACTTGGGAATCGGGCCATATCGTATGTAGCCGATTTGCGCCAATAGGCACAATAGGGTATACACTCATTGGTGCAAATCGGCGCCTATAGAGACCTAAAGGTTAAAGAACTGAAAACAGGGAGACAATGCACAAATTTTTGGGATGTTTTCAGAGTGGAACCTATATAACCCAGAAAGGTTATGGGATTGATAATGATGTATATAAAAAGTAGAGTGAATCCATAACATTTATTAATGCCGTAGTGGTGTGAGATGTTAGTGATATATTTCTTTTTATATTTATAAGGGCAGTAGCCATCTCCTCTCCCTCGCAGTCTTTACTTCCAGGATTAATCTGGTACCTAATTAAAGCTGGGTCGACCCGTGAGCAATCTGAAAAACATTTCCATCTCAATTGGGGAATGAACCCAGGACCACTCATATATGAAGCGAGTGTGCTAACCACTGCACTACATAGCACCCTAAATGTTTACTGCATGATTTTTCTTTATTAACAATTCCTCAAAGCTTCTATATTATATTATTTATAGGTTCACATATACGATAGTAGTTTCTAATGGTTCACAATTACCTTTAATTCAATGCATGTACTTACAAATCAGTCTATCAAATCCAGCAGAAGCTACTAATTGACCATCTGGTGAAAATTTGCCACAAAATATGTCTCCCTCATGTCCTGTTAACAGCATAATTGGTGCCAGCAAGTTTGATGTTCTTGGTGGGCCCTAGAATACAGAAAATTGAAAACTCACTTATGCGATAAGATTTAGATGGTAAGATATATATCTTATCTTGTTAACTCAGATAACAAATTAGCAGTTATGCTATTGTTTATGAATCAATATCTTAGTGCTCTAGCTAAACCCACAGTCTCTACCAAAAAGGTGTCAAATGGTATGCATGCTGATGTTACCATAGCTTGCTGGTTAAACTCATTCCAAACACTGTCTCAGTGGTTCCCAATCATATTCAGTTCACACTTAATTGTGAATTCCCTCCATTGGAACCTAGATGAAGTCTATTTCTGTGTCTACATTTAGTAAGTTTTTGCAAAACATTATCAGAACATTCCAGTGTCCACTTTCAATTCACTGACTATAGATGTACCTGTACGTTGCTGTCTGCGATTACTCTCAAATAATGAGCTCAAGTTTCTGTGGCATTTAATCCAGAGCGTGTATGTATGTATATATAATTATTATAATACATTGTAATTGTTGCATTGCTGGGATTGCTTGGTTAACAGCAAATAATATTTTATTAACCGCCTATGAGAAGGCTTTGTTTAGTTTTATGGATACATATAATATATATACATATAGACAAATATATATATATATATATATATATATATATATATATATATTATATATATATATATATATATATATATAATATATATATATATATATATATATATATATATATATAATATATATATATATATATATATATATATATATATATATATATTATATATATATATATAGGCATTAGCACTAATCGAAATATTTCGCAAAAAGATATTTAGAGTAATGTCCCCTTGATAAAAATGCCATGTGCCGACATTTTCATTTTTTCATGGACCACGTGTGTACTATCCAATGGAATTGTCATTTAGTGACGCCACGCAGCTTTAGATCATATAAAAGTGAACTGTATACTATTTATAATCCATTTCTGCAGTGTATTAAGATTAGTATGTTGG